>JASAUF010000403.1:640000-1280000 GCA_030180095.1 Magnolia changhungtana | reverse complement strand
AACTTACTTGATATAGTTTTCAAGAGATGAAAGGTATATGAATTAGAATGGATTTCATCACCAAACCATGCCCAGGAGACAAAGCAAACAACAGAATTAAACTAATTATCAACCAATCAACATGTCATGAAGTTTAGGAAGGGTACCGACATCCGACCATGCCCAGGAGACGATGGTGAACAACAGGGCTTCCTGACGTCATAAACATAAAGAGGAAAAGAACATGCTCAAAGCCATCACAGACCCATTGTAATTTCAGTCACAACAAACCATTAAAGACTAAAAACATTCCCTTAATTAAACCACAATCAACATCAGTTCATAAATTAAAATTAATTAAACGCATAAAACAGAGTTTCCCATCATGCTACAAGCTTCACCTCTTAGCCCTAGCTAAGAGGTTAGCCAACCATGATTGGCAGGGTCTCTCAAAATAAAATAAATAAAACAGCTAAAAAATTTAAAAAAAAAAAAAAACAAACTCTCTTTTTCTCTCTGTCTCTCTCTCTCCTCACGTCCAGCCTCCGGCCCAATTCCCAGCTCCTTCGATCCTCTCTTTCTTTTATAGGCAGGGAGGTCGGCGCTTCAGCAGAGTCATTGGAAAACTCTATTTCCGCCATTCAGTTCGCAGCGAAACCGTGTGTGTGATCCCTGTTTTTCGCAGCAAAACACTTGCGTTTTATTTGGATTCAAGATGGAAGATCTTACGATCCATGAGATCCGACCACACAGGGACGGTTGAAATCCTCCCTTCTACCTTTCAGACGTCTTGGATCAGATTCTTAGTCCCTCGTTTGGTGGCCCATCATGTCAGATCATCCGACTTTCTCGGCCCCGCGCAGATGTTAGACATTACCTGGCGTGATGCTTTCTGGGGTGGACCCTTGATCGAAGTCGAAGGATAAATCCACTCCGTCCATTGGATGCGTGGCGGATTTTCAGGTCGAGAGGAATGGTTTTAGTTGTCCGTTGATGCTACCCATGGAGTTCTTCTTGGCGCCATTCGTCTTGCATCCGAATGGTTGAAAACCAATTCTCACTGTCTTTCTTCATTTTCTCTCCTAGGCGTGGATCATATGGCCTGTTAGAGACCATTGGATGGTCCAGATCAAGCTACCAAATCAAAATGGTGGCCCGCCGCAGATCATGCGGACCTCTGTTTTCGGATGCTGTAACAGAGATTGCGGATCTCTTCCGCTGTGACACTGGTGGGGCCCATTTCATCTGTCATATGAGAGATCCAATCCGTTCACAGAATTCCTCTCGGAATTTCGGTTGGAAATATATACTTTTTCTCCGTTTTGGTGTGGCCCACAGAACTTTCCTTGCCACCGTCCGTCCCATGCTTGAATGGTTATAATTCCATCTTCTTTGTTTCTTAAAATATTGTCACTTAAGCCTTGGTATAATAGGCCTTGGGAATCTAATGAACAGTTCGGATTGTCCATATGAACAATGGGTGGGGCCCACAACTGTGAACGGATGGTCGGCTGCGGACGCGGAAGTTTCCATTTCTGCTCTTGAGTTGGAGTCATCCTCGGGTCAGCGTAAGCTAACCGGTTTGGTTGTTGTGGTACATGGCAGGTGTACACCTACTGTGTACACCATCCACATGAAATGGGGCCCGCCTTGATGTGCTGAGAAATCCACTCTGTCCATCTGTTCTATCATACTATTTTAGCCGTTGGGTCCAAAATTGAGGCAAATCCAGGTATTAAGTAGGCCCCGGATCAGTGGTTTAGTGGCCGATCTGTCACTTGAAAAACTTCCACAGGGATCCGATGGCTGAATTTCGACATGTACGATTAATTTATAGTTCTCAGGCCATATGTGAAGTTTTCAGCCGAACAGATGGTGGAAACCCTGTGATCTTGCATTCTAGACCAATTTCAGGCCACTTGAGCTTTAGTTTCACGGTTTTCGCAGATCTCTGGCATGTAAATTCCTTGATCTTGGTTCCATAGAGTCCATCCCTTGCTCTGGTGACTTCAGAACATTAAATTCATGCTTTAAGCTCCCTTTTTCAGTCCATGCTTGCAAATACACTCTGCATCATAACACGATTAAAGCGGGCCATTAATCGGCATCATATTCGTAAAATCAGGTAATTACTAGGGTCTGATATGTAATATTTGACCCTCAACACAACCCCCAACCAGCATTTTGCTAGTCCCGAGCAAAGTATGTGAAAAATAAATTGAGAATTACAGGAAAAACTCTATGAACTCGAGTGATTCAAGAAAAATAATCCATATACGAGAATTCTAAAACTCTTGAATGTTGAGCATTAATCTCTCTTAGACTCAAGCAAACGGCAAACCTCATAATCAAGTGCATAGTATTAATACATTAATTAGAAAAATTCTAAACATTGAGTTCCATAGATGTATAGCGTGATCTCGGCTTATCAACATTAAAATTAACTTCTCTATTTCAGGATATCATTGGTAACCAACAAGAGAATTCATGATAATCAAAACTTACCTTACAAATCATCTTTTCAGTTTTTCAACTTTTAATTTTTTTAATTTTTTTTTAAATTAACAGTAGTGCCAACAAGGGAAATCAAATCCTTACCTATAGGGAGCAGACCTATGGTGAAGAGCGTACACCCAACCCTTTTTCACAATTTATGCATGGGTAATTAAATCTATGCCTATAGGGAGAAAACCTATGGTGAAGATTATTCGCCTAATCCTTTCAATTTCTCAGGTTGGTTCATTTCAAGCTTAGTGAGCACCAAGTTAATCCTTTAATATCAAACTGAAATCTCAATGTGTAAGCGAGATGTGGCGTGTGGAATCATGACTCAATCAATGTTTAAAACCTCTAACCATGGATTAACAATTTAAATTTAACTATGAAATCTAACTGATAACTGAATCCAAGAGTCATAAATCACCAACATCACGTATCTTGCAATTCTAAATCAAAGATGGTTGTCAAATCACTTCGAATTCACCAGAAAGTCCAGAAAAAATTTAAAAATTTTCACAATTTTTGCTCAAGCCAAGAAAACACTGATTAGGAAACCTAATCTCCCACCCCCAACCTAAAATCTACATTGTCCTCAATGTAAAAGATATGATCATGCAATGCACATGGGACAACGAAATTAAAAGAGAAGTGATGGAAAGATAGTACCCGGACGAAGGTCTCAAGAGGCTTTCCAAAGATATCTATGTAAGAGCGGGTTAGCACAAGAGAGAAACCAACAAAAATAAAAATAAAATCCCACCTATACCACTTTCGCAGGTGCTCTCGATTGCATTTAGCGTATGCAACAAGTCTTTAAACCCCTAGGTTGCCCCTAGTGGACGAGTTGCAGTCTCGTGAGGGTTTGCAGCAATGTTACCCACAAATATTGAATTAAGTAATCATGGAATCAAAAGCTGGGTTGCCTCCCAGGAGCGCTAAGTTTAACGTCTTCAGCCAGACTAAAGAAACTACCATAATCCTATGAAAGCAATAAACCTACCTATACCTCCATCAAACTAGGAGATCAGTCCTGGTAAACAGGATCATTCAGAGGCGTGGACATGTCCTCTGAATCAAATTTCTCGACAAATGGTTTTAATCGATGTCCATTTACTTTAAATTCATTGCCATTGTCGGGATCTCTTATTTCAATGGCCCCATGAGGATAAGCAGTAACAACCATGTAAGGGCCGGTCCAACGAGATCGAAGCTTACCCGGAAAAAGATGTAATCGAGAATTATACAAAAGGACTTTCTGATCTAGCGTGAATGATTTTCGTAGAATATGTTGGTCATGAAACGCCTTCATCCTGTCCTTGTAAATTCTCGAGTTCTCGTACGCGTCGTTCCGAATTTCTTCAAGTTCATTTAATTGAAGTTTGCATAGAAGAGCCGACGTTGTTCGATTGAAATTCGATTTTTGATCGTCCAATAGGCTCTATGTTCCAACTACACAGGCAAGTGGCAAGCCTTCCCATAGACGAGTCTAAAGGGAGACATTCCAATAGGGGTTTTAAAAGCAGTACGGTATGCCCATAAGGCATCGGTCAATCGAATTGACCAGTCCTTACAATCAGGGTTAACTGTTTTCTCTAAAATGTGTTTGATCTCCCTATTAGAAATCTCAGCTTGCCCACTTATCTGTGGGTGGTATGGGGTGGTCACCTTATGAGAGATACCGTATTTCTTCATTAAACTCTCGAATGGCCTATTACAAAAGTGTGAACCCCCATCACTAATGATGGCTCGAGGCATTCCGAATCAGGAAAGGATGTTTTCTTTTAAGAATTTAATGACCGTGCGATGGTCATTAGTTCGACATGGAATCGCTTCGACCCATTTAATGACATAGTCTACGGCAAGCAAAATATATAAATTCCCAAAAGATTAGGGGAATGGTCCCAGGAAATCGATGCCCCAGCAATCAAATGCCTCTATGATAAAAATGGGATTCAAGTGCATCATATTTCGACGGGACAATGCTCCCAATTTCTGACAACGCTCACAAGCTTTGTAAAACTCATGAGTGTCCCTGAACATAGTGGGCCAATAGAAGCCACACTCCAGAATCTTGGCCGTGGTCTTTTTACGTAAAAGTGACCACCACAGGGCTGTGAGTGACAGAAGGAGATGACACTCGATGTTCATCGTCGGCACACATCTCCTCAAGATTTGGTCTGGGCAATATTTAAACAAGTATGGATCATCCCAGAAGAAGTTACGCACCTCGGTGAAAATTTTCTTCTTATCATGCGCAGTCCAATGTGTCGGTATGGAACCTGCAGCAAGATAATTAGCAATATCAGCGAACCAAGGTGAATGGGAGACTCTGAACAGTTGTTCATCAGGGAACATATCGTTGATATGGGTCGCCTCAAGGGAATCGGAGGTATTAAGGCGAGAAAGGTGATCGACCACTACGTTCTCTACTCCCTTTTTATTTTTAATTTCCAAATCAAATTCTTGGAGTAGAAGGATCCATCGTATCAGGCGGGGCTTAGAATCATTCTTAGAAAGAAGATATTTAAGTGCCGCATGATCTGTATAGATAATGATCTTAGATTCAATCAAATAGGACCTAAATTTGTCCAAGGTGAACACTACGACTAAGAGTTCTTTTTCTGTAGTCGAGTAGTTCACTTGGGCAGGATTTAAAGTCCTACTCGCGTAATGGATGACGTAGGGCCTCTTATCTTTTCTCTGGCCTAGAACCGCTCCAAGAGCATAATCAGAAGCGTCACACATAAGCTCAAAGGAAGGCTCGGTCAGGTGGTGCATGTTGGGTGCAGTGGTTAACGTGCCTTTAAGCTTGGTGAAAGCTTCCTGGCATTGCTCAGTCCACTCGTATGGAGCATCCTTTTGAAGAAGATTACATAAAGGACGAGAGAGGAGACTAAAGTCCTTTATGAATTGCCTGTAAAATCCTGCGTGTCCTAAGAAGGATCGCACGTGCTTGATGTTCTTGGGTGGAGGTAGGTTAGAGATAAGATCGATTTTTGCCTTATCTACCTCAATTCCCTTGGATGAGATGATATGTCCAAGGACAATCCCCTTATGAACCATGAAATGGCACTTCTCCCAATTAAGTACCAAGTTCTTTTCTTCACATCTTTTCAGCACACATTTAAGACTTTCCAAACACTTGCTGAAAGATGAACTATAGACAGAGAAATCGTCCATAAAGACCTTTAGAAATTGCCCCACCATATCAGAAAAGATACTCAGCATACATCGCTGAAAGGTGACAGGGGCATTACATAGTCTAAATGGCATCCTTCGGTAAGCAAAGGTGCCATAGGGACATGTAAATGTGGTCTTTTCCTGGTCCTCAGGGGCGATTTCAATCTGATTGTAGCCTGAATACCCGTCAAGGAAACAGTAATAGGAATGACCAGCTAGCCTTTCTAAGATTTGATCAATGAAGGGCAAAGGAAAGTGATCATTCCTTGTGACGGTATTCAACTTTCTATAGTCAATGCATATTCTCCAACCAGTAGTGACTCTAGTTGGCACGAGTTCATTATTAGCATTGGCTACGATGGTGATTTCATACTTCTTAGGAACCACCTGAGTTGGACTCACCCATTAACTATCAGATATAGGGTATATGATACCCACATCCAATAGTTTAAGAACCTCGGCCTTAACCACTTCCTTCATGTTTGGATTTAGTCTACGTTGTGGTTGCCGAGCAGTCTTCGCATTATCCTCAAGATATATGTGGTGAGTACAAATCGAGGGGTCGATTCCCTTGAGGTCCGCGATCGTCCATCCAAGGGCTCCCTTATGCTTAATGAGAGTAGCTATGAGCATACTCTCCTGTTCTTTCTCCAGGTGGGCAGAGATCACCACCGGGTATGTTTCATCTTGACCTAAATATGCATATTTCAAATCAGAGGGCAAAGGTTTTAAGTCAAGCTTCAGTGCCTTGAGGTTAGACGGTAGAGGCACTAAATCAGTTTGTGGCAATTTTTCAAATTGTGGCCTCCACTGGTTAACTTCAAGTACAGGTGCAGTATCCAGCAAGGCACACGTCTCCCTAATCATATCATCATCAAACTCATGGGAGTGGGCCAGGCACGTCTCTAGAGGATTAGAGGATAAGGTAAGGGGTGTCCTATCTTCCACGAAAGTATCGATCATGTTAATGTCGTGGACATCGTCATCATCCTCTGAGTTGCTGCCGTTATTGAAAAAAATGTTTGACTCTAATGTCAAATTTCCAAAAGACATAGTCATGACACCATTCCTGTAATTGATGATTGCATTTGACGTGGCAAGGAATGGGCGACCAAGAATGACGGGAATCTGAGTGCTCATGTCATTGATGGGTTCGGTGTCCAGGATGATAAAATCTACAGGGTAGTAAAATCTATCGACTTTGACTATTAATACATCCTCAATAATCCCTCTTGGTACACGAACAGAGCGATCGGTAAGTTGTAGTGTGGTTAGGGTGGGTTTTAACTCACCCAAACCTAACTATTTGTATACCGAGTAGGGAATCATATTAACGCTCGCTCCCAAGTCAAGAAGTGCGTGATCAATTCGATGGTTCATGATTACACATGATATGGTTGGGCTACCGGGATCCTTGAATTTCTGCGGCACGTCTTGCTTCAGGATGACACTCACTTTCTCAGTCAAGAAAATCTTCTTTTAAATACTCTGCCGTCTTTTGGTCGTGCATAGGTCTTTAGAAATTTTGCATATGAAGGAATCTGTTTTACGACATCAAGTAGAGGAATGTTGACTTTCACTTGTTTCAACACCTCCAGAATATCCTGAGAGTTAGAAAGACGTTTTGGTGCAACCAACCATTGGGGGAACGGAGCAACTGGCTTTTCTAAAAGTTCCGGTTCTAATTTTTGTAGGGCATCACCGGATCCATCATTGTTGTCCTCTTCTGGTTCTTGAGGCTTTTCAGGCCTAACCAGAAGGGTTTATCAATGATCTTCCCACTCCTAAGAGTGGTGATGGATTTAGCGTGCCCCATTTGATTTGAAGAGCTGGGATCATTTATCTCGTACTACGGTTTAGGGTTGGGGAGAGGTTGTGCGGGAAGCATCCCCTTTTCTATAACCATCATACGTGAATCCATTTTTTGCATAAAGTCTGTAAGTCCACGCATTGCCTGAGCCAGCTCTTGTATGGAATTTTGAACCGGTTCTTCTTGAGGTTTCCCCTAATTTGGATTTTGATTGAAAAAACTTTGAGGGGTAGCAGTTTGTCCATTCCTCCAACTAAAATTTGGATGATTTCTCCAACCAGGATTGTATGTATTAGAGGTAGATCCATTGAAAGGTCTTTGATAGTTATTTACGGCGTTAGCTTGCTCATTCAACACTCCTCGAAAAGTAGATATTGTAGGACAATTTTTAGTTGTGTGAATGTTGCAATCACAGATGCCGCAAATAATTTCATTAACCTTATCCTTCTTTCCTTCCATGGCCTCGACTCTTCGTATGAGATTAGTCACTTTAAAATTTACATCATCCTCTTCTTTCAGGAGATATACTCCACCTTTCTCCTTAGATTGAGTTGGCCTAGACGTGGTGTTTGAATTTGGGTAATGGTCCCATGATTGTGCATTTTCGGCAAGTCTATCGAGATAATCACATACCTCATCGACCTCTTTATTCATGAATTCTCCATTACACATTGTCTCGACCAGTTGGCGCATAGAAGATGTCAGTCCATCATAGAAAAAAATTGTAATGCGCCACATTTCAAAACCGTGTTGTGGGCATGAACTGACAAGATCCTTGAACCTTTCCCAACATTGGTAGAATGTTTCATCTTCCTTTTGGGCGAAGTTCATGATTGCTTTTCTGAGGGTAATCGTTTTATGGTGTGGGAAAATTTTCTTTATGAATTCCCTCTGCATATCATTCCATGTGCCAATGGATCTAGGACGCAGTGAATGTAACCACGTCTTAGCCTTCTCTTTCAAGGAAAAAGGAAAGAGTTTCAGCCTGATTGTATCCTCGGATACATTGGGAAAGTATAAGGTGGCTATAATCTCATCGAACTCTTTCAAATGTAAGTATGGACTTTCGATTCAAGCCCATGGAATTTAGGAAGGAGTTGGATAACTCCCGGCTTGATGTCCTTCCGTCTGCGTTTTGGGAAAAATCATGCATGAGGGCGTACTCACCCCGCCGCTTGTTGTAAATAATCCCGTAAAGTACGAGGCGGGGGTGCTTGATGCACCTCATTCTCATCATGTACTTCCTCATTCATATGTTGAGGTAGTGCTTGAGGTTGATTTGCAGCCATAACCTCAATTAACTCAGGGGAATTCGAGCGGTGTCTAGTCCTGCGATGGACAATCAACCCCTCAACTAATCCTCCTTCAGTCAAGAGACGTCGAGTGTCGTCACGGGCCCACTTGGGCATGAAACACTCACAGCCCTCAATCAAGTCCTAAACCTAATCCTAAGAAAGAAAATAAGAATCTAGAAAGAAAGAGAGGTTTGGAAAGAAATTACCAAATTAGAGTCTCTAAGCTAAAGACCTGCAAAACAAAATAAAATAAGTTAGTTTCTAAATAGAAGAAGTTCCTAAAGCAAACCAAATCTAAAGAGTTAGAAAATCAGAAAGAGTTTACCAAATTAGAAGTTCTATCTTAACAACCTACAGAATAGAAAATAGGTTAGTTCTATGAATCAAATAGAAAACAAAATCGAAAATTAAAATTAGTAAAATCCTAATCTTAAACTAACTCTAAATCCAATTAATTTCAGAAAATCATAGCCGTCAGTCCCAGAAGCAACGCGCTAAAACTTGTTCACTCCCAAGTGCGGGGTTGTGATGTAGTAATAAACTCCTGGTATCTGAGGTCGAATTCCAAGGGACTGAAACTTGTACATAATCTGAAAACTAACTAGATGTAGAACTAGAATGAGATGAAATCTAAATTGATTTGTAGTTCGAGGAATGATTGTGAAATTATTATCTAAAACTTAGGAGAAATTCAGAGGAAAAACACTAGGGATTCAGAGGATCCACTTGTAGAGATCAGGGTGATCTTATGCCTGCTTGAAGAATCATGGAATTTAAACTGAACTTACTTGATATAGTTTTCAAGAGATGAAAGGTATATGAATTAGAATGGATTCCATCACCAAACCATGCCCAATAGACAAAGCAAACAACATAATTAAACTAATTACCAACCAATCAACATGCTATGAAGTTTAGGAAGGGTACCGACATCCGACCATGCCCAGGAGACGATGGTGAACAACAGGGCTTCCTGACGTTATAAACATAAAGAGGAAAAGAACATGCTCAAAGCCATCGCAGACGCATTGTAATTTCAGTCACAACAGACAATTAAAGACTAAAAACATTCCCTTAATTAAACCACAATCAACGTCAGTTCATAAATTAAAATTAATTAAACGCATAAAACAGAGTCTCCCATCATGCTACAAGCTTCACCTCTTAGCCCTAGCTAAGAGGTTAGCCAACCATGATTGGCAGGGTCTCTCAAAATAAAATAAATAAAACAGTTAAAAAATCAAAAAAAAAAAAAAAACAAACTCTCTTTTTCTCTTTGTCTCTCTCTCTCTCCTCACGTCCAGCCTCCAGCCCAATTCCCAGCTCCTTCGATCCTCTCTTTCTTTTATAGGCAGGGAGGTCGGCGCTTCAGCAGAGTCATTGAAAAACTCTATTTCCGCCATTCAGTTCGCAGCAAAACCGTGTGTGTGATCCCTGTTTTTCGCAGCAAAACACTTGCGTTTTATTTGGATTCGAGATGGAAGATCTTACGATCCATGAGATCCGACCACACAGGGACGGTTGAAATCCTCCCTTCTACCTTTTAGACATCTTGGATCAGATTCTTGGTCCCTCGTTTGGTGGCCCATCATGCCAGATCATCCGACTTTCTCAGTCCTGCGCAGGATGTTAGACAGTCTGCGTTGATGCTTGGGGTGGACCCTTGATCGAAGTCGAAGGACAAATCCACTCCGTCCATTGGATGCGTGGCGGATTTTCAGGTCGAGAGGAATGGTTTTAGTTGTCCGTTGATGCGACCCATGGAGTTCTTCTTAGCGCCATTCATCTTGCGTCCGAATGGTTGAAAACCAATTTTCACTGTCTTTCTTCATTTTCTCTCCTAGGCGTGGATCATATGGCCTATTAGAGACCACTGGATGGTCCAGATCGAGCTACCAAATCAAAATGGTGGCCCACCGCAGATCATGCGGACCTCTGTTTTCGGATGCTGTAACAGAGATCGCGGATCTCTTCCGCTGTGACACTGGTGGGGCCCATTTCATCTGTCATATGAGAGATCCAATCCGTTCACAGAATTCCTCTCGGAATTTCGGTTGGAAATATATACTTTTTTCTCCGTTTTGGTGTGGCCCACAGAACTTTCCTTGCCACCGTCCGTCCCATGCTTGAATGGTTATAATTCCATCTTCTTTGTTTCTTAAAATATTGTCACCTAAGCCTTGGTATAATGGGCCTTGGGAATCTAATGAACAGTTCGGATTGTCCATATGAAAATGGGTGGGGCCCACAAGTGCAAACGGATGGTCGGCTACGAACGCGGAAGTTTCCGTTTCTGCTCTTGAGTTGGAGTCATCCTCGGGTCAGCGTAAGCTGACCGGTTTGGTTGTTGTGGTACATGGCAGGTGTACACCTGCTGTGTACACCATCCACATGAAATGGGGCCCGCCTTGATGTGCTGAGAAATCCACTCTGTCCATCTGTTCTATCATACTATTTTAGCCATTGGGTCCAAAATTGAGGCAAATCCAGGTATTAAGTAGGCCCCAGATCAGCGGTTTAGTGGCCGATCTGTCACTTGAGCCACTTCCACAGGGATCCGATGGCTGAATTTCGACATGTACGGTTAATTTATAGTTCTCAGGCCATATGTGAAGTTTTCAGCCAAACGGATGGTGGAAACCCTGTGATCTTGCATTCTAGACCAATTTCGGGCCACTTGAGCTTTAGTTTCACGGTTTTCGCAGATCTCTGGCGTGTAAATTCCTTGATCTTGGTCCCATAGAGTCCATCCCTTGCTCTGGTGACTTTAGAACATTAAATCTATGCTTTAAGCTCCCTTTTTCAGTCCATGCTTGCAAATACACTCTGCATCACAACACGATTAAAGCGGGCCATTAATCGGCATCATATTCGTAAAATCAGGTAATTACTAGGGTCTGATATGCAATATTTGACCCTCAACATCCACATCAAGGTGGTCCCACATAATGCACAATCACATCAAAGGTGGGATCCACATGACGGATGCCCCACATTAAAATGTGGCCCCACCCAATGGACGATCAACATTAAAGGTGGGACCCACATTATGGATGATGGACATTGAAGGTGGGACCATATGATGGAAAGTTGACATCAAAGGTGGACCTACATGATGAGCGACCCATATTGAAGATTGGGCCCCACATGATGGACGGTATATAACAAAGGTGGGTCCCACATGATGGATGGTGAACATCAAAGGTGGATTCCATATGATGGATGGCCCACATCAAAATGTGGCCCCACATGATGCACTATCGACATCAAGTGGGCCCCACATGATGGACGATCCATAGCAAAGATGGGACCCACATAATGGATGGTGGACAACAGAGGTGGGCTTGCATGATGAATGACCCATATTGAAGGTGTCCCCCCACATGATGAATGGTCCACATCAATGTGGGTTCACATAATCCACAATTCGCATTAAAGGTGGGCCCCACAATGGATGGTTCGCATCAAAGTGTGGCCCAACATGATGGACCATTCGTGTTAAGTGGGCCTCGCTTGATGGATGGTCCACATTAAAGGCAGACCCACGTGATGGACGATTAGCATAAAGGGGTGGCAATATGATAAGCAACCCGATTGAAGGTGGGGCCCACATAATGGACATAATGGGCCCCACAGATGGATGGCCCAAATCAAAGTGTGGCCCCTTGTGATGCACGACCCACATCAAGTAGGCCCCACCTAATGGACGGTCCACATCCAAGGTATCACATGATGGACGACCCATATCCAAAGTGGCCCAACATGATGATAGAGTTGTACACGAACCGAGTTAGCTCGGTTAGCTCGCTCGATTCGACTTGAAAAAGCCAGATTCAACTTGGTTTGAAACTGAGTTTGAGCCGAGTCGAGCTAATTTTTTTAGCTCGAAAAAAATTCCGAGCCGAGTTTGAGCTCTACCGATCTTGACTCGACTTAGATCGAACCCCAACTCTAATCAAACTCGGATCGAACTAGTTCGGTGACTCGGTTATTTTGATATTGATATTACTCATCAAGTGTTTGATGAAATGACTCAAGGAAGTGTCGGCAGGTGGCGAGGAAGGAGTGGATATGAAACAAATACCCTTGTATCTTGATTTTGATGTTGTCTACTGAGTGTTTGATGAAATACCTGTAAATTGTTGTTGCTGTTTTACATACCGTGAGAAATTAAAGGCGCACTCCATGTATTTGAGAAAATGCTACACAGGCTTGATCTTGGCTCGAACTCGGCTCAAACTGGCCCGAGCTACTGACTGAATCGAGTCGAGCTAGCCAATCAAGCTCGAGGACCAAGTCGAGCCGAGGTCGAGCTGTGCCAAGCTCGACTCGGTTCGACTCATGTACAACTCTAATGATGGATGAGACACATAGAAGGTGTGCCCCATAGATGGATGGTGGACATCAAAAGTGGGCCCCACATGATGGACGCATCAAATGTGAATTCCGCATGATGGGTAATAGAAGGAGCCCCACATAAAGGACAATTAGCATTAATAGTGGGCCCCACATGATAGATGACCTACATCAAGATGGGCCCCACATAAAGGATGGTTCACGTCAAAGGTCAACCCCTAATGATGAATGGTCCACATCTAATACGGGTCCGCATGATGGATAGCCCATTTTAAAGGTTTGACTCACACAATGATGATCCACTTTAAATGTTGTCCAACATAATAAATATTCAAAATATCTTAAAACATGAAGATTGTAACCATCCATTCTTTTGCCATTAGAGGTGCAATCAATATATAATGAGATCCACCAAAACAATCATTTGTATTGGTCTTATAATAGAATTATTTAAATCTTTAAAAATGACATTAACTATCCTTTTTTTAAATAAAAAAGAATGAACATGCTTATTTTAAATAAAAGTTTGTTTCTTATTTTTGAAAACAAGATTTTACCAAATCAACTTATTTAAAATAAAAGTTAGAAGTAAAAGAACTTATTAGGGCTTGTTTGATTTTCCAAATCCAATGTAAATGCCCTAAGATAAGTAATTATAACTCTTTTATCCTGTTCGAAAATACACTTGTATTTTTATTTGGAAAACCGGTCCAAAAGGATTGGTTTAAATTTTTGGGCCCCGTCGTGACATATATGATATATCTATGCCATCCATCCATTTTAGCTTATCATTTTGAGGCACGAAAAAAAAAAAAAAAAAATCCAACAATCAAGTAGCCCACACCAAAGGAAATAGGGCCCTAAGAAGTTTTTAAAGGTAGGTGTTTGATTTCTTAAATCCTGTGTTGTGATCCACTTAAGTTTTGGATGCGCCTCATATTTTTGGTCATACCCTAAATTCAGCTGGGATTATAGATGGGCGGTGTGGATAACCCACATACATCACAGTAGGCCCCACATGTATTTAACCATGTTCTCTGTTCTAGTGCTAAAAAAAAAAAAAAAAAAAAAGTAAGCGTGTTTGGAAAATCAAACACGCCCTTAAAGTAACTTTATTTGAAAAGATTTTATTAAAGTTTTATTAAAGCAGAGCAAAAATACTACAGAAGTCCTGAGTAATTTTAAGCTTATAAGCTATATTTTGATAATGTGTATCAACTTACCAATTATTAAAAAAGTAAGGTACATACGAGGGTACATCCAAACAGGGAGCAAGAGTATGCGATTTTCAGTACATGCAATAAATGAAAGAAGAGAAAAAGAGGTCACGAGCGTTGTCCTGTTGGGTGATCTCGAGTAATGACAGGCCGTGCGGTCTACGACCAGCAGACATGTGACCCACGATTAGGTCGTAGGTTTTCCTTTTTTGGTCGGTCAGAAAATACCCAAAACAAGAAATAAAATTATTAAAATGAAAGCTGACATTTTCACCCACTTCAGCTAAGAGTACACCATCTTTTATACTTCTTGTAATAAGATGGTAGTTGTACTACATTGTTACCCAAAGTGTAAAATGTATGTATCTATCAAAAAGTAAAGATGAAAAAAATGAAAAGTAAATTCAAAACCCAAAACCCCATCTCTCCTGGTCTTCTCTGGCTTCTCTCTCTGTCCTGAGAAGCTGCTTGTAATAAGAGAAAACAGAGAGAGAGAGAGAGAGATGCAGCAACATCTAATGCAGATGCAACCCATGATGGCAGCTTTCGATCCCAACAGCATCACTACAGATATCATTCAACAGGTCTTGCCTTATTCACTCCCTTCTTTTTGCCATTTCTACCTATCCTTTCTTTTACCTTTGTCCTGCTGCATTGCTAGTTTTGTTTTTTTGTTTTTTTTTTTTTCCTTTCTTTGATGGTTTTGTGTTGTTGTTGAAGTATTTATAGAGGTGTGTTTTGATGGGTTGATCTTGTTTCATGAAGTATAGAATAGGTCTGTTGTGTTGTGTGTTTTGTGTTTGTTTGCTTGTTTTGAGGGTGTAATGGTTATTGGTTGTTTTGATTTTTATTTTTTCCTTGCTTGTATTGCAAATGGGTTTTTAAGCTTCTCTTTCTCTCTCTATCTATCTAGTTTTGGTTGGTTTTGAATCTCTTTTCGTCTGGATTGGTGTTACTTTTGGGAAGGTCAGTTTCTTCTTCTTCTTCTTCTTCTTCTTCTTCTTCTTCTTCTTCTTCTTTTGTATATTTCTCTCTCTGTGTGCTTTTTCTTATTATCATATCTCGGTATGACAAGTGGAGAAAAGGGTGTTATAGTATCATGTTTCGGTATGACAAGTGAAGATCAAAGATTTGAGTTACTTTGTTTTGTTTCAAATGAAATACAAGTAGATGAAGATCCGTATGGAAAAAATGGCCTGATGAACTATGAGGGCTGTTTGTAAGTAACCCAGAATGAGAATGAGAATGGAACAGGCCAGCCCCTTGCATTCTTTTCAAATGAGCTATTTGGTGCATCCTACAGATTGTCGATGGCAAAACCCCATTTTCATTGGGTGGTGGACACATGGACCCGCCCGAATAGATAGGGGCAACCAAACTGGCTAATGCTGACTGAGATGATTTGTACATTGAGAAACTGTTCAACTTAACCATGGGTTCGCACGCCCTTTTTCACGGTTATCTCCATGTCACTTCTAGTGGTTGGAGTGGCCTTAACCGGCATTGTTTCTTCAGAATGAGGAAATTACTCGGGCATTGGAGAGACATTGATCTGATTTAGCCTGTAAAGATTCCCAAACAAGAATTGGTAGGACGTTACACACTCCATATGTCTTCCCAGAGTCTTGTTCTAAAGCCACTCCCAACTCCATATTTTATACCCTCAGAAATGAACTGTTTGTTCTTTGAAATACTCTCCAACTACCCAACACCGTTTTTTGAATCATAACCCCATTCTTGTTCTAAAGGCACTCCCAACTCCATATTTTATATCCTCAGAAAATGAACTGTCTGTTCTTTGAAATACTGTCCAACTACCCAACACTGTTATTTGAGCAAAAATGAGGGCCCCCACCTGTGAATCATAACCCCATTCTTGGCAATAACATAGGTTGTTCTCTTTGTTAAAAAATGCCATAATCCTTTACCAAGCAACTCCCTATTCAAAGGCTTCAATCGCATAATGCCTTTCCTTCCCTCCTTCGAACTTATAGACCGGATTCCATTCCAAAAGATGATATTTCCCCCTTTCCTCCATTCATTGCCATAGTATGTTCCTTTGGAGTCTTTCATTTTGTCCACCTCACTAGCGGAGCACAGAAACAACATAAAGTAGGTTAGTGAATTGGAGGGGACAATTTAATTAAAGTGATCCTCCCGGTAAAGGGTAGGTACTTCATTTTTCCAGATTGCAAACATCTTCTCCACTCATTGCACTACAACAGAGAGACTACAAAAGACCCGAAAGAATGTGCTTCTTTAATCTCACCCAATTAAGTCTATCATGGACCAATTCACCTTTTAACCAAAGACCACTTCGTAACACTAGAGAATAGTTTTCAAGTAGAGAATCTAGTCCCTTGAAGCATTGTGGAGCTGGAGAGTTTCATCTGCAAAATTGAGACACCAGAATGTTCGAACTATTGGTTTTGAAGCATTTTCGGATGTATTCTTTCATATGTTTGTCGAGCATTCTTATTAACACTCAAAATTATAGGGAAGAGGGTGTACCCTATGTGAATTCCTTCAAACTATTTATTAAAAAAAAAAAAAGGCCATTGGAGGTCCAATTTATTAACAGAGAGAGAGAGAGAGAGAGAGAGAGAGAGAGAGAGAGAGAGAGAGAGAGAGAGAGAGAGCCATTCATCGATATTCTTTTACCCAATTCATCCATTTTATTTTTTTTGTAATTTGAAAGGTAACGATAAATATTTTTAAGAAGAGTGCGAGAAGGCTCGAAAAAGCAAACAAATAGACCAATTGCTCTAGTCGAAGCCCTTGAAGTAGGAGACTCATCCTATTATATCCATCTTTGCCCTCTTATAGGCATCTAACTTCGACCCACATCCCAAAAGCACCCGTTATTCCTCTATTCCCAAATTGCCCCAATAACAACCATTAAAACCAGCCTCTAGTACACCAACTCTTTTCTCCTGATCCCTCCTCATGCAAAGCTAGGAATAGGCCATCAATAGACCCTTACATCACCCAAGGCCATCTAAAGATGGCAAGGAATTTCTCCCATACCTTTCGAACAAATGAGCAATGGATCAACAAATGATCGATAGTCTCCACATCCCTCAAACGCATTGCACAACAATTAGGAAATGTCATAGATCTTTTCTGAAGATTGTTGATTGTGAGGATCTTGTTTCTACCAACAAAGCCAAGCAAAAGTTGTTACCTTAGGAGGGGCCCCATAGGACCACATGGTACTAGACCAAGAACCAACCCAACTTCTTTAACATCCAAACCAATGAGTCCTTATCTCCCAAAGATGGCTTAGAATGCATAAGCCACTCTAAGAGCCGAATGAAATCGACTACCTCCGCATCTGACATATTCCTCCAAAAGAGGGGAGACCAAATGACTATGTTGTCAGAGATAGAATAGTAGCAATCGGTGGTTGCATCAAAGTACGTAGCAAGCCTGGCTATTCTCGAAAAAGTAATTTGGAGCAGACATTCCCGATCCATAAATCTACCCATAATCATATCCTCTTCCCATAGAGAACCAAATCCCCTCCTTAAACCTATTCTCCATGCTAAGGACCCCCTTCCACAACCTAAAGGTCCTGTAAAGAGATGAGCCCTTTCCTGCTAACCCCCTTCCTAAACTCTGTATTTGGTAATGATGACCACTCTACAACCTACCTTCCATCTCAAACCTCAATAGCCATTTACCAAGTAGCACCTAACTCATTTGCTCAAATTTCCTTATGCTAGTTCCCCCTTCCCCATATGACTTGCAAACCTTAGCCCATCACAATAAGTGGAATTTTTACTTCTCATCAATGCCACAGCATAACAAGTCCTACCTCAAACTTGCCAACCTCTCCAACACTGAAGCCGAACATCTAAAAAAGGACTTGAAATAGATTAGAAGATTTGACAAGGCAAAGCTTTGATCAACATAGTCCTCCCCCCATAACGAAAGGTTTCAACCCTTCCGTCTGGAAAGCATCCTTTAAACCATTTCAATAGCCTTATCTCATAAATGTTTAGTAGGCTTTCTAATCCAAGGAGGGAGCCCAAGATACGTTGAAGGAAGCGACCCAACTCAACACCCAAAAACATCCACTAAACTTGCCACCTCTTCACTAGAAATGCAAACACCCAACATTTCGCTCTTGAAGATGTTGACTTTTAAGTCGGAACCACTTTGAAGTGCCTCACTAGTCTCCTTAAATTATCCACCATTGCAACCTTTGCATCACAAAAGAGGACGGTATCATCAATGAACTAGAGATGTAAAATCGGAGGCAATCGTCCATTTGATGCCAAGCCCTAACCTTCTCATCATATATTCAATGAAATCCCACTTGATACAATCGTAAGCTTTTTTCATATCAGGTTTACAATAAGTACCTGGTCTCCTCAGCTTATGCGTACCAATTGTTAGAAATTTTCAAAAAGCAATAGAATTTAAAGTTTTTCAAAATTTGAATTTAATTAAACCCTAAGCATCCTCACTTTTGATAATATCATATTTCTAAATTCCCAAAACCAGGACCAACGGTTAGATTTTGCGTAAACCGCACGTGTGCAATGTAGAGCTTGAATCAAAGGCTAATGTTGATCTTCCCAACTAAGGAGTCTCTCCTCGACCTATCCCAGTTGAAGGAGAGTTGAGAGCTCACCACGCCAGACCCGATTTAGGGTTGATGAGATGCACGCCCATACGCAGGTGGATCCCACACACATGCATGCGTGTTTGAGAGAATGAGAGAGATGGAATCTCTTCTACACTCTCTCTATTCTCTCTCCATGACACTCAAAGGAGGTGGCATCAAGGCTCTCTGGCAGGGATTAACTCTTCTTTCTATGGTATATTTATGAGGGGTTTAGGGTTTGAAGGGTATACTAGTTTTTTGTAAACTTTTTAAGCACTAGGCCTAGTGGAAAAACCGCTTAATGATCTTTTGATCTCTTAAGATCAAATGCTATAAATGAGTTACTAGGGAACCAATGGATCCCTTGTTGGCTCATGTAGGAATCAAAGGACCTTAATGGATGTACCTAGCCACACCCACTATTGGCCATGTGATGACCTCGTAAAGCAAGCTAAAGCACATGTAATCAAGATCTTGACCCTCACATGTCCTCGAACCTAATGATTAATCAGATTTCAATACACTCTCAAGTTGATCATAGCCCATACAAATGGCCCCCCAAACAAATGATTTTACCTTGATTCACCAATGAAAGTGCCCAATACGTCCAAACCAAAATCGTTTATCCATGGCACATAAGAGGAAGGCACACCGAATTAAAGTTGTGCCCGATGGTGGGGACCTTCTATCCCAACTCATAGTCAACCCCCTCACATAGGATGACCATATGCATCATCATACGATGACAATAAACCACAAGTCTGTCCTAAAACCTGTTGGATGGTCATGGTCTAAAAGAGCATCAAGATCCATGGACCACAACTCTCCCTTGGTCAATGATTGTTGTCTACAATCCCAAGTTACCAAGGACAACCAGAGGAATCCCTCCTCCACTTAGCCTATGCTTATGTACATTTAAGGTACCACCGCATATTATCGAAGGCATAGTAATATATCCATCTAGGACGCTTCATCATGATCTACAATCTCAATATCACATCCTCATGGCCAGTGGATTGGGCTCACATTGGATTTTAGGGCACAACTTCAACTCCCATATTAAAGGCCTCTTGGGAGTAAAACATGAGCTAGTTTCGTGGAAAGGATTTTAGCCAAAACTTTGTATGGACGTCCGACGAGACTAATGGACCTAAAATCCTTAAGCCTCACAATCCCATCTCTCGTTGGGATAAGAGTAATGCAATGTGATCCCAAGACTCTACCCATCCTCCCCATTTCATTGAATCTGATCTGATAAAAAGGAAGGGAAAACCGGTCTAGCCCAAGGGGACGATCTTTACCTAAATCGCACATTGCCGTTTGAACGTGTTTAAATCTTTAAACACTCGAGGATGTCAACCTCCTCTGAAATCTTATTGTGATAGAGACAATCAAGTTTAGGGTGAATCCAATCTTCCACCTTAAATAAACAAGCAAAATTACACTATTGCTGAGCATATCTCAAACTGGGTTTCCAGCTGGCCTCTTTCAATAAAATAGATTGAATATGGTTATTTCTTGTTCTTGCAGATGCTAGATCAGGGAAATACAAATATCACTATCTCCTTCCTTTAACCAAGTTGCCCTAGATCTTGCCTCCATTTATTGTCATCGTTAATTTTCACATCGAAATCTTCTTAAGACTTTGACATCATTGCTTTTCTTTTTCAGACAATTCCCTTGCTTCCTCTATCCTGTCAATATCATGAATTTCCTCAAGGATTTGGTTCTTTACTTCTTCAACTGCCCAAAGTGCTTCTTTTGCCATTCTTTAAAATTGATTAGGTGTCTCAATTTTTTGCGCCAACCCCCATGCTTGTGTTTCCTTCCATGCTAAGAATGCTGCTACTCCCTTTGTCTGCAACATCTCTCTTAACTGCATCAGCTCAAATCGAAAAGATTTGGGCTCCAAGAATCCATCATCGAATCGAGAATAATCAGGCAATGGTCAAATATTAGTTGCATGATCCTTCTAATTATGTGCTGCTACTTCTTTGAATCGCACGTTGGACATCATGCTTCCCTCTTGGTTCCTAGCAATTTATACTTTGCTGACAAGTTGGAACAGTCGTTTCCCTGCTCCCGTACCTGCATCAGTTTGCTACTCCACTTCACTCTTCGTGCAACTATAGGTTAGACATCAGCTTCAGGCTAGCTCTTTAATGAAAATCTGGGAAATGTGGACCCCACTCCTCTGAAATAATAGGATCAAACCTTATTCCATGGTATTTCCAGTAGTGCTAGCTACAAGAACAGACATGGATAGTTATGAGGATGATATCCTTCTAAATGGAACTTCGTATCATTCTCAATATGAGTCGTGAAACTCGACACGTCCTATCCATTAGACAAAGGATGCCTTTTATTCCAACTTTCTTTTTTTTCTTTCACGATTCAATTGTTAGATTGAGAACTACGAAAGGGACCAGAAATCTGGGTATCCAAAGGAAGGTTCCTAAAAAACTGTAAATCCTTGCTCCTAGGATCCAAGGAGGGATTGATTATAGGAAGGACTATCAATACTTCTTGTGTTAGGGGGCCTTCTAGACAAGTAGCTAATAAGTTGGTTAATCTCCCTTGCTAGGTTGTGGTTAATAAGTTGGTTAATCTCCCTTTCACGATTCTCTGTCTTTCTTTTCGTTGAGTGGTCGTCTAGACTCTCCGATCAAGGTAGCTGGACAGCTTATTTCTAATCATTTTGAAATTTAAACCTCTCTTCACCACACAGTCTACATTCCCTAGGCATCATGATATGATGATGGGCCCACCACCATAAATCCCCTTGACTCACTTTCCCCTTCCACATCATAACCAACCTGACCATTCTTTCTTGCCACATAATCATCTTCTTCCTTGGTTCTTTTTCCAGTTTTTTTTTTTTTTGGATGGTCAGGTGATTGAGGTCTAAGCTCCTCTTTCCCTTTGCAATTGACCTACAAGCAGTGTTTAGAGTACCAGTGTTGTTATATATATTAATGAGTGGGGATACAAAATCATGTATCAGTATAACTGACATTATCACTCGTACTTGGAAAAATATTGTTATCCGAGGGAAACATTGGGAAAAAGGTGGAGTCTTTTTGTGAACTTCAAGAGATGTTAAAAAGACATGTTTACACATTTAGAAATCAAAATATTGCAAGAAAAACAAAAGACAAATATACATGATAAGTTTCCATTTTATAGGGGGCCTAAATCACATGCTGTAAAAAAATAAAAATAAAATCAGTACAAAATAAATATATAAAATTTGTAGTCAATCAATTGATCGGTATTATCATTGATTCTGTCAATTTTCACCTTTTTATGAACGTTTCATTGGTATCGAGGATATTATCATTAATATTGAGGATATCATCAAACATATTGCTGATATCAGGGAGCTTCTATAAGGAATTCTTCTCAAAATATTGTGGGTATTGATAATATCACCAATATCATTGAAAATACTGATGATATTTGGAAATTTTAAAATCCCAGCAGTTTTATTATTGTTAACATGGCAATAATGATAACATCAGAAATATAATTAATAATATCATTAAATTTGGAACACCGTCTACAAGATGCATTAATGCGACATCACCTATTTCGTCCTCTCCTATTGCTCTCTACTACTATGAAGAAGCAATGTCTCTCCACCCATAGTTTGATGTTCTTTGTTTCCTAACCACCATTGGAGCATCAAATCTTGACTCGAGCAAATTCTGCAACTGTTGTGTTTGCTAAGTTCGGACCAACTTCCACCACTTCGTTAATACACTCTACCATGGCTTTAGTGGCTTCGTCCAGGCATGAAGAGGGATACCAGAAAGGTAAAACAAAAATTGTTTTCCTCACTCGCCTTATTCTGAATCTGATTGTCTGCGAATGCTTCCAAGGAGGCCTCTTGCAAAATAAAAACCACATTGCATCAATCTTTTGACTGATTCTTGGAACATTTTTTATGCACACTATTATAAAATTTTTAAAAAAAAAAAATTTAATGAAAGAACAGAAAAGAAAAGAAAATTCCTGCACATCCTCTTACTCAATGCATTGTCAACAAACTATGTTGCGAACTTTGATCAATCTATGAATGATTTTTTTTTTTTTTTTTTAAGTTGCTACCATTGTTTTGCAGAGTCCTCTACAATAAGATTTTAAAAACTATTCAGTTTCTTTGCTTGATTGGTCTTATGATAATCACTTGTGCTTGTACTTTATAGAATGATTTTTTTTAAATATTATTTATTTATTTATTTTTGTATTGTATCTGTTCATTCACAAGATATGAAGATATATTTGTTAGACCATAAAGGTAACCTTGCAGCAAGTCTGTAGAGACTAATCTGGGCTAATTAGTTGATGGTGGAGGTGGCTCGACAAGTTCAATTTTCCCCTTGTCTTGCATCTTTTTTTGTATTCATATTTATTTTTTCATACTAAAATGAGTTAGATTGTCATTGATCAAAGAAAAGTTACAAGATTTACCCCAGGCTTGAAGTTGGGTACTGTTGTGGCTTGGCTTATTCTTCCAAAAAAAATAATAATAATAATAATAATGCAACAAAGACTTATCTTTATTGAAGAAATAGAGGTGTAAAGAAATTATGCATGTCCTTGGTTGCAAGAATGCTCAATCTTTACCTTCCTTTTACTGAGCTTGCTAACTTTTAAGTAATTTAAGCTGAAGATTCTTTTCAAATCTTGAAATTGTTGGAATACATGGATAGGCAAGAGAGTTCTGGTGGAGAATAACTCAATAGTAATTCTTTCATATGCTATTTGTAACCTTTTCCTCCTTTATATTATTTTTATTTTTATTTTTTAAAAGAAAAACTGATCACCTTTTTTTACTTCATTCAAACTTCCTGTACAACCGGGAACTCCAAAACAAAAAAAATCAGGAGACCCGACCAGAAAACGGCAAAATACTTACAGGGAAACACCACCTGGAATCACACCAATCTAATAGATCCCAAACCAACTTTATCTAAAAAAATGAAACCACACACCTAACAGGGAAGCGCTGCAAGTTTGTCGAAAATAACATTAGACTGAGAGGCACTTCCTTTATATTATTTGATTTACAAGTTAATGCCACGCAACTGGAAAATCTTAAATTCTAATAAAAACAGTTATCAGTTACATTCCTGACCAACTTGCAACCTTTGTTTCAACCATGAATGGTTGATTAACACTGACTTTGCAGACTATGTTTTTCAGTTCTGACAAGTGAGGCCCATGTTTCAGTAATCCAGACCATTGGTTTGTTTTGTTCGGATGGAGTGCCAAGCGTACCCCCAAAATTTCCTCCATTGCACAATCATAGCCTTTAGATTTGTGTCCCACAAATAAATAGGAAGAGAGATACAACGGTTCACATTCAATTGAGAAAAGTCCCAAGATTGGGGGCTAAGATCGGTCTTCCAATCTGAAAGGTACTTGGGGCTTAGTCCATCCAGGATGGGATGGAATATACCAATGGTTTGGCTTTCTGATCCATAGATTCTGATTTTCAGAATTGAAGACCGCAGGTTACTTTGTAAAGCTTCAATCAACGATCTTATAATTCTTCATTGTTATCTATTTGGTTTGGCTTACTGATCCACAATCCCAATTTTCAGAACTGAAAAACCAAGGATAGTCCGGAAAACTTCAGATCAAGGATCTTATAATTCCTCCTTGTTATGTACCACAGCTGCTTCCCATCAATCCAACTTAGTATTGTAACATCTATAATTTCTCCAAGAGCTTTTATATCCAATAAAAATGCACTTAATGAACTTGTCATCTGATCTAGGGACTTGAGATCATACATTGAAGACCTTTGGTCATAAAAAAAAAAAAAGCTGGACAATCTTCTTTCAAAACGTGAACAGGAAAATTACTTTTAAGAATCCCTGAGGGCACATGATTGATCGGACAACATACTGTCAAATATATGGACTGTTCTTTATCCTCCCTCTTAACTTGGATTTGCAATCAAGGATAGCAAAGAGGCTTTTGAATTGCCAATTAGTTAGATTAGATCACTTCAAGCATCTCTTGGTTCTCTTTTCTGAATTCGGTTAGATCACTTAAAGCACCTTCTTAGATAATTCCTGCCCTGTTTCATTTGGTTTCCTAAGCCCACATGGACCTTTATGTGTGCCAACCTGGCATGTATGTGGGACATGCAAACCATGAATCAAGTGGACCCTGTCATATATATGATCTCACCCAAAAAATGAGTCAGTCCAGTCACTAGGTGGCTATGCGTGTATGTTGAATGTTTCCAAAACCATCAATTTTCATACATGTGGATGATGTGAATATTTTGAAAACCCTCAATCGCCGTACATTTGGAACCCACCTGATGACCTGACTGGCCTCATTTTTGGGTTTGGGCTAGGTCAAGTATTAAGTGGGTCCCTCTTATGTAAGTATCAGATGTTGAAACACATGCTAGGTTTTTACTCTTGTTTGCACAAAGATTGTGTAGGTTAGGAAAGCTCTTGTTTCTATTTAGCTGTCTACCTACTTCACCTGTATTTTACTTTAACTAGCTTCTTTTTTCATGATGAATTTACATATGCAGTATCTGGATGAAAACAAGTCATTGATTCTGCAGATTCTCGACAATCAGAATGCAGGGAAACTTGGTGAATGTGCACAGTAAGTACAGTTTCATTTTATAATGCTGCATGACTATAGACCGTTAGTAGCTTTTTTTAAATCTCCTTTAGAGGCCAGGGGGGGCATGCTGGCGCATTCATTTGGTAGACCTCTCCATGGGTTAGCCATAGCTATAAGTCACATGGATTGGGCCTATCCTGACTGTCCAAATTGGTGATCTGTAAATGGATAGCTAAGGCCCACATTCACTAAGTTCCATCTTCATATAGTTCATCTGATCAGAACAATATTTGAACGGTGTATAATCCATGGCAGCGTCTGTCCGAGAGATTAGCTCTTGAGATTAAAGCCAGTGCGCTGAAATACACCAATCATGATTAATTCAACTTTTAATGACCCCTGAAACAATAAAAGTGATTGATCATGCTTTCTCATCAAGTTGTTTTCCCTTTACCAAAAGAACTTAGCGGCTACCGATGTTTTGCATAATGAATTTCATCTTTTCTTTATGGAAACAACTCCAGTTATTGTATATGCTAGATTGGGTCAGGTGCTACTGCATTTTTTTTTACTTCATTTCCATATACTGTAAAAACTGTGTATTTCAAACCCAATTTGCATTTGTACATCTTCGTAATAGGAAGCCAATAGGTTTCCCTGCTGCTGTGGTACTCATCCTTATCTAAGAATACTTGAAGTTTTTGGATGCTCTGTCGTAGCGATGCATGTTTTTTGGATGCCCTGTCTTAGTGATGCATCATGTCGGCCTCCCTCTATAAATAGGCTGGTTCACTTGTACACATTGAATGTGGACATGTGTTGATTATTTGTAATCTGCCTGCTGTTTCTGTACATGTGCAGCCCTTCTGATGGTTGACCGGCCTGATTTTTGGGTCAGGCAATCCAAACAGTAGGGTTCACCTTATGCACGGCTCAGATGCCCCACACACGGCTTCATCTACATATGGACATGGATAAGCGACGTTCTGGAAGCTGAACATTGCTGCTGATCATAATTGTTAATACTTTATGTCATCCACTGTAGTTTTTGTGTTAGAAGTTAAGAGAAATTCTTGTTTCTTAATTGATCTTTTATTTTTCGAATGTAAAAGTTCATTAAACCAAAGGAGCAAGAAAGATAAGAGCTTAATCAAAAGGAGAGTTGAAAGACATAGTCAAATAAGTTCTGTACTCAATTGAATAAGCAGCAGGGAGAAGTTGAATATGTAGGTAATTGGGCCTAGCTTACGTTAAAAGCCCATTAGGGAATAGACACGGTTTGTACACATTTTGTTTATTAAAAAATGGAAGAGAGGTTAGGTTTCGAATAAGCTTCAAATAAGCCCTCCCTCCCTCCCTCCCCATTAGGGAATAGACACGGTTTGTACACATTTTGTTTATTAATAAATGGAAGAGAGCTTAGGTTTCGAATAAGCTTCAAATAAGCCCTCCCTCCCTCCCCCTCTCTCGCATAATCATTGCCCAACTATAGGACAGGTTCATCATCCCTTCTCTCATCTCTATATACGTCAATTTCTTGTTCCCCAATTTCCCTGGCTGATGAATCTTTGTCAAAGGTTCTAGTTGAAGAGTCGCCACACCTAGTACTCACATTACCCTTGTTTTTAGATTTGCCTAAATTTCCTCTTAGCCTACTATCTGTGAGTAAACTTACCAAAACATTGAGCTATTCTGTTACCTTTTATCCCTCACATTGTTTGTTTCAAAATCTCAAGACAAAGGAAATAATTAGTGGAGGGTGTGAATTGTACTACTTAGAACCTTGTGTCATTGAAACCATTGTGCCAACGCCACTCCATTATAGTGGCATGTCTGGTTTCAACACCCCCTCATTAGACTCTTTGAAAACTCTTGTTCCTTATCATCTATTTCTTTTATCAAATGTGAAGCATGTCAGTTGGCTGAGCACACTAGAACTACCTTTTTGCTACGTCTTAATAAGCGGAATCTATCTCATTTGAGTTAGTTCATACTGATGTGATGTGTGGGGTCCGATTAGAATATCTAGTTTTTATAATTTCAAGTATTTGTTACATTTATTATTGATTATGCAAGAATGACATGGGTATTTTTTTATGAAAGATCAGTATGAAGTATTCGACATGCTTAAAATTTTTCGATCTGAGATTTGTACACAGTTCAACACCAAAATCAAATGCCTTGGGTATAATAATGCACTTGAGTATCTCTCAGCCCACTTCCAAGAGTTCCTGACTTCCGCCAACATTATCCATCAGACATCATGTCCCTATGTTCCACAATAGAATGGGGTTGCCAAAAGAAAGAATAGCCACTTACTCGAAGTAGGATGGTCCCTTCTTACTTATATGAACGTTCTTAAGCATTTTTTAAGCATTGCCATACTTATAACATATCATCTTTTTAACTGAATGCCCTCCATTCTTAATGACAAAACTCCATTTTTCGGTTTAATTTCCTGATGCTTCACTCTTGCCACTATCTGCACGAGTATTCTGTTACACTGTGTTTTTCCATGCACTACATCTTGGTTCTGATAAACTTGATTCACATGTCATCAAATTTGTTTTTGTGGGATATTCTTGCACTCGAAAAGGGTATAAGTCCTTCGTCCCATCACGCAATCAGATACTAGTTAATGCAAATGTGACCTTTGAGTATACGCCATTCTTTTGACATCTTCCCAAACAAGGGGAGAATCTATATTCAAGAAGAGATCTTTCTCCCATTCCCCATCCTTTTGTCCCTCCACATAGGCCATCCCACATCTTCTAGACAAGTTAGCATCACCTATTAGGACCACTCCTACGATCCCTAGTTCACACCAATCATCATCTCCTTTGGAAGAGACTCCTACAACAGCATTACCACCTTCGGAACTAGACATCTCGATTGCTCTTCTTAAAGGCATTTGCTCTTGTACCCTTCACCTGATCTCAAATTTTGTTTTATATCATCTCATGCTTCCATCCGCCCATACCTTTGCCTTGGTCTTGTCTCAAGTGGTCATTCCTACATTCCATCATGAGGCATTAGCTCACCCTAGGTGGTGAAGAGCTATGGAAGAAGAAATTGCTGCTATGCACTAGATTGGTACTTGGAAACTGGTCCTTTTACCTCGTGGTAAACGTCCAATCAGCTACTATTGGGTTTTGTCCATTAATTACATGCCAGATGGATCGATTGGACGTCTGAAAACACAATTGGTGCCGAAAGGGTATACTCAAACATCAGGCTTGGACTGTGAAGAAATTTTTTCTCCAGTTGCTAAACTCAAATCTATTCGAGCCTTGCTAACAGGTCCTTGCCTATTTATCAATTGGATATCAAGAATACCTTTCTGAATGGTGACCTCGCTGAGGAAGTGTACATGAAGTAACCCCTTGGGTTTGTTGCTCAAGTGGAGAATGGGAAAATTTGCAAACTCATGAAAGCCATTTATGGGTTGAAGCAGTCTCCAAGGTCGTGATTCGAGAAGTTTAGCCAAGTTCTAGTCGAATTTGGATTTCATAAATGTCACATGAACCACTCTGTGTTCGTGAAGCAAACATCCAAGGCAATGGTGGCATTGATTGTTTATGTAGATGATATAATCATCATAGAAAGTGATGCAGGACAATTAACCACTTACTCTAAAAGCTCTAACTAATAGAGCATGGTGAATTAATCCCTTTATCTCATAGCCCAGGCCCCAAATCCATGGGTTCCGTGGGCCACTCACCCCGAGTGTGCCCCTGCATCCCACAAGCCACCCCACTCGAGCCCGGTGTGAAAATGCTCCCACATTAATCACCCCCGGTGAGGAGTCTCAAACACGAGACCTCCCGCTCTGATACCAATTTGATGCAGGACAATTAACCACTTGCTCTAAAAGCTCGAACTGATTGAGCTTGACAAATTAATCCCTTTATCTCATAACCCATGCCTCAAATCCATGGGTTAGGTCCTTGACCGAACCCTCCTCACGGGCTCCAAATCCATGGGTTCCACAGGCCACCCACCGCGAGTGTACCCCTGCATCCCACAGGCCACCCCACTTGAGCCCGGTGTGAAAATACCCCCACATTAGAAAGTGACGAAGATGGTATAATTAAAGTCAAGCAGTACATCAATGAATAATTTCAAATCAACGATCTCGACTCCTTGAGGTATTTCCAAGGATTGAAGTAGCCTGATCAGCCATAGGGACCTATTAAAGGAAACCGGTCTCTTGTGATGTAAACCATGTGACACTCCAATGGATCTGAATAACAAGCTTTCAGACAATTAAGGAAAAACATTTGAAGACCCAAAGATACAAAAGACTAATTGGGAAACTTATCTATTTGATTGTTACTTGACTTAATATCTCGTTTGTGGTTGTAGTGTTGAGTACGTTCATGCATTAGCCTAAGATCCAACTTTGAAAAGACGTCATCCATATACTTTGGTATCTAAAATATGCACCTGGGCAAGGTCTTCTTTATAGATCTCATGGGCACCTCAAAATCAAATCCTATGCAAATATTGATTGGGTAGGCTTCGTTACAGATAGGAAATCCACATCTGGATACTGTACCTTCATTAGGGGGGACTTAAATGACCTAGAAAAGCAAGAAATAGACTATTATCACTAGATCAAGTGTTAAAGTCGAGTATAGGGCCATTGGTCATGCTATTTGTGAGTTATTGTGGATACAATCACTTCTACAAGAACTTCAACTCTTCAATGGAGAACTGATGACTCTATACTGGTGATAATCAAGCAGCTTCGCAGCACATAGCCAATAATCAAGTTTTTCATGAACAACAAAGCATATAGAGAAGGACTATATCCAAAGCATGTGACATTTATCTTCATTAGAGAAAAGATAATATCCAAAGAAATTCTCACCCAGTACATTCCATTCGAAGACCAGTTAGCCAACATATTCACCAAGCCTCTACCACGATCCCAAGGATTGCTTATTTGTAGTAAGCTATAAGTTGGGCATGTTTGATATATATGCTCCATCTTGAGGGGAAGTGTTGAAAGATAGTTGAATAAGTAGCATGAAGGAGTTGAATATGTAGATAATTGGACCCAGCCCACATTAAAAGGCCATTAGGGGATAGACAGGTTTGTACATGTTCTGTTTATCAATAAAAGGAGGAGAGAGTTTAATGTTTGAGAACCTCTCTCTCTCTCTCTCTCTCTCTCTCCTCTCTCTCTCTCTCTCACACACACACACACACACTTTACAAGGGGAAAGGAGGATGACCATCTCCCCACTCCCTCTTTCACTAGGCAATCAGCAATCCCATTCGCTTCCCTTGGAACATTTCAAGAAATTACATTAAAGTGGTGAGCAGTAGCTCTAATTTCTGAAAGTGAAAAAAAAAAAAAGCAAGCCTTAGAGCAAGAAACACATTTAAACGCATTTGTAGAGTCCCGTTCGGTTGACTAGGGGTTGGAGAAGGAATTGGAGAATTTTTAGGCTCTTGTGAAGAACCAGAGCTTCAACCATATTTGAATCACTTCAGAACATGGGAACATCAGTAATGTCTCTGTCGTTTCTTAAAACGCCCTCATACCTGGAGGGGCCTGGATTACCCAATAGACATGTGTTGTGGTTAAGCTTCCAATACCCAGCTGGAAGACAAATCTACCTCGCTTCGGGTTGGCTTTGGTCAAGTCATGACAGATAAGTGCCTTACAGTCTCTGAATAAATCACTTTTAGACACTCCTTTAAATTCAATCTCACCTAATCAAGAATCATCATAGCCATAATTCTTTGTCTAATGGATATGCCTGATGAAACCTCATTGTTGAAGGTTCTCTATTCGTTTCTTTCAACAAACCTGACAAATATTCCCTTGATCAACCATCCTTCGATAATTTCTCCAATCAAGTGCTTTATTTCAGCATCCTTGTGCCATGGTGTTGCTTCTAATTTGCACCTGTGTTTGTCTCAAATACCTGCTCCCGTTCCTAGGCTTTTACACTGGCTAACAATTTGAAGCGACATTCCTGCTCCAATACCTAAAGCGACTGCTGCTTCCCCTCAAGCTTCATGCAACTAAGATCTAACACAAATCTTCTGTGAATACTCCAGCATCCAGGCTCAGCTTTCTGTGGAAATCCAGGCCTCTTCTGTATCACTATGCTTCCTCTAGCAGCTGCACAATTGATCCGGTCTTCCATCCATGCGTCACATATCTCTAATAACCTACATGAGTTGAAATGCAGCTAAAGATGCAGTAAGAGAAGCTCTGAAAGGAATGAACAACAGTATCTCAAGAGGCTCTTGGTCATGATATATATGACGTGACTATTGGATATGATCATATTTATCAAGTCGTATGATTTATGGTCTGAATCCTATTGTATGCATATACAATATATATTGCATTGCATGCCCAAATTGTAAATCTATCAAAATCATAAATATAATGTATGAATTGCATCAAACTGTACACAAATTGTGCAATTTGTGAGGACAAGGTTTTGGGCATCCAGAAGGCATAAAAGATGGAATTTATTCTCTCTCTTTTTTTCGTTCATTTCTTTTATGTTTTGCATTTTAAATATATATAAAAGGCCCTCCCTGTTAAAATATACCTTTATTCTTCTATTTTGAGAGATGAGGGAGAGGAGATTTGGGACTTTTGAGATTCAAAAACCGAAAACAAAGAAATCAAGATAACTTTTTTCTAGAATGATTCCAGATTCTAGGAAGTACAGAAGAAATATAAATTATTAAAGGAATCTTGCCTCTTTAGATTGTTTATTTTGGAAGTTAAATTTCTTGAAATACACATAATATGTCTATATGTCTTTTGTTCTCCCCCACCCCCCCCCCCCCCCCCCCCAAGGCATTATTGTGATTATTGAAGAGATACTGAAAGATATTGATATCACTTGGGAATATCCACAAAGACAATAATCTAGAGATGTTGACAAAAACTTTTTGTACATTATTTTGTAATTGCACTTAAAGCATAGAGAATGGATGTAGATGGGCAATGGACTGAATGATTTGTAACTTTATTTTACACATTTACAGATTTACCATACACAGGTTTTAAATTGATAATATCATGTTATGCATTTTTTTAATGCATATCATGATATGATTTGCAATTTGATACAATTCACTCCTTGTTACAATTTATAATACGGTTAATATTTTGAAAGCATTTGGATACGGTATGATGTATTTTTGTTATTCCATCGAAACCTTTTCTCATGTGTAGCAATGGTCAAAATTTACTAATAACCAAATACCACCACTGCTGTGGTTACCCACTTGAAACTACTAATTCTTTTACAAATTGATACTAATAGCTTTCCTGCCATGTAATGGTCCTCAGATCTTGACCTCTAACGAGGCGGAACTAGCCTTCTTATGTACCCCCTCAAAGATCAAAAACCACTATCTGAAATCAGCTATAGCAAGCATTCACCACCATTTGCCTATGAGTGCAACACAACACACCACCTGCTTTATTTACAACCTCAATTCCTCAATTACTTCCCTCTCATGAATGACATTTTCTTCTGATGAAACTTTTCGCTCAAATGAAAATTGCAGTTTAAGAGCCTTTGTATCAAGTTCGGAGTCCTTAAAGAGCCGATTTGACTTTGGAAACATTGACTTCGTCACACTATCCGACTAAAAAGTGATAGGTGGTAGTTGATGAACATGTAAAATATCTCTATTATGGTGAAACAAATAGCCTTCTACCGAAAGAAAAAGAATGGGCTATTGACATTCTCAAGCTTACACAAGCTTCTAAGTTACATTGCAGCAACTTCCTGTTCATTCCTCCGAAGATAAACCCAACCTGCCTTATTTATACATCCAGCTCATCAACTACTGTTCAATGAATCTTCTTTCTTTCTGATTAAATTTTTTCACTCAAATGTGAATTGCAATTCTTTTGCGTCAGGATTGAGGTTGAGGTCCTTAAAACAGCCAATCCAACTTTGCAAACTTTGTCAAATTATCTGACTGCGAAGTGATATATAGTGCACCACAGGATGGCTGAATATATTTGCACTCTCATACTCAAATATACCAACACACGTACACTGAAGATTGTATACTCTAACAGAGTAACGGTTACAAACAAGTAAAAATATCTCTATGTTCCGGCAAAACAAATAGCTCAGCTACCAAGAGAAAAAATAATAATAATAATAAAAAGATTGCTGAAGTTCTCCCATGGCCTATCCAAGCTTTTAATGCATATACCAGGCATCTCAATGTTGGGTGCATGTGAGAATGTATGTTATTTCATTTGTTCTTTCATATTAGTCATTGCATGGTTAGAATATCGAGGGATTAATCTTTTTAAGTTGAGCTTTTTCTGCCATTAATTATGATGGTATCAAGTTTCAATCTTCATTCCTATCCATCGAATGAACACATATAGCTTTCATTTAAGATTGTAGGCAGGTTTTGGTAATGTTTATCCATTATTTCAGGAATCAGATAAAGCTTCAACAGAACCTTATGTACCTCGCCGCTATTGCAGATTCTCAACCTCAACCGCCCCCCATGCATTCTCAGGTATCATCTGCATACTGCATTCTCATTTTTCTAGAATGCTAGCTGCCGATGCCCATCACATGCTAAAGTGACACATGCAAAGTTCAGGCCTTTAATCAGATTGTCCTCATGAATTACACAATAGACCACAGTACGATTTCTAGGTGTGGCACACCTGATAAGTGGACCATCATGATTTTCAGACTATGTTCACCAGAGGAACAGTCTGATTAACAGCCTGGATGTTGCACAAGGGAGCAAAATTCCTTTATATTTAGTGTATGGCTTTCCACATCAATCTTGCTTGAAAATTGAAATCCATCTTTCATACAGTTTCCTCCTAATGCTGCCATGCAACCGGGGGCACGTTACTTGCAACACCAGCAAGCACAACAGATGACACCACAGTCACTCATGGCCGCCCGATCATCAATGCTATATGCACAGCAGCCACTGTCTGCACTGCAGCAGCAAGCTCTTCATAGCCAGTTGGGCATGAGCTCTGGAGCAAGCAATGGACTCCACATGCTGCACAGCGAGACTGGTTTGGGAGGCAATAGCAGCATGCTCACAGCCAGGGGCTTCCCCAATTTTGGCCGCAGCACTGGGGAGGGCTTGCAGGCTGCAAACCGAGGAATGGCAGGTGCAGGCAAGCAGGATGCGGTAGGTGTGGGCTCCACAGCTGGGAATGCAGGAGGCCAGAGTAGAGATGGGACTGAACCTTTCTACTTGAAAGGCTCTGAAGGAGAGGCAAACTGAGGGGTGGTGGCGGCCGTTGCCAGCCGACTGATGCAGCTGGGGAAACCTCTGAGGTTGTTAACATAACTTGTAGGATTTATTTTTTTTTAGAGCTAAAGACGATTCCGTTGCCTATTTGAGCTTGTGGGTTCTTCAACTATCTGATGAATGATGATGACAACGGCGACAATATCGATATGAAATGTTTTGTTTGAGACTTGCATTAAGTATTAGTTATTGTAAATTTGTAACTTAGCCAAGGAATGGACATTTTCTCTCACATGATCTCTCCAATCCGGTTTATCCATGATTGCATGATTCTATTGCCTTCTGGCCCATTGTGCTTGGAAATCCCATTAATACTTGTGCTGAATTTATTATTATTATTATTATTTAATTTAAAAACCATACTATATAGACTAAAGACTAAGCATGGAGAGCCCCTCTCCATGCTCTTTTTCATCTCACATCATTGTCGATGAATGCCGGCAAATCCAATCTTGAGTGTGGCTGCCTATGAAAATCCAAACCTTTCAACCGGTGGGATGATGGCTCATGGCCCAAAACTAACAGGATTCATAACGAAAGGCCTTTCATATTCACCCACCTACATTGTTGATTTTGCAGCAACATTTGACTTTGCAGCAACATGTGCTCCTAGAGAATACATGTTGTTTCACAACGGATAGAAGAGCATGGGTGCATTCCACCACCATTCCTATGGAGCCCACAATGGATGGTGATATGTGAAATTTCACAATGATACAGCTACCCAGGCGTCCAACTAGCATATTTTCACATTGCATATTCACAAAAGCTTCATGGAACATGAACAATGATGGATCATCCTGGCCATCCAAGACAAGCTAGACTGTTTTGATCAGGAAGTGGCCCGCTGGCGCAGCCAATCTATGGCCAAGAGCCAGCCAATAGACAAGATCAACCTATAGCCTGCATTTCTCCATTAGATCATTGGGATGGGACAGCTGAAAAGCTCTCATAGGAGTACAAGCCATCTAATAGAAGCTTAAAGCAGGCTAAGATTACACAAGCCTAGAGGGAGGTCCATCGCGTGAAATAATCGCATTTTTTGGAACGCAAAAATAGTATCTCTGTGCCTCCTAGAAACCATGCTGGGACAGGGAAACTCACAATGCTAGAGGAGAGTGTATGCCTCTTTATTTCCGGTTGAGGAGATAGGTAATGTAGGAAAGAAGTTCTATTGCTTGTTATAGGCTCCTGCAGAGAACCCCAGATATTAGTTTCTTAATAAAATTCTGAGATTTTCCATTTTCTTACCTCTTCTGTAAGTATAAGAAAGGGGTGAAGCCCTTTATCTTCTTGTGGTCCCTCCATTTGAGCATCTACAAGCCCCCGGTGCATCTCCACTAGGCGCGATTTGCTACCCATCACTCTCCACTGCAAGTGTTTTTGGTTCCTATTAATCGAGTTGGCATTAGCTTGTAGTAGAGCAAGCTCGTTCCTCAAGTAACTCTTTCTTTAAGTAAAGCAAGCATCTCTACACTGTTGGGGATTTGTGCTGTGGAATCACACAGATCTAGATCTAGGATAGCAATCCAATGGTACCAAGCAAACACAAGAGAACACAAAGATTTACCGTGGAAAACCCTTGCAGGAAAAAACCACCGCACGAAGCGACAGAATTCCACTATAAAAGCATAAATTACAAAGAGAAATGACTTACCCAATTCGAACAACCTCGAATCTCAACCTTGCTACACCCTTTAGAAACCCTAAAACCATTTTAAGAACTATTGAAAAACTTTTAGAAAGCCTTAGAATTATTTAGAAAAAGCCCTAGGGACCCCTATTTATAGTTTAAGAAACTTCACTTATGCACCTCTCTGAAACCGTCTCAAATTTACGCAGTCCGCACAAAATCCGTAAAGTATCTACGTAGCCCTCGGCTAGTCGAAGGAGGGCTTCGACTGGTCAAAGGACCCCTTTGACCCATCGAGCCTAACCCTCAACTGGTTGAGCACCACGGAACTCCAAAAAATAACGCTGCTGGACTTCGAGTTGAGCAGACTTCGACCGGTCGAAGCTCCCTTCGACCAGTCGAGCAGCGCACAAAAAATTAAAGACATCTTCTAACAACATATACATCTTTCGTGTGATAATTGTTTTATTTTGCAATGCCGCCAGGGTAGAGGAAGGATGTGACGATTGCTCGACAGGCTGATAAGAGTGCTAGACTCTTAAGGCAAGTGGAAGAATTCACCCTATGCAACGCACAACGTTTGGACTAATACGTGATGATGTGGGTCAAGAATCCAAGGAAGATGAGGCTCCCTCTCGACGTAGGATTCTATTAACAAACATCTAAGAGGGGGATGAGAATATCAACCCCTTTCATGATTGCGCTCAAATTGGGACTATTCCACCCACTTATCACCTAGATCATCATAAGAATTACAAGATTAATGTTGAAATTTCCAAATTCTACGATGGACTAAGTTCTGAATAAGTTGTTGATTGGCTCAACACATCGAGCATGTCTTCAAAGACAAACAGATTTCCATAGATAAACAGGTCAAGTTATGAATCACCTAACGGCGCCAAGGGAAGGCTAAGGTCTCATCTTGAGCCAAGATGAAGAAACTCCTCTGCAAGACCTTTGTATCATACAACTATATACAAACCACATATAAACAGCTACGCACCCTATATTAACGAGATCAGACGGTTGATGAATACACTGAAGAATTCAACCAACATGTGGCGCGCAATGATCTCACTGAGTAGAAGAACATATTCACTGCATGTTATGTTAGTAGGTTCCAACCAAGCATCTGTGATATTCTGCAATTGGACCCCCTTTAGATAATGCCTGAACAGCAGGTAACAGTTGTTGAAAGCCAGCATAAGCCTCTTGTTGCCCAAGAAAGAGCCCAAAGAAGATTGGCTCAAGGGAAACATCTACACCCTGCATGTGCTGTCGGTAAGAAGGTGTGAAAATTTATCATAGATAGTGGAAGTTGGGAGAATGTGATTTTACATGAAGCTGTTCACAAGCTCCATATCAAGATGGAGAAGCATCTCCATTAGTACAAGCTAACCTAGTAATCAGGGGACGAGGTAAAGGTAACGAAGCAATGCCTTTATCAGAAAAGGTATTTTGATCATGTGTTGCAACGTCCTGCCATCTAGTGTTGGGCCAGCCATGGAAATATGATTGCCACACTATACATGATGGGTAAATGAAAACATACACCTTCGAAAAGGATGATCAGAAGATGTAATGCTCCGAACTCTGGTGAATGGGTTGTCCAACCTCTCAAACTCTAAATCTGGTGACGACAATATTTCTTTTCTTTTTTTAATGGTACCCAAACATGACATTGGTAATAATCAAATAACATGAAACCATATATATAAATGTGCTGCATAACACTTTTCCTTCTACCCTAAAAATTATATTCCCTGATATTTCAAAATAATAATACATGATTGAAAATAGAAAACCAAAAAAAGTTATACATGCTTGTCTCCACTTACGAATCTTCCTTGTAAGTATAAGAGGAAGCAATGAAATGGGCTATGAAAGTCTAGTGCATACTTCTATCATAAGGCATAACATGGCAGAATAAAAGGTATAACACTGCTAGATTAGAGTATAGCACAGGTATGCATGACATATAATGATCAAGTAGCATTTGCAATTAAAAAGAATAAAGCACAGATAACGATTTATAGCAGGTGAATAACTAATCATGTTGTCATCATGTTATAACAAGTGGGGAATATAACCAATACATGGTGTGGTCAGGATAGTAGTGCATGGTTTCGCGAGCCGTGGAGTCCAACACAAAGTTCTACCCAAACTAATCCTATACCTAATTTGGATGCCAAGTTTCAATATGGTAAACCCTTGATCTTAGGTTAGTCCCATAACTAATCGAAATCTTAACCGCTAATAAGCACTTGATTGTCTAGTTGCGTATCTACGAATTTGGTTAGACCGACACGAGGGTTGTCACCAAGTATTCATATTACTCCTCAGGTCCTGTCACCACATCGGGGGAATACGATGGGCCACCTGGTAAGACAATATAGTCATCGGGCCCATCACTGCACCATGTATAGTGGGTTGTTCGGCCTTTACCGCACTGTGTATAGTGGGTTGTCCGGCCTTTTAGGAATCAATCCTAAGTAGAGCACCCCCTTGAGCCTTGTCATATCATCACACAGATGGACTGCCCCAACATTCACATAATGCAACGTATAATCCACTTAGACAACACAATGACCTAATATCATATCACATTATTTCACTTGGCCAACACGATGGCTCAATATCATATCACACATCTCACTTAGCCAACACGAGGGCCCAATATCATATCACATATTTCACTTGGCCAACACGAGGGCCCAATATCATATCACACATCTCGCTTGGCCAACACGAGGGCCCAATATCATATCACATGTTTCACTTGGCCAACATAGCCTAATATTTTCGTTGACCAACTCGAGGGCCAAAGTCTGATCTTCCTCTTCCCGGGATATATACATGGGTATGCTATGCTAATGTCGGATGTATGTAAAAAGCACGTATTATCTTCTCATTAACAAATCAGTATATATCATTCATTCAATTGGTTATGGGCCTAAGTCCTTTGGGCTTCAATTCAAGCACATCATCTCTACAGTAGGCTTATGGTAATGCTCAATTCCTTTAGTGGGCTTTCACAAGACCCATAAGCAAGTGGGGCATTCCCACTGCCCATGAACAAAGTAGCTCTCACAAGGCACATGAACAAGTGAGCTTTCACAAGGCCCGATAGGAAAAATGGGCTTTCTCAAGGCCCAATAGGTAAGTGGGCTCTCCTAAAGCCCAATAAATAATTGATAATTAACTACATACATTATCATTACATTACAACATGCCAAAAGGGCCGAATGAACTATAAAATCACAACCATCATCATCACACATCATCATAACCTCACATCGATAAAACTTAATATTATTATTATCACATCAAGCGGCTAACTATGCAACCAGTCCAAATATAAAGTATAGTCCAAAAATTGATATATGTATGCCTAACTTAAATGAGCCGATTTAACGGTTGACGCACATCCCGTGATAGGATCCACACTGACAATTCCATTATATACACCGAAATCAACCCGTTCAAAAGCCCAACACTCCCATCAAAAGACGGTCCGCGGTTATGGTCATACAAGTACAACATGTACATGAATATGGGCCTCATTGCCCCAACAAAATAATCAAGTTGGGGCCCACAGTTGGACCAACCACCATAAGGATACGATGCATATATCAAGTGGGTTTCATGGCATGGCCCACCAAATTTTGGATCAAACTAATATTTGTGTTTTAGTCCAGCTTAGTAGAAATAACCTTATAAATGTTTGAATGACATGTGCAAAAAAAAGTAGGGCACACGGTCAGTGGGTCCCATAATAAGTTATAGGACAAGCTGATAGTTGTATGGTCCTTTCATTTGGGTCTATGTAACCATTGATTCGCAAAAAAGCATCATGGTGGGCCCGCATCAAAAGTTATACATATCAGATTAGCCTCAAACTCGGTACATATATTATCTATCAAGTCTACATCTATCATATAAAATTTGAGATTAATTAAATATATGTGGACATCATAAATCTTAACCATTTAGAACGGTATCAATGTCAGCTACTGCACTGGTTAATAAACCTAGTATGAATACCATTAATTGGATCAAGAGGTTAAACAAATTGGATTGACCCCAAATTTTGTATATATATGGTCCACTAAATCTACCATTATCACATAAAATTTGAGACCAATTGGATATCGGTGGACACCATAAATCTAAGCCACTGGACAACAAATTTGATCTGAGTTACATAAATCAAGTGAAGGGATTAGACTGATCGGATTGACTCAAAATTTAGTACGTACATTCTCTATCAAGTATATTACCATTATACAAATTTTAAAATTAATTAGATATCCCGAGGCCTAACAAATCAGTGCCATTCAGAAGGGTATCAGTGCTAACCACTACACTAGATAACAAACCTGGCCTAAATTGCATAAATCAAATGAAGGGGTTAAACCAATTGGATTAACCCCAAATTTAGTACATGCATTCTCCGTCAAGTATACTATCATCAAACAAAATTTGGGTCCCATTGGATATTTGTGGACACCATAAATTTGGGTCATTCAGAAGGGTGTCAGCGCTGCTCACTACATTGGACAACAAATCTGGTCTGAATTGCATAAATCAAATGAATGAGTTAAACTGATCAAATTGACCATGAATTTGGTAAATACATGTTCCATCAAGTCTAATATTATCACACAAAATATGACATCTATTGAATATATTTGGGCTCCACAATCTGGTCTATTTTGAGGTGTGTTAGTGATAACCACTGCATTGGATGGCAATCCTAGTCCAAATTGCATAAATCAAACGAATGGGTTATACAAATCAGATTGACCCCAAATTTGGTACATAAATTCTCTATGAAGTCTACTATCATCATACAAAATTTGAGTCATATAAACATAATCAAAGTAAAGGAAAAACATGTAGAAACACATACACAGAAATGGGCCTCCATGGGATTCAATGATGGATTTCATTCAGATACTTCCTAAAAAGGATTTCATTCCCATAGTCCTCAAAGGGATGGCCTACTTAGATGTGGTTTGGGGCCACCCAAACACCACCATAATCTCATGGTGAGTCCACTTTAACATATCTAATGAAAAATAAGAAAAACAATGGATAAATTTAACCACCTTGGGTTGAATGGTTTGGATCTTCCTCTCCCAATGGTGACCCCACCTCATCTCTCTTCTTTTTCTCTCATTTTTTCTCTTATTCTCTGAAATTTTTCTTGTTAGAAATGGCTAACCACATTGGTTAGCCCTTTTTTGTGTAGAGAGATAACCCTAGGTTAAGGGAGAGGGGTTAGTTTGCTTAGGTTAGCTAGTTAGTGGGATATGCTGACATTGCATAGTCATGGCTCATGCATGGGAGGGTGATGTGTCATAAGGAAAAGTGCATGTAGTATTAGAGGGGTGAGGTATCACATAGAAAATGTGCATGTGGTGTGAGTTAGGTGAGGTGTCATGTGCATGTGATGCATGTGTAATGAGTGGACCATGACATCATGGTGAGGTGCGGGTTAAGTGAATAGAGAGTGTTGACATACTCTATTAAGGCATCAAATGGGCTTTCTATGACAGGCCATGGGCTATGAGCCCAAGCCCCATATGAGGTGTGTGTATGTGTGGGTCTTCGCACACTTGCGTTCTCGGGTTCTTCGCAGTGTATCTCACAAACGAAGCACCACACGAATGAATGGATGGTACATCCGCTATCGAGGGGACATGGCGGTCCTTATGGAGGGAGTTTCGAGGTCTCTATGTTTAGGTCACTTGGGTGTGTACTGCATGTAGATTGCCCAAGTCTTGCTCAGGGGCTCTAGATGATGTGCACTCATGTGTGGAAGAGATGTGAGATACCGAGGTATTATGACGGGTACAAAAGTTGCCTACAAGCAAGTAACTGAGATAGGCATACAAACGTGTTGCTGGCCATTTAGAAAAATCAAGGTGTTACAGAACGTGATCTTCTATACAATATAAAAATGATACTCCGACCAAGCCTAAAAAAGTAGTTGGTGATATCATTGTGATGGATGCCCGCTATCTTGTGTTGGGCCAACCATGGCAATATGATCACCACACCATACATGATGGGCAAATGAAAATGTACACCTTCAAAAAGGATGATCAAGAGGTCATCTTGTATCCAATGAAAAAAGACTCCAACCAAGCCCAAGAAGGCAGGTAGTGACTTCCTTTAGCATCGAGCTTCTACAAGAGGCTTAAGAGGTGGACACTGCATGTAATGGTAACAAAAGAGCCCTAAGGTGTTTGTAAAGTGCCAAGAGAAAAATCCCTGATTAAAGAACATGTGGATATCATACCCAAAGAACTCTTTGGGCTCCTTATCTTGAGAGATATTCAACACCACATCGACCTCTCTAGCGCAATCCTCCCAAATAAGGCCCATTATTGGATGAGCCCAAAGGAGTCCAAAGAGGTCAAATATCAAATTCATGAGCTCCTTCCGAAATAGTCAATCCATGAAATCATGAGCTTTTGCAACATTCTCATGCTCCTCACGCCTAAAAAAATGAAACATGTCACATACGTGCGGACAGTTGGGCCATCAACAAATTTATGATTACATATCGTTTCCTAATTCTCCACCTAATTGATATGATAGATTAATTATCATGTGCCAAAAGTCTTCTTCGAGGTCAACCTCAAAGCGGATACCATCAAATTTACATTCAACTAAGGGATGAGTTGAAGACCGCCATCAAAATACGAGAATGCTTATATGAGTGGTTAGTGATTCCCTTTGGTTTATCTAATGCACCAAGTATATTATACATGTTATACACCATGTGTTAAAACTATTCATTAGACTTTTCATGGTCGTCTACATTAACAACATTCTCATATATAGTCTATCACACGATGACTATCTCCAACATCTTTGAGTCGTATTCGACGAGAAAAAAAAATAGATTTAACTCTAACGGGTACAACTATCTGTCGGACCGTATATTATTTTTCACAGACACCATGACAATAAACAGAGTATAGGTAGATCATCCAAGTCCAAGCAATTCGAGACTAGCGCACTCTAAGGAACATGAATGACATCCAAAGCATCCACAGACTTTCTACCTTCTATGATTGCTTCATCAGGTATTTCAGTATCATCGTCGCTCACCAGCTACTTAAAGAAGAATACATTCACTAGAACACCTAAGGCACAAGAGAGCTTTGGACACATCAAAGAGAAGCCTTACATAGCCTCAACCTTGTCATGTTGAATTTGACAAAGTATTCAATGTTGCGACGCTTCATGAATTAGCACTGAAGCAGTACCCAATCAAGAAGGCAGCTTGCATGCTAAAACGAGAAGTTGAAAGGTCCAAAGTTGAGGTACTCTATGTACAACTTCGAGTTCTACACTATAGTGCAAACTCTTTACCACTAGCAACAATACCTCATCTAGCAAGAGTTTAATCTCTTCTCGGACCATGAGGCATTAAAGTACATCTATGGGCGATACAAGCACGATAGTCGTCATGCAAAGTGGATGTCCTCCTTACAAGAGTATACTTTTATAAAGCATAAAGTTGGGGTGTTGAACCGAGTTGTCAATGCCCTTCATGCACTATGTATGAACTCGATGATAGACTAAATAAGAGGTGTTCTATGCATGAAGGTTTTCTCTTTGATGGGATGCGCACAAGCGTTCCCCGTGTTTCCTTCAAGAGAAAATCATATAGGAATTGCATAATGAAGGACATTTCGGTTGTGACAGGACACTTGTCTTGTTGAATGAGAAGTATTGTAGCCGACATGGGATGAGACCACGCCGATTTATTACAGTTACGTTTGAATTGTAAGTTACTTAAGCTACTTATGCCATAAGTATCTTATCTTGGTTTCTACTTATTAAGCAGATAAGTACGTTTGGTAAACAACATATTTGTCAGCCAAAAAATAGAAAAACATATTTGGCTTCCAATATCACAAGTAATTATCCCTCAAGTCTGTTTGGTCACCCTCACATCCATCGTCCATCATTTGGGGCCAACCTTTGGTGTGGACTGTCCATCATGTGGGCCCCACCTTTGATGTGTGTTGTCCATCATGCGAGGCCCACCTTGGATGTTAGCCATTCATCACTAGGGCTGACCTTTTATGTGCATTGTTCATTATGTAGGGCCCATCTTTGATGTTGGCCATCCATCATATGGGGCCCACCATTAATCTTATTATCCATCATATGGGGTCCACCTTCAATATCCACCACCCATCATAAGGGGCCCACCTCTAATGTGGGTCGTCCATCATGTAGAGCCCACCTTGGATATTGGCCACTCATCATTAGTGCCGACCTTTGATGTGGATCGTCCATCATGTGGGACCCACATTGATGTGAATCATTCATCATATGAGGCCCACCATTATTAATTGCCCATCATGTGGGGCCCAATTTTGATGTGGACTATCCATCACGTGTGCCCCACCTTTATCCTGGGTTGCCCATCATGTGGGGCTCGCCTTGGATGTGGGTCATTCATTATTATAGGCAGACCTTTGATGCGAGCCACCTTAGGACCATCCATCGTGTGTGGCCCAACTTCCACTGCTCATCATGTGGAGCCCACCTTTGATGTAGATCGCTTTGAAGTGGGTCATCCATCATATCAACCCACTTTGGATGTTGGCTTTTTATCATTATGGGCCGACCTTTGATTTGGACCATCCATATATAGGCCCACATTAATATGGGGTTATCCATCATGTGCGGCCCATGTTTTATGTGCACCATTTACTGTGTGAGCCCACCTCTAATGTAGACAATTCACTATATTGGGGTCTCCTTTGATATGGACAGTTAGAGAGGGGCTCTTTAGACATGGACCATGAGAGAGAGAGAGAGGTAGAAAAGTCACAAGTGAAAAAGCTAAAAAAGAAAAAACTTATTAAATACCTAACTTTTAGCTAATAAGTTACTTTTATAATACTATTTACCAAACTAACTTAAGTGAAAAAAGTAAGTAAATTACTTAACATAAGTTAAAAAGTAACTTATTTGATAGTATCCAAATAAGCCCTAAATTCTAGTTAGTGGCACGTCGTAGAAGGATATTAGCATCAACTTCGTGTTGGGTCGTCCACATTCCCAGCGCAAAGCAAATTGGGACCGCTTCTCAAAGATGATGATTTTGTTCACTGTCGCAGGACAATGGATGCTTCCCACATTGCAGACCTATTCTTTAAGGAGAATCATGGGTCCCAAGAATCATCACATCCAACCAAGACCCGAAGTTTGTTAGTCACTTCTGTCAATGTTTGTGGAAGAATATGAAGCTTAACTTCCGAACACACATCACACACAAACTGATGTGGTGAATAGTATCACGGGAAACCTCCTACGCAACTTGATTAGTTACAAGCCTAAGCAATGGGACCTAGCATTACCCTTGTTCGCCTTCAACTGCTCACAAAATTGGACCACCAAAAAAAGTCATTTCAAATCTATCTACAAACGGAGCCTGGATGGTTGGCTTGAATTGATGGTCATCCCACATTACCGGCTAAGCAAGTGCAGAAGCCAAGGATCATGTTGTCCAACCCAAAGCTTCATATGAAGAGGTAAAGAAGAAAATTGGAGATAACAATACAAAGTACAAGATTGCCATTGATTGCTGCCATCACCCAGTTGCGTTGAAGAAGGTAATTTTGTGTGGACCATACTTACAAGATCGGCTCCCTTCGAGAATACAACAAGAATGGGGAATCCAACAAAGCGGAAAATCAGGCCATATGAAGTCATTAAGAAGATACGCCATAGCATGTTTCATTTGCAATTCCCTAGTCACACCCGTGCAACAAACATCTTGCACTCTACGTAGGTGAATCATTTGGCAAAGATGACACAAGTGTAAACTCAAAAGTCTTTGAGTTTTCTCCCACCCAAGGAGGATGATGGAGTCATCCTGGCCATCCAAGATAAGCTGGATCACTCTGATCAGGAAGCAGCCCACCACGCAACCAATTCACAGCCAATAGACAAGATCAACATACAGGCCACATTTCTCCTTCAGATCATTGGGATGGAAAGGCAGAAAATCCCAGCACGGGAGTACAAACCATCTGATGATTCAAGCTTAAAGCAGGCTAATATTACAAACCATCTGATGATTCAAGCTTAAGGCAGGCTAATATTGCACAAGCCCATAAGTCCACACATCAAGAGGTGTGCAGATATGAAAATAGTTTGAGAGTTTTTCCTCACCAATGAAACATGTCCGTTCCAAACCAACACTGACTTAATGTATGGCTCCCAAAATGATTTCCTACATTTTACCATTTATCCCTTATCTTTCTAGTTCTTTCTTTTTACCTATTTTCTTATTGGTCCTTGAGATTAGAAGAGAATTTTGATAGGCAGAAAGTGTTGACTTCCTTATTTCCAACTGCTGAAAAAAAGTCTAATATTGCTTGTTAATAAATTGGCTCTTACAAAGAGCCTTAGGCATTATTTTTTCAATAAAATTTCTAAGATTTTCTTACTTACAATGAGGGAGAGAGCCTTTGATTTTCCTATCGGTCCCTCCGTTTGGGCCATCTACAAGTCACCGGGGAGTCTCTGCTTGGTGCTTTTTGAAAGCATTGCTGTGTATGTTTCCGGTGCTCTAATCGCATCAAACCATTACCATTTTTCTCCATATCAAGCACACTCAAGAACCCCTTTGGACACTCATAAGAGGCAATTTGAGGCCTGTTTTGAGCATTAAGACCTAAACGTCTTGAACCAAACAGCAGGTTGGATGCACTTCAATAAAATCCCATCTGATCCCCAACTTGTAAAAGTCTGTTATTGGTTTGACAAGGTAGGTTCTGAAAAGCCCACTAGCTATCAGATCGTTTTCCGCCACTCTTAACGAAAAAGCATGTGCATGAAAAGGAGGCCGAAACCCCCATGTGCAGAAGTCAGTCACACAGCGCTTTAGCTGTCTCAACATGGCATGCAAGTGATCCAGACCATTCATCTTCTCAGACCCACCATTGACAGTTTACCCAAAAAAACAAAAACAAAAAACAAAAGAAAAATACACCCCAGCAATCAATCAATCACAGTCCCCAATTGAAGAATTTTGCCCACTGAACATTGGACCAGATCCATATATCAAAGTAGAAAGTGCACAGACATTATGCGAACAAAATAATATATATATCATCCATGTCCTTGTAGATTTTTCACAATTTACAAACCTGGGTAGGAAAGCCATACAGCATAAACACAAGAAATACATCTTTAAATTAATGCATATGTACAAAAAAAAAAAAAAAAAAAGAAGAAGAAGAAGAAGAAGAAGAAGAAGAAGAAGAAGAAAGAAAAAAAGAGGAGATATATACCATTACAACCGAATCGAACACATGACGGCCGTATGGAAATCTACACACAGGCTGAGAGGTAGCTTGGCTGTTAGCCATCTCCATGTCTTCTTTTTCGGATTGTACACTTGAATGAACAATGTCATCCTCTCCGCTTGCGGCCTTCGGGCCTTCATGTCAAATCGCAGTGCAAACATCACATAAAGTTCTCCCCCCAAAGCAACAAACCCGCACGAAATGTCCCCCGGGGCCTTTCTTGGTAAGTTTGATTCTTTCCACCATTGGTTAGTTGTGATATCATATCTGCAACAAAACTGTTCATGAATACAACATTTCCCATAACAGATAAAATGGAGGGGGACATTAATATCATGCACTATGCAGCTTCCCAGGGCCTCCTGTGGTGTTTATATGCCATCCAATCACCCATTTGATGTGCCTCATCGGAATGAAAGAATTACCCAAAAATCAAAGTGTTACAAAATTGTGGTGGACAGTACTGCAGGAATTTAGAGGTTTTAGGTATAATTTTTTGGTGGTGGCCCATTGAACTGTTGAATCAACCAGATATTTGGGATCAAGGCCCAACAAGAAGGTATACCTGATAATTTTTTGGTGGATTTCATGCTCATTAAGTCATTTCTCCCACGTTGGTGAAAGTGACCCTAGTAGGTACCTAACACAAGGTTCCCAAGTGTTTTCCCATGACGGAACATTTCGATATGTTTGGTAAACAAACAAAATAATAGATTCCACATAGCAATCATTACCCTTATCCATAATCAGATTCTCATGCACCGGATGTAAGGGGCCACCATCTCACCAATATGAGATTTTCACTTGCTATTCAAACAAAACCCTAAAAATGGAACCCACGGGAATCCATGTTTTAGCAGTACTCAGTGGGATTCATCATTGGATAATTATTACACTTTTTTCTTTTCTTTTCTTTTCACACGAATCAAACAATCCCTGAATGTTAAGGTGAGTTGATGGAAATTGATGGTTCTTGTAGGGGTGCACGTCGAACCGGTAAAACCATGGAACCGGACCGGAACCGACCAAACGGTCCGGTTTGGTCTGGTTCCTAGAGTGCACTGGTTCCGGTTCCGATTCCAAAAATCAAAGAACTGATTACATCGGTTCGGTTCTCGGTTTGGGGTTATGTAGAACCGAACCGAACCGTGAACCGAACCGCAGATCCGAACCGCGGAACCGATCCGTAGAACCAAACCGCGGAACTGAACCTGGAACCAAACCAAGAACCCTTTGATTGTTTCCATATTTGACTCATGATTTATGGTTTACAATGCACCATTTAATTGTGTTCATAAATGTATTTTTACACACCTTATACAATATCTAAACCATTCATCAAATGGATCACAACACGAATGGACATGGGCTAGATTATAAAAAAATTTTAAAAAAAAAAAAAAAAAAACATGCAATTGGGCTGGATTATAAAAAGCCTAAAACTGTGGAACCAATCCGGAACCGAACTGGTTTTAACGATTTGGTTCCGGTTCGGTTCTAGGGTGCTAACGGTCCGGTTCCGGTTCCGAATATCCTAGAACCATTAGGAACGGTTTGGTTCCGGTTTCACCCCAGAACCGGACCGAACCGACCTGTGTGCACCCCTAGTTTCTGGAAGTATAGCCCCTAAATCATTGAATATGACCAGAGCAAAATGCCATGCAGTGAAAAAACAATAAGGGAAATTTTTGCTTAATTCAGTTCTAGTCATTAAAAAGACCCAGTCAAAAATTCAGCCACAGAAACAGAAATGCCAAAATATCAAAGAATGAGAAGTATGGGTTTAAAACAGTTTCGACTCAAAGACAGAGTGGGAAAACGGCTGTATATGCACGTGTGTGTGCGTGTGTATTATATGTATAAACTAGATTAAAACATAAAACTTCAATTAAAATGGTTAGAATCTCTATATGCACTAGTGACCACGAATTGAAATATCCGTATTGTACGTATCAGCCAATACAGCCCTATTGTATCCGTATTGACTTGATACAAATACACGTTACGAGGAAGTACAACCCAGGAGAAAATACTTGGTCATATCCCCCTATGTCAACTGATACAGCCATAAACATCTCATATTTTTGTTCTTTTCTTTCTTTCTTTTTTATACAATTCCTCTCATTTTTCCTCTTATTTTTTCATTTCAACTGTAGATGAAGCTTAAAAGTTATTTTCAACTAGATCTAGGCCTATTTTAGGGATCAAAACAAAAGATTCAAGTGGGATTCAAACAATCAAAGCAGAATGAACCATTATGGGGAAAATTAGAAAAAAGGGTAAACCATCTTCTTTTTGTTGTGTTTCATTGTAATGGACCCTAATTCACCAAATCATGATTGATTTATGTTCAATTAGGGTCCATTTGATTGATTTTCAACAGGTCAACCTGACAAATGTCTAGCATTAAGTACATGTTCAAAACACACAAAAACGAGAAACGAAGAAGAAGAAGAAAGATTCTTGAATATCTCACCTTTTTTACCGTAATTTTTTGGCTTAAAAATTTTTCGACAAATATGGGGCCAATACCGATATGCAATACTCGGATCATATTGGTTTTTGGCCAGGCCAATACACCCGCTGATACTCATACTCAGAACCAAGGTAGTAATGTCTATAGGTAAACAAGCAGTGGGCTATTATCATTCTTCTTCTTTTTTAAAGGTAAGAGGAATTTTATTACCAGCCAAAAAAGGTGCAAAGCATAATAACAATCAACTGGCCAAAGGGCCCAAAACAAGAGAAGGCAAGGCACAAAGCTAATGAGCCCAATTATCATTCTTTTGACCCTCCGTATACTTCCTTTTCAAGCTACTTAGATATGTTTCCACCAAAATTTTCCACCTTCTACTCAATTCAATCAAATAGGTGGTGGTTGTTGGAGTCATGAAGAATCAGTTGATCATTTATTTATACACAGTCATTTCGCAAGGGAACTATGGATCAGCGTGCTAGATCACTTTGGAGTTAGCTGGGTGATGCCAAAGTCTATCACCGATCTCTTTGTCCAATGGCATGGTCACAGGTTGGTTGCAGCATCTAGGAGGAGATGGAGATTCTTCCTTTTGGCTAGTCTATGGGCGTTGTCGGCTGAAAGAAACAGCAGGTGTTTCCAAAACTTGAGTGGCACTGCCAGGCGTGTTTTTCTTAAGTCGCTTGTGAATGTTGTTGAGTGGGATGGGGTGATGCTTTTGTAATATCTCCTGTTTTTTTACTTTTGTTGTATTTTTTCAGTTTTGCCGCTTCTAATAGAGTAGTCATCCTTCAAAAAATAAAAAAGTCAAATAGGTGGTGAACAAAAACGGTAATGGGGTGGCTCTTTTTTTTTCTTTTTTCTTTTTTTTTGTTTTTTGAGACGGGCCACAGGTTAGTTCAGTACCAGATTTTGAACTCGCTTTTTTTGAATTTAAAAAAAAAAAAAAAAAAAGGTTTTCTTTTTAAAGATAAACATTTAATTTGGTTTTCCCAAAAAAAAACAAAGAATCTTTTTTGCATACCTACTCAAATAGGAATATTAAACATTGAAGCAATTACATGAGCTCTTTCCAAAAATGAGTTTAAAACAAAGTTTCGCTAACTGTGATTGGACACCTGGGTGACTTCATTTTGAAGTCACCGCGCATCTAATCATCTAAGACTTATCCCAACTAATCGGGGTCGGCTATATGAATCCTTTTCCACCATTACACTCTATCAAGGACCATAACTTCAGATAGACCATAGGTCATCAAGTCTTTTATTACTACCTCCACCCGGGTCCTTTCAGGCCTTCCCTTTGCCCTTTTCAATTTTCGAACCTTCCACTTGTACGAACCCACTCCTAATCAGCGCAATTCTTAGTCTCTATTGCACAAGACCAAATCATCTAAGTCTACTTGCCCTCATCTTGTTGCATGCTGATGCTACTCCTAAATTCCCTTGAATGCATTCATTTCTAATTCCATCCTTGTCTTGCCACTCATCCATTTCAATATCTGCATTTCAGCTACACTCATCCTATGGACATATTATTCCTTAACTGCCCAACATTATGTCCCATAAAGTTTGCTCGTCTTATAGCCATCCTATAAAATTTCCCTTTCAGTTTGAGATTTTGAGTGGGACGCGACAATCGCATAAAATTCCAGAGGCACATCTATATTTCTTCCACCCTGCTTGAATTCTATGGGCAACATCCTACTCGATCTCTCCACTTTCATAAATTGTCAACCCAAGATATCTAAAGCGGTCATTTTGGGAAATTTCTTGGTGAACAATCATCACAAATTCCTTGTTCACATTCCTATGGGTACTAAAATTGCACTCTATATACTTCGAGTCTGATTAAATTTTAAATCCTTTAAATTCTAAAGTACCTCTCCATAAATCTAGCTTTGTATTTAGGCACTCCCTCACCTTATCAATCAAAACTATGTCATTTGCAAACAACATACACCATAGGATCTCTTCTTGCAAATGCTTCATTAACTAGTCCATAACCAATGTGAAAAGGTACAGTCACAAATCTCGATGTTGATACCTCACGCAAGCCTATAGTAAGTGGGAACTCACTTGTCCCTCCACTAGTAGTCCCCACATTTGTCATTGCTCCCTCATACATATCCTTAATCATGTCAATATATCCTCTCGGAACTCCTTTCTCTCCCAACACCCGCCAAATTAACTCTCTAAGGACCTTATCATAAGCTTTCTCTACATCAATAAAGACCATATGGAGATCTTTCCTCCTCTCCTTATATTTCTCCATCAATTGTCTACATAGGAAAATAGCTTCAGCAGTAGACCTCACTGAGATGAAACCAAACTAATTTTCTAATACATTCGTCCCATGCCTTAATCTTTGCCCAATCACTCTTTCCCAAAGTTTCACAGTATGGCTCACAAGTTTAAACTCACAATAGTGACTGTAATAATGTATGTTTCCTTTATTCTTATAAATAGGTACTGTGAAACTTTTCCTCGATTCATCTAGCATTTTCTTCAATCTTACAATCTTGTTGAACAACTTTGTCAACCGAAATAATCCAATATCTCACATATACTTCTAAACCTCTATTGGTATATACCATCTGGTACAAGGGCCTTTCCTAGTTTCATCTTTCTGAAATCTTCTTTCATTTTAGATATCCTAATCCTATGAAAGTATCTATAGACTTCAACGTTATTGAGTTTATGGTTCTTTCCATCTCTATGCTCTCAGAGTGATTGTCATTTAACAAGTTTGAAAATAGCTTCTCTACCTTTCACTGATCTCATTGTCCTTAACAACTCTCTGGTCACCGCTCTTAAAGCATGTAATATGATCTAGGTCCCTACACTTTGTCTCTCTCATTTTGTCAAGTTTGAAGACATCTTTCTTTTTTTACTTTTTTGTAAGAGTGAACAATATCATTTATTAAGAAGCCGTTGAAAATACAGCAAAAAATACAGCCTGACAGTCATCACTACAATCAGCTGTATAGGATCCAAATCCACAAGAAGATTATGGATCCAGATCCTTCACAATCCAAACATAGAGACCACAAAATCTACATTTACATCTTGATTCCCGGCCACCCACTGTAAGACCTCCCTCTTAGATTCCCTCATTATATTGATCCCATTGACTTTGTTTGTTGAAGACATCTTTCTCACCTTCTCTTATCCCCAATATATTGTAAAGATCATCACAAGCCCTTAGCCTCACTTAAGGAAGGGGGGGGGGGTGGGTGTTTCTATATTTATTGATCATAATTTCATTTTGTAGTCTCTTGCCAGGTTTTGAAACATACATGTTTCTCGTTAATAGCTTTTCATACATCACCATTCCACCACCAAGTTTCCTTGTATGATTGGCTTTTCCCTCTAGATACTCCTAAAACATCTTTTGCCACTTTCTTAATACACTCAACTATCTCGTTCCACATAACGTTTACTTCTTCTTTAACATTCTTCCAATTTCCTTCTTCCATCAATTTATTTCCGAATAACATTGTTTTCTCTCCTTTTAAATTCCAACTAGTTCTTGGACACCAATTAATTCCATTCCCTTTCTTCCATCTCTCAATGTAAACGTCCATAACCATTAACCTATGTTGCATGGTCAAACTCTCTCGAAGTATCACCTTACAATCTTTACATATTCATCGTTATGTCTTCTTCCTAAGTAGAAAGAAATCTATTTGGCTTGAATATGATCCACTTTTGAAAGTTATAAAATGTTCATCTCTCTTCTAAAAGTATGTGTTTGCAAGAACTAGATTATTTGCCATAGTAAATTGAGGACAGCTCCCACCATTCTCCCAAAACCATACCGTCCATATCATGTACCCTCTCATATCCTCTACTTTCTTTTCTTGCATGACCATGTAAGTCTCCTCCTACAAATATCCTCTCTCCATTCGGAATTTCTTGCAATGGTCCATCCATATCCTCCCAAAATTGTTTCTTGATTCTATCCTCTAACCCGGCGCATATGCACTAATAATATTGATTATTTCATTTTCCTAACACAAGTTTCATTAATAAAATCTTGTCACTTACTCTCTAAACATCTACGACTTTGTCTTTTAAATCTTTCTCTACCACTATCCCTACACAATTTTTATTATTGTCCTTTCCCATATACCAAAGTTTATATCAATTTCATGTGGCAAGACAAATCCTATTCTCTTGGACTAGCTTCGTTACCCGCACCGTCAAAAATGGAGTGGGAACCCGTCCCTACTTCTCACAACAACTGCATGTTGTTGAGGTGAGTCGCTTCTAGGGGACGCCCTAGCCAACCCTTACCCATTACTCACTACACCCGGTTTCTGATATAGCGCGTTGCTTACAAGGAAAACCCTAGCATTTGTTTGGAATGTCATATTATTTTGATCCATGTTGGAAGTTTTGGCATAAGTTTGACACTAGCTGCCAACCTAACGCAACCTCCTCCTTTATCCGGGCTGCGGACCAGCAATGAGAACATAAAACTCCCATAGGCACAATGTAATAGACTATTATATAGGTAGATTACAATCAAGCGTTATCTAATAGTCTATTATGTAGGTTGATTACAATCAACGAGTTTCACCAAGTATTTGATGCAATACAGAATTCAGAAACTAAATGCGGGCTACCGATTCTCCACATTATGCCCCAAACTAGAAATTCAGTGCATTTCGAGTAGTAGAATCATATGAAATGTTAATTTGCAGTTAAAGCAAAATGATCGCCCCCATTCACCAATGTACCATGAAGTGTACCTTATTATTACCAGACAGCCATATTGTTAGGTAGAAACAAATAATTGTTAGAGACAAATGATTTTCCATATACAAAAGAGCCAAGAAATGGTAATGGGTAAAATCAGAAAGCTGCAGCTTTTCAAAAGCTTTTGAAACGCCTCAAAGATATACTAGGAAGGAGCACACACAGGAGGTAGCCAATTGAGAACCTAGATCCACACATAAAAGCCGGTCCACACCCATCAATGAAACTTCTTGTAGCATGCAGCCTAAGCACATTTTGTACAAGGCACAAGAACGATTAGATTGTAATAATGATTTTGTTCCGTCATTTAAAAATAGAAAAATAAAATAAAATAAAATAAAAATGACTGTTGGCGTTCCTGCAATGAGTAGTTTGGTGTGATTACAAAATAAGGAGGGTATTTGGTTTGAAAATAGGAGAATCAAATATGGAGGTGAAAATAGGAGGGAAACGAGTGGTATTTGAGACCTAATTATAATATTACGCCTAAAGCTTCGGGCTTCAAGGATAGGAAGCAGGCCCGGATGGACTTTTAAGGTTTGAAAATCAGCCTAACTGGGTCCTATAGTTGAAGAATTGGCCTAAATTAATCATGAGGTGGGGGAATGGACCTAGGGCCTTAAGACCAGGTGGTAACTCATAATCAATTAAAACAAGAAGAGAACAACCTTAAGAATTGCAGAGAGAGAGAGAGAGAGAGAGGTGTTGACCTCCCTTGAAAATATTTTAAATAAAAAAACAACAATAACATATATATATATAGAGTCATGCTCCCCTGCGCACCTACGCACGTGCGCACCTTTGCACACGTGCCATGGGTGTCTAATCTGAACGGTCCATGTGATGCGGAATCCCATGAAACCTCATGTGACAAATTTTCACCCCAATCTAAAATTCTGGTGGGCCATAGCAAAGAGAAATGCAAATCAAGGGAGGGAACTGTTTTCATTTTTCATGGCCCATCAAAGTTGTAGATCAAAGTAAAACTTGGGCCCGGGAGGTTTCACGAGGTGCTGCTTCACATGAACAGTTCAGATTTTGGATCCCCATCACGTATGATGGGTTCTCAAAAAAGTTCGTACGTAGTACGTACGAATTGGTTCGCAGGTGAGAGTTTCCGTGTGTGTGTGTGTGTGTGTGTACTATGGGCCACAACAACCTAATTTCACATATGGAAAAGAGCAAATTCCCACATTCCTGCATCACCAAAAGATGCCCACTTAATAGTATTGTGAGAATCAACCTCAATGACAAGATTCCAATGCAAGGGAGCTCACATAGCCCTCCTAAGTGCCAAAATCACCACCTCCTTGGCCCCACTTTGCCATAAGACCCTTTAAAAAAAAAAAAAAAAAAAAAAAAAAAAAAAAAAAAAAACCGTTGAAAGCTCACCTCTATCATTTCCGAGCACCTCCACACAAGTTCCAAGATAACACCCATCACAGTTGAGCTTCGAATGCCCCAGTGGTATTGCTGGGCCGAAGTTAGGTTCAGGTTGTATAACAATTGACCCAATGGACGGATTCAATCCCGCATGTCTGTGCCATGTCGACACACAGGTAGCATGTAGATAAGTTGTATCATACATGCACATGGGCTTAGCAACCTCACAGAATGTTTAGATCAATTAATATTTAATATTACTATTGGAATTAACAGGCACCTAGGCACGCACCCAAACTACCCAGTTTTTACCTGGTCCAAGATGGTCGATCCAAACCCAACCCGATTTTTTTAATGGGTTGAGAAATTGGATTAGAACCCATTTAATTCGATCTTGTACCCCATGTACCCACGGATCCAGCTACATGCCATACCCGGAGTTAATGTCTTCCAAGTTCCACCTCATGATGCCGAAAAACCTTTTCTTACCACCGAGAATCTGCCACCCTTCAGTCATCAAGAAGATTAACGCTGGGAATTCCTTGCATCTCTAGCCTAGCCAACCCCCATTTTCTAACACGCATGACAATTATTCTTTTGATGGTTTCCACAGAGGTTGCCTTGCTGTTGAAGATTCTGCTCTCTCTTTCCACAAGCCCTGTAGAACATTGCTAATGCCACCATCCAACTTCTAATAGATACCCCATGCCCATGATACCACAAAAAGAATGAATAGAAGGCTCCATACAGCCCGAGCAAGTTGAAATGAATATAGGCAAAAAAAACAGCGCAACTAGACAAGCTCTTTTTTCTTTTCTTTTCCTTTCTTTTCTTTTTTTTTTTTTTCGATTTTTGTGTGTGTGAAGGAAACTAAACAGGTCTCCAGCTCGTCAGACAAGCTGGCAGAGAAAGTGTGGCATGTGTGTGAGTGATCCAGGGTTCAATCCCTGGTAATGTTACCTTTCAAAAAAAAAAAAAAGCCACTAGACAGCAAAGCATTATCAAAAGGCGGGCAAGCAAAAGGACTGAAGGATGATTGGTTTGCCATTGAAAATATCATCCAGTTTGAATTGGCATATGGCATGGACACAACACCATCCTAAGGTACTGACATGCATGTATTCCATCTAAATGGCCGGGTAAATGTATCATGCCAAACATAGAGGACCAACGGTTGGAACTCCGATGAAGTTCTTGACCAACCCAATACAAACAGAAAAAGATCATGAAATGACAACCCATATCGATTCATAAACACCCAATGACAATTACAAAATTTAAGCATAACCCATTTTTCCAACGATTACCTTAGAAAACCCCAAAAGAGAATCATGTTCTAAATTCCCCAAAACCCATCTACAAGTAACAATATAATTAAGTTGATGCTGAAAATACACTCACAAAAAACAATAAAAATATATTAACAAGAAAGATAAGTAATGAAATTTACTTGAAAATGGTGGAACCATCCAGCATGAAAATCCAGGGCATTTCCCCAACAACCTGATCAACCAAGACAACCGTCCCAAGCCTCCTGCTCCCCTCTCCATCCACCCACATATCCCCGATCTCCCTCCACTTACCAGTCTTCAAATTCAACGCCACTGCATCCCGATAATGCTCGTCCACCGGAAACACCCCCGAGACCATCCGACAAGCCCCGTATCCACCCATGACCCAGAACTCCTCCCCGACCAGGAACCCAACACATCCGGCCCGATTACTTGGCAGCCCTTCCTCCGGGACCCACTCGTCCTTCTCAATGTCATAGCGTTCCACAGACCTCAACCGGGTCCCCGCAGCCCTGAAGAGGGTGTGGCGGGACCCACCACCAGCAACAACAATGGAATTGGAAGTGGGATCAGCAGCGCAGGCAAAGCTGCCACGGGGGGAGAGCATGGAAGGTAGACGAGCCCAGGAGGAGAAAGGAGAGGAGGAGGGGAGATCAAGGCGGTAGACGGAGGAGGACGGGCAGGGGCGGTCGATGGGGAAGGAGCGGGCGTCGAAGAGGGATCCACCAAGGACGTAGAGGTGGGGCCCGAGGGAGACGGAGAGGAAGTTGGAGAGACCGTAGCGGTGAGGGCTACAGGGGAGGAGCGGAAGCGGGGTCCACGTCAGGCGGGAGGGGTCGAAGAGGTAGGGAGGGGTGAGGGAAGGGTCTTGAGGGAAGATGCAGAGGAGGGTAGGGTGGTGGGGCCCATGAGGCCTGATCAAACGGTGGACGAGGAAGGGCTGGTGGGAAGAGAGGAAGGATTGCCAGGATTTGGAGGTAGATTTGAGGCGGGCGTGGTGGGAGAATGGGATTAGAGAGAGTATGAGAGCGGAGATGTCGTTTGGGAGGCCTGGAATTAGGGTTAGGGTTTCGGTTGCAGAAGATGAAGAGGAAGAAGATGACATTTTAGGGACGATTTTTGATGGAGAGGCCCAGAACGGAGAGGGAAGGGTAGGGAGTGATGTAAGGATTTATCGTAGTTCGTTTTGTCTCCGTCGCGACTGATAATCCATTGTTCATCGCCACCCACTAGGACCCACATTCTGAGATGGACCGATAATTTGAACCGTCCATATTTTAACTGGTACCATTCATAAGCTATTTTTTTATGATCTTGATTCAGTGAGCATCCTCACTTTTTATTTTTGGAGTTGAATGCAAGCGATTGAAAATTTTTGTTTTCATTGTTCTAAATTCATACAGAGATTGTGATGGTCACAACTAATTTTTCAGCGTAATTTTCTTGTATTCCCTCTTATAGAATAGATTCCAGAAGATGGACGGTTCCGATCTTTTGACCACTTAGCATGTGGGTTCCAGTGGCGGAGACACACGTGAGTGTTGACAGAGAAAAACGAACTCTACTAACAAATAACGCGCCTTTGTATTTTTCCAACAGTCAACGCACGAGTGGGGGAACTCCAGAGAAATACACAAAACTGAGTACCAGCGATGTGCACGTGTATGATATTAGAGTTGATCACCAGGCATTCTCACAGGCACTTTGAGGCCCGTTTGTTTTTCAGAACAGTGGAAAATGCAAGGGAAATAGTAATTATTTTGAAATTTTATAGGAAATTGTGTCAATAAAATTAATTCAAAAGATGTAATTTTAATTTTTGAATTAAAAGATAATATGTATGAAATATCTATTCCGTCCATCTATTTTATTACAATAATTTGGAACATGAGAAAAAAAATGAAGAGAATCCAACACTCAAGTGACCCACGCCAAAAGAAGCCGTGGCCATATAAAGTTTTTAACAGAAAGTATTCGATTCCTTTTTTATATGACGTGGTCTAATTGAGTATTTAATATATCTCAATTTTTTACTCATGCTATAAATTCAAATGAAATAATAGATGAACAGTATGGATAAGTGAAATGCATCACAATGGGACCTACAAATATTTTGTAATATTTTTAATTTTTGTATAAAAAGTAAACAGTCAAATCAGATAAATTGTAAAATGCATGGGAAAATAATTATTACTTTTTTTACCAAGTATTTACCGTTTCACCGAAAATCAAACAAGCCCTGATTTTGAGACATGAAGAGCATACACGAGTTTTCACTTTTAACAAGCCGAGAGAGCGTGGTTTGGTAATCCAAGCCATTGATCTGTTGTGCCCCACCGTTGATAGACTGCAGTTCAAAAATCTTCTTAATAGGACCATATGAACCGTTCAATTTACGGCCTATATTTAAACGGCTAAAAAGACCAGTATATCATGGTTGCATATTCAATTGAAAAAAGTCCTACTTTGAACTATTCTACCTTCCCAATGGGACCCGATTAACGAATGACCGAGATCACCGTATAACGGGTCCCACTTGTGATAATTCAAAACCTGTGTATTATGTGAAAAAATAAGGGCCACATGTCATATAATCCTTCAGATGAGAGGTTCAGATGTTACACGTGTGCCTTCGAGTGCTCTAGCATTGACCCGGGCAGAGTATATGATCCCCAACCCAAGGTTACGGAAGATCTACTTGGGTTTTATATTCGTACAAGTGGGCCCATGGTTCATTGATCCAGACCATTGATCTGTTAGGTGGCAATGTGGATAGACCATGCCCTGAAAATCGCATCAATAGAACAGTACTAATTTATCGTTTGTGATCTGCAAATAGATACACCGTTAAGTGGAAACTACACGTGTACGGTTCACATTGAACTGAAAGAAATTGCCCAATACGGGTATCTAGAATGTTCCTATCTGGGATATTTTCCCCCTCCATCCATTTACATCCCATCAAGATCAATGGCCAGCATTACTGAAAGTTCACCCGCACAATTCCAAACCGACAACAATATATAATTTGCATGGAAGGACTTTGCAAGCAAAGCTTTGATACTCTGGCAGTCTGACAGATGATACACGAGCACTTAGAAATTACTTAAATTATACTTACCGAGCAACTAAATCAAATCTTATATTAGCATTTAGATGTATAATGGACCAAAAATGGCTTCCGTGGATCCCCTACTGTGGAGCCCAGCACGATATTTGTCGTGTATTCATTTCATTTCATATGTACACCTCCCTAGTTTATTTTAAGACATGAGCCCAAAAGTATATCACATTCAAGTCACAAGTGGAACATTCTGGAAACAATGAACTTGATATTTGTACGGTCCTTTCATTTGGATCTATATAACCTTAGTAAGAGGATGGATGGCAAATAAGCACATCTTATGAAGTTTTTCATGATAGATGTTTAGTTACTGCTATTTTCTATGGTGTAGTTTATTTGAGATTTGGATCTATTACACTTTTGGGTCCTGCCTTAAAATGTTTTGATCATATGCATGGAAAATAGAAATAGAGGATACATACAACATGCAGCTGTAATTAAGTTGCATGAAAGATGATTTGTCTGATTTGCTAAGAGAGATGTAGTTAAACAGCTTCAAAATCTAAAAAGCTCAAACTTAACATAGATATGGCTAGCACGCAACTGGTTGTTTTTTTTTTTTTTTTTGTGTCTGTCAATGAGTTAGCTTGTTAGTACACACACTCCATGTTAGCCACTCCGCTAGGGATCAATACCAACACCTCAAGTGTTGAAACGAGGTATCTCCCCTCAGTCTGCCAGTTGAGGTATAGATTTGCGTGTAGCATGCACCCGGTGGTATCCTGGGATCTACCCAATCTTAGTTCTATCATTTAATGATAGGCTATTAGATTGTTAGACATTTATTGGACAGTTAAAAATGAAAATTTTCTAATAATCTTATTTCATCAGAGACCTGACCAGGAATCTGAGATTAGGATTGCTTGAGTTTAGCAACAGTGGTTTCACCAAATTAGTCGGCTGAATAATAGTTAAGGTATGCGATTTGTACCAATGTACCAAGTATCATACACAGCTAGTGTATCAAATAATGCCCCCTTTGGTAGGTCCAAGGGACTTTTTTCATAATTGCTGACGTGGGGAGCGTGTGTGAGATCTTAGCCATTCATTAGCTAGACCACCTTGGTTTGTAATCTAAAACATAGGTCCCACGGTTCAGGCTAATCTGCTCGTCCCGTGGGTTGCGCTTATAGGAGAAAGTTGAATGTCAAAGAGATTATCCTACGATACGTATTGAATGGACATGCATGGCCCACAAGATGAGCGGGCAGCCAGATTTTGGTTGAGAGTACATCTGTTGTGGGATGCACCAGACAAATGGCTCAGATCTCGCACGCTACATGTGGATTCACACATGTAGAGGTATTCATCAAAGCAAATGAGCATCTTCAATTGCCAGAACAAATACCAAGTGCCAGAGTTGCACACGTGCGTGAGATTCGATTGTTCATCGTTGTGTTGGGTCCATGCATAAATGAGAAAATCGACAGGTAAAACAAATAGCTAATCAGTATTCATCGTTCAAATGTGGCCCACCTGATGAGCAAACCAACGGCTAGATGATCTATCCGTCTCATAGGAAGTGAAAGCGACATTAGATGCTTCTTTAAACTACCTGTACTTTGGATTTTAGATAAGGAAAAAAGAAAACTATTATAATAAAGCGTGTCGAGGCTGATTGACTGCGTTTTGTTGAACGGTGATAACTTGTCTACCGTACACGTGATACACATGCAGGGGACGTGGATTGCTTACAGCCCTATGATCGGTGTGGCCTACTGTAGTCTCTGTGTTATATCTAAGCCGTCCATTTGTTAGCCAGATTATTTTAGGGCATGAAACATGAGGCAAATCCAAATCTCTAAGTGGACCACACCATAGATGGGGGAAATAACACCCGCCGATGAAACCTTCCTAGTGTCTATTGTGATATTTATTTTCCATCCAAATCGTTCATAAGGTGACTCTGACCTGGATGAAAGGCAAACATAAATATCATCTTGAGCCGTAACCTCTGTAGGGCCCTAAAAAGTTTTCAATGATGAACGTTCGATAATCCCTACTGTGTCCCGTGGTCTGTTTTACTTGAACAATTGCCACTTGTTTGGGCTCGTTGTCTAAAATGATATGGTGAAATGGATGAACCGATTGGATATAACATATACATAAAGGTGGGGCCCATAGAGCTTAAGCCAGCCGGCTGTAGGTAATCCGTGTCGGCGGTCAGGTCAATCCGACCGTCCAAATCATGCTCCATGCAATGGATATGTAGCATCGCATGAAATCGCACTCATCGGATGATCCTAACCATCTGATTTCACGGAACGGATTTGGTAGCGAACTATCTTCTTTCTTATCCATGCAACTGGGGTTATCATTTGGACATTGATTAACTGTTCAGCTTTTCCTATCTCCATTGCGTCCATTCATCTTAGCCTTAAAATTAGGTACCTTGCTCACTGAGTCACATGGGTGAAACGTAATGAGATCCATGTTGCTTTATTTTCACCTTGGAACACAAAAATCATTCCATTCAAAACTTAGCTAAGCCTCACCTTGTATTGGGACACCTATTTTTATGGGCTTACTACCGTGGTATTTACATAAAAAATAAGATTTGTTTTAATGGGAATTTTAAAAAAAAATAAAAAATAAAACAAAAAATAAAAAAAGCAAAACAAAGATCTCATCATGTGAAAGTTGACCCACCTGCCACTCCAACGGACAAGTGATGGAGTTGTTTTTTTTTTTTTTTTTTTAACACAAGCACTCGACACACACACACCCAACACATGCGTAGTGGGATTTCACCACTTAAGGGTTTCGAACCCAAGACCTCGCGTTGAAACTCCTCGAGGTCCAGTGATGGAGTTCAAATGCCCATGGATCCTACGAAAGATCCAAGTATTGAATTCCTATCTCCATTGCGTCCAGATATTTTTTAAGGGCCATTAGGTACCTTGCTCACTGAGTCACATGGGTGAAACGTAATGAGATCCACCCATCAGCTACCTTGCTTTATTTTCACCTTGGAACACAAAAATCATTCCATTCAAAACTTAGCTAAGCCTCACCTTAGAAAAAAGTTGTGATGGGACACCTATTATTAGCTGTGTCGGGCTTACCGTGGTGTTTACATATCATCTAATCCATGCATAAGATTTGTCTTAATGGGAATTTTTTTAAAAAAAAAATAAAAAACAAAAAATAAAAAAAAAACAAAACTACCCAATCACCACAATATTCTAGAACTCAGGTGGGTCATAGCACATGAATTTAGAGGTTTTTATGTATGAGTTTATTTGGATACCCACTTGAATATTGAATTAACCCTAATTTTTATGTCCGGATAATGTAGCTAATTGATGGGTGGATTTTTCACACATTGTTTCCCGCGCTAGAAAAAGTAACCTTCTGATGTAGAGCGGGTCGTGGACAGTTTCATGGCCAAGATGGATTAGAAAAGGCCTGGTCAACGACAGAAGTGATCCGGACCGTTGGACTTTAGATCAGGCGTATTTCTCAATCCGGAATGAATTACCTGACGTAAAATATATGATTTTGGGGTAGACGAGCTACTTTAGTCAACCAACCCTGCTATGTCGGGTTACGTGCCCAGAATTGCGAAAAACCCCTGAATCAACGGTCGTTTCCCTGTTTTAATTTCTTTTTTACTATAAATAGTAAGTTTTAGTTTGATTATAACTCTTCATCCGTCGGGCTTTAGGAGTTGCACCCAACGTGAAAAGAGCTTAGAATAATTAGGAGAACAATTTGGTGAAGCCAAATAGGATACTTACTATTTTTGGCCAAAAACCTTGCTGCACTAGTAGACATCAAGAGAAATCATCACTTGACACGTCTATAAATAGTAAGTTTACTATTTATAGTAAGTTGCAATTTCTAGGAGTTTTAGCTGTAGTTTGATTCTGACTTCTTTCTCATTGCTTGGTACCCCTATTTAAAGGGTTGTGAACTCGTTTTTAGTCATCAATTAATCAATTTCGAATTTCTTAGAATTTATTTCTATTTTCTGCTTTCTTTCCTCGTGGATTCGAGAAGTCTCTATGAGAAGTCCAGAGAAGCTCCATGGATTCGGAGTAGTTATCCTCATCACGCTCATCCCTGCGTCACCTTCTTAGGTACTTATGTGAGGTATGCAAGCATTGTTAGAGTTGTGACCTTATAAACCAATGTGCACCCTAGTCTACTAATTATGTGGATGTGATAAGGTGAATATTGTGTCATTGTCCTTATCATATATAGGAATGTAAACGTATCATAGATATAAGATCTTAATATTGGACCTTTAAACACTTGTATTAGAGGATCAAGTTCAAATCAATAATTTATGGGCTTATTTGGCTATATTATAACCATGTGATCAAGGACTGGATAGTGCATGAAAGGTAATCAATCTTTAAACCTAAGGACGTATAAGGTTTATAATCTTGATTAGGTGGCTTTAGCTCGATTTATGAAGTTTTTCAGATGTCAGTGAAAGTGAGCAATGCTAAGTATGTCAATTAAAATTCAATTATTCTCTCTCGGGCTAACACGAGATCCTCTGGATTTACCTATAAACTTATTTATGCTTACATCTAATTAGATAAAGGTCTCATCAAAAGGTTTTATAACTAAGTGAGCATTTAAAATATTTTAATCAATTTCACAAAGCTTCTCATAATTGAAGTTTTATTTTAATCGTTAAAATTATTTTTATCAAACTCGATGATGACCTAATAGCCTAAATCTAATAGTCCACTACTTGATCAACATAGGAACTAAATTTATGACGAAATGCCATAATATTGAATGGATTAAATTATAAGTATATTCATGTATAATGCGGATCGACAAACTTCCCTCACAATATAATACAAAGAAGTTTGTAGGGTAATGGAGCACCATACGAATATGCATCCACAAAACATAACTCATCTATATTTATAAATATTACAGTGAAGAGATAAGAATAACTAGAGAGAGAACCCTATACATCCCCCTGGGCATCATTAAGAGAGAAGAAAATGATAGAGAGAGGTGTGCATCTCCCATTTTCATCTATCAACATCTCATTCTTAGTTTATTCCATGTGTGTGATCATATACGCCACACTCTATGAATAGCGTGCATCTTTCTTGATTCCTATAAGAGGCTTGAACGATAGTTCTTTCACTTACGATAGATGAGGGAAAGACCTCTTAACTAGAAGATTTGCATCGTCAATTTTATTATGAAAAATTTATCTCTATGATTAAAAACTAAAAGCTAAAATTTTCACCATTCATCTTTAATTTTTATCGAAGAAATATGATATTATTGCAAGGGTTTTAGAGCATAAATTAATTAAGATGAATTTTAAAAAGCTTTATTCCTGATTTCAAGTTTAAAATTCAAGAAATGATTCTTTTTTTTTTTAACCCATTGAAGTAATGAACACATTCTTAAAGCAAAGCTAGACTCTAATATTTCTCTTAAATAAACTTCAAACTCCTACCTAATGATGAAGGGCAGCCAAACTAACTTTTTGAGTATCAAGGTTCAGTATAGCACCCAATGAGAGAGCTTACCATTTGATCAATGCGATGGCCTACTTGGACCCAATGCATAGATTAAACTTATGCATAATTGAACAAAATAACAATGAAATTAATAAAAACTTAATAGATAATGCAGAAAAAAATATATTACTCTTTCCATTCTTTAGTTATTGCATATAATTATTTAATACGAACGACTTCGTTTGATACTTAGTGTTTTAATCAATAACTTGGTTGCAAACAATAATTTCAAGTCAATATTAATCAGTAGAATATTGTTCACATATAATATTATGAATGTAAACTTGCCCCACTAACTTCTAGGCACATATACCTATTAATAATGTTGTTTTAAATTCGAGTGATTTAATGATATCATTAAGCTTAAAATACCATTATGGAGTAGTATATAAGTCTGTGATATATTTATTGAGGAAAATTTTCTATTGTTCTATATAGATTTCTTTCTTCTAATGTAATGCATACACACTAAGTTAATGATGTAGAACGTGTCACAGAGATATTCCCAGCATGGTTGAGCCAAAAGGAGGTGGACCATAAATTGACCATAACTTTTGATCCGGGTATCATTATGAGGTGTACAACCTATCAATCTTTACTGAAACGGGCCATCTGAGGTGAACCGACCCACATTGTGGGTCGCGTCTGTCCGTTTCGTCAGAAAACGCGCGCTTTCAGCTCAAAAACGAATTTTTAGAAAAATTTTACTATTTTTAGTAATTTCGATTTTTTAAATATTTTTAGAGTTTTAGATTTTCTTTCATTTTAGAAATAACTTTTAGTTATACTAGGACTCTTTTAGAGAAAGTTATTTGTAATTTTTATTTTTAGAAATTAGGCCTTAGAAGAGTTTTATTAGAATTAGGATTTTTATTAGAGTTAGAATTTTGCTATTTTTGGTAATTATGAATTTTAGTTTATTTTTTCTTTATTAGTGGTGCAAGGAGACGCATTAGAAGATTATCAATTATTCATTACTCTATTTCGAATTTATTTAGAATTTATTTCTATTTTCTGCTCTCTTTTCTCGTGGATTCGAGAAGTCTCTGTGAGGAGTCCAGAGAAGTTCCGTGGATTCGGAATAGTTATCCTCTTGAGGAAGACGGTGCTCGACCTCATGTCCTCCCCTGCATCAGTTAATAAGTATAGAGGTTCGATAATTTTATCGTTCATTAACATTTTCATATTTTTTTTTCTAAAAATTTGTTATGCATGTTGGTGCTAGAGTATAGAGGAGTTCTTTTTTAATATGTCAAGTTTTAATCTATAATACACATGAAAAGCAAGTAGAGTTTGAACAAATCAAGCATATACGCCCAATTTAAACAATTACATAAACTATTAAATCTAAGATACCGACCATAGTTAAGAATATTGATGGTGCAATTTAGTAGGCCACCATGGCATTAGTAATGACGAAAGCAGAATAGATGGTTTGTTAAAGTCACATGAGTTTCAGGCAGTGCCCACATAAATAAGGTGTGCACAACCTTAGGTCCTCACTCATGGCATAACTTAGAGTACCCATATAATGTATGTGGATGTGGGTGTAAAAAAAATGTGTGCACAACCCTATCGTACTCCACACCAGTACCATACCATCCCTAATAAGAAGTGTATAATAGGGCTTCTCTAGCGTATTTGAATGAGAGTCTTCTCCCTTAAGAGAGAGACATGGTGCGACGATTCCGATGACAAATCCATTGATGGATAGGACTCGCTACCTACCTTAGGATTTATAAATGAAATAATGGTCCCCAAATCTATTTATTCCAATAGTGATCCTCATCTGCAGTGTGTGTGAGGAAGAGGCGGAAGAGAGGCGTAACTTCATCATTTCGACCAGTTTCATCTCAATCATCAACGGCCGATTTAAGTGCATATTTTGACCATCTGATGCAGCTCCTTGAACAACGTATGGAAATTAGAATTAGGTAGTTTTACATGTGGTATCAGAGCATCTATATACCATTCATGAGAATTGTATATATATCTCTTCCTCCATTAATGACAGATTCCAGTTATGCAATAATCATGTGATTTTGGTGGGTCCTGGAGTAACATTACCCATGAAAATTGGTCATCACCATTAGGCCCTATACATTGATATTGTGGTTTATAGAGAGTTATGACAACCATGGAAGAAAGACCAGGTTTTGATGCCTAGAGTTTTCACTGGCGATGTTGGATACCACTTTGTAAAATTACTCCTATAATAGGATGAGATGGCTAAGTTATGGGTCTATTGAAATAATCATGGACCATCACACTATATAGGTTTGATACACACGTTTATGTTTAAAAGAAATCTTGTGTGTTGTTATGACCACTATTAGTTTCGAATGGCGTTCCAGACCATTCAAATTGCGAGTAACATTACAAATGGATAACTTCAACCATTTGATATTGCTTACTGAGTTTGAACTGCTCTCTTTAAAGAGATTTGTTTTCTTAACCCATGATATGGGTATGTGGTCATTAATAGTGGACTTTAAACTATAAGGCCTAATGAAAAAATTTATGCTTAATTTTCATATAGCGACAACATCATTTTAGGTGGGCCTCACTTAAAGCAATGTGCTAAGATTATAGATGCATTAAACCCTATATCTAAGTCCACTACTATTGGGCTCCATCTTTACACATGTTCAGAGAGCCACCTCTCTAGATATTCCTTATTGTTTTTTAAGCATATAAAAAAGATGTCAATGTGATAGGAGCCCATCACTTATATATTATTAGTAAATGTACATATATCTATGTTCATTGACCTGGCTTGGTCTTTAATTTACAATTGTGAATTGTAAAGCGTGCTTGGTACATCCTTCAGCCCAAAGTAAACAACAAATATAGAATGTGGTGGATTCGAAATAATGGTCCTTTGGAAAGCATGCTTCCATGCATTATCTATTTCAATTTTAAATTATAGTAGTGAATAGCTAATTAATAATTAGGTTAATCTTAATATTGACATCTCTATATGTAATGCCTATTTTTTTAATAAAATTAAATTATAAAATTTTAAATTGAATTTTGAGTAAGAGAGATCCACCGATCTTATCTCATCACATCTCTCATCTTCTCTTCTTATCCCAACTCTCCATCATATCTCGTAGTCTCCCAACAAACCCTCTCTCTTAAAGAGGGAGTGTGTGAGAGTAAGAGTTCTACTAAGACTCAAAGAACTAAAGAAAGAAAATCATAAAAAATAAAAGAAACAAGAAAGAAAGTGGAAGATGCCTTTTGAATTCGCCTATTCATGGGTTAGTACAATGATCTTCTATTTGTTTTCTTTCTGCAGTAGTTTAATTCAGTACTGATTTACATATTAGACGGATTATATCAATCAGGCATTCATTGTGTACATCTAACTTATCCATATGGAAAGGTACACAAATGCACATGACTTTAGGGCTGATGTGCAGAATGTGGGATTTTTTCATAATGGATAGGAATTAATATGATTTGTACAGTTCACGGATTTTCTAAGACTCAATTACATAACAATTCCAAGAATCAAACATATTCGAAACCTCAATGGACCATGCCGATCATAAATTTACTAAAGTTCTTCCTTAATTTAAGGAAATTAAATTAATATCGGAAGAGTAATTCTCTCCCGAAACAACAACTTGGTGCAAAGAATTATATGACTTAATCTTAAGCGTGTGATTAAATCGTAGTCATTCATCAGATTCTTAAGAACAAAATGAATTAAAATTCTAAATTTCAGACCGATCAGACCAAGAATGAGCCGCATCGATCCGAGGAAATGATAGACAATTAATCATTTGTTAATTTATTGTGTAGAACCATTGGATGGTTGAGATCAAACTCGATCTGGATCGAGTATCAAAATCCGGACATCAGATGATAATGACATCTAGATTTGACGATTGATCTAAACATCTAGTGGGTCGCATTGACCAATTAATGTGATCAGTAAAAATTATAATAAATTAATGTATGGACGGTCGAATCAAGTTGATCATCGGTTGTCCCTTGAAATTAATTAGGTAACGATCAATGGTTGACAAAGTAATTAAATCCTCAAAATTTGATCTAAATCATCACAAACTGTATAAAAAAATTAGAATTTCGAGGTTAAAATAGAATTTTTCACAAATTCAGAGGGATTTTGGTATAAAATTTCATAATATTATAGAATGTTGCCCGAACTTTCGGAAAAATCTTTTAGGACTGTTACTGAAAATAACCCAAATTTGCAGAAATTCTATGAGACTAATTCTAACAACACCTTAATTATACAATATTTGTTCTTAATTTATAAATTCATTTACATGAGATATCTTATTATTTAAATAAATTTAGATCTCGATCAAATTGGGCCCTACCACGTGAACTAGTTAGATTAGAAAATCATTTTTATTTAGGTAATTTTAGAAAATTCAAATTCAAATTAAACCATTGGTTTAAGGAATCATCTCTACTGCATCACGGTGAGTGACCCCAATGTATTTTCCCTCTATTAAGTTAAAATAAATTAATTGATTATGTGTTATATGCATAACATTATTATTATAATCTATTATTGGATTTGATTGAATATATAATTTTAATTGTTGTATTATTAATGATATGATTTGTTTAATATACTAGTATAACCAATGATATGATTTACTGTGTTGGTGGACTTATAATATGATTTATGTGTAATTACAACTAGTGACCTGATTTGTTGAATAGATATAACTATAAATTGATGGTTGTGATGATGTTACCAATTAGCGTGAAAACTACAATTATTCAAAATTGAGAATGAGAATGATCATATAATATATCATTCACAATTACTTAATATTTTTATGTATGCATGATGTGTTGAATTCTTGTGGGACCTCCCTGGATGGTATACCTCGTAAAATTGTTACCAAAAGCCCACTTTACCAGTGAAAACTTACTTAATGAGTAGATGCAGACCTTGCTTATACCTACTAAATGGTAGGAGCCTGCTAAATGGCAAATGTTAGTTGACAGATTTTCAACTTAAGCAAGTGGACGGATTTTCACTTAATACATTCATGCATTCACGAGTTGTATAACATTTGTATTTGCTTTCTAAACTTATATTGTATATGATTGTTGTTATTTTATTTTTATGTGAAGAACCATGTCGAGACTTTTCATTGGGCCTACCTAGCTTACCTTATATTATGTAAAACCATACAAATGTTATTGAGGGTGAGCCAGTGGCTAAAGAAGAGGAGTACGTGATCGAGCTAAAAACAACCTAAGGGACACGTGGTCCTACTTGACAAATGAAGAAATTGCCACCTTATACCAGTCATAATTATCATTTTAATTCTATTTAATATTTTTAGATTATTAATTATTTCATTTAAGTTTGTTAGACAATATTTATTTTATTACATAAGATCCTAAATTGGAGGGTCATTACGTATGTTAATAACTGATGATTAGAATTGATCGTCAATTTCTTATCCATACGATGTGGCTGAGTATGAATGGAACTTACATCTATGGTAGTACTACTAGCTGGGCAAATTTTATGTAAACATATCAAATAATTTAAGTACACTTAGTGTAAAGTCATAACATGGATCTTGGATCCGAAGTATATACCAAGTATATGAAATCTAGGTCGGGACACTATACCCTTTATTATGGGTATTAATTGTGGGGATGACTCATGAGATCATTACATCAAGGCATGCCATCTTAACTAGAAATCCAAATAGTATGATCTAGTATAAGGGTCCATATTGAAGTATATTCATAGATTCTTTTTAGTGCATTAAAATTGCCCGAACAATTATATACATGAATCCATGTGCCCGATTACTTCTGTCTTTTATTAAATGACCAATTTTTAGACCGTACCAATTTTCGTGTTGTAATTTAGAAATCTATACTCTATGTTGTAATGGCTAAAAATTAATTTTGGTGTATATTATAAATGACCTTATTCGATTACGTTACCATCGCTTTATTAAATTGAATTGAAACCATTAATTGTACACTAATTAAAATCTTAAGTGTGGACTAATTTATAATACATGTCACATTTCGCAATTCAGATACAGAGTGTGCACCCTCAAACTCGAGTTATGGTCCATGACTCATACACTAAGTGTATATAAATCCACCCATCGTATAATTATCAAGAGGCACAATTTACATATATTCTATATCATCACCGTATTAACATTCATACATTTATATGTTTTCACTTCTTTTATTAACATTCAAAAAGTAAACTAAACTATCACATTCAGTCTTAGTTCACTCTTTTGGAACTTTATTTAACTAAAATAATCAACCATAAGTGAACCATATTATGCTATGGACAATTCTCAACTTAATCCATATAACACTGTATGTAAAGAATAGAAACTAAACATCCTAATAATCAACAATAATAATGTGTCAATCATCTAATGCAGCGATCTTGTCTTCTATCAAATACGACCATTGATGTTGAGCATCATCCACCAACCTAGCATCATTTTTTGGCACTTGACTTGGATTTCCTGTCTCAATCGTGTCTGTACGGTTGTCAATCCACAAAGTTAGCTAGCCGGGCTAGTGAGTGAATCCGGCATGGTTCATATATATCACAATATAAAATAGCGCAACAAATATGGAATAGTATATATGCAGCATGAGCATAAATGCAGGGATGTCATGAGATGCATGTCAAGTGTGATGATCATCCACTTGCTTAGGTTGAATATCTCTCAACTCAAAAACTGTACCCGATAGACATCTATCGTAGTTAGGCATAAGTAATTATTCATTCACTTCATGAGTAGGAGTAGGTTACCACTGTTGTGGACTTTTGGCAACGAATCTAACATGTGCAACCTTATAGGGAAATCCCCCGGGAAACTCAAGCATAAGATGCACATGTAATCACGATAGATACATGTCATGCATACTCAATGGCCACATGTGGTCATGTATAGTTAGCAGATACATCTCTCTTTGAGAGGAATAACTGATTTAAAATATCAATGATTAGCATGTTTACATTTTCAATATATATATTCTTTTAAATCATATGTCATATAACAAGGATCAAGTTATCACAACCATATAATAGTCACATGGAATTCATATCATACACATCAGTCACAACAATCATATCTTCTATCTTAATCATGTAGTTATGAGACACGAATCCATTTGAATAGTTAGAAGCTTTTAAATTTATAATATGAAGATTTATGATTTAATTAAACTATCTCACTAAGTGGAGTCCACCTTTGATCAAAGGAAGGTGATTAAAAACATAAATCCTTAAGTTTAAATTCAAAAAACAATAAGGTCTATCGATCGATCAAGCCAGCTCGAGGGCCTTCGAAGGCCATTAATTGATAGAAAATTGAAATTTTCAATTTAAATCACTAGATACTTTTGATCGATTAAACCCTTCTCGTTGATCGATTAAAACTGGCTGAATTAAATCAGTTTACTCGCCAGATAATTTTGGTCACTCTTGATTGGAACCTCGAGCGATCTCGATCGCTCGAGGAGACTCCCGATCAATCGAACCTAGTCATCGATTAATCAAAATTTAACACAATTTTAAGCTTTGGTCTCTAGACAAAATTTGACACATTCGATCGATCAACTGAGCCAGATATGTTCTGTTACACAGTCCAATTTTTTTTTTTTAAAAATAGAATTTTTCTTCTTATTCTATAGTTTTTATGGATTCTATTGATCAATGAATTGGGTCCAACCCATCCAATTGTTTTTCTCATAGTTGAATTTAGAAAAACTAAAAGACTGCTTAAATATGAATATCTGATATCTACAACTGATCGTTAAAACTATTTTCAACAAGATTATCATTAACTATAAAATTCTGCAAATCATTATGAGAATTTTATTCTTTAATTCAATCTAAAATTTGAGGCTTTAACATGATTTAGCCTTAATATTCATAAATTTGGATTTCCTTATACTCGAACAATTAGATTTCTCACAGTTGATCATCCTGCTACAGAAACTTGTTCAAAGACCATTTTTTATTGTTTAAACTTTTTCTTAGTTCAAAATGATGGATGTAGGGTGAATCCACCACATCCATTGGTTGAAACCAGCGTTTTTTAGGTAGGAAATTATAAGAAAAAAAAAAGGAGAAGATGAAAACTTACCAGTGGAGGCTCTTCTATCGAAGGGCCTCTCTCTCTCTCTCTGCTTTTTGGTTTAGGATTTTCTGCAGGAATTTCATAAAGGTTTTTCCTTTAAATAAAGAAAGCCCTAATTCAAGAAGATTCCACCATAATTAAAATTCCTGCAGTGTTGGGAGTTGATCTCTTAACTTATCCCTCCATCGAGAGTACTCTTACTAATTAGGCTAAGTGTTTAGTTTTATTAATAAGTAAAAATTAAATTACTAATTTGTTTAATCAGGGTTTTATGTGGGTCACAAAAATCAAAGTCGTTATATTCTAAATTAATAAAAGAAAAAATTGTCCTCGAAATTTACTTGATCAATTATTAAACAATTGAGGATATTTCTCTCAAATTTTTACTTTCTTATTCCAAGATGCTTTATCTGCTCCATGATGTATCCACAATACTTTAACTAGTGGCACAGTATTGGTCAGCAAAATGTGTTATTTTCGATCCAAGCTACGAATTAGTTTTTGGATGTAAGTAATATCTTCTTGAAGCTCGAGGTCTTGTCAATCGTTGACGTGTGAAGCATTTCTTTCATATTTCCATAGCATTGATACATATGATACATTATGTATGTTAATTAACTGAGGTGGCAATGTGAAACAATACGTTACAACTCCAACTCACTCCACAATTTTAAAGTGTCCTATAAATTGAGGAGCTAATTTTCTTTTAGTTCTAAAACATATAAGTTCCTTCATTGGTGAGACCTTCAGAAATACATAATATCCAATTACAAATTTCAAGTCATGCCTTCTATTATTTAAATAACTCTTTTACCTACTATGGGCTGCTAACAATCATTTCATGATAATATTTACCTTCTACGTGACTTTTTTAATGATATCGGGTTTAAATAACCCATTCTTTTCTACTTTGATCTAACAATTTAGCGCGTGACTCAGACGCCTATAAAGTGCTTTACAAGGAGCCATTCCGATGCTAGCTTGAAATTGTTGTCAAACACGAACTCTGCAAAATGAAGATTGTCATCCCAACTTTCCTTAAAATCCAAAGCACATGGTCACAAAAGATATTCAAGTATCTGATTTAGACGTTCAGTTTGTCCATTATACCAAGGATGATATGTTGTACTATTGTCCAAAGTAGTGCCCATAGCTTCTTATAAACTAGTTAAAAAACGCGACATAAAACACGGGTCATTATTTGATATGATAGAACTTTGTACTCCATGCAATCGTACAACTTCCTTGATATAGAGCTTAGCAAGTCGATCCATATAGTAGTTAATATGAATATGAATAAAATGCGCTGATTTTGTCAGCCGATCAATGGTTACCCAAACCGAATTATGCTTCTTTTGAGTTAACCAGAGTCAAACTATGAAAGCCATTAAAATTCATTTTGGTACCTGTGTAAAAAATCAGAGGAGTTTTGATGATCAACCTTTACTTGCTGATAAGTAAAATATCGTAATACAGATTTGGCTATCACCTTCATATTTAGCCATCAGAATGACTGTTTCATATTCTGATACATCTTAATTCTGCCCAAGTGAATTGTAAACTTAGATCGGTGTACTTTCTTAAGAATTTCTTCTCTTAGTTATGAAATACCTGGCACACACAGGTGGTCTCGATAACGAATACCTTTATTCTCCCAAATCTTTCATTCAGATTTTCTTTATTCTATTGTTTAACCATCATATTCGTTAACCATGCATCATTCTCTTAAGCTTTTATGATCATTTTATTTAAAGTTTGCATAATCATTATATTACTAAGATGGATACACCGCTTCTGAAATTGTAGATTTACTTCGAGCTCTTTCATGAAATCTAACATCTTGCATTCTCTAATCATTAGTATGACTATGCTTTACTGCTTCCTGCTTAGCACATCTGCCACCAAATTTATCTTATCAGGATTGTAGGATATTTCAAAATTGTAATCCTTCAAGAATCTTACCCATCTTTTCTACCCCATGTTTAAATCCTTTTGTGAAAATAAATATCGAAGGCTCTTGTGATCGATAAATAAATCAAATTACTCGTCATATAAATAATGTCGCCAAATCTTAAGAACAAAAACTATGGCAGCTAACTCCAAGTTGTGAGTCAGATAGTTGCGCTTGCAATTCTTCAGTTGTTGTGATGCATAAACTATTAATTTATCTTCATACATCAGTACATAATTGAGTCCCAAATTTGACACATCGGTATAAATAACAAATTTCAATCCCTCACAGGGAAGAGTAAGAATAGGCATCAAAGTTAATAATTGTTTCACATCGGGGAACAAGTCTTCACATTTCTTCGTCCACTTGAATGGTATACCCTTCCGCGTTAAACTCGTCAAAAGTAATATTCGAAGAGTCCTTAATAAACATTCTGTAATATCCAGCAAGCCTGAGGAAACTCATGATATCTAATATAATCGTGGGCTACTCCCTGTGAACTACCGCTTCGACCTTTGTTGGATCCATTGCAACTCCATCCTTTGTGATAATATGCCTGAGAAACTTCAAACTCTTCTTCTAAAATTCGTACTTTGAGAACTTGGTATGCAGTTGGTTTTCTTTTAGGGATTGCAGCTTCGTTCTTAAGTGTTCCTCATGATCTTCGCTCGTGTTAGAATAAATCAATATGTTATCAACGAATACAATCATGAACGGGTCTAAATATGTTTGAAATACCATGTTCATCAGATCCATAAATACAACTAGGGCATTAGTCAATCCGAAGGGCATAACTAAAAACTCATAGTGCATGTAGCGTGTTCAGAAAATCGTCTTATAAATGTCTTCTTCTTTAATCCGTAACCGGTGATACCTTGACCTTAAGACAATCTTAGAAAAGTAACTAGCCCCTTTAACTAATTGAATAAGTCGTCAATATGCGGGCGTGAGTATTATTCTTGATCACCACTTCATTCAATCGACGTAATTTATGCATAACCTCATTCTTCTATCATTTTTCTTCACGAATAAAATTGGTGCTTCCTATGATGACATACTAGGTCAAATAAAACCTTAGACGTTTAGTTCTTCTAATTATTTTTTAAACTTCCGTAGCTCTACTGGTGGCATACGATCAGGCTGCATTGATATATGCACATTTCCTAATACAATGTCAATACTAAAATATACTTCTCTTCTAGGGGCAATACATGTATATCTTGGAAAATCTCTAAATAGTCTTTATGATCGAAATCTATTCTATTGTCAGCTCCGACAATTTTGCATCCTTCAGCACCATGATATGTTCTGCTCTTTCGTCTTTCTACCACCCTCGGTTTCGGAAAGGCAATCTCCCTATAATAGAGAAAGTCATTATCTTAGCATGACAATCAATTTTGACATGATAGGTCACAAGTCAATCCATTCTTAAGATAACATCATGTCCCTTCATCTTCATGTCCCTTCATCTCCATCACAACTACATCTACTGGCATCGGGGTTCCTTTCATTTTAATTTCACAAGATTTGTATATTTTGTCTAAGGTGATAGTTTTTACATAGGTGATTCTACCGAAATTAGTTTATTAAGAGCTAAGGGTTGTATGCTTAACTGTTTAATCACCGTAGTTGCAATAAAAGATAACGAAGCTCCAAAATTGAACAATATAACAATGATCCGATCATGCAAATTGATTGTACCTTATATGACATTATTATCCACTTCTATTTCTTCAGTAGGGGTGACGTCATAAACTTTGACTTGTGTGGGCTGTTGTATGAATGGTTGTCTTCCTTGAAGGTTCGCAAGTTGTGATGATTGGTGAGGGCAATTCTGCTGATTCTAAGGCAGTCAAGACAGTGTGAAATGTGATGATTTAGGGTATGAGTGCGATGGTTTGGACATATGAGGCAATTGGATGGACTACTGAGTCGGTGCAGGGGATATAGTCATGTCATTATATGCTGAAGTGGTGGTAATTGCTCGATGCTTATGAGTCTAGTCCTATAGAACTTGTTAGGGGCCTTGCACAAAACCTTAAGATCTAGCCCTCCAGAATAAACCATAATTATGGATAATAAAGCAATGAAAATAATCAATTCATCAATCATACACCACACAAGAGATTTTTACGTGGAAAACCCTCAAAGAGGTAAAAACCACGGGACCTCGCCCAGATCAACAATCCACTATGAAGTAGAACGTTACAAACTTCTTCACTCAACCAAGAGTGGATAAACAATGAGAGAAACAAAAGGAAAAATAGAGAGATCTCACCGATTACGAGGACATAGAAGCGTTGAGATATAGATTGCATAATAGATAACCTCCACGAGCATAATCTCCCTTCTATAAGCTTCCTCTCTATCTTTTCCTCTCTCTTTTACCTTTGAAAGCCCTAAACCCTTTAGCAAATCCCTTGTAAAGCTTTAGAAAACCCTCTTGTTATACTTAAAAAGTCCTAGGTACCTCCTATTTAAGGCTTTAGGAAACTCCTTTCCGCATCCCAGTTGCGAATAGACTTGCGACATAAAATCCATGCAAAATCACGGAACGAATCTGCGTAACTACGACTGGTCGTGACGAGCCTTCGACCGGTCAAGAGCCACCCACGACCAGTCGAGCACCTCTCAAGACCGGTCGAGTACCTCGGAGAAAAATAACCCAAAGTCGCTGGACTTTGAGTCGCACCATGGCTCGACTCCTACGACTGGTCGAGACCAGCCTTCGACCAGTCGAGCAGTGCTCACGACCGGTCGACGACGGGTAAAAAAAACTCATCAAATATCTCCCTTTTTGACCTAAGAAGGATCCACCTTCTTCAAGCTAGCCAAGTTTCTACAAACCTCAAACTTACCCTTGAGCAAAGCCTTAGTCATCATGTCTGACCCATTATCGTCCGTGTGGACCTTCTCAAGTTGTAACACCTTCTGTTCCAAAGTATCCTTGATCCAGTGATACCGAATCTCTATGTGCTTCAACTTGGAATGCTGACTTGGATTCTTGCTCAAGTGTATAGCACTTTGACTATCGCAATAGACCACGTGCTCCTCCCGCTTTAGGCTAAGTTCCTGTAGGAACCTCTTCATCCAAAGCATCTCTTTACATGCCTCTGTGACTGCAATGTACTCGGCCTCTGTCGTCGACAATCCTATGACCTTCTGTAGCTTGTTCTGCCAAGAAACTGCTCCCCCTACAAATATGAACATGAAACCCGATGTAGACTTCCTGGAGTCTATGTCACCTGTCATATCTGCATCTGTGTAGCCCTTTAACAAAGGTTTTTCGTCGCCATAACATAGGCTCAACATGGATGAGCCTCTTAGATACTGCAGTATTCACTTAACCGCTACCCAATGTTCTTTGCCAGGATTGGCAAGATACGGGCTGGCAACACCAACCGCATATGCTATGTCTGGGTGTGTACACACCATAACATACATCAAACTTCTTACAGCTGATGCGTAGGGTATCTTCTGCATCTCATCCACCTCTTCCTTCGTCTTGGGATACTGCCTGTCGCTCAATTTGAAGTGACCATCCAGTGGAGTACTGACCGGCTTCACTTGCATTCATATTGAACCGCTATAGGACTTTCTCAATATGTCGTACTTGTAACAGCCAAAGCTTCCTTCTGCTTCTGTCACGGGTTATCTCCATTCCTATGATCTGTTTAGCCGGGCCCAAGTCTTTCATCACAAAAGACTTGCCCAACTCCTATTTTGGCCTGTCGATCTTCTTGATGTCTTTTCCCATGATGAGCATGTCATCAACGTATAAGAGCAGAACTAAGAAATCACCATCTGAGAACTTGCGCGTGAACACACAGTGTTCCGACTCCATTCTGTCATATCCATCTTCAACATAAACAAGTCGAACTTCTAGTACCATTGCTGTAGAGCTTATTTCAGCCCGTACAAGCTCTTCCTCACCCTACACACCATATGCTCTTTGCCATTGACTTCAAACTCCTCTGGTTGGTGCATGTAAATCTCTTCTTCCAGGTCACCATGGAGAAAAGCAGTTTTAACATCTAACTGCTTTATCTCCAAATCCATGCTAGCCGCCGGCCTAAGCAACACCCGTATGGATGTCATCTTTATCACTGGTGAGAATATCTCCTCGAAGTCTATGCCTTTCCTTTGACCAAACCCTTTCACCGCAAGTCTGGCCTTGAACCTTGTCTGTGAATTCTTCTGCTCAATCTTCTTTCTAAACACCCACTTGTTGCTCAAAGCTTTCTTGCCCTTAGACAATTTCACCATATCATAGGTGTGGTTCTTATGCAAGGATTTCATCTCTTCTTGCATAGCTTTCAACCACTCCCCCTTATGCTCGTCGGCTAGGCCCTCAGAATAATCTTCTGGCTCTCCCCCATTAGTCAGCATAATGTACTCACGTGGTGAGTACCTCTTGGATCTTTGTCTGTCCCTAGATGGCCTCCTCACATGTGGCTCAACAAGTGGATTAAGTGGGGGCCGCCCCCTGGTCCATCTTCTAAAGAAACTCCCTCGTCGTCTGTACCTTGCTGTACTCCCCCGTCATCAGGCACCACGGGAGGAGTAACCAGATCCATGTCCTCTATCTCACTTGAATTAGGCTGGTTCTTCTCTGGCTTACCAATGTCTTCTATACACTAATCTTCAAAGAAAACCACATCTCTACTCCTGACGAGCTTCCTCTCAGTTGGATCCAACAATTTTTAACCGAATTTTTCATCATCGTACCCTAAGAACACACATTGCCTGATCTTCATATCGAGCTTGGACCTCTTGTCCTTTGGTATGTGAACGGATGCCCTGCATCCAAACACCCTGAGATGACCGTACGATGGATCTTGTCCAGTCCACACCTTCTCAGGTACTTCTCCATTCAATGGGGCTAATGGAGACCTGTTTATCAAATACACTGCCGTGTGCATTGCGTCTCCACAGAACGTCTTGGGCAATTTCGTATGGGATAACATGCCTCTGATTCTCTCTACAATAGTGCAATTTCATTCGTTCAGCTATACCATTATACTAGGGGTCTTGGGAACCGTCTGTTCATGCCGTATACCTAAGTACTTGCAATACTCGTGAAAGTCGCCAATGTATTCACCACCATTGTCAGTGCGGATGCACTTCAATGGTCTACCTGTCTCTCTCTCGACTATAGCATGAAAAAATTTAAACACATCAAAGACCTCGTCCTTGGATTTCAAAGTATAAACCCAAACCCTCCTAGATGCATCATCTATAAAAGTAACAAAATACAATGCCCCACCCAAGGTTTTTGTCCTCATAGGACCACAAACATCAGAATAAACCAAATTTAATGCATGCACTTTATTAATATTAGAAGCAGATTTAATAAATGAAACTCTATGCTGTTTCCCTGATAAATAATCAAGACAGGTATTGAGGGTGTACTTATCACGTCTGGAAGGAGTCGCTTCCTCGTTAGTAGTTGAAGCCCTTTTTCACTCATATGGCCTAGACGCTTGTGCCACATGTCAATAACTGAATCTCCGCTGCATTCAACCACCCTTGCATATACTGACACTTGTCTTGGAAAGGGTGCAATACTTCTTTCCTCTGGTCACGATCAATGAACCCTTGATGAGCTTCTGGCGCCCACCAGCAAACCGGCTTTCATAGCCATCATCATCCAACCTTTCCGTCGACATCAAATTGAGGCAAAGGTCTGGGATATGCCTCACATCCCTGAGAACCAATGTGCAGCCCACATTGGTCTTCACACAAATATCATCGAATCCCACGATTTTTAATATGCCAGAATTTCTCATCTTCACAGTCCCATAGTCACCTGACTTGTAGCTTGTGAAGAAGTCTCTGCGTGGAGTTGTATGAAAAGAAGCTCCCGAGTTTATCACCCAGTCGGTGTCCTAACTCGTAGCCATGAGACATACATCATGATCTGTAGAAAGAATAATTACAACGTCGCCATCTGAAACAACCGCAGTAGAATCTGATTCATCTTCTTTCCCTTTTTCTTTCTTGTCGTTCTTCTTACCATGATATTCATGCTTGTAGTGACCCTTCTTGCCACAATTCCAGCAATCAACATCCTTTCTATTACTTGACTTGCCTCTTGATTTATCTCCGGTCTTCCCGCCCTTCCTGTTCTTTCCTCTCCCCTGTTCCTGTGTCATAAGGGACTCTTACTGAGTAGACCCCTGAGACTTCCTCCTTGTCTCCTCATTGAAGAGACAACTGGTTACCTGTTCCATGGATATCTTTTCATCTGGCGCGGGTTACTTAGAGACACCACCAATGTCTCCTAACTGTCAGGCAATGTACTAAGCAATAGTAAAGCCCGCAATTCATCATCCAGAACTATCTTCATAGAGGAGAGTTGGTTCATTATATTACTGACCTCATTCATGTGCTCGGCCATAGAACCACTATCTTTGAACTTGAGACTCACAAGTCGCCTTATCAGAAAAATCTTATTACCGGCTGTCTTCCTCTCATACAGCCCTTGTAATTTCAATCATAGGCTAGCGGCTGAGGTTTCTGTAGACACATGGTGGAACACAGAATCATCCAACCATTATCTAATAAACCCCACCGCCTTCTAGTCCATCTTCTTCCAATCATCATCAGTCATATCCTTGGATTTTGCTGATATACCTAAAATTGGAGAAAATAGGTCCTTGTAATAAAGCAAGTCCTCCATCTTAGCCTTCCATATGGTCCAATTAGAACCATTGAGGCTAATCATCCTTAATGAGCCACCTTTCATAATTCAAAACTGATCTTACCCGTTTAATGAACTTAGCTCTAATACCACTTTGTTGGGGGCCTTGCACAAAACCTTAAGATCTAGCCTTCCAGAACAAACTAGAATTATGGATAATAAAGCAATGAAAATAATCAATGCATCAATTACACACCACATAAGATATTTTTACATGGAAAACCCTTAAAGAGGTAAAAACCACGGGACCTCATCCAGATCAACAATCCATTATGAAGTAGAACGTTACAAACTTCTTCACTCACGCAGGAGTGGATAAACAATGAGAGAAATAAAAGGAAAAATGGAGAGATCTCACCGATTATGAGGACATAGAAGCGCTGAGATATAGATTGCACAGTAGATAACCTCCACGAGCATAATCTCCCTTCTATAAGCTTCCTCTCTCTCTTTTCCTCTCTCTCTCTCTCTCACCTTTGATAGCCCTAAACCCTTTAGAAAATCCCTTGTAAAGCTTTAGAAAACCCTCTTGTTGTACTTAGAAAGCCCTAGGTACCTCATATTTATGGTTTTAGGAAACTCCTTTCCGCATCTTAGTTACGAAAGGACTTGCGACACGAAATCTGCGCAAAATCGCAGAACGAATCTGCGTAACTACGACTGGTCGTGACGAGCTTTCGACCGGTTGAGAGCAACCCTCGACCGGTCGAGCACCCCGAAGAAAAATAACCCAAAGTCGATGGACTTTGAATCGTACCACGGCTCGACTCCTACGACTGGTCGAGACCAGCCTTCGACTGCTCGAGCAGTGCTCACGACCGGTCGACGACGGGTCAAAAAAAACCATCAGAACTATACCTTATGCTCGTATTTCCCACAATATGTGTAAGTTACTTCAAACTATTGTTCTTGATTATTCGGTGTCATGATCGGGGTGATGGTCCATTGCCTCTTTTCTAATTGTTGCTATTGAGCCAGTGTCATCCTATTCTGATGCTCTGTCATATGAGCATGGGTCCATTCATTGTCTCTTTTGGCTTTCAGGGCCTTATCAATGATCTTAGATTACTTCGTTATATCTATGCAACAAGATCTGGTTCTAATATTCTGGTAAAGGCCTTCTTCAAAATTTTGAATTCTTCATCTTCCACTACCTTCGGGACATAATGTGATAATTATATGAACTTTGCCTCATATCGGGCCACTGTCATAACCCCTTACTCCAATTTTAAAAATTCCATCATCTTCTGAAGACGATAAGCTTTGAGAAAGTATTTCTCACGGAACTTGCTTGTAAACTCTCTCCAACTGCACATTGAGCAGTTGCGACCATTCTTTTCACAACTCACCACCTTATATTTGCTTCTCCTTCTCGTAAAAATATTGTTATCCTGACCTTCCGGTCCTTTGGACAGTCCATCGCTTCAATAATTTTCTTAACTTGGGTCATCTTGTCTTTTGTTATCGTCGGATCTCATGCCTCCCTAAACACAAATGTTCTTAATTTTGTGAATTTCTTCAATAAGTCCAAGCCCACCTGCTTGCTCGTGTCATATCAAGGTTGAACTCCTCAATCCTTAAGGTGTCTGACTCATGTTAACTATCGCGTTCATTTGAGTCGTAATTTGATCTTGTCGTTGTTTCATCATGACCGCCAAATTAATCACTATTCCAAATGTGGCTTCCTATGATTGGGATATAGCTTCAATAAAATTTATGCACATAGTGATTGGTGATAATGAAAGTTACACACTAGGTCCATCGCCACCTGAATTTCCTTCTAGAGGGCTAAGACTTTCCGTCTCCTCTCCTTCTTCCAGATCTTCATCTTGTTCTCCAGCTGGCATTTCAGAATCTAGCGATGCATTCAGGTCCATTATCGATTCATGATAAATAGTGACGCTAGTCGATGGAATTATATCTCGGATACTATGCATCTTCTTTAGGGTCATCATGTCCTATAAAATAACTAAGTTTGGTAAAAAAAAAATGGTCTCAGATGTCCATATCTATCCAGTAGATGGTTATAGATGCAGATGCATTCGAAGCTTGTCAATTTAATTCTACACATAGTTCAGAGTGTTGGCAATACTTAATTGGTTTCTAAGTCATTTGTTAATTGGCACAAATATCAATGATTCCTAAATGTAGTGTTTCTAATGTCAAGGATCCACTTTTTATGGTAGTGTGAGAGGGAACATAACCTTAAAGTCACTCTATGTTAAATGAAAGCCTTTCTTTGATACCATTCTATCATGCCCCACACTTCGAATACAGAGTGTGCACTCTCACACCCGAGTAATGGTTCATGACTCATACACTAAGTGTACATAAATCCACCCATCATACAGTTAATTTACATCTATTCTAGATTTTCACTTCATACATCCATTAATTTTCACTTATTTTATTAACACTCCATCCATAACATTCATATTTATAAAGTAAACCATCAAAATCAGTCTAAGACTACTCGTTTGGGACTTTATTTAACTAAAATAATCAATCATAATTTAACCATATCATACCACTAACCATTCTCAATTTAATCCATATGATATTGTATATAAAGAATGTAAAGTAAACATTATAATAAACAACAATAATTACAGCTAGGCACTGGACGACTCGACTCGGCTAACTCGACTCATCTGACTCATTCAGACCCAACTCGACCCGAACCGAATGGGTGAGTTGATCCGAACTGAGTAGACTTCACCCAATCTAAACTCAAACCGAGTCAAGTCGGAGTTACTCAGTAACTCAACCCGAAACCCGACTCATTCAGACTTAACTCGATCCAAAATCCAACTTGACTCAAGTTCAGGTATATATTAGAAAAAAAAAACTAATTTTCTAAACTCTAACCCTACCCATCACACCCAACCCGATCCTAAAATCTCTCCCTCCCTCATTCTCATCCTCCTCTCTCGAGCCTGGCAGCCACCCACTTCCACCACTACCCTCTCTCTCTCTCTCTCTCTCTCTCTCTCTCTCTCTCTCTCTCTCTCTCTCTCTCCCTCTCCCTCCCCCCCCACTCCCACTCCCTCATCTCTCAAGCTCGAGCCCCGATAGTTGCTCTTCTCATGCCTGAAAGTGCCATAGCAGCTCGTCTGGACAATTTGCACCAACTCGGCCACCAGATTCTGCCTAATCAAGGTAATCTACCAAACCCTCTAGCTTTATTTTATTAATTTTTAATTTAGGAGGGTTTGTGAAATTGGGGTCGAGTATGGTTGAAATCGGGTGCGTCCTGGTTGGATGTGGAGGAGTCCGGGATGGTTAGGGTGCGGACGGGCTAGGTGTGGTTGTGATGCGTCCGAGCTGGCTATGAACCGTGTGGTGCATCGGACTGGCTCGGGTGCGGTGGGACTGGTGCTGTAACACCCTGGTTCTCAAAACCCGAGGATAGTCGCCCCTTATTGAGAACCCGAGTATTACGTTATGAAATTGACTATCATACATCTAATTGATAGTAAATTGCATAGCATAAAGTAAAGAAAGCACTACATAAACCATATCAAGAGTAACAAAAAGGAAGTTTAATACATGTACATGGGAGCAAATGAAATCCCACAACAGGGGAAGTATTTTTACAACTCAAACAAAACACATAGTATGGAATATGAAAGCAAGTAAATCCTAGATATCAATTGAGCTCCAACGGCTCAACTACATCTGCGTAAAGGCCCTCATTGCCAATCTCCACCTCAGTCGTTGTAAGTGTTATGGTCTCATGGCTCTTTTGATTGTCAAATTTTGTGTGCCAAAACATCTTGTGTACCAAAACTTCTATCTGTGTGTCTTGTACTTGTATGTTGTTATATATGTGATTCAAGACGACATCACAATGATTCAAGACATGTACAGTGCTTGACTTTAAGAAATGCAAAGTTATGTACTGTGTGCTCTTCCATATACATCAATGTTTAAGCTACATCAATAAGAAGATGTTTGTTTCAAAGATTCAAGTGCATTTCAAGACTCAAGTACATTTCAAGACTCAAGTATAACTCGAGTTGAAGCCTATATTCAAGCTGTAGAAGATCTCAATCTCAAGCTACAGCAAGTAGAGGTCTCAAGCTTCAAAGGTTAAACCATCATCTGAAAGAATGATGTTCAAATGTTCATACTTCATGTTCCAGATATGATAGACCTTAGTTTGACCTTAGGGTAGGTCATTTTGGATACATAAGTCAAGATAAATCTTTATACATGAAGTTGGTCTGTTCTAAGACTAGTTCTAGACCTTGTTCGATCAGTCCTAGACCTGGTTCGACCAGTCCTAAGTTGTTAAAGATTTTCAGAATTTTTTGGTTATTCTTCGACCAGTCTTGGAGATTGTTCGACCGATCGTAGGGGTGTCACGACTCGTCCTTCGACCAGTCCTAGAACTACGACTCAAACTCCAGTAACCAAATCTGGTTTCCTACGACCAGTCCTGGGTCTGCTTCGACCAGTCGTAGGTAGTCTACGACCAGTCGAAGAGTGCCCACGACCAGTCGTAGAACTGAATTCTAAGATTATGCTTAAAATTTTAAAATGCCATTGGTGCTACGACCAGTCGAAGGTTCCTAAGACCAGTCATAGACGCGATCTTTGCTTCTATAAATTGAGCACGATTTTCAGAGTTTCATCATCGATTAATTTGGAAAAAGTCAAGCCTCCACTTTGAGATAAGTTGTGTTCATTTTAAGCTAATTTCTTCATATTTAATATTCTTTTTGTTAGCTTTTCTTATTTGATTTTATTCTTAAATTCCAATCTTATTTGAAAAAGAGGAATTACTGTATTCCTTCCTCATTGGAATCAAAATAAAAAAGAGCTACGCGTAATTTGATTTAATTTAAAATCAATTAGAAACTAGAACCATTTCTTAAGTGAGTATTGGACATTAAACGTTGATTCGAACTTCTACTCTCATTGGTTCTACCGGACTGTTACAAAAGGAGAAATCCATGTATTTTACAATTCTATAAAATTTCTATTCTTTTGGTTTTTATTTGAGATTCGCCAGAAAAATCTCACTGTGTTGGTTATCTGAGGAGAGCCAGAAAAATCAGAAAGTGTGGGTTTTTAGATTGTGTAAGCCCAAGTTAAAAAGACACAATTATGAAGGTTTTAGGTGAACTTGTAAAACCTATTTCATATTGAATGCTAATATCCCCTGTGTGAGGATATTAGGAGTGGAGTAGCATTTTGTGTGGCTGTTTTTGAACAGTTGGTGTACACACAGGCGAACCACTATAACTCCTTGTGTTCTGTGGATGTGAGTTTTATTTTCCTATTCTTTATCATTTAGAATTGTGGATTGTATGTGTGGATGTGAATGTTCTAATTTTTACATTTCAAGCACAGTGGGAATGTTGTAATAATTTAGGTTTAAATTCTTGCAAGTTATTTCAATTCTTTGCTATTTCGTTATTCCTCTTCTGTTTGAGTTTGTAATACAAAAGACGTTTTAGAAATAAGGTTGTCCTGCCATAAACCCTTAGTTTTTATGGTATAAGGTTGTCCTTAGAACTGAATTCATATCAACCTCTCAATTCTTGTTTATTGAGGTTGCTTTTAATTCAGCATATAGAATTGATTTATTTATTTGGCTATATCTTTTGATTTATTCCGTTGTTAAAGTTTTAATTTTGGCATAGTCCTATTCACCTCCTCTCTAGGACATATAGCTTGGCCTTTTCATCCGTCCCTGGAATCTCGTTCTAGGGGTCTCCACCTGTTATCAACCTTGTATCTATTTGGTGCAACCGCACGATTGGGTGAGTGAAAACTCAATGAAATTTTTTCGCAAGGATTTATGCATACCATGTCATTCCAAAACAATTTAAACCATACATAATTAATCATATTGGAGATAATGTAATTTAAATGTAAATGTATGGATGTATGAATGTATGCTCAAGTCACAGATCTGGGAATGCACATCCAGCTGTCAAAATAAAGGGGTCGCCCAAGGTGAACTAGTCACCCGGAAAAATACTCATAGGTACGCCCAAGGAGAACTAGCCACCCGAAAAAGACCATGTAGACCGCCCACTATAGATTATCTACTTGGAAAAAGCCATGAAAGTGAGTGCGCCTAAGGATATTTCTACCTAATCCTAGAAAAGCCTCATGAAAAGAACACCATGAAAGTGGCATAAATGCACATGCTCACGTAAGTTTAACTAAGTGCTAGAGCCTTCAGAATTCATCTCTTTACATTGAGCAAAAACTATGTCATACATGTATATCATGTATGCCATGAAGATTAACAAGATTAATTAATCTCATAAGCATGATCAAGATTTGTGGTCTTTAAATAGGATATCTAGCATTTACACATGAGACATTTCAAGCATTATAAATTAATAACAAGTCCACAATCCTTCTTAAGCGAGGTAGAAGTCCACCCTTGGCATTCTTTGTACGACTTGTGAGATAAAAGTAATGGAAGCATCATGTCTCTTTTCTCCTCTAACAAGGCTAGGTACTAATCAAACCATCACTTAGGAAAATATGGAAAATGCAAAGCTAACTCCTAAACACATAATTGTTAATAGTAGGAAAATTGTATGACATGAATTATAGGAGTTAATATAATAGTTCGCATATATTTCATTCAAATAAGGAACTAAGGATTAACTTACTAGGTTTGATACTCTAAGACTATTCTAACATGGATAAGGGTAATGTGGCAATTCATTCTTCAAATGAAAACAAGATCTCTTACTTCCTAAAGTAACTAGTGGGAGTGTATATAGATATAAGCAATTCTAAGTATAGCATAATGGGTGTAACACAATTCTCATAAGATGGATTAGGGTCACACATTCTCAGGTATCCCCACATGCATATCCATATCAATTCCTCGTAAAAAGGAAGCACAAGTACTACTTACACAATTATAGTATCTCTATACAAATAAGTTTAAACATCCTTATAATTTAATGAAATGAATAAAGCCATGTGGGATATCCCTCACCTTGAAGTGTGGATTCTCTTCTTGCTAGACTAAGGACCACAAAGGAGTCCAAAGCACTCGATCTAACCTCGCTAGCTTAAATAGACTCAATTCGCCATATTGAACCTAGATAGAGATGATTTCAATTTTATCATAAGACTTAGAATGATATAATAATAACCTGATTAAAATCCAAACAAAGACTCTAAACCTACCTTACTTGAATGCGTCCCAAACTTGGCTCGAGCTCAAACCGAGTCAACTCAGTGCCAACCCGGTTACAACCCCCTTCTACTCTTTCTCCCATTTATCTTCCTTTCTTTCCCTTTTTCTTTTCTTTTCTCCCAGCGTTGTGGGGGTTCCAGCAAGGTCCAGACCCAACCAGATAGTGAGTCAGAGTCCCAACTCAGTTTTTAACCAAGTTGACTCAGAGACTCGCTCCATCTTTTCTTCTTCTCTCCAATCTTCTTCTTTTTTCTCCATTTTCTTTCTCTCTTGCTTTCTTCTTCTTTCTGCAACCTTTAGTGCTAAAGTGTCCAGCCACACATTTGAACCCCAGCAGGTCCCAAAACATGCTCAACTCAGTGAGTAAGAGTAGTCTAATGACTCGGCTTGACCGTGACTCAACCCGCCTTAAGGAGACAGCCCCCCGATTAGCTCTCCTCCTCTCTTATTCCCTTACTTCTTCCAGCTTCTCTTTTCGGCTGATTTCAAGAACCTCCACTCCAAAGACGATTGACAAAGAACTCGACCGCGACTCGGACTCACCAGTAACTAGTTGTAGCAGCGAGTCGACTGCATGACTCTCTCTCCCTCTGTTCTCTTCTCATTCATTTGCTTCTTCTTCTCCTTTTTCTTCACTATCTTCTTCTCTGTTTCCTGTCAAAATGAACCTTCCAATCAGTTGGCTGCAAATGGCGTAGCCACTCTCTCTCTACCTCTCTGTCTTCTTTTCTTCCTTCTACTCCTACGTTTCTTCCCCTTTCTTTCATTTCCTTCTGTTTCTCTCTTTCTCTGTCTAACTAGAGAGAACACGGACTCCGCCCACGACTCGCAGTGATTCGGAACGAGTCCGCTCTCCTTGGTGCTGCAACAGACGGCGCCTCTTCTCTATTCCTCTCTCTTTATTTTTCTCTTTTCTCTCTTTTTGAATCCCTTGCCCTAAAGGAAAGAGGGTTATTTATACCCTCACAAACGGTCTAGAAGGACCGGCAGCTAATTTACCAATTACTTACAAGCTCGCCATTAATCACAAATAAGAAGGAGAGGTCGCTGTTGATATCATTAAGAACTGTTAAAGTGGCTGAGATCGGATGCTATGGATGGATATCTGAGACCATGAGCCACCAGATGGACGGCTTAGATCAAGGAATGGGGTCCACTTGAAGGAAATGGGTATTTCGAATGAATGGGGAAGATGATGGCCATGATCATGGCGGATTTTGATCAGGTGGGTCATCCCTCGATTTGAGGCACTTGGATGGTGTGGATAGGTCCAAAGAACACTGTGGAACCCATCAGGTGGACAGTCGTTAGGTTTTTTGAATGGGAGTAGGTCTCACTCGTGGCGGCGGCTCTTTTGCAAAGAAGCCCTAAAGCGCAGAGACGGATGGATGGCTAGGATTGTTTTGGAATTAAAGGTTGAGATGTGGTGGAAGCATGTGGGTTTACCAGTAATGCCACCGACACAAGGTTTCTATTTTCGAAAACAGTCCGTGTGTAGCCTCCGTTTGCTCCTGAGATTGTTCGTATGTTTGGGTACACTCACGCATGGAAGTTTTGGGTTTCATTCGAAATCTCATGATGAATAGGATGGACGGTTCAGATGATCCAAATTGTTCGTGATGGTGGGCCTCATGCAACATATGCGGACAGTGTCTTTCAAACACCGTTACAGGCAGGAAAAGAGAAAAATCTCTCTTATTTTAGATTTTTCAAGTCAGCACGGTTATAGTTTCGGTGCACTGCGTGTGAACGTCTACCTTGTGTACATGATTCACTTTGTGGGGTCCACTGTGATGCATTTGATCAATTCATGCCGTCTAAATGTTTTAGTAAATCATTTTAAGGTAGTAGGCTAAAAGTGAGGCAAATTCGAAGATTAGATGGGCCATACTATAAGATTTTAAATTCATTACATGATCTCTATTGAACTAATGATCAGATCAACTCCAAATTCTGAACCTTAGGGTATAATGATTTTAAGGACCGCTATTATGGAAATCAACAGTAAACTCAGTGATTAAATGGTTCGATATTGACAATTAAGTGATGGATTGATAGATCGAGGGTTGTAGGTTTAAAGAGTTGTGGATTTGGTGATTCTCTCTTGATTATTGAGATATCTTGAAATCAAGCCTTCCAAGGGTCTACATCGGACAGTTTTAATGGTTCCTAGGGTCATGTAGTCACAATTCAAAGGTTGATTTTACTGTTCGATAGTCAAACTAGGGGAATCATGCGTCAGATCATTCCAATTATGACACACATGGGCTCTCAGGTCTTTAAGAATTGATGGATTGGAGGTCCCACCACAGATTTAATGATCGGCAGGTCTCATAGTGATGATCAAGTGGTGGATTGGCAACTCAAGGGTTGTACACTCGAAAGACGATGGATTTGATGTTTTAGGTCTCGATTAATGGTGAATCTGATGGTTTGATAATTCATCTTAAAGAGTAATGGGTGGAGATTACTTACCAGGATATTAGACTTAGGCCAGATGTGGGTGAACATTCAATTAAGTTAAATTTTTGTTTATATTAATTTAAGTCTTCAGGTAACATTCGAGTACTAAAAGTACGGGGCGTGACAATCTACCCTCCTTAAAGAGAATCTCGTCCTCGAGATACAGTGCTTCTAAAAGAATTAGGGACAATTATAATATAATTTGTGATGATTCTAAGCATTCATTATTTTCCTACGAAGGTTGTTTGTATGTGCAAACATATACCACTAACGGCTGGAATTTAGGTTGTTACGGGTGCGTCTGGGCTGACTCGGCCGGAGCCATTTCTAAACCTTAAACTAACCCTAAATCCAAACCTTAAACCCAAAACCTAATTCATAAACCTTAAAACCTAATCTCTAACCCTAAACCCCAAACCCAATCCATAAACCCTAAAATCTAATCCCTAACCCTCAACATAATCCATAACCCTAAAACCTAAACCCTAACCCCTAACCCCCTTAAACCCTAAACCTAAACCTTAAAACTAATCCCTAAACCCTAAACCTAATCCCAAAACCTTAAACTTAAACCCTAAAACCTAGATATAATCCCTAAATCCTAAGCCTAAAACTTAAACCTAAACCCTAAACCCTAAATCCAAAATGGCTAATGTGTTTTTATTTTTTTGAATTAAACAATTAGTGGTTTTATTTTTTGTGAATCATGGATTACATTGCTTATAGTTTAGCTTATTATTGTGCATTAGATAGTTAACCTAATGTGTATGGATTACATTGCTTATTGCTTATCTTATTATTATGCATTAGACAATTAGCGTAATGTGGTTTATTTTTATAAATTAGATAATTAGTTTTTGAGGATTTATATGTGGCTAAACATAAATAGTGTGTTTTTGGTGGCATGAAAAGTGCTCAAATTGTCCCATTTTGAATAGTTTAAGGTTAGATAGTATGCTTTCAAATAACCTATTTAAATGCTCATGCCTGATCTACGCTCCATCTCCCCATTTCTCTATGGATATGTTTCTTCCTTTTTATTTTCCATGTCAAATATCTTCACATTGCTTAGATATTTGGTATATGAATGAAGTGGAAGATCAACTTATCTGGAGAGACATGGGGAGATGCTGTCGAAATTTTGGGCATTTAAATGAGAATATGAAAGGATTACAATCTATCTAACCTTGGATGGGTAACTGATTTAGGATTTAGTATAAACTTTTTAGGCATTATAGTGCTAATCTGATTTAGTATCTTTCAATTAGTAGATTATTAGTGATGAAATTTCCAATACCCCTGTTGGTTTGTCAGTCACTTCACCGATGATCTTGGATAAAGGATTAGGTCTACAAGATGAAGAGGTGTCCATTGATATTAGTACCTCACAGTCACAAAGTTCAGTAAAAGTAAGAAAAAAGATCGATAGTGTGGGAAGATTTTGAAGAACTCTAAAAAACGTCACGATGAAGATACAATGCAAATACTGGAAGGCTCAATATGTTAAACAAGTAAATGGCTCGACCACAACTCTAAAGAAACACATTTTGAAGTGTCATAAAAAAGTGAGAAACCAAACCTTAGGTCAACAGACACTTTCATTTACCCAACTTTGGCTGATCCATCACAAGGTATCTTATCCACCTATAAGGATAACAAATACTATGTGAATGAGTTGACGACCATATTTCTTATTGCAAATGAAAATTCATTTCATATGGTAGAGAGTTCATCTTTTGTTGAATTAGGCAGATGCCTTAACATTAGATATAAGAAGTTCTACCGTACAACAATAAGGAGAATGTGCATGAAGATGTATGTAAGCGAAAACTTCAAGTTGAAAGGACAGTTAGCATCAGTTTTCTGAATCAACCTAACATCAGATTTGTGGATGGCATCCAATCAATGAAATGGTTATATGTCTCTAATTATCCACTACGTTGATGCCAAATTTAGGCTCTGCAAAAGAGTTATAAAACTTTTGTTATCTTGTGCCTCTTCATACTGGTTTGATGATTTCAAACTGCATCTACAGATGCCTTATGTAGTAGGGCATTGAGAAGGAAATCTCTTCGATAACTTTAGACAATGCATCTATAAATAATAGCTGATAACGAATTTGCGAAACCAGTTTAGGGCTACTAGTGACTTGTATTTTGGTGAAAAAATATTTCATGTTAGGTGTTATGATCACATCCTAAACTTGATTGTACATGATAAGCATAAAACAATTAAGCTAACAATCGAGAACATAAAAGAGAGTATGAAGTACATATGGGGGTCACTTTCATGATTAAATACATGGAATGATATCATGAAATGGTTGAATTTGTTATCTTAGAGAACGATGAAGCTAGATGTCATGACACGCTGGAATTCAACTTATGGAATGTTAAATTCAGCAATAGCTTTCAAGGATGCATTTTGCTGCAGGGATGAACGTGATGAGGTCGATCATCGTCTTCCTCAGGGGGATAATTACTTCAAATCCAAGAAGCTTCTGTGGACTCCTCACAGAGACTTCTCGAATCCAGGAGGAAAAATATAAACTAGAAATAATTCTATAAAGTCAAAATAAATTTGTTGAATATTGATAGATGAAATAAATGAGTCAACAACCCTTTAAATAGGGATACCAAGACTTGAAATAAGTTTAGGAATTAAACTATAACTAAAACTCCCTAAAATTTGTAACTTACTATAAATAGTAAAAAAAAATTATTTATAGTAAGTGTCCTATGTGGCTTAACCATGTTATTCTCCTAATTTTTCAAAATACTTTTCATGTTGGGCGAAACTCCTAAAGCCCAACAGATGAAGAGTTATAATCAAACTAAAACTTTCTATTTATAGTAAAAACAGAATTAAACATGGAATTAGACCATCGATATGATGGAATCTCGCAAATTCGGCATGGGTAACCTGGATAATCCAGGTTGGTTGGCTAAATTAGCTCGTCCTGCCCCAAAATCATATATCGTACATCGAGTAACTCATTCCAGTTTGTAAGATATGCCTGTTTTAAGGTTCTAACGGCCTTAATGACTTCTGCCTCCGATTGGGCCTTCTCTGATCCATCTTGGACATGAAAGTGTCTACGATCCACTCTACATCAATCCCCTCCACTTCAAAAGAACTCGTCCTCGAGTTCTCGTGCTGCTTCGGTTTTTGATACTCGGTCTGGTGCGTCATAACGATACCCGGATCAAAAGTTATGATCAATTTATGATCCACCTTCTTTTGATCCAACAATGCTCGGAATATATTTGTGACACATTCTACATCACATTCTTTTACTATATAGAGCGTGATAGTGCATATCAATGGTTGCCTTCTAATGATGATTGGACAAGAGCCGAAGCAGTTCACAAGTTCCTTTCAATTTTTTATGACACAATGAAGATCTTTTCATGAAGCAAGTATCCAATAACAAATATATTTTTGCCAGAACTTTGGAAGATAAAAGATATTTTGTACAGAAATTATAGTAGACATACTTTGTATAATTAATGACTATGGGTATGCAGTTAAAGTTTGATAAGTATTGGTCTTAATGTTGTCTGATAATAGATATTGTAGTCATTTTTTATCCTCTATATAAGATGTTCATAGTTGTATTCATTTTTAAAAAGTTGTATGGTGAGAAAATTGCCACTGAGTTCGATAAGAATCGTGATGCAGTTGAAGATCTGTATAATTTCTATTTAAAACCTTTGGGGGCCGCAAAAGACAATACCCCGGGTCAGACTCCTCAAGTGGGTTATAGTTCTGGTGTTGATGCACAAAGAAACACGGTCGACGATTTCATGTCTTTCATGGCATAAGTTGAGACTCAAACACAGACAACCCAAATAGAACCTGACCACTATCTTAAGGAGCCACTTGTAAAGATAATGGCGAAGAATTTGATGTTTTATACTGGTAAAAGTCAAAATCTCGTGAATCATAGTACTATGTGCTCTTGTTAATAGCACGAGATATATTATCAATTACAATTTCAAGCATGACATCAAAATCTGCTTTTAATTTAGAGAGTAGGGTCATGAACAAGTATTGACGCTCACTTACATCAGAATCAGTTAAAAGCGCTCATTTGCACACGAGATTGGCTACGTCCTATATGGGGAAAATGGAACTCTGTTGATGATGAGTTCGAGGAAGAGGAGAGTGAGAAGTAGGATGAGAAAGTACCTGCAACAATTACATAAAGTAGGATGAGACATCGCCTTCTATTTCCCTTTCATTTGTTTACGATAATTCAAAAGTTATTCTTTGTGGACTTGAATTGTAACATTTGATGGGTGGATGAATATTTTCTATGCTTATCACTTATCAACTTATGTATTTTAATGTTTCTTTATATATATATATATATATATATTCTCTTTTTATTTATGCTTTTAAATGACTTAATGTTGCTTAAATCTCATATAGTTGGCTGGTTGCATTTATTTATCTTCATTCCTTAATTATTTAGGTTGCCTCAACTTAACCAAATATCTTTCTTTCAAAATATACACTTATATATGTGTCATTAGATAATGATTCATTGGCAGACTTTTGGGATTATGGAGCCCAATTAAGTGTACTCCCTAGATGGAAAGATAAAGTTACCATGTAAGTTACGTGAAAAATAATTTGTAAACAAAACAAATTGGTTAGAATTATATTGGCTTGTTAGGGAGGAGGCATTGTCCCATGTAGCAAAGCTCTTCCAAAAGTCTGGGATTTATTTCGAGTCATTCTCAACTCAAATATAAAGGCTTCCACCAACCCTTCCCTTACAACCAATACAACCAACCATAGAAGATATAGAAGTAGGCCTATTATAATTGAATAAGGATCAAGCAGAGGAATTGCTCTCACAGTTATTAGAGAAGAAGAAGACAAAAATTAAGGGAACAAGAATAATAGGATTATAAAGAAGTCATAAAACAAAGCTTAAAATTGGCATCTAGGACCAGACAACAACATCAACCCCCTTCGAGACAACATGATGTTAAAGCATGCACAAGTACGGGATATAAGCCAAGCGATAAATCATCAAAGTTTATTAAAAGTCTCGTAGCATTCTATAAGCAGTTGGGAATCTCATATAAATCGAACCATAAAAAGAGGCCGAAAAAACTTGTTGAATATATGAATGAGGACGATAGAAAGGTATCTCTACCATCCGATTCAAAAGAGGTAAACAACCAAATTTTAGACACCTCTATCTCAGACTCAACCCAGAGTTCTCCCGCAATTCAAGCTGTAAAAAGAGAACTAAAGGATAATTTTAGTGACAAAGGTGTAAAAGGGGGTTACTATTATAGACAAGATTACTCGGGTTACACGCCACAAAGGCATTCATCATAGAGAAGATATTAAATGAATGAATGGTTTATTGGCTTGTATGTGGAACTCCATATGAGATTCTAAACATACTTTTGATTTTTGACAATGTTTATTTATTTTGTTCATTTTTTAAAAATTACTTTCGAGTCCTTAACAATATTTATTCTGAACAACTCAAATCAAGTAAAAGAAAAAGACAGGTAAAAAAAGCTCAACTTGATCCGACCGGTGCTGACTTGACCCAACTCGATCATTGTGACGGGGTCGGATTTAGTCTAAATTAGTCTAGGCTAAAACTAGACTCGGATCGGGTCAGGCATGCTGGACTCGGTAACGAGTTGGGTCGAGTTTAGGTCAGGTATCTTTTAAAACCGGATTAAGTCAGGTCAACCTTAACTTGGTCCGACTCAACTCGATGCCCAACTCTAGTAATAATAATACATCAACCTTTTAATGCAACAATCTTGTACTTTACCGAATATGACCATTGATCTTCAGCATCATCCACCAACTCAGCCTCATTTGTTGACACTTGACTCGGATTTTCTGTCTTATTCATGTCTGTATAGTTGTCAATCCACAACGTTAACTGGCCAGGCTAGTGAGTGAACCCATCATGGTTCATATATATCACAATATGAGATAGTACACCAAATATGGAATATTATGTATGTAGCGTGAGCATAAATGCAGGGATGTCATGAGATGCATGTCAAGTGGGATGATCGTCCACTTGCTTAGGTTAGATACTTGTCCACCAAAAAACTATACTCAACAGATATCTAACGTAAGTAGGCATGGATAATCACTCATCCACTTTATGAGTAGGAGTAGGCTTCCAATGTCGTGGACTTCTAACAATGAATTTAACAGGTTTAACCCTCTAGAGAGATCCCCCATGAAACTCAGGCACAAGATGTGCATGCAATTACGATGGATGCATGTCATGTATGCTCAGTGTCTATGCGTGGTCATGTATAGTTAACAGATACATCTCTCTCATAGAGGAATAACGAACTTAAAATATGAATAATTGACATATTTACATGTTCAATATGTATATATCAAAATTCTCTTAGATTGTATGTCATATAACAATGATCATGTTATTACAACCAGTGTTCGAGTTGTCGGTATCGCTACAAGTTTCGCTGACTAGAGATAAAGATATATTATCGTTATCGCCGATAACCGGAAATGCGAAAAAAATGACGAATAATGGGGAAAATGATGGAATTTTTTAGTAAAACTTCAGGGCATGCCTAAATACACATATTTGCATATTTAGAAATAAAAAAAATTACAAAAAAAATACATTAAATAATAAGTTTTCATTTAATGAGACCCAAAAAGCATATGTTGCCACAAGAAATCGCTCCAATTATAATCAAAATGAGTTCATATAATACAAATGTAGTTAACATATAATAATTAGGACATGTAAAAGTTAATGAACTAAAAAAGTACACCTTTTTTGGGACATGGAATCTATATATTGGTGTACTTGGTGATTGATGGCTTGGATATGGCACTTGTTTGACATATTGACGCATCCATTCAATTTTCCATATCATTTTATGGTATAAGCCCAAAAATTAGATAGATCCAAATCTCAAGTGAACCACATCACAGGACAGTGTTGATTGAATGCACACCATTAAAAACTTCTCAAGGGCCATAAATTTTGTATCAAACTAGTTTGTATAACCTAATTAACAGGTTGGATGTCAAATAAACATTACATTGAACCTTGGGAGGTTTTTAATAGTGGACATTCAATTGCTACTATTTCTTGTGGTGTGGTCCACCTGAGAGTTATATATGCCTGATGTTTTGGATCAAGATCTAAAATGATCTGAAAAAATAGATGGACAGCATGGATCAAATAAATACATCATGATTAGGCCCACATAGCACCAACCACTAGCCATCTTGACAATGGCAAGGTCACTAGCCAAATCAAGTCTTCCAGGTGGTGTAAGGACTTTGTGGTACCCACCGTCTCCCATGTGTTTTATGATGCTGTGAATAACGAGGTGGCTACTGGAGAGTGTTCCGTGGGCCCACCATGATATATGCGAGAAATCAACTCCATTAATCCATTTCAACATATCATTTTAGTACATGGTCTAAAAAATGAGGTAGTTCCAAATCTCAAGTGGACCACATCAAGGGAACAACAGCTATTAAATCCCACCATTAAATTGGAAGCGCATTCCGTTCCCTTAAAACTGGAAGCGGATTGGCTGGTGTACCACACACCAGCTATATAGCTGCTGCAGGTTCGTGTAGTGCGAAGACGTGCACTGACGCTGCTTGAACTCCGAGTTGTACGAACGGTTCAAAGGAGATCAACGTTACATGGCCCCACAGTGATGTATTTATTATATCTACATCGTTCATCTATTTTTAGAGATCATTTTAGAGCATTATCCAAAAAATGAATCATGTCCAAAGATCATTTGGACCGCACCACAAATAGTAGTGGAGATAATGATTTTCACCATTAAAAAATTAGTAGGGCCCACCATAACATTTATTTTCCATCCAATCTGTTCATAAGGTCACAAAGACCTGAATGAAGAATAAAAACAAATTTCATATTGATCTAAAACTTCTGTGACCCCAAAAAAGGGTTTCAATGGTAGACGTTCAATCTCCCACTACTTTTTGCGGTGTGGTCCACTTGATAGTTAGATTTGTTTTACTTTTCGTCTCAAGCCTTAAAAGAGCTCGCCAAATTGATGGACGGTTTTGATATAACAAATACCTTGAGATCAGACCCACAGAACTTGCTTACGTTATCAAATGACCTATACACAAGGGGTGTGAGTGGACGCGGATTAGATGGATACTAACATGGGTAGCCAGTCGGCTACTGAAGTGACGTCACCAAGTTATGTGGCCCCACTATGATGTATATGTTATATCCACACCATCCATCCATTTTTAGATATCATTTTAGGGTATGAACCAAAGAATGAATCAAATAAAAATCTTTTGTGGACCCCACCAAAGAAAACAGCGGGTAGAGTGATTCCCACCGTTGAAACTATCCTAAGGCCCATCATAATGTTTATTTGAAATCCAACCTGTTCAAAAGTTAAAAAAGACATTAAATAAGGGAAAACACAAATATCAGCTTGATCTAAAACTTTTGTGGCCTCTAGAAGTTTTTAACGGTGGGTGTCACTGTCCCACTGTTTTCTCTGCTGGGGTCCACTGGAGCTTTGGATTTAACTCATTATTTGGATATTGTCCTAAAATGATCTCTCCAAATGGATGGAAGGTGTGGATGTAAAACATACATCATGGTGGGGCCCACGAAACTTGCTGACGTCACTTCAGTAGCTAGTCTCGCGACTCAACCTGCATTAATACTCAACCCGTCAATAGCTAATCCCCTCCCGGACGCAAGAGAGATTTCGTTTTTACGAAATTCTCTCCTCTTCTCCGGAAAATCGCAATCAATCTCATCTACCGTAAAAAATCTTTCCAGATATTTATCTTTTTCTTTTTCAAATCCAAACCGAAATCTCCGTAAATCTCGGTGAAATCAAGTTCTCTTTCAAATCTCTTTCTTTGAAGAAAAAAATGGTTTTTTAAAAGGGTTTTCTTATCTTGGATAATTCAGAGCTATCAACAGCGATTTGTCGACTAAATCTAGCCGAAATCCACTTCCGCAGGTAGATCAGGAGAAAAAGAAGGTAAGAGATCTTTTTTTTTTTTGTATTTATTTCAATTTTTTTTCAATAATAAGGAGAACGATAGCTATTTTTTCGATAAAATCGAAAATATCGCCGATATTTCGTCGATATTTGGAAGAGAAACGAAAACTTGGGGTTTCGGTATCACCGGTTCAGCGACAACCATAATATCGCCGATATTATCGATTTCTCGTCGACAATTCAAACACTGATTACAACCATACAACACTCACATGGAATTCATATCATACACATCAATCACAACAATCAAATCTTCTATCTTAACCATACATGTATGAGGTATGTTGGGATTCACTCACCCATTTATGGTAAGGTTGAATCTGTTTAAATAGTCAAACGTTTTGGAATATAGAATCTTAATCCCTAAAAGAATGATTCATTATTTAATTAAACTATATCACCAAGTGAGGTCCACCTTTGATCAAATCAAGGAGACCCAAAATAAATCCTTAAGCTTAAATTTAAAAAAGAATAAGGTCTTGATCAATGCAGTTGATCGATCAAGCTAGTTCAAGGGCCTTCGATCGATCTACCGATAAATCGACCATCGATTGATGAAAAATTAAAATTTTTAGTTTAGGTCTCTAGACACTTTTGCTTCCCTTTGATTGATCGAACCCTGCTCATTGATCGATCACAACTGCCCGAATTAAATCAGTTTGCTCACTGGCCAGTTTTGGTCAGTCTTAATCGGAACCCTTGCTCGATCGAGATCACTCGAGGAGACCCCTGATCGATCGAACCTGGTCATCGATCAATCAAAACTCAATACAATCTTAGGCTTTGGTCTCTAGACAAAATTTGACACGTTCGATCAATCAACCGAGCTAGATATGTTTTGTGATACGGTCCAAATTTTTTTAATTTTTTATGAATGTTCTTCTTCCTCTTTAGTTTTGATGGATTCAATTAATTACAGAATTGGGTTGTAACGCCCTGAAAATAGACACCCGAGTACAGAGACTCTGATCCCAAGTTCTCGGGTGTTAACCTTATAAAAAATGTACGTGGGCGAGTTCTCACGTGCTTGCACAATCCGGTTAAAGTTCATCCATGATTAATAATCAGAGTAGCCTTAGATCAGTGGCATCAAAAGTCAAGCAGAGATTAAAAAAATCCCAAAAATACAAGGTTAACGGTTAAAGTACAATTCCAATAGTGGGGATCGCCTAAAATGGGGATTATAAAAGACACAGAGAATATACAACAAGATCAACACATATAGCATACTCAATCGAGGACTCTAGCATATACATGCACAAATTAAAATAAATGTAAGGTTTTCTAATTTCGCCTGACACTCCTAAGAATTCACGGTGAAAGCGTAAGCCAGTCCAAGCTTGCGCGCCGAAGGTCTCGATAATACTTGCATCAAAACATCGTCTGGTTGATGTTTTAAAACACTGTCATAGGTGGAAGTGAGTCTAACTCAGTGGTTCCATTAATTCTAAGTTACACATGTTATCGATTCAATCAACATAGGTAATGATAAGCAAAAAATCAAGCACTTCCTAAATACTCTTGTTAAATGCACAAATGAGATTATGAAATTATGCATGCACCTCACAATTTAGCACTCCCTCACAAGCGACTTTAATGCCTATTTTGTAAATGCCAACACTCCCTGATCATGCCCCTCCAATTCCCAATTCGCAACATCCTATCTAATGCAATGTGATTGATGAGTATGTTAGCCAAGTATTTATTAAATTCTGTTCATCCAACATATTGCGAAAGTTAGAGTTCCTTCATTTTATCATGGTCTCAACTAGATCACAAGGCTCGGGGTGGCCATAGTAGCTTCTCACCTATGTCCCTTGATACGGGACTAACACTGGCCTGACTGATCACAAAGGACTCGGATGACGCAGCCCAGACGCATAGGGTTCGGCACCCCATCGACATGTGGAGGACACCTATAATTGATGCAAGAGTCATCACTCAAATACAATTGTGGGGTAGTTGCGGCATCATTCCAGTTTGATGTAATAGGCTCATACATTCTTGATTTCTCATTGGTCACTACAAGGGGGGCTCATCATCCCAGCATGGGACGATAGATCGGACATGATGTCCTATACCACCATACCCGACCCATGAGTCTTTTGAATCGTACCACTAACTGTTATAAGTATACTCATTCAATAGAAACAGGGTATCTTAGATTCTATTCGTTGTTGTCATACATCGCAAACATAAGTGGTTAATCAACTCTTGGGCTATTTCGATTGACTTTAGGAACTCCGACTCGATCGACATTGGGTGCGAGCATCCCGTGTAACCCATCTATTGTCGGTCGTCTGTGTTCGACTCAGGTCAATTGAACAAGTCTAGGGTGTCCGACCTAACTTGAGCCACCCCCTTAGTTTTGGCGGTTAGCCAACTGACCCAACATCGTATCAATCATTAAGTATCACTACAAACTAAACACTATGTCATGCAATCATAGCATAAGTTTCACTACATAACCACTTAGGCATTTCGTCGAACATGTGAGCATCCATAGGGTAATAAGTTCACTAAAGCATTAAATCAAATATGTGAGCATGCCTAGAGTAGTACAATCACTTAAACATTAAATCAAGCATGTGAGCATCAACAAAGCAACCCTTTTCACCACATAGATATTTCATCAAACATGTAAGCATTCATATCCAACTAATAACATATATTATAGTTAAATCAAAATGTGAACATACTACCATGCACGAATTCATCTACATACAACTAATAATTTACTGAGACTCTCAAGGGTTGATAAAAGATGACATAAAGATAATTTGTCTGCACCTTGTGATGATTCACCCGATTCATGGTGCTCTTAGGGGTAAGGTGTAACACCCCAGTTCTCAAAACCCGAGTACACTACTCGTTTTCCAAAAACTTGAGTGTTAACCTCTAAAGATAACCCAAATTTCACGTATATTTTTTTTCTTTTCTTTATCAGAGTTAGCAATTTAGCAGAATAGAAACAAATTAAGTATAAGAGGGAGTCCAAATATACATAACCAAATATTTGAGAGGTTGCTCGAAAACTTTTACAAACCAATGTCTTAAGCTTTTATAAAATATGACAGTATAAATTAAATACAAATGAAATTAGGAATAAAGAGTCGCAAGATCATATGACTCTTCCTATTCCACATAAACACCAACATGTGCATCATCTGCATCTCCTACATACTGTATACAGTTTAATAACGTCAATGACTATCCTAGTGAAGTATAACCCCCAGGATTTATCGAAACATCAAGATAATTAAGCATAGTTTATCAGGAACAGTTTATAATGAATATTTCCCAATGACCATCATAGTAATAAGACAAAGTTTATCAGATACAATATATTGAATAAATTTCACAAAGAAAATCTTGTTTAAATGCATGAACGCATGCACATGCTCACGGACCTGAAGATACACATTCAGCTGGCAAAAGGTCGCCTAAGGAGAACTAGCCACCCGGAAAAGTACTCAAAGGTACCCTTAAGGAGAACTAATCACTCGAAAAAGACCATGCAAAGAGGACACCCAAGGTGAACTAGTCTCCCAGAAAAGTACTCAAATGTACGCCCTAAGGAGGACTAGGCGCCCGGAAAAGTCTATGTAATAAGGACAACCCATAGCGGTTCGAATACACACAATAATAACTTAGGATCACCTAGTAAAAGACTATATAGTACAATCCATTGTGATCTAAAAAGACCCCCGTGTCTTACATCGACCACCCAGTAAAGTCTGTATGCCATGAAAATACCTGATTAGCCCAACCATTATTATTTCAATTTCAAACAACCATTTAAGGAAGCTCAAAGGTCACTATGGGGGCTCGTCACCCAACATAGGCCGAAAGCTCAGGCATAGTGTCTCATACCACCATCCCCCGCTCATGAGACTCTAACAAATAGGATGTATAAATGTAACCTTCTTAATTAGTGGCCAATTATAGTTCTACAAGTGTAACTTACCATCGCAAGGTTATACGAAGAAGATCCATTAAAGCCACATAGGGCAAATATTCCATCAAGCCGTATAGGGCAAATAGTCCATCCCAATGATGTAATAAAAAGGATTATCATAAAAGCCACTTAGGTAGCGAATGGTCCAAAAGATGGTAAGTCCACCATATAATTTCATTTAATCCATTACGCAAATGACCACTAATTTGAGGACCTCTAAATATACCATAAAGTAATCACAAGTGGTAAAACAAGTCACATGCGATATCAATAATACTTACATATATAAAGTGTTCAATTTAAACCAGAATATGAATATTTGAGATCATACTTGAATTCTAAATCTAACCATAAATCATTTATGAAGAATTACACGAATAGAACTAGCATTTATCATCATCTTCAATAAATATTAAATTAAGCAATTAGTGAAATAAATGAACTAAGATAACTATCATGATGTAGAAAAGCTTGAAGGGTGATCCTCACCTTTGAATTAGATGATCACAACGTGAACACTCCAATGCACGAATCCAACTATAACGGGTTGGATCTAACTTCCATACACCTTCTACTGTAAAGATCTTAACCTCAGCCTTTGATCTCCAACATTGACTCAATTAAGTCAACTCGACTAGCTTCTCTCTTCTCTTTCCTCTTTCTCCTTCTCTTTTTCTCCTTTTTCCTTTCTTCTGTCCTTGACATGACCAGTGGTGTCTAGATATGACCAGGATCACATCTAACTCAAGCCAACCTCGACCCAACGAGTCAGACCCGTTCGACTCAATACTGACCTCACGGTCTCCCTCCTTCTTCTTTTTCCTTCCTTATGTTTCTCTCACTGCTTACCAAAGAAATTCTAGACTCGGCCCGCACTCGGCCGCGACTCAAACTGAGTCGACTCGAGCCAGCGAGTTACTGACTCGCCCGCCATCTCTACACGTACTCTCTCTGATCTTCCTCCTTACTTTTCTTCCCCCTCTTGCTTCTCTGCTTCTTGAGTCGGTCAACAAGGAGTTTGGCTTCAGATTCATCTCACCAGACTCACCTTGGTTCAACTCAAAACTCAACGAACTCGTTTTAATGAGTCAAATCTACTCGACTCGTCAGCAACGCAGACCACACTTCTCCTCACTCTTTCCCTTCTCTTTCTTTCTTCTTCTTCTTCTTTGTTTCTCCTCTTTTCGGACAGCTACAGGGTCTAGACAGATCCACACTCACCTAGAACGACTCAGGGATTCGGCTTGACCCAACTAAGTCAAGACCGATAACAACCCGATGAACAATTCGACACCCATCTCTCCCTCTATCTTCTTATTTCTTTCTGTTATCTCTGTCCAGCGACTGGACTTAATGAAGTTCAACCCGACTCGCAGCGACTCACGCCAATGACTCAGGTGAGTCAACCTGGCGTGGCTGCCTTCGACTCTCTCTTCCTTCCTTCTCTTAGACTTTCTCTCTTCTTCCTTTTCTTTTTCTCTTCCTTCTGCTTCTTTGCCTTCTCTTTTTCTTCTTTCTTTCTGCTAGGAGGACTTGAGGTATGGGACTCGGCCTGGACTTACCGCAACCTGAACTGAGTCGAATGACTCAGTGCGACAATAAGAATGACAGCTCTCTCTTCCTCTCTTTTCTGATTTCCTTTTTATTTCAAGAAGGACTACCCTAAAAGGCAACCTTTTATAGGTCTTATTAATCTTTTCCAAACTGTTCGAATCGTAACTAATCAAAGGATTAGTTATGATGTTTAGTTGTTTAATTGTGCCATTTTGCGACGTTATAAGAAGATCATGTTTGCATGGTTGTGATCAGATAGTATGGATGGACTTCTGGGACTCTGGCCCACCTAAAGGATGTCTTCAATCAGAAGAATTGAGTCCACCCAAGAAAATGGGTTTTTCGGTCGATTGGAGAAGACGGTGAGGTTGATCAAGGCAATTTTTGATCCATGGCCCCATCCTCTGATTCATAGCTTTTGGATGGATCGGATGGGTCCCCTGATCACTGAGGGGCCTACCAATGGACGGTTATTAGTGTTTCCTTAGTGGGTTCGAGTGCAACATGCGGCGGCGACGACTCTTATTAACCAATGAAAGCCCTAACTCATGTGGAGAGGAATGGATGGCTTGGATCATCCTGCATAGAGGGCTAGAATTTAAGGGTGAGGAGGCATGTGTGATGCCAGCTAGCTTAAAAAAAGCGAATATTCTATTTTTGGCAAAAACAGTCACATGCAGCGCACTTCACGCTCCTATTTGTGCATATGTGCATATGCATGATCTTGTACGAACACCATGGGCTTGGACGGTTTTGGCAGACAAACATGATGGACAATTTAGATCGGGCGAGCCGATCACAAAGGTGGGCCACAGACCACTAGAGCAACGAAAAGTTTCCATTTTTGGAAACCATTGTATGCACCACTTGTTTTGTGTCAGCCATTGTGTGTATGAACATGTGTGGAAATGTGCAAAATCAGTTGGGTTCGGTTGAATTTTCCTGCTTTGTAAGATGAACGGTTCAGATCATTGGAGATGATTATGATGGTGGGCCATGGCGAGCCGAAACGGATGGTGTCCGTTTAAACAGAATCCTGGCCGAAAAATAGGGAGAAAAATCTCCTTTTTCTGTTTTCATTGGGTCAAACCCGGTTTGACCGGAAATTCCAGTCCGGTGCACCGCGGCTATGCACAGTTTGTCCACACACACCCATGAATGTGGGGCCCACAGGGATGTTTTGAGAGATCTACTCCGTCCAATTGGCTTTACGGTTCGTGAAATGGTATCCGACCAAAGATAAGGAAAATCAGAAACTCAGGTGGGCTATATCAATGGGATTATGGTCTTTCTATATTAATTTCCATCAATTTAATGGTTAGATTAGCTTCATGTGATTATTAATAGTCCCAAGGGGTTCTAAAGTCCATCTAGGGGAGTTTTTAGCAGTTGGTTTATCAGATATGGTCACGGTCTGTGAAGATTTGATGGTCGAATCATTCAATAGAATGAATTTCTCAACGATTTAGGGTTCTAGGACTAATTACACAGAATTTAATAGCTAATAGTCAATCTGTTACATTAGGGTGTGAATTTTATCTGATCAGACACCAATGACTAATGGATGGTGGATCCAATTTATGTTAGAGTGAAGTGAACACTCAAATGAGTTAGGTTTGTACATGTAATAAGTCAGGTCTTCATGGTAACACTCGATTACTGGAAAGTACTGAGTGTTACGTAGGGTTTTAGAGAAAACCGTTGAAAGACCTAAACAAACGTATAGACTTGTAATATTAAGGGCAAACCATTATTGAAACCCTATATTACAAATGGGATTCAATACTTACTTCCAAATGTTACTGGGAAAGCTCCAACAATGACTTTAGTTACGACAAGGCGACTGAAGAGGGGGATGAGAGGGTGGAGGTGCACCAACACTCACTCTTCCAAGGTTTCTCTCTTCTCCCTTCTCCTCTTTTTCTTCTCTCTCCCTCCCTTTTTCTCTTGTTATAGAGGAAAATTAGATGGGGGCAAGGGATGCCCCCAAAATCCCTATTTATAGCACCAAATTTGGTGCAAATGGCCTTAAGGGCTGGATTTTCTTTTTTTTACTATACTAGTCTTAGGGAAGTGCATTTCTACCCTTTGGGGGCTACTATGGGGCATAAGGGTCGACACCCACCGTATGATATATAGTTGGCTCTAGTAATGATCTACACATAGACACAATCGACCCGTTATTTGGACGCACCGATCGACGAGTATGATCATAAGTCAGTTCAACGGTCATCGACCATTGATCGGGCCCATAAATATTCAGATTTATGTAGGACATTATTCTAGGTTATTTTCCTAAATTTAGCCACAATCTAACAGCCCGAAAGTCACAACTTTGGTAAAGACCAAACACATGAAACTAATTTAAGTTATGAATTGATTTTAGGAATATTCACACATCTCATGCACTAGCCTTGTAAGTCATCTTGGCTTGATGTCCTGCAATGGACGCCAAGCCCGCTAAGTCGAACGTCTTTCCATTATCTCGGGTTTAGTGGCCTACTAACTAGTGGTTTAGAATTTGTTTAAAAAATCGGGGCATTTCTAGAATGAATTGGATAACGAGATTTCTTGTACATGATAACTAGAGTTTTGATTAGATAAGTTCATAGCATGACCTATCATAATTAGTGTAAATAATGATTCAGCTCTAATCACCCTAATCACGAACCATAATTCAACTATGTTAGAAACTACCTGAATTAGTAAAATATACTAAAAATAGAAATTTCTAATTTAATTATATATGATGATTCCTAGCATAATTAAAAGTATTTCCTAAGAAGACTTTGAATACAAAAAATCTAAGATGAAAAAGATATGTGTGGTCCATCAGCAACATGAAGTCGTAGAAAATTTCAGTTTCATTAAGTTTATCGCTTGTAATATTTTTAGTACTTTTAATAACTATATTATTTTTATAATTTTTATAGTAGTTTATCTTCAAGTCTACTTTGGCCTCACCAAATTTTATTACATTTTTTACTTCTAGAAAATTTCTAAAAAATTTAGAAGTACCAGTTGCTTGAAACCAATAATTTTCAGTACATTTTCTAGGACTCCTAAATTTAACCTTAGGAGTAATAAAATTTTTATCTTTAGTTTATCTTCAGTTTTGTTTTCATTTTTTTATATAAAACGAAACTCATCGATTTTCAATCTGGATTTTGAATTGCCTCAATTGGAGTTATAGAAAAATAGATAAGAATTTCTAAAGTCAGTAGACTGAAACTACCAAAATCTAAACATGCATAATATTGCTAAACAGGGGGTGACGATGGCACTATCAATTTCTATCCAAATTTTGGCAGTGGCGTCGTCAGGGTCTATCCAGAAACTCTTTTTTTTTTTTTTTTTTACAATGGCACCGCCAGGGTTGGTCCATGCTCTATAAAATTCGAACTTCCACTCTTTTGGACTATTTTGAGGGACCCCACAACACTCTTTTTAATCCCAAATACATGTGAACACATGCACAAATATGCACTCAAATTGAGAAATCAAAAGTAACACCCTACGACGTCTAACTCCCAAGTTGGTAAAAATCTAAGACGTTACATGGGTCCAACCCATCTAATGGTTTTTGTCATAGTTGAATTTGAAAAAATCAAATGATTGCTCAAATTCGAATATACGGCATCTACAATCAGTTGTTAAAATTGTTTTCGACAAAACGATCATTAATTATAAAATTTTGTAAATCACTATGGAAAATCTATTCGTTAATCCAATATAAGATTTGATACTCTAACACGATTTGGCCTTAAGATCGGTATATTTGGATTTCCTTATACTACAACAACTAGATTTCTCAAAAGTGATCATCCTGTTACATAAACTTGTTAAAAAATCATTTTCCATTGTTTTAAACTTCCTCTTAGATCAAAATGATGGACGTAGGGTTAATCCACCACGTCTATTGGTTAACTCCATGATTTTTTAGGTAGGAAATTGCAGAAAAAAAAAATGAAAAAGCGAAAACTTACCAGCGGAGGCTCTTTTTTCGTAGGGCTTCTCTCTCTTTGTTGTTCTTTGGTTTAAGATTTTCTACATGAATTTTCCACAACTTTTCCCTTTAAATAGAGAAATCACTAACTCTAAAATATTCCACCATAATTTTCTTATGAATTTTGGTAAAAATAAAATTCTTGCAATGTTAAGAGTTAATCTCTTAACTTATCCCTCTATTAAGAGTGCTCTTATCAAGTAGGCTAAGGACTTGGTTCTATTAATAAATAAAAATTAAATTATTAATTTATTTAATTAGGGTCATGTGTGGGTCATAAAAACTAGGATTATTATAGTACCAATCACTTCGGCCTAATTTACCTAGTCTAAGGGCTCTAGACAAAACAATGAGCCTCGTGTTCATTTGAAGTTAAGGTCCAAGTCTAATGAAGTGGCTAGACATACTACGATAAAAGTGACATATATGTCTCTGTTTACCTATCTCTTTGTTTATGGGGCATTGAGAATATCCATTAGGGGTAATTGGATTGGGTGTGATCTTAGTTTCTATGAATTAGTAGGTACCATTGGCTACATGTTCTACTAAAGTGGTCATGACTAAGAATGCACATTGGCTCTTAGATTCAATGGCATGGGGTAAGCATTATGCATTGAGAATTAATAAGGTGGTGGATGCCTCCAAACATATGTTATTTGATTCAAAGGAGTTCGTTGTCTAGCTAGAGCCAAATGGGGTGGATGGTGTTAGTAGCATAAGATCAAATACTCTATGCCACAAATGTGTTAGGCCATTTGAGCTTGTATTGTGGACATTCAATCAACCTCATGTTGTGAAAACCACTTGTGTGTTATGATCTCGACCCAAAGAGAGGGGTCATAATGATGCACTGGGTTTCATACTAGGATTGATTATTAGGCTCATTTTTTTGGATAATCTAATCGACTATCTTGTTGAGTAGAATGTTTAGTACAACAAAGTTTCTTTTTTTATGCTTAGATTTTAATAAGACATTTTCTCTAATGTGGGCTATTGCACCTTTTACGTAATCATGAATATTGAATACATTCTCTCTCAACTAAAAAGCATTCCTAACCTTAATGACTCTAACTTTCCAAAATGAAATGAGGCATTAGAAATTATCCTTAGTTGTATGGAATTAGACTTGGCCCTAAATGAAGATCAACCTACAAAACTCATTGAATCTAGTCATGCTTGTGATATTGTCAAATATAACAGGCCATAACGGATAAATAAGCTAAGTATAAATATTGTTAGACATTCAATTTCTAAGTCTTTTTGTGGGAGTATACTTGAGAAATAGAACGTGAAAGAATCCATTGAATATCGAAAAAATGTTCATTAAATTTAATAAGGCAAACACAATAACAGTTTTTATTGAACTTATGACTTTAAAATATAATAGTGATGGAATTAGGAAGTACATTATAAAGATGGTTGATCTTGTAACTAAGTTAAAGGAACTCCAGTTGAATATTTTAGAAGACCTAGTGGGTCTATTTTCTGTTGATTTTTCTTCCCTCCAATTTCAGCACTTTTAAAGTTAATTACATTACTCAAAAAAGAAAAATAGACCTTAACTGAGCTGATCTCGCACTGTATGAAATAGGAATATAAACTTAGACAAGAGTGACCAGAGAGTGCTCATATCACATACTTATCTTAAAGGAATAACCCAAAGAGAAAAAAGAGAAACTTTAAGAATAAAAGTAAAGGCAAGGTAGAAGGTGGTGGCACAAAATCAAAGGACAAAAGTAAGATTGTTAAATTCTACTACTTCTACAATCAAGATAGTCACTTAAAAACAGTGTTATATGTATAAAGCTTAGCTCAAGAAGAATATAAACAACAATAAAGGTAAATATTCATGTTTGACAGTATACGAAGTTTTAATTAATACATATTAGAGATGACATGAATCAATTTAAGGTCGATACTCACATCTTGAATTTCATGCAGTGACACTTAAGGAGGTAAAGATTCAGTGATGCAGAGTGTCACGCCCTAAAACCCGGAGATCGGACTCACAGGAATTTTGATCGCCAAATTTGGTATCAACAGCCTCCGTAGTACCCCATTCTCGGCTCCCAGCACCCATACGCCAGATTTCCGATCCTGGGATCCTACAAGGAGAATTTTCCAACGTACATTTTTCTTGTAAGAAGCATAACCACAAGTTTACCCAAATCACAAAGGCAACATCATCATCACATATCTACTAATATAATCATTTGAATATAGTGTTGAAAGGGAAATACATATATCGAAAATCAAAGCTCTAGAGGTCCGCTGCATGCTCCAAGCTTAACGCTGCTGCAACATAATGCTACCTGCACACATCTATTGTGCGTAAGCTTATAGAAAGCTTAGTGGGTGGTGAATGTGATTGCACAAGGTAAGTGCTAAGTACGCAATATCAGAGTAATCAGAGTAAGTGAAAATACCGATAAGTCCATGAATCATACAATATCAGAGTACGCAATACAAATCAGCTATGTAAAAGAGGAGTCAAATAGAGCCAAATATTAGATGCCAAGGGTATAATCCAATATGTAAATCCTGCTAAGTCCGTCTAGGCCATATAAGTGCAGAAACATAGCGACCCAAAATGTCATATGCCTGCGGATGTAATGCGATATGCGATGCGAATGAAATGACCAAGCTGAAGTGTGAAGTCGGGATGATAGTACGTAGTATCGCAAGCTACGGGGTCTATCACAAAGGACTTCTATCCAAACCAGTCCCATACCTAAATTTGGATAGTCAGACTTAATGTGGTAGACTCCTGATCTCTAGTTAGTTGTGCGCCGAACCGAAATCCTTGCCATACGAAGGTAAATGATAATTAGTTGCACACCACCAACCCGAGTGGATAGTGAATGGATGAATGAATGAGTATACAACTCCTACTCAATAAGTCCACATATCAGTACGGTTCCTTTATAGGAAATCACCAGAGTCTATTACACTCCAAACCACATTGCCGCCCCATCGCGTGCAACAAGGTGAGTGAAAGAGACCTCACTATCCTCCTGCCAATATCGGGCCCGACTTGTCGATAGCGGACTCATTCCTCAAGCTGGTCAGACTTAGCCTAACATTGCCCCCTCCTCTCGGGCAGGTAAGGTCGTACCCCCTTCCAACCGACCACCACACAGTGGGAGACATGGCCTAACGGAATATGGCCCTCATGCATCCACTCGGTCTAGACGTTAGAGCAACCTCTAGAACCAAGAGGGTTTAGGGACTTTCACCTAAGGATATCTATAGCACCCCATATAAAACAGATTTTCGGTGTCCCATTTAGCCATCCACGAAATACCTGTGGAGGTTATAGCCCTGATGTCGCTAGGGCATACTGTGGTCATGTCACACAAATGCGAGATGCATGAGTCACAAAGTCCAATCATGCATCAATCATGCACACACTGTGCGCTGGGGCAACTCCGCCTATCAGGGAGCCCCATGAACAACTTGTCCTATGACATATGCAATGGTCAATCACATCTCATAATAAATATGTAGATGATGTGTATGGACATGTATCATGATGCTATGTTGTCATATATTTATAATCGGTATCAATAACAGACCTCAATAATTGACATCGACAATCGGTCTCGACAATGTGGACATTTAACCAACATTGCCCCCAAGGGGTGACCCACATAGAGCCTAACATATAGTGGACCCATGACCTCACAAAGGGCCTGATATACAACACCATGGGCCTCACTCAAGAGCTTAATACATATCACGATGGACCTTTCACATGGGCCTAACATACATCACAATGGGCTCCATCGCCTGGCCCTCAAATGCATCATAATAGGCCTCATCACATAGGCCTCATATAAATCACATTAGGCCTTAAACACGGGCTTAATACACATCACAATGGGCCTCAAATACGAGCCGCATATACATCACACAAGTCTCGACAATCGGCCTCGGCAATCAAAATCGGCCTCGTCAATCGAGATCAGCCTTAACAATCGAAATCGACACTCAGATTGGCCTCGATACTTAGCCTCGATAATCGGAATCGGCCTATACAATCGGCCTCGATACTTGGCCTCGACAATTGAAATCGGCTAATACAATCGGCCTCGACAATTGGAATCGGTCTCGATACTCGGTCTCGACAATCAGAATCAGCCTATATAATCGGCCTCGACAAATCGGAATCAGCCTCAATACTCGGCCTCGACAATCGGAATCGGCCTCGATATTCGACCTCGACAATCGGAATCAGCCTCGATATTCGACCTCGACAATCGGAATCGACCTATACAATCGGCCTCGATACTCGGCCTCGACAATCAGAATCGACCTATACAATTGGCCTCGATAAATCAAAATCGGCCTCAATATTCAGCCTCGACAATCGAAATTGACCTATACAATCGGCCTTAACAATCGGAATCGGCCTCGATACTCGACCTCGACAATTGAAATCGGCCTCGATACTCGACCTCGACAATCAGAATCGGCTTATACAATCGGCCTCGAAAAATCGAAATCGGCCTCGATACTCTGCCTCGACAATCGGAATCGGCCTCTAATACATCACAATGGGCCACGACATATGGGATGAAAATATGTCTCAATGAGCCACGACCCATGGGCCTCAAATACAATAAGTGGGCCGCATCAATGGGCCCTATATATACAATCGGTGGGCCCCATCATATGGGCCAAATACACACCAGGTGGGCCCCATCACATGGGCCTCAAAACATTGCAATGAGTTATATCCCATGGGCCTGAAAACTAATAGATGGCAAGGATAAAACATATATACCACGACGAACCGCAGCCCATGGACGACGTGCATACAAAACATACTTTAGGTGGGTCCCGTCCCAACTGGGCGGTGCCAATAATATACATACACCATGGTAGGGCCCACCGTCCTACAGACAGTATAAATAAAACCCATACATCATATTATGGCCCGGCAAATGGGTGGCATGGACATACAATACATACATCAACGTGGCTCCACATCACCCTGGACAGATGGGTAGAGTGGATATAGAATAAATACATCAAAGTGGGGTTCACGTCCCCAAACGGATGGACGTTGAGGATATAACACATACCTCATATGTGGGCCCCTCAGAGACTTGCTGACGTTATACAGTGGGACCCACAAAGCTTGATGGATGGACGATGTTTGATAAAACACATGTTAGGGCGGGGCATGACAGCACCTGTCCAAGCAGTCCAGCACCGTCCCACACATTTGGACGGTGTGGATGAAACAAATATATCACAGTGTGGCCCACATGGCATAAAGTACATACATCGAGGTAGGGCCCCACCTCACACGTATAACACGTGTGGGTGGGTCCCATGCCCAAGATAAAAATGGATGGACGGTATGCATGAAATACATACATCAAGAGGACCCCACATAACTGGCTGACGTCAACCTCACCAGCTATATAGCTGGTGTGTGGTGGACTAGCCAATCCACATCCAATCTAGGTGGGTCCCACGTGGGGCTCACCATAACGCTTATTCCCATCCAACGGTTGATAAGGTCACACAGACCCGGATAAAGAGGAAAAACAAATTTCATAACTATCCAAAACTTCCGTGACTCCAAACAGGGTTTTAATGGTAGCCGTTCAATCCCACTATTTCTTGTAGTGTGGTCCACCTGAGTTCCTTGCACGACTGATTTTTGGGGTGACATACAACTAGAAGGGGCCCCATTAAATGCACGGTGTTGACGTTGCACACACATCACGGTGGGGCCTACAGTTGGGACCCACGGTCCCTGCCTCCAACACTTACACAATGACGGGATCTTTGCAAAAGATCCCCTGGATGCCGGCAGATAGCAGCGCCGCTGTCTTATATTATTATTATTATTATTATTATTATTTATTTTTCTAGGGTTTTTCCTAGGTGGGGCCTGCATCAGGTGGATTCACTCCACCCATTGGATTCCAAGGCTCAAGATAGTCTAAACGAGCCCAACATTCGGCATATTTTGGCGTGTAGAAACATCAAGGTGGGCCCTAATAGATTTGAATAGTAGAAATCACTGTTTTCTATGCTATGGCCCGTCAGAAAATCAGATTAGCTTCATTTTTCGGCTCAACGCCTAAAATGAGTTGAGAAATAGGATGGACGGCGTGGATTAGATTCATACATCAAGGCGGGGCCTACATGAGCAGCCTGCCCAAAGTTTGTTAAATTAAGCTAATATTTTTTTTGTTAACTGGTCAGTACACCACACTGTCAGTTCACACTTCACCATGTGGCCATGTCCAGAGTCGATGGTTTGAATACAACACATATTTAAGGTGGGCCCCACCTACAGACGTGCTACCAGGGGGAGGGCCCTACCTAGATGGGCCACCAAATGGCTGGATGGTGTGGATAAGACATACATTAAGGTGGGGTCCATCCGGGTGGGCCACATGGCCACATCATCACAAAAAAGATGAAAGAGAGAGGAAGAGAGAGAAAGGAAGAGACACATTTGATGGAGGGCTCCGATACTATGAGCCCTCCCTTCCATGCATTCAATCATACATCAAGTGGGTCCCAATACATGTGGGCCCACCAATTCAAAAATCAACGGTGGAGATTTCCTTCTCCACCAAAATGGAAGGTCTAGATAACCTCTTTCAAACTTAGAAAAGTAAACATCATGATGGGGTTCATGAAGAATGGCCCCAATATGAAATGATCATGTGAATCATGGTGAGCCATCGGCCACATCTAGGGTCTAAAGTGAGATCCATACCATCAATCTGTAGGCCCCACTTGGCCCATTATTAAAATATGAAATCTAGGCCTATAAAACACCCACCGTTCGATCTTCTTTGTCTGATGGAACGCCGAACTCCTTGTGTCTGACTTTGATGGAAGATGATGAGAATTGAAGGGCTACGATGATGGATCTTGGGATAAGAAGTGGGCCATACAAAGCCCTCTCATGGAGCTCTCATGGACGTTGGGTTGCTTGCTTGAAAATGGAGAAAAATGAGAGAGAGAGAGAGGATGGGATGTGAAGAGAGAGAGAGAGAGAGGGATGGCTGATGGAGTGATGGGTGATGGAGTGAGTGATGTGTACTTGACATGTAAGGGTGTGTAAGAGAGAAAGTTAACATTGGGGATGGTGTTTTACTTGACACGATGTGGTGATTGATGGGATTGATGAGATTAATTTGATTAGAGATTCTCTTGGGATTTGCAACGCGCGATGTTTTCCTTGAACTGAACGCGAGCCCACATCTCCTGGCCCGGGTATCGCCTCAGTGCGTAATCGCGGCGACAGCGCGATCGCAAGGCTACAAGTCTTGGGTCGAGCCAACTCTGATATACGGGACACGACTCAGGATCGCGCGCAAACGCTGATAACAGATCGCGGATCACAGGAATTTGATCGGGAGGACCGCGGAAGTTTATGGAACAATACGGGCTAGGATACAAGCCTCACACAGAGCGCTACATATTCAAGGGGTGGCTATGAAGTGGAGAATCGAGGCTAATAGTTTTGTCTTCCATTTTAAACGTATGAATTAGTTTGTATTTGAATATTTTGAAACCTTTATTTTATTTTATTATACATTGATTTAAAAATAAAATAATTACTTAGATTTTTTAAAAAAAATTTAAATGTTGGTTTAAGCTTTGATATTCCAACCGTACATAGAATGTAGATGTGAATGATGGCAACCTTAAAATATGATATGTACAAAAAAATTTAATTCGAACAAAAGAGTACTATCACTTTTGAGTTATACCCGTAATGACATTCATGACAATGAGTAAGAATTTCATGAAAAAGTTTGATATGAAAAGAACGAGAGATAGTTGTTTCGAATTACAGGGAACTCTGAAGTACACAACTTGATTTTTTTCTCAAAGTTCATATATGCTCTCTAATTGCTTGATTAGTGAGGGAATAATGGGAGTCATTTTCGAGTATTGTGATAATTTAAGGCCTGCACTCAGCCTTACAAAAATCATAAAAATTATTATATGAGAGAAATGTAAATATAAGGAATTCATAAATAGGTAACACATAAAAGGCGATAAGATATTATGCTCATGTATAGTAACACTAGTCAGGTGGGACTATTAGAATGAACAAATTGGATTACGCTGAGTGCCTCATTGGTGAAAAGTCCATTTTCTAATTTTGTTCATGGCACGTCGTTGCATGGAGGAATCCAATACAGACGTTTGCAACACCATGCATTAAAACATAATTTTAGTATCTATTACAAAGCCAAGTAATAAATGTTACGGTATTGCGTTCTTCTCAATTAAGATAAGAACAAAAGAGCACATGCTAAAGTTTCTTGAAAGAAAAATGATTTATAATCATCACGTGTTTGTAAACTTCTACTGATAATTGCATCATGTCTTATATGATGCTCAAGACTAGTATGAGTACAACCATTATAGTTACGTACACATTTTAGTTAATTAAGGATTAATTAATGATTCACGTTTTGACTTATGTTCATTATATATACTTGTTATACATGTGTAAAGTAAAATGAATAGTTGGTTTAACTATCTTTAAGGTAAAGGCATATCCTAGTAGAGATGATGGGACTGCTTCTTGGCATGCGATTTTGATACCATGTGTCCATGTCATCAGAATCCACATCGTTGCAAATTCTGATATTTGTGATCATGTTTGGTCTCAATTTGATAAATGAAGTGATGATTGTCATGGTCCCGTATCGGTAGTTTTAATTGACCGGATTATTTAGGGTACTGCCTATAATCTATAAAAAAAAAGATATTTTGTAAAATTTAAGATTATAATGTAACGTCTTGAATTTTTGTTATTTTGGATTGCCAAAAATCCTATATATATATATATATTATATAACTAGCCCACGTCTTCACTTACTAACCTTTGATGCTCGAAGTGAGCCTATACACTGGTAGTACCAATAAAAAACTATACAAATAAGATTGATCAACCGTAGAAAGCCAATGAATTCGACCGATCTCTTAAATATCGAGTTTAGCCCCGTGATTTGTTCACATAGGGCCCAAATCTAGTCAATCTATCACTGACCAATCGAGACAACTATAATAAAATAAAGACCAACATAAAGTCGAGACGACTATGGGTCGGATCTTAATTAGTAAACCAAATCAACCCAGTTACTCATTTAACATAAGAACCAACAGTTTAGAGTGATTTTGACTAAATCGTCATTTTTGCTAATTACGAATAGGCCACACTATGAACATAGTTAATCTAAACCCTAATAATTGTGCAGAAGAAATCTTGATACCCGATTCATTCCAAAAATGCCCCTATTATCCGAACAAGCTATAAACCATTCGTTAGCGGGCCACTAGTTTCAAAATTATAAAATAATGTCCATCTCACTAAGCTTGACATCCATCGCGGGTGGCGAATCAAGATAGTGCCCGTAACTGTGCAGCTTGGACCAGATGCTGGGTGCTTGAAATGCGCAAATACCCTGCGCTGAAGCCTGAAACTTAAGTGAAATAGACCTTTCACTCATTCGCGAAGTTGTGACTTTCTGATGGTTAGATCGCAACCAAACTCAAGGTATGAGTTAAGGATATTTCTCTGCTCATATCCGTATAATTGTGGCCTCGTTCGAGCACCGATAGCCGTTAATCGCAAGTAGGGTCCCCGCGGTCGATCAAGACATCCGATCTCTACTAAAATTAGACTGATCACTCATCCTACGATAGGGCACCTACCCAATGGCGCAGATGAGCCAATGAGCCCTTGAAGGAGCCATGTAAGTTAAAATCCAGCCCACTAGGGGCATGCATGTTAGGAAAAGGGCCACTAGGGCCATTTAGACATAAAATCCAGACTATTTAAGGCTAGAAATTTTACTCTCTCACTCCCATTCGAATTTCTAATTGTAAGGGAGTGAGGGAGAGGGGAGAAGAAAAGGTGGGAGCTCTTTAGGGAGCTGGTTTGGGGGTTTTCTTTGCTGCCGCTGCCCACATCTAAGCTCGCAACTTCACCTCCCCGTAGAGAACGACCCACTGACAATAGAAAGGTAATTTTCTAGCCCTCTTTAAAAATTCGAGTCTTCGGACAATCGCATGTGCTCTTATGAGCTAACCTATTCGACGCAAAGCGTCAATCCATTAATTGCTTGGTTGGTATCCTAAGATCGACATTAGAAAATCGTCCAACCACTCTTATGTGCGGACCATTACCTTTAGGTTGCCAATTATCCAACCTATGCCGCAAATAATGATTGTGTAGTGAATTTGTGATTGCACACAAATGAGTGAACGCCCCTTGATTGATTGTCCTCCATGAATTGTGAATCATGCCTAATGTAGCTGAACTTTGAACCAATGCTTGAATAGATAAAGCTTACTCAAATGCTTGCCCATTTATTTTACATTGTCCCTTGACACATGCATTTTTTTATCTTAATGTTGTAAATTCTGTGATAATTGTGTATTGCACTCACATGTCCATATGATTTTTTCCATATTAACTGGAATCTCCTGAATTTTTGACAAGTATGTTCGCCTATTCTCGAAATAGAATGTGTTTGTAGCATGCTATAAAATTTTAGCCTATCGCTTGATTAGGTTGGCCAGTAAATCTGAAAAACTCATGAGGGCAGCCTTATTGGATCAGCTGCCCTGGGCAAATCCGACCAATCAAGGATGAAGACGGACAACTGATAGTAGTTGGACTATATGGGATGCTTGCACCCAGTGCCGGTTGTGTCGTAATTCGCCTGAGTCAGCCGAATTAATCCACTAGTTGGCCAACCACATATATTCACCATGTATGTTCACGCCTATCTGAACCTAGGACATCATACGCCCCTGGAATGACCACTTACAACTGATAATGATACGATTCACAAGTTTCGAGAACTGGGCATGGTGGTATGAGACACTGTATTTGAGCTATCGACTTATGCTGAGGTGACGAGCCTCCCTATAGTAATCTCGAGCAATTCAATCTATAATCCTACCTTTTGTATGATTTTATCTGCGAGTGACGAACCTAGACAGATCAAGGGTCGCAGGCACGGGCCGCCACGACCGCTCTGGGCCTTGCGATCAGGTTAGGGCTTTTGATTTCGTGGGAGTGCCTTAGTTTCGCCAACCTTGTTGGATGAACAAACTTAACTAAACACTCGGCTAACATGACCGTTGTGCATTGCATTAGCTAGGTGTGGCGACTTGGCAGTTGATGTAGCGTGATGAGGGAGTGTTGGTTATTTGCGAACGTAAGATGGAGTTGTTATGAGGGAGTGTTGGATGGTGATGACATTCATCATATCACAATGGCATGCATGTGCATTAACAAGAGTGTCTAGGAACTGTATACTTAAATCGCTTTTCATTAAGTGCACTTGTAGATTTGATAACTTGAGTAACTTGATGTTAATGAAACTACTGAGTTAATCACTCACTTCCACTCTGAGACGGTGTTTTAAAACACTAACTAGACCCTATCTTAGATGCAGGTATCAAAGAGTCTGATGCGTCTATAGACTTGGAGGAGGAGCTCTCATATTTTTAGTTCTTAGGTGGGTCGCTATAGTTGCCTTAGGGCCAATGATGGGGCCATATGATATAAACATTTTGTACATTTTTGGACAAATAAGCTAGTTAAATCTTAAAGTTATGTTTACTTCCGTATACTGGCATGATCCATTAAATTCTTTGAATGCTCATACACTAACCAAATAAACTCGAATTTTCTCACTTTCGCAAGGCATAAGTGGTACCTGGAATATCGGGAGTCAAGTATCTACTCGCCTCCCAACATTTGCGGTGTTACATATAAAGTATGAATTAGATATATACATAACTTCGTAGGATATATTCTAATGCCTAAGTCACCCTAGTAGCAGAATATTGGAATTTAGTGACCCATCGTGACATTAGTAGCGAGTGAAGCAAAATAGATAGTTTGGATAAGTCTCGTGAATCTCAGATGGCGCCTACATAAATAAGGTGTGTTGAACCCAATCATGTTTTACACAAGTATTATACTATCTTTAATAAGAAATGCACAGTAAAAGGGGGCTTTTCAACTACATTGGAATGTAAGTCTTCTCCCACGAGAGAAGCAAGGTGAAATGATTTTGACAGTGATTCCATTGATGGGGTAGGACTCGCCGGATCTAAAATAATAGAGGAAAATAGATGATAGGGTCACAACCTTAGTCTAGCTATTGTCATTGAGGGTTAGTGTGCTCACAACCCTGCTAGCAAGAGCTCTATCATCTAGACCGTTCAAATGCAACTGCAGATGCACCCACATAAGCCATGCGGATCAATGTAAGACCCAACATTGCTGGTCCACCGTGGATGGACAACATCCACTCTGTAAAGATAATCCTAACCACAAGAAAGAGGACCCGAAATGAATGTAAACCGTTGACCAGTCTAAACTTTTCTATGGGTTCAAGATCCAATTGCCAGGATCATTAATGGGAACTCATAAATTTCCCAGGACCCGTTTGTAAATGTCTGCGATGGAAGGGCTACCTCCATTCACGTGTAAATATATGATCATGCAAGTACAAACCAACCCTTCTTGTTCTTTGTTTACACGTGAATAGAGGGACCCTGAATTTACATTTCCTTGGTGGGACCTATGACTTGAACGGCTAAGATCACACTGTAGACGGTCTAACCAGCGGACTACAAGTTCACCACAATAGTCCGCGAGACTCCAAACCAACCCTTTTTGTTCTTTGTTTTTTTTTTTTTTTTTAAAGAGAACGCCATCATTACTCGATTGGAATCTCCAGGACTACACACGGCACCCTAACTTTGTAGGACGCGGTTTGGGTAGTGACCGCAACACCAGCCAGCTAGGTGCTGTCAAACTATGTAGGACTCAGCGTGAAGTATATCTTTTATCTACTCCGTTCATCCATTTTTCCGGCTCATTTTAAAACATGAACCCAAAAAAGAGGTAAATCCAAATATCAGGTAGACCACATTACAGGAAAATAATTTTGATTGAACGTCCACCGTTTAACTTACCTAGGGCTCACCATAATATTTATTCACCACTCAACCTAAATGAAGGAAAAACACAAATATCAACTTGATCCAAAACTTTCGAGATTTCTAATGGTAAGCATTCAATCTCCACTATTTCTTGTAGCAGCATGGTCCACCTAACATTTAGATCTACCTTCTTGGGTAATTCGCGCAAATAAGCTGTAAAAATAAATAGACAAAGCATTCAATCTCCATTATTTCTCGTCCAAGCGTGGTCCACCTAAGATTTGGATCTGTCTCTTTTCAGGGCTCATGCCCTCAATTAAACTGAAAAAATTGGTAGACAATCACTATAAAACATATACATTATGGTGGGGGCCCACAGAGCTTTGTCGCAGATGTTGGGTCACTGGCCAAACTGCGTCCAGCTTTGTTCTGCATAGTGTTGTTTTTGTCACATCCGGTCCGTAAATTAGCTGCCTATCATATATCAAGTACCTCAGCCAGATAATCCAGACCATTCAAAACTCAGATGGGCCACACCAGATGAAACAGTGGTGACAGGGCCGCATGTGATGGAAAAAGTCTTTGGCCCACCTTCATGTTTACACGTCATCCTAAAGTGAGCCCCACGCCAGGTTGAAGAGACATCTCCGAAAAGAGCATCCGATATAGAAATCAGGTAGGCCACAGAGCGTGAATTTAGAAGTTGTAGGTATGATTTTACACTGTTCCCGTGGTGTGTGCCCTAGCTGAGTTTCGGATCCAGCTGATTTCCGTTACATGCCGTTAACATTGAGATAGGGGCCACTGATGGACGGGTTGGATTTCACACGCAAATAAACAGTGGGCCACACAGAGGTGAGGTGCTGCTCGCGTTCATGACAACGTGTTGCAAGGGATTCCATTCCGGTCGTCATTTCCATATCTTCTTCTTATATATCCGTCCGTCGCTATATTTACCTGCTGCTGCTGTTGCCGTTGCTGCTGCCTCCTTCTAACTCTCTCTCTCTCTCTCTCTCTCTCATCTGGCGCAGGAGAAAAACGGCCTCTATCTGTCCATTTCAAGCTGAGGTAAGGGTTCCAGATATCTTTCATTAGATCCCCAAAACCTAGCTAGCCGTCTCTCCATTTCTCTGAAGAATCGGCTTCTGTTTGGTTGATTGCGTTTTGGATATTGGATTTTGGGTATTGGGCGTTTGTGTTTCTGGTGATGGGAGAGAAAAATGGTTTGAGGGTTTATTGATGTGGTTCTTACTGCGAATTGAGTTTCTCTCTCTTTCTATCTCTCTCGCTTTTTTAAAATTATTTATTCATTATTTTTATGTTGGGAACATGGTTTGAGGGTTTCTTGATGGGGGCGCATCTGTTTGGTTTTTTTTTTCCTCTTATGTTTGCGGAGATAGGTGGTGTTTGGATGTATTGGGTGTTTTTAGGAATTGGGTTTTCCTGCAATTGGGTTTTTGGAGATGGGTTTATGCTGTTGGTTCTTTTTTTCTTGCAGGGTAGGTGTATTTTTCCCCATTTTGATATGGGTTTATCTGGAATTGTGTTTTGGATTTTTTTTTTTTTTTTACAATTAGGTTTTTTGCATTGTGTTCTGTTCTTTTACTGATTAGTTTTTTGCAGCAATTGGTTTTTGTTGGATGCGACGTTGGTGCTGTTTCTAAAATTTGGCTGTTTGATCATTTCTTTAAGGAAGAATTGCTCCTCGCACTGCATATGGCGAACATTAATGGTGGTCAGGAGTGTTGAGATGGCGGGCCACTGTGTGGATGGGCCAAAAATCGTAGCAATTGGGCAACTCTGACTATCCAGCTATTGTAGTTTGCTGTTTGAATGTGGACCACTGCTCTGTTTTGAGCTGACGGTTCCTTACTCTTGGGGAATGAATGATTACCACAGTTGACTCCCTTACTCTTGGGGATGGGATATGGGCTATCCATGTAGGGGCCCGCTAGATTAACACTCCCACTCACCACCAATGTTTGTTGTTTGTACCATGAGAAGGGAGCAACATGGAACTTCTGTGTCATAAGCTGCATGTTGGCATCTCCCTTCCTCTCTCTCTCTCTCTCTCTCTCTCTATATATATATATATATATATTTTGAGATGGGTATTTTCGTGGACGTGGGTTTCTTTCCCTTTCTTATTTTTTCTTCTTCATGTGAATTTCCAAGATTTGGCTCTTCGAAGTGGGTTTTTGTGATTGGTTCTCTTTTTTCAATCACTTTTTTGAAGAATTGGTTTTCATTTTTGCAGACTCTCTGTTGTTCTGCCAGCTGCTGCAGGGACAAATCACCCCATTTTGTATTTTGGGAACTCACTTCCTCTATCTTAATTTTAATATAACCTGACCCTCTTTAAAAAAAGGGTTTCTTCGAATCGTGCTTTTCTGGAATTTGGTTTTTGCCTTTTTCGGTTTTTTCGCATGAGGCTTGCTTGTTGGAGATAGAGATAGAGATAGTTGAGGGTTTATTATGATGTGATGCGCTGATTTGACACGTTCATTCTTAATCTTTAAGTGGGTGGGGTAATTCGTTAATTTTTTGATCTCTTGACTGATATTGGAGAGAAGTGGAGCAAGCTGAGTTCTTCATCCTTCTCTTTTTCATTTTAGTACTAACACAGTCACACATGGAGGCATATACTTGGTTAGAAAGCATAGAGATGGCTTGTTTGGTTTTGGGAAGTTGGAAACTGTTTATGATCTTTGGATAGGGTTCTTTTGCAACCAAGGGTTAAGTTTTGTTTTTGCTTGTTATTGTGATCTAGGTGCAGGCGAAGTGGGATTTTAGGGAAATCACTGGAGTTGGTGATGGCTGGGAGTGTCAATGACGATTGTGTGGCGGGGAGGTCTTCGGAGGGAATCTCAAGTGGACAAAGGTGCCAGTCCAGGGATTCCTTGACAGAATGGCGGTCCTCCGAGCAGGTGGAGAATGGGATTGCTTCTACTTCACCTCCTTACTGGGACACTGACGACGACGATGATAGTGGCATGCTCTCTTTTCTCACTCTCTCCTTTTGTTTTAATGGCTGTTCTTTCTTTCAATTTGTTGATTGTAATCAACCTATGCGATAGACTCTTAGAAAGCTCTTGATTGTAATCAACATATGTATAGTCTATTACATTGTGCCCGTGGGAGTTTTATGCTCTCATTGCCGGTCCCCAGCCTGGATAAAGGAGGGTTGCACCAGGTTGGCACCTGGTGTCAAACTGATGCCATAATTTCCAACATCAATCTGAACAATGATGATGATGTTAGTTATTTCTTTCCTTAACTATGGTCTTGCTTTTTCTTTTTCATTGTAGCTGAATACCTTTCATTGTTTTTCAGTCTATATGCTTCTCATGATCTACACGTAGTGATTTGTCTCCTTCTACCAAAACAAGTGAATAGACAAAACTTTGGGGTAGGAAACATCTTTTTGTATGATTAGTTGGTGGTTGGTAGTTTGGAAATCGGTTGATACAAAACAATTAACCACTTGCTCTAAAAGCTCGAACTGTTAGAGTACGACGAATTAATCCCTTTATCTCATAGCTCAGGCCCCACATTGCATGGGTTAGGATCTCGGCCGAACCCCCTTCGTGAGCTCCAAATCACATGAACCGCCCACCCCGAGTGTGTCCCCGCATCCCATGGGCTATCTCACTCGAGCCCGGTGTGAAATGCGCATTAATCACCCCTGGTGAGGAGTCTCGAACATGAGACCTCCTCCCACCCCGAGTGTGCCCCCGCATCCCACAAGCGACCCCACTCGAGTCCGGTGTGAAAATGCCCCTGCATTAATCACCCCCAGTGAGGAGTCTCGAACACGAGACCTCCTTCTCTGATACCAATTTGATGCAGGACAATTAACCACTTGCTCTAAAAGCTCGAACTGTTAGAGTATGACGAATTAATTCCTTTATCTCATAGCCCAGACCCCACATCGTATGGGTTAGTACCTCGGCTAAACCCCCTTCGTGAACCCCAAATCACATGGGCCGCCCATCCCGAGTGTGTCTTCGCATCCCACGGGCTACCCCACTCGAGCCCGGTGTGAAATGCGCATTAATCACCCCCGGTGAGGAGTCTCGAACACGAAACCTCTTCTGTGGGCCGCACCTACCCCGAGTGTGCCCCTGCATCCCACAAGCGACCCCACTTGAGCCCGGTGTGAAAATGCCCCTGCATTATCGTTAGCATATGAAAGGAAAAAGGTGATAGTTGCATTGGTTCATGAATCAAATTTTAATTTCTCTAGCATTTTTGCATTGCTAAGTAAAAGGAGCTTCTTTGGACAATTTACGTGTACATTTGACCATTTCATCCATAACTCACTGGTTAGGATGTTCTTTCTTTCTTTCTTTCTTTTTGCTTCGTATGTGCATGTGTACATTTGTATATATAGGTGGGTGTTTTTTTGATGCACATTCATGCTCCTTTTATCGGTAAGTGCTGTGCCCAGTGCTATTAGCTACCTGTCACATAGATACTTGCTTTCCTCCTCTTGTAATAAGTTAAATGCGCATGGAGAAATGAATCAAAACATGTATGTGATGAGTTAATAAGGAGAAAAAACTGGGGAATCTGTATTTCTAAACTTGCAATAGGAGGCCTATTTCAGTTCATCATCCATGTTGGTTAAATAGGCAATAATGAATATGAAGTGTTACCACTCACAAAAGATGATGTGATTATATATGTGATCCTTTATAAATTAATGGGGATTGGTTGTGTCCGTAGGAGTAGAAGCAACACACTAGGTCCCGTGCACGAGACCATGGCTGGTGGTGCCTTTTATGATTTATTTGTGCCGGACTTCATTCTTTTCTAAAGATGATTAAAATAGATGTTTGAGGTGCCACTTCTATATCATTTTGTACATGGGGAATGTTGGATTGCAAATACTGATTCTCCAAGGTGTTTCTTTGTCTCGCTGTTGACTTTTGTAATGAAAGATTTAATAAATTCAGTATCCTTTACTAGCCCTTTTTACTAGAGACTCTTTGTGCGACCTATTGAAGAAGGCCCCTAGTGGAAGTGTTGGCTCCTGCATTTCTCTCTTTCATGTTTAACATTGTAGTTTTTGCCATTTCTAATAAAATGGTTCGTCTAGCAGTTTCTTCAGTGTGCTCCAATGAAACAATCTTTCAAATTTTCAATAGATTTGGTGTCCTATTCATGTCCGATTAATAAATTGGCCAAGGCAGCTGAGCCTGGCCATTGACAGCCCTAGGATTTTGACAAGCAACATATAGAAAATAAACCTTCGACTCTTTACATATTTGTTGCTTCAATAGAACAGACTACTGCACTATGACCCCTTGGTTGGAATCGTTGATGAGTTGACTGGATGTTTGTGTAGGGGCTAAGCCTTCTGAGCTATATGGAAAATTTACATGGAAGATAGAAAAATTTTCAGAAATTAGCAAAAGAGAACTCAGAAGTAACGCGTTCGAGGTTGGCGGGTACAAATGGTATGTGTTTACATCTTTGTTCCACGTCTTGCTGTTTGTCTTTTCAATTTTTTTGTGCTATCAATTAGGGCACATTTGTTTACTTGGAATCCAAGGCCCAAAAAAAAAAGAAAAAAAAAAGAAAAGAAAGAAAAAGAAAAAGAGGAGAAAAGAGCAATAATTATCTAATGATGATTTCCATGAGAATTATTGAAACATGGATTCCAATTTTGAGTTTGTGTTTAGATAGCAAGTGGAATCTCATATTTCCTTAAAAAAAAATCTCATATTCCTCTCACAATGTTCTCCCAGTTTCTTGTGCCAAGAATCCAAATATGGAAAAGTGTAATGATTGCTTGATGGAATCCACCCTTTGTCATCCAAACAACACAAATGGTCAGATCAAAGGAAAATGCTTTCCCTTTTCCATTGTTTGGCATGGAATTCAGGTTTCCAAACATGGCCTTAGTATTTTCATATGATGCATATGCTTGGATACTCTCTCTTGCCCTCTCATTCACACCTCATACATGTCCCTGTATATATGTATGCATATGTACATAACTACATATACATATGTACATAACTACATACACGTAGATTTACATGCATATGATGTTTGGAAAGTGGCGCTTGTACGTCCGAGGCGGTTTGATTTTAGGTGTGATGTAGGAAGAAACAAAACAACTAAAGATTTTTGTTTTTCTTTGATTTGTAGAAAGATTTTATTAAAAGCTAAAATCCCAATGAGCAAAAAGAGAGCCACAAGGGGCGCAAACGCCCATACTGAGGCAGAAGTGCATCTACCCAATCCCCACAGGAATCATCTAATTGCAACTTGTTTAAGGACCTCACTCAATAGCTAACATAGCACCTCACACTGTTGATCACCTTGACATTACATTCACTTTTGTTAGGAAAATTGAGTCTCTAGATTCTAGAAGCATGGCTGTTGCTAGGAAATAGAGTCTAGATTCTAGAAGCATGGCTGTTGCTCCAGGCATTAAACAAGCAATTGAAAATTGGCTAAGACACCAATTCCACATCATGACAGCAAATGGTCAGTGGAGGGATAATTTGTGTCAAGGAGGGATAATTGGTCGACACGTTCAATATCCCTTGGACAAATACAATAGCCATTAATGATCATTTTTTGTCTATTGCACAAGTTGTCAACACATTATCACAGCCCACCAACCACCCAAACACAAATGACTCTAGGAGGGTCCTTCACGCCCTATAATCATGCCATTAAATCTCCCTCCCCATCCAATCATCACTTTCTCATAGAAGGATTTAGCGGAAAAGTTTCCACCTTTCGCCCACTTCAAGAGTCCCATATCTTTACCCGTCTGATTGAATTCAACACCCTTCACAAGGCCCAATAATCCGATCAGATCCTCCACCACCACCACCTCCTCAGGTCCCTCTTGAAGGTAGGATTCTGTATTCATTCCTATCTCTTGCCAGAGATTAGTTCTATATGCGTGAGCATCATAGCCAAGAATAGAGGAAACACTCCTTTGCAAGCTAGATTAAGCATTCTAACAACCATCAAAAGAGCCTCATTAGTTATTACATGTGCATATGTTTTCATGAAGCATAGTAAAATCCTAATATTATTCTAACCGTCCGTCATATCCAACTCTATCCATTAAAAACTCTAAATAGGCCTAAATGACACATTTCTCCTTCTAAAATGGAAACCAACTAATAAACTAAATAACAACTAAAACAAATCCCAGGTTGAGATAAACCTTGTTGCAGGATCCTTCTAACTACTTGCAGCTCACACTTTGAATCACGCTTCGGCCTCGTGCACCTCCTGCTTCCTAGCCGTTTATGATTGATAACATTTTGAAACAGACACTTCCCAGCACCTGAATGTGTTGCTGTTTTGCTTCATGCTTCACGTGACTATAGTCATGTGCAATGAAGATAAGAGATGTCTCCAGTAAGGACCAGAACATTGATTATGAAGGGATACTAAAGGCTAGTTCGCGTACCAAGGATAGGGTCGTAGATGGGATTTATGAGCAAAACAAGATTCATGAATCATGATGCCAAACTCAACCAGCTTGGACAAGGCTATGATGATGACAGTGATGCTGAAACAGACTTGAAACTTAGGTTCCTACCATCTTCTTGCACCATAGCTGAATTTTGACTGCAACATGTACAGTTCGTGTCAGAATTGCATCATCCTGGGCACGTCTCCAAGGTAACTAAGAGGCTATCAAAAGGGAACCGTTTAAACCGTTTTAATGTCGCTGGGTACCCAAAAAGTGGTCCATAAAATGAGTGATGATAATGAAGGCATCGCTGATTATGATATTGACCCATCTAGATTTTTTTCCCTTCCAAGGGCGCCTATCATCGGGCATTAGGCGTATGGTAAGATTCTTTATATATTTTAGCATCTTGTCATTACTTGTAAAGTGAGGTCACGTGGGCAGTGGTTGTAAAACTTTGTCCAAGCAATCAAGAAAATATCTGTTTTGTTCTTCAAGCCAGGCGCCCTTGGAAGTGATGTGCGACAACTCGTAGACCAATTTGTGGTGACAAGTGTGGAAGAATGATGTCGTTTGTTGTAACCAGTGTTCGAAATATTGATATATTATCAGTATCGCACTAGTGCGAGACGATACTCAACCGATAACACGCGGAAGATACAAAAAATCGAAAACTCCAGAAGTCGTGCGATATTATCGTCGATATCGTGCGATAAATCGTCGACATCATGCGATACATCGTCAAAATCGCCGATATCGCCAATACAACCCACCCCGATTTAGATATCGCGGTATTTCCGCCTCCATTATTGTCGGAAATCGACAAACGGAGTCACGGACACTCACGGGTGCGTTTGCAGGGGACTCACGAGTCCCACTGTAGCCAACAACCCACACCGATAAAAACCCGATGTCGTGGGTTGCTGAAAATAAAAAAAAATTGAATTAGAAAGAGAGAGAGAGAGAGAGAGAGAGAGAGAGAGAGAGAGAGAGAGAGAGAGAGAGAGAGAGAGAGAGTACTGTAGAGTCGTGAGTGGCAGCAATGATCGGAGGTGGGCCATTCGACAGGTAAGTACCTGTATCCCTTTTTCTTCGAATTTTTCTCGCTATTTTCTTCATTTTTTCTTTTTTTGCTGATTGGAGCGTGTTGGTGCGGATTTCTCGGAGATGCGACGAGAAATCAGGCCGGATTTCTCGGAGATTCGACGAGAAATCAGGTCGGAGAGGGAGAGCGCTCGTACAGTCCGTGAAAAATGAGGAAGATGCGCCGGGAGGGGTGAAATGGGGATGGAAACGCGGACGTGCGAACCAGTTCGCACGTACTTACATACGAACTTTTTGAGAACTCATCATATCTGATGAGTCTTGAAAATCTGAACGGTCCACATGAAGCAGAACCTCTTGAAATCCCCTGATACGAATTTTTGCTTTGATCCAAAACTTCGGTGGGCCATGAAAAATGTAAACAGTTTATTCCCTTGATTTGAATTTCTCTTTTCTATGGCCCACCAGAATCTTAGATCAGGGTGAAAGTACCCCCTTTAAGGTTCCATGGGATTCCACATCTTATGGACTGTTCGGATTCGACATCCATGGCACGCGTGAAAAGGTGCGCACGTGCGTTTGCGCGTAGGTGAGCATGCCTCGAAAACAACAGTGATTGGATATCTCAGGTGGACCACTGTTTTCTGTGGTGGGGTCCACTCGAGCTCTGGATCTGACTCCTTTTTTGGCTCACGCCCTAAAATGATCTGTTAAAATGGATGGACGGTGTGGATAGAAAAAATACATCATGGTGGGACCCACGTAACTTGGTGACGTGACTTCGCTTCAGTAATCCACTGAAAGCGGATGGCGTATGCGGCAAGCGGATTGTGGGGCTGGTGGTCAGTGCTCTGTGGGCCCCACCATGATGTATGTGTTTCATCCATTCCGTTCATCCATTTTTTAAGATCATTTTAGGACTTGATCCCAAAAATGAGAGGGATATAAATCTCAGTGGACCACACCACATGAAAACAATAGTGATTGGATATACCATTAAAATCCTCCTATGGCCCACTATACTGTTTATTTGACATCCAATCTGTTGATTAGGTCATACAGGCCTATATGAAGAGAAAAAACAAATATCAGCTTGATCCAAAACTTTTATGGCCCCCAAAATGTTTTTAATGGTCTACCCTCATTTAACACTGTTTCCTGTAATGTGGTCCACTTAAGATTTGGATATATCTCATTTTTAGACTTGTACCGTAAAATGATCTGTAAAAACAGATGGATGGCATGGATGAAACACATACATCATGGTGTGGCCCACATAGCACCGACCACCAGCTATTGGTTGGTGTCAGCGTGAGTAGCCAATCCGTTCCAGGATTGCATACTAAGTAACTCAGTACCGTTAGGGTACTGAGTAAACTGTGTGGGGTCCACTTTTATTTATTTATTTTATCCACTCCGTTAATCCATGTTAAAATATAATGTTAGGGCTTGATCCCAAAAACGAAGCAAATTAAAATCTCAAGTGGACCACACCACATGAAACCGTTTGATTGAACCTCTACCATTAAAAAAATTTTGGAGGCCAAAGAAGTTTTGGATCAAGCTGAAGTTTGTGGTTTCTCTTCATCCATGTCTTTGTGATCTTACGAAGAGGTTGGATGACAAATAAAAATTACTTTAGACACTAGGAAGGTTTCAACGGTGGAAATCATTATTCCACACTGTTTCCTATGTACCGGTCCACTTGAGCTTTGTATTTACTTCAATTTTGGGATCAACCCTAAAATTATCTGTAAAAATGGATGGACGGTGTGGATAACCACATAAATTCATAGTGGGCCCAACTGAGTTTACTCTGTATGGTCCACCATAATTTATGTATTTTACTCTGGACGGTGTGCTGAGTAAACTCTGTATGGTCCACCATAATTTATGTATTTTATCTGCTCCATCCATCTATTTTAATAGATAATTATAGGGCTTCAACCCAAAAATGAAACATATACAATGTTCAAATGGACCACACCATAGGAAACAGTTGAATTGAATGTCTACCGTTGAAAATTTCTTGGGGGCCACATAAATTTTGGATCAAGTATAGTTTTATTTATTCCCTTCATCCAAGTCTGTACGATCTTATGAATAGGTTGGATGACAAATAAACATCATTGTTGGGCCTAGCAAGGTTTCAATGGTGGATATCATTATCCTTGTTGTTTCATGTGGTATGGTCCACTTGATCTTTAGATATGATTCAATTTTTGGCTCAACCCCTTAAATTAGATGGAAAAACGAATGGACGGTGTGGATAGATCACATACGTTCAAGGTGGGCCCAACCACAGAACTGCCCGTTGGGGGCTAGAGACGGGCGGTAGGACGCGATCCGCGTCCGTGCAAAGACGAGCACTGATGCTCCTTGAGCTCCAGTTGCACGGACGGTTCAAAGGAGATCAAAGTTACGTGGGCCCAAAGTGATGTATTTATTATATCTACACCGTTCATCTATTTTTAGAGATCATATTAGAGCATTATCTAACAAATGAATCATATCCAAATATCAGCTGGACCACACCACAGATGGCAGCAAAAAATATAATTTTCACCGTTAAACAATTTAATTGGCCTTCGTGTAAGATCAGTTGGACCCAGCTCAACTGATGAAGCTTTTTGTTACATGGACTCCCTTCAAGTTCTCTAAGTTCGTAGGAAATTGACTGTATGTGATATAAACTGGAAATGGAAAGACTCTAGCTAAACTATTTATTGGTGGGTCCAATATTAGAAGGAACGTGAGCCTTGAATTGTGGAGCTGAGATTATAATTACCCTAGTTACCATTGGATCAGTCAGATTTTGAATTGCCAATTGGTTTTGGTTGAGTAAATGGAGCAAAACAATTAATGATAAAACATCACTTAGAAAAATGTACCTGAGTAATCTCGACTTAGTGGAGGATAATTTTCTAACTCTTCTCCATATGAAAAGACATTTTAAATAAAGTCATGGTGGCCCACACATGAACTTATGGTTGACATTCCATTCACACTATTCCATATGATATGGTGCATTTGAGTGGTAAATCTAACTGATTTTTTACCTCAAGACCTGATAGTGAATATAGAATATGATGAATGGAGTGAGTTTTACACTTAAAATATGGTGGCCCACATTGACTTGAGTGTTGTAGAGAACTCTACCTCTATCACATCTCTCTCTCTCTCTCTCTCTCTCTTTCCATCTCCTCCTTGTTCAATGTTTTTCACAATAATAGGGGTTTCATGGTAGACATTCAATTTACATCGTTTGCCTTCGTGTGGTCCACATGATTTTGTAGTAAGCTTCATTTTTTGGATAAAGACTTATATAACATTATTTTACAGAGAAAATATGTCAGGAGGAAGAGGAGGTAGGCAACCTGATATAGGGTGGAGGTACGGTCAGCCCATTCCTGATAATCGATTCGATTAGTATTTGTAATTTATGTGGCCATGTATCGAGGAGTGGTGGGGTAACCCGCTTAAAGGAGCATTTAGCGGGAGGGTATCGCAATGTTGTGGATTGCCCAAAGTGCCCACAAGATGTGCGAGAACAGATGAGGACCATATTGAAAAAAAATGTGAAGACAAAAGATGAACGACATGCACGGGAGAGGGAGATTAGGGAGGAGTTGGGGCGGCCACCATATGCAGGTGAGGATGTAGTGGATCTCGATAATGGTGATAATGATCCCGAATACAGATGCGCAATTCAAGAGTCCATATGGGATCGGTGGGAGAGGGATCAACATAGGAGGTGGGACACAAGTAGGCCTCGATTTGAGGGGTCTATCCATGAGCGTGGTGAGGGGAGTGGAGCAGGGGGAGTGGAGCAGGGGAGAGTGCTAGGGGTGGATCAGGGGAGGGTAGTAGGCGAGGAGGAATATGGGGCATGGGCAGGAGTAGCAGCATGCGGGTGCCGGATCTACCTTCGGATCCGAGGATGTACAAAGAGGCGGGAGGGACAAGAAAATAAAGGAGATGTTTAGTGGAGGGGATGTGAGGAAAAAAGTTGAAAAATTTATAGCAAAATTTTTTATATACGGTCAAATCCCCACAAATGCATGACAAGCCCGCACTTCAAAAATATGATAAGTGAAGTGCAGCGTGGGGGTGAGGGTGTGCAGCCGCCTACACCCGCACAGATCATGGGGAAATACTTGGATGATGAACATGCAGAAATGAAGACATGTTGATTCATATCGGCAGTCATGGGAGATGTCTGTACACGTCATGTGTGACGGTTGGACCGGACCGACGAAAATGTCGATTATAAATTTTATGGTCTATTCTAGGGGACGGGCGGTGTTCCTAAAGAGTATAGATGCGAGTAGTAAGATCAAAGATTATAACTACATTTACAAACTAATGCACAACATCATGCAAGATGTTGGGAGGAAAAATATTGTGCAGTTTGTTACGGATAATGAGAGTGCATTTGTTAAGGCGAGGAAGGATATTCAGAGCAAGTATCATATGTATTGGACCCCCTGCGCAGCCCATTGCATCGATCTCATGCTGGAGGGGATCGGGGATAGGCCGTCGGTGAAGACTGTAATTACTGATGCACGGCTCATCACAAACTTTGTATACAACCACGGCTAGTTATTAGCTGCAATGCGGGAGAGGTGTGGTGGGGATATAGTGTGCCCCGGAGCGACGCGATTTGCCACAAATTATATCGCCTTAAGTAGCCTTCTCAAACACAAACAAGGGTTACGAGAGCTTTTCGCCTCTCATGATTACGTAGAATGGAAAAGGAGGTTGACGAAAGTAACCTATAGAATTGAGGAGTCTTTGGAAAGACATTTTGGGATAAAGCGCGTGGTGTTGTGGGTATTCTAGAGCCCATTTATGTGGTGTTGAGGATGTTGGACAATGAGACAAATCCGTCGATGGGGTCGTTGTATCCGTCTATACAACTAATGAAAGATGCCATCATGGTTAAAGCTCCCAATGCATATAAGTGGGTGCATGCAATAATAGACCGTTGGGAAAGGACACTTTCTCACCCACTACATCAGGCTGGTAAGTACCTAAATGGATTTTTTTTTTTTTTTTTCCATATGCAATAATAAGCGAGGGTTGTACTGATGTGTATATGTTGGTTTTCAGCATTTTCCTAAATCCCAAATACCACTACAAAATAGGAACCTCTTCGAAGATAATTCATTAAAGAGGGCATGCATGAGGTGTACGATCACTTATTCCCCAACTCCCTAGGAAAGATACCTTTGGTAGTGAGGTAAATATGTTCCGCACTTACATTATCCTTATCTTCATCTCGATTATTAAATACTTATTCTAGTTGTTATACGCTATCAACAGATTGTTAAATTCCGCGACGCAGTTGGGATGTTTGGGTGTCACCCTGCAGTGAAGTCAAGGAACGCCATGATGCCATGTGAGTCACTGTAGTAAACTTAACATTTATATTATTTTGGAAAATTTAGGATAATGAAAGAATCTTATGATACGCAGGCGAATGGTGGTCCATGTATGGGACTGACTGCGAGGTTTTACAACGACTTGCTGTCCGTGTGCTTGCACAGACGGTGTCCTCGTCACCCTGTGAAAGGAATTGGAGTACATTCTCCCTCATACATACAAATAAACGTAATAGAATAGGGTATGAGAGGCTTCAGAAGCTAGTGTATTGTCACTACAATATGAAGTTACGAGAGAGGTTCTTTGCGCTTCGAAAGGAAGAAGAAAAGCACATGAAGACCCACTAGACCTGATGATTCGGACTGACATGCATATGTTTGAGGATGCGGAGGATGACATAGTTTACCGTGGGTTAGGTCGGATGACTTAGATACCTCGGATGGGCGACCAGAGCCATATATTGCGGCAGAAGCAGAGACACAAGGGATTGATGTTGACAAACATGTGGAGCAATAGAGGTCTCCTGATAAGGCATTCGATCCATTAACGAGGAGTCGGAGGGTAGCTGCGGCAGATCACTATCACGAGGGACACGTGGTGGGAAACATTGTCGACACCGAGACTCGGTCAAAGAGTGATGAGGGAAATGAGTCCTGGTGATGATGATGGCGGCGATAAGGGTGACGATGACTCGATGACGAAGGGATGATGATGATGATGATGATGATGATAATGATGATGATGATGGTGGTGACGCGGGTGGGAGTCGGATAAGAGGCCTCTTAGCCCTTTACCGGGAGAGAATTTCGATCATTCCACGCAGGACACTGACCATGGTTCTCGTCCAGGAGAACCACGACCTCGTCTTGTTTACAATAAGACATATACGTGTCAAAAGCTACTGCAAAAAAAGAAGACTCATAAACTTTCAGATTTTGAGGAGCTGCTGGCAAAATGCATGAGGGACACAAGCATTCATGGCGGTGGTGGCTCTAGATTTGGATCACGGACAAGGGAGGGAGCTCGAGCTACAGCCACAACATGAATCCGGATCACAAACACCGGAGAGTAGCTCGAGTTCTCGTGCCTGAAAGATGGGCATGGATATGGACCTCTTGGATATGCGACGAGTGACTCCGGCGATTCGGCACATCATTTTTCAACCTTGGTCAAGAGTTCACTTCGCATATGGGCAAGGATATGAGCGGCCGGTATGGATATGGCCAACAATATGGATACCAAGGAGCTTCAATCGCCCTTTCCAGGATCCATATCGATTCTGACCGTGTACGATTACGCTAGCATCCACGAATGGGCGTATTAATTCAGTTCGGAGAAGATGAGTACCAGCATTATGTCAGGGAGTATCTTAACTGGTACCACTCTTCTATGACCTGGGTACATTATTGTGGATTAGTGGAGCAGCGGTACTATGCCCAGCCACGTCAAGATGGAGATGATGATTATGAGCCACCACGCAACTCTGTGGGTCTAGACCACAACTAGTCCTCATCAAAGAAATGTATATTTATCAAATTTTACTTCTTCAGTTCTTATTTTGCTTTTCAATGAATTGGTTGTGTTTTCATACATGACTATGATATATTTATAAATATCATGCATTCAATTTAAATATGGTTGCATTAGTTCAGTTAAACATCGCATAACTTAGGACCCTATACAAAGGAAATTTATCATGTGCATCTTTTTTTTGAGATGTTATGATTTAAAAGTGTGTATTAAAGGCCTTTTTAACAATCCCCAAAGTTTCATTAAAAAATTCAACCATTTTCCTAATGTTTCCCCATGTTTCCCAAAAAGTGCGATAAACTATGCGATACAAACGATATATCCCGTGCGATAACCGATACGTATCTGTATCCCAAGGGTGCGATACATTGTGCGATACCGATATTTCGAACACTGGTTGTAACCACTGGTTGTCTTTATTGTGGCGTGACATCCGGTAATGTTGTGCAAACAGTTAGCATTACCGCAATAAATGGCAAAACTTTGGCCAAGCAATCAAGAAAATATCTATTTTTGTTCTTCAAGCTAGGCACCCATGGAAGCAACGTGCCACAACTCGTAGACGAATTTGTGGTGACAAGTGTGGAAGAATGATGTCATTTGCTGTAACCACTGGTTGTCTTGGTTGTGGCGTGTCATCTGGTGATGTTGTGCAAACAGTTAGCACTACTGCAATTAATGACAAAAATTCAAATATTTGTTGGGTGTCACCAAACCACCGGTATGCATATTGAAGGTGATGGAGGATGATGCATATGCTGAATTTTATGTTTATGCATGAAACTTGACACAACCTATCCTAGATGCATATAATCAAACATGTGATATGCGTGAAATGACTCCTACGCTAAACCAAGCTCCAATACCAAAATTTGATGTAGGATGATGTAAAACCAGCTATGTGACCGAGATTTAACTTAAAATCAAAGGAATAAATAAAATCATCAAACTAAAGTGTTATACACATGCAAACAACATGAAGCCCAAGAGATGACGGGTATGATTTGAGGCCAAACCACAGTCATCAGCCATTTGACCAAACAAAACACTCAGAAAATTAGGCCCAAGGAAGATAAAGATCTTCCGATTAGCATCGGAGTAGTCTGGGTTTAATAGGTGAAAGTTTGATGTTTTCCGGGTTGGACCAAGGTAGTTCCAATGCAAAAATCTTGAGATCTAGGAATATTAAATGCAAGCGGCTAAAACTGAGTTGCCTATTATGGACAAAGGAACACAACCGACTCAAAATCAGATCAAATGGGCCCAATGTTGTCAAATCGCATATGCGATCCCATGCGATTGCATATGCGTGTGCGCATATGCGATCACACAATCGCATATGCGGTCGCTTTTTTGCACTTTTTCAAAAAAATTCAGAAAAATCAGAAAAAATCAGAAAAATCGTAATAAATTATTATATGTCATTGGGACATGAAATACATTTAATTTAAGTAAAAAATAAAAAATAAAACCAACCAATTACATACATTGTACATATGGAGTTATGACTTATGAACAATGATAAAGTTACAAATTATAATATAGTTAACTTGATAACTTCTTAAATCTTAACAAATAACAATTAAACATTTTACATTTAAATTTAACTAACATTTTATTGATAACTTTATATTGAGTTATCAATATCAAGTTATCAAGTATCAACAATCAACAACATCAACATCAAGTCATCAACAGTTCAACACTTAGACTTATGAGTTATGACTTATGAGACAAGCATTAAACAAAATGAAGAAGTTATGTATGTATTTATTATTTTATTTATCTAATCAATAATCATTATTCATTAATCATATACATTGATCTATCATCCATTGTGGCACATCATCACGAGGTCTGCCACCACCACCACCACCATCATCATCAGTCGAGTCATCTCCTTCTTCCACATACACTTCTTCTTCTTCCATTTCTTCATCATCTGTACGTACTAATACTTCATCAACATCCAATGGTGGATGATCTTCTTCAGCTTGATCATCATTATCACCTTCTCCTTCTTCAATCTCCTCAATCTCATCAACGGGTTGACGGCTACTACTCGCCCCCCGGCTCTCCCCCGTCCTTCGCCTTCGAGTGGTACTACTACCTTCACCAGGCGTCGATCCATATGCGGCATCTTCAACTTGTGCCCGTGTCAGGTCCTCTCCAGCAAATACCGGGTCCTTCGTCTCTACGAGCCACTCGTTATCTGCATCAAACTCATCTAAGCAGATAGGGTCAAAGAAACCGGGCTTTTCTTTCCTACTTTGGAATCGTTCTCGCAATTTTTGGTTGTATTGAATGAAAATCAAGTCGTTGAGCTTTTTTTGCTCAAGGCGATTCCTTTTCTTGGAATGAATCTGTAAGAAAGAAAACGTATTTGGCATTAGTTATTTAGGTAATGAATTTAGCTTACAAAAAAAATAATTAGTAAACAGTCTAAAGACTCTAAACTTACCGCCTCGAACGTGCTCTAATTGCGCTCGCAACCACTGGCAGAACACGTAGTCCAAGAATCTTCATATCCAGCTTCTTTAGAGTTCGATCTTTCCTGTTCGGGTCCATTCCATAGGCAGCCCACCAGTTAGCTGAGAAAAACAATTTAAGTATAGGTTAGAGTCTTAGTCTCTTAGAGACACAGTTGACATACACTAACATTCATTCATATAAGTACTTACTGGGTAATTTCACTGTCCGATGTTTTATTACGATATCCCTTGAGAATATCCCTTCACTTTTTGTGTAGAAGTCCAGGAAACTTGAGATCTTGTCCTGTTCTCCTCTATCTGGAATCATTCTTTCCAAGACATCAATAAATCCAACCATATGCACAGTTAGTGCTTTTCTTTGGATTAGCGTGACGAATAAACAGGCTGGGTTAAGGATGTAAGCAGCCGAATACAATGGGGATGACATTTGGCTGCCCCATCTTCTATCTATAATTTCTAAAATTGGCCTGTAATCACGGTCTCTATAGTTAAAATGGTCCATGATCTTATTTTTCGCCCTCTCCATCGCATCATATATGTAGCCCATTGCGGGCTTCTCATCCCCGTCCACCAATCGCAACACAGTGACTAAGGGCTCGGATGATTTTAGCGCCTTTACCACCTGAGTCCAAAAACTTTGAGAAAGAATTGTTTGTTGAACCTGTTTCCCATCAGCGTTCCTTGACCAAGGCCCACTTGTAAAATCGGCCGACACTACAAAGCTTCTAAGTTCTGATTTCTTTGCATGTAGCTTTTGTAGTGTTAAAAAGGCTGTAGCGAAACGGGTGACTGCTGGACGTAGCAAGTTATCCCCAATGTGTTTTCTCATTCGACTGAGAAGAAGAGCATGTTTGTATATAAAAACCGTGATTCTTCTAGCCCTTGCAATCACATTTATAAATAGTCTACCTATATCTTCTAACATGAGATCAATACAATGGGCCGCACAAGGGGTCCAAAATAAACGTCGCCTCTTCTCCATAAGAAGACGACCGGCCATTACATACGAGGCTGTGTGATCTGTAATTACTTGTACAACGTAGTCCTCAGCTATTTCTTCAACTACATTATCTAGTAAGTTAAACAAATATTCTCCTGTGTATGAATGACCCGACGCATCCACTGACTTCAAGAACATCGTCCCAGCTCGATAATTTACCAAGAAGTTAATGAGAGATTGACCTGATCTATTGGTCCATCCATCAGCCATTAGTGTACAACCATATATTCAGCGATGAAAGATTGTGTATATTCAACTTCAGTTCTAAGGCATGTCTCCCTCATTTCATGATATGAAGGAGGTTTAAGCCTAGGTCCAAATTGACCTATAGCCTCAATCATTACTTTGAAGCTTTTCGATTTAACGGCGTTGAAAGCAACGCCAGTTTGGTAAAACCACTTAGCAATATATTGAATTGTGGTTTTCCTATTTTTTTTTTGTTTATACCGGTTCTCTAAAGTTGTTTGAGCCGGCCCTTTCCCTCTACCCCTTTGGTCGACCACATCCTCGGGGTGTGGTCTACACCATCTATCTAAGGGTCCATGCCCTCGGGCTCTTTTTGATGGTTGTACTTATGGTCTAGATCGGCCTGTCGAAGAAGGGGGAGTGGGACTAGCTTGAGCTTCATCGACATCTACTATATTTATTTATATCTTCACATGCATCTTGTTCCATATATTCCTCTTGACGTAGGGCACTATTGTATTTCTTTCTTGATTGTTTTTCCATATACTCCACAATCTCCCTTCGGATTTCTGGAGTAATCTTGTCACATGCTTTTGCATTTGACCCGGGTAAATGTGCAAGGTGTTGCTTGTGCCTTGCAATGCCACCGGAACTCACAAATCCACATAAATCACATACTATGTAAGTCTTTTCGGTAGCACTACGGTAGTGCCTATACTTCCAACTCGGGTCATTCGACTTGGGCCTCAAAGAGGAAGATTGGGAAGAAGACATTATGAACTTATGATGGTGGTGGATGGTGGTGTGTGTATTATATTAGCACTAAAAAATAACTAGCTAGTAGCTAGCTATTAAGTATTAACTAGAAACTATAAAGTAAACTACAAATAAAAAGAAAACTAGAACTTGGAGTTGGGAGTTGGGACTTAGGGTTAGGGAGAGAGAGAGAGAGAGAGAGAGAGAGAGAGAGAGAGTTACACACTTACACTACACTTGTAGAAACTAGAAAGGAGAAGAAGAGAGAGAGAGAGAGAGAGAGAGAGAGAGAGAGAGAGAGAGAGTTACACACTTACACTTACACTTGTAGAAACTAGAAAGGGAGAAGAGAGAGAGAGAGAGAGAGAGAGAGAGAGAGAGAGAGAGAGAGAGAGAGAGAGAGAGAGAGTTACACTTACACACACACTTACACACTTACACTTGTAGAAACTAGAAAGGAGAAGAAGAGAGAGAGAGAGAGAGAGAGAGAGAGAGAGAGAGAGAGAGAGAGAGAGAGAGAGAGTTGAGTTAAGTTACACACTTACACTTGAAGAAAGGGAGAAGAAGAGAGTTGTTTACACACTTACACTTGTAGAAAGAGAAGGAGAGAGAGAGAGAGAGAGAGAGAGAGAGAGAGAGAGAGATTTACACAAATAAAATTAAAATAACAACTTTCAACTTCCAAAATTCCAAATTCTTGTATAAGTTGTCTACTTGTCTTCTCTTGAATCTCTTCACCTTTGCCTCTTCACTTGAGTATTGTATTTGTTCTTGATTCTTGAATTCTTGTTGTGACTTGTCACTTGTAACTTGTACTTGTAAGTTGTAAGTTGTAACTTACTAACTTGTAACTTCAAAGTTCAAACTTCCAAGTTCAAAGTCAAACTTTTAAGTTGCTATTTGCTAACAACTAACAAAGTAAAATGAATCAATTAACATTTAACAAACAAAATAATTTTTTTTTAAAAAAAGATAGAAATCAAAGAAGTTGTTAGAAACTTAGAAATTAGAAATTAGAATTAGAATTTAGAAACTTAGAAATTAGAATAGAAGTTAGAAGTTAGAACTTAGAAGAAGTGAAGAACTTGTGGAATATGGATGGAGATTGGAGAGTGAGGAGTCTCTTGATTCTTGTCTTGAATCTTGATTCTTGAACAATGAATATGGATTGGTGGATTCTTGATTCTTATAAGTTGTAAGTTGTAACCCTTCCTTGATTCTTGAATGTTGATTGTTGAAAGAAAAGAAAAGAAATATGGAAACTTGGAAATGGATCCCGTATGGATGGAAACCGAGGAGTGGATGTATATGGATTAAATCCGAATATTCTAAGCATTCCAAATATGCATTCATTTATAAATTGGAACATGTTTATGGTGGTGTAACGACTCTTAAGTTGTAAGTTGTATCTATCGATGTTAAACCATATAACCTGAATTTGACTACAAAATTCAGATATTTCGCTTTCTAACTATCTACTATTAGATATGTGAATGTAATGAAAATGTATTTGAATTATTTTTGAGATAAAATTCAGAAATATAAAAAATATTTAAAAAATATAAAATGGTACCCCAAATATGTGCATTAATATGTTCTACTATGATTTTCATAGAGAAAAAAAAAGAATCAAAAAAGGATTAAAAATCGAAAAAATAAAAAAATAAAATAAAATTGCACCCCAAATATGTAAAATGCACATTAACATGTTCTACTATGATTAACACATCATATGGCATCATTAAAACGAAAAGAATCATTAAAAAATGATTTTTCAAATTTTCAAAAAAAAGGCCCAAAATAAATGCGTAAATAGATAAAATAGCACCCAAATTTGTAAAATGCATTAACATGTTCTACTATGATTAACATCATATGACATCATTAAAAAGCAACAAAACAACTATTAAAAATTGATTTTTCGAATTTTAAAAAAGGGGCAAAATTCATGCGTAAATAGAAAAAAATATTTAAAAATATAAATGGCACGCTATATGTAAAATGCACATTAACATGTTCTACTATGATTAACGGCATTATTAAAACGCATATTAAAAAATGATTTTTCGAATTTTCAAAAAAAGGGCCAAAATAAATGCGTAAATAGAAAAAAATATAAAAAAAAAATATAAAATGGCACTAAATCAGCACATTATGTTCTATATGATTAACACATCATATGACATAATTAGAACAACGATTTTTCGAATTTTAAAAAAAGGGCCAAAATTCATGCGTAAATAGAAAAAAAATATAAAATGGCACCCCAAATCATAAAATGCACATTAACATGTTCTACTATGATTAACACATCACATGGCATCATTAAAACAAAAAGAATGATTTTTCGAATTTTCAAAAAAAGCGCCAAAATAAATGCGTAAATAGAAAAAAATATAAAATGGCACCCAAATCAGAAAATGCACATTAACATGTTCTACTATGATTAACACATCATATGGCATGATTAATACAACAAAACAATCATTAAAAAAAGTTAACGTTTTTGACCCGACACGTGGTACAAAAAGCGATTCGACCAATGCCTATTGGCGTCGCCATTACGGCATTTACGTGTCCCGATAACGTGAAAATGGAATTGGATGGAGAGTAGTGGATGTATGTAACTTGTAAGTTGTAAGACTCTTAGAAATTAGAATGTAAGATTGTAAGAATAAGAGATAGAAAATAGAGAGAGGAATGCTTAGAATGCATTTTTATAGAGAAAAAATCAGGATTGAAAAAAAAAGGGTCAAAAAATGGTCGATTAATCATTAGATATCACGATCGCATATTGCATATGCGTCGATACATCGTGATATGCTATCGCATATGGAATATGCGATCGCATATGTGCAGGGTCGCATATGCCACTGCCACATGCGATCGCTGCAGAAATATGCGCATATGCGATTGCGCATGACAACATTGAATGGGCCCCACACGTGCGTGTGGCAGTCACACGGGTGGCCGTACGGTCACACATGTGGGTTGATCGTGTGGTCCACGCACGGGTCAGGTCCGTTAATAATGGAAGATGGGTTTAGATGGCCCGTAGGATCAAGTAAAATTAGATCCAAGTGAAAATAATGAAAAGATCTTACCTTAGGATTGAAGATTCAAAGAGACCTACCCCCTATGATTCATCAAACATGAAGTTGAAGAGGAAGGATCTTAGGGACGAAGGATAGGGTGGCTTCACATCTTCTATGCTTCTATCCAAAGATCTAGCCTTCACAACAATGAAGGAAGAAGAAAGTGACTCCCACAAAGCCTCCTCAGGATTTTCTCCAAACTCACATTAAGGTTGGATGTCCCACCCCACTTGCTTTATATTATTCCAGAAATGGTTGAAATGACAATTCTGCTCCTTTAGTAATAAAAACAAAATACCCACCGTGTCCTAAAAGGTAAAAAGTCTAATCTCCTCGCTCAAAAGAAAAAAAATGTAACAAATAGATATCCATCGTCCAATCACAAACTAAAATGTCCAAATCATCGAATAACATAAAAGAACTAACTAACAAAATCGTCCAACATAATCCAAGATGATCCAATGGATGGACGATCATGCAACCATGATCAACCGTGGGATGGTCTCCAAATATGATCCATGCCATCTATGCTTTTTCTAATACTCGCCGATGGCCACTGGTGATCACCATTAGTTGCCTAGCCAAAGCGAAAGTGCCGATGTAGCTTGTCGACACCTATGTCTTTGTTATGTACGGAGTGGTGGTGTGATGTCCGCATCAGAAGGGTAGTCCACATTCCTAGTTTTCTCAACAGTGATCACTACCTTCATAATTTTCTGGTGGGTATTAGTGGAGTTGATGTGTGTGGTGAGGGCCAATATTTCTACATATGTGCATGTGTATACGGACAAATCATATGCAAAAATTTGGATCTGTCACTCACTGCTTTGTGATTTTAACTAATGCATGATGGAACTGGTTTGCAGGTACATCTTAATTTATCCCCAGGGTTGCGATGTCTGCAACCATCTCTCTTTGTTTCTTTGCGTTGCTAATCACGACAAGCTTCTCCCAGGTTTGTGATATACAGTGTAATTTTCCAACTACATTCTCAGATACTTGCAGTTGATGTCAATAATTTTACTTCTGTTTTCAAATATTAACAGGATGGAGTCATTTTGCACAATTTACGATTGCTGTGGTGAATAAAGACCCAAAGAAATCTAAGTATTCTGGTTGGTTGAATTTGACATACTCTATTTTAGATGCTGTAATGGAGCTTGCATTCTTTCTTGGTTGTCCTTTTATTTTTTATATAGCTCTCTCTTGGTTGTCCCTGAATACCTTTCAGGGCTTATACAATTAAGTGAAATTTTGCAGATACGTTGCACAGATTCTGGAAGAAAGAGCATGATTGGGGGTGGAAAAAGTTTATGGAGTTATCAAAAATTATTGATGGTTTTATTGTCTCTGACACTCTTGTAATCAAGGCTCAAGTTCAAGTCATCAGGTGTCATTTTCATCAATCTGAACTATTATTGTTATGATTTGCTGTCAGTACTTATATTCATCTACTGTTGTATGTTTTGATTTGTTTATCTACACAACAGGTTTGCAGCTGATGTTGTTTTCAATTAATTTTATTTCCTCAGTATTGGACCTGTTCTTAGACGCATTCTTCAATAGCTTAACTTTATCATGTCTTTGGAAATGATAAAGCAACAGTCTTGTGAAACGATCTTTTGGGTAATTTTCCTTTTGTAATTTTTATTGTTTTGGGGTTCTGCATGGTTGAAGATAAAACATTGAAGAAGTGCTGATTATTTGGTGGATCCCTGATTCACCTGCTCCATGGAGGTCATGCATCCCCCAATAGCTTAATGTAATGCTATATGGATGTTCTCTTGCTGAGGTAAAATGTGGAAAACATTTTCATCAAGGCCTAATTTGTGTGTAATTTTGAATGGTGTTATGGCGCCATTGGCTGCTATAGCGCCACGAGAACACCACTGTTAATACATCCAAGTGCAGCCTAAGTATATGGATTACAACATCAACACTTAGGGCCCGTTTGGCCGGGTGGATTGGAAGGGAGTGAACGGTATTAGGGTGGATGGCGTGGATTTCTAGGTAATGATGGTGTTGTCAAGATCCATGGGATTGCTATATCCCTGGATTGATACATCCAGTCCGTTTGGCACGCCCGGCCAATCCGAAGATTAAAGCTTCGGATCCTTTCCAATTCCACGAACCAAACACGTCGCAGGCTAATTTGGACGGATTGGGATGGATTGGATGGGATTTAAGGTAATGATGGTGTTGTCAGTGGATTGTCGGAAGATCCATCGGATTTGGATCAGATCACCTGCCCTGTTTGGGACGCCCGGCCATTCCAAGGATTTACCATCCAATCCCTTCCACTACCATCTAATCCCTTCCAATCCAACCGGCCAAACGGGCCCTTAAGGATTTCTCATAGTTACGGATTCCGTAGAAGCACACTAAATTACTGACAATAGTTTTGCTTCTAAGCTGACTGTCTATCATTCTATATGTAGAGGTCAGTGCAACAATAGTGTGGATATGAAGATCATAATGCACTATTTCAAGAAGCTAGCAACTGTAAACACCTAGGAAGCAGGAATGAGCTCCAAAGTGGGAGCTGCACCTTGGGCATAAAATTGCTAAATGTGTCTGATCTCATTTCAGACAAGAAAGTTAACCAGCCTGGAGTCTGTTTTTGGTGATTATTACATTAATCTCATCTTAGACACTTACAAGACCTGTGATGGGTATTTTGGCATTTTATTGGGTACTTTTTAATGGTGTTTTTCACTAGAACTTCATTCTTAAATGTTTGTGGACAACAAGATTCACAGACAATCCTCCATCTCAATCTCCATTTTTGCAGTCCTTCACAATTGCCTTCCTCAAAAGCCTTAGACACAATGTTATTCATATGCTATTGTCCAACATAGAATGGTAATGGAATATGTAGCATAGGGTTGGTTTGACTAAGTGAACCTAAGGGATTGTTTGGATGCAACGAAAGATATTGTTGAAGTTTGCTTTTAGCCATTATTACCTTATGCTAATCATAGACACTTATAAGGCCTAAGGATGGGTATTTGAATTGCAACTACTTAATAATTAGTTGCTTAGTTTTGCTTTTGATAAGATATGGAATGAGATTATTTAATGTATGTAGATGGAACTATCCTAGGATGCAAGATGAGAGATCAATCCACACATTAATTTCAACAATCAATATGTAAAATCAAATATATCCACATAATAGATTTGGAAATTCAGATTTATAACATGAAAGTCCTAGGTTATCACATATGCGGTGCACGAAAATATAAAATAATTCAAGAGTGGCTCACTTGGAAATAGAGACTTACAATCTCGCGTGAGTAGTGCAACAACCACGTGGATAGACAATGATATAATCAAAATTCTAATTTGGGGAAAGTTTCACAAAAAAATTCAAATTTTTATTAGGGTTTTGGATTCATGGATGGAGATTTAGGAATGGGGTTTCTAGGGATTCAAAATATTTAGGGATTAGGGAGGTTTGGAGAGAAATCAAAGAGGGAAAACACCAAACGGGGGCCCACATGTGGCTTCCCGTACGGATGGGCGCGCATGTGCAAGTGCGGGTCCACACGTGGATAGGAAATGGGAAAGAGAGAGAATGTGGATTGGGTTGGGTTTTGATGGGTTGAGAAGGTTGTATGGGAAGGGGAAGAGAGGATGAAAGAGAATAAGAAGAATACCTTGTTGGAGAAGAGAAAGAGGAAGAATACACCTTGGGGAATCCACCACCAATCAAGCCTCTATCATTTCACAGTTCAATTGGAAGGGAGTGTTTCTCAAAAACCTTAGAAAACAAGGAGGAAAATTCCTTCACACAAGAGAGCTTTTTTTTTTTTCCTTCTCAAATATCTACTAGAGTTGGACGTCCACCCCCCTGTGCTTTTATAATAAAATTTCAACATAATTACGACGATGCCACTTAAGTGAAATGGCCCATCATCCAAAATAAGGAAAACTAAGGCACTTATTATCAATCTCAACCATAAAATAAATCCTAAAAATAACAAAAAAAATATAAAGGAAGCAAGATCAAAGTCCTATGGGCTAAGATTTGGAAGATCTGGTGGCTTGATCGACAAGATTCAACGGTCCGATCAACACGAAATAAAATCCTATGACTAAAATGGTCTCCTAAGCAGCCCACATGCATCATCTCAAAGTGGGGTCTTCCTGATTCACATCCAATGTATGTGGGGTCTTCAAAATGTCCCGGCGAGCCCCATCTGGAACTCGTCTCTCATCTATAAAGAAAGCTACACTGATGTGGGTAGTCAACTGTGTCTCTGGTACACCCGAGTAGGTCCTTCGATGTCTCCATCATTAACTTTCAAAAAAAAGAAGAAAGATATGAAATGAGATTCATAATTCCGATGGTTTGGATTTGTTTTCTGAATGATGTTTCGTATTGCCTTAAAATTTATTGTCATCGTCATAATCTTAGGTATTTGGGATCTTGGTCATGATTTTCTTAGCAAGGGTTTGATTACCAGTTGCCCACCTGACATCAACCCTCCTTTAGTGGCATGTGAACATCTGACATGAAGCTATGGGATGGGAGTTTAGAGCCCTAACAATGATAATATTATTACTGTTTTCTTGATTCACACACAATTCTAAGTGAAATGATTTTGAGTTTCTTAGGATGTGATTGGTAACTCCACCAGAAGCTATTTTTAGCAACTTATTGTAGTCTAAATTATAGAAATTTGAAAGAGAGGTTGCTACCAAGTGCACCATTAGGATTCAACGTCTATATGTAACAACTTTAAGCCTATTTTGGCTTGTTTCATTTTGTTGGAACGAGTTCCAAAGCTCTCTTTCTCTCTATCTAATATATATATCTCTCTACACATGCAGAGGGAGGGAGGGAGGGTGGGTGGTTGGGAGGGAGGGAGGGATGGAGAGCGAGACGAGTCCAACCAATTGGACCAGAAGTTGTAATCCACCCTTGATGTAGAGCGGGTCGCGGACACTTTCATGTCCAAGATGGACTAGAGAAGGCTCGATAGAAGGCAGAAGTCATCAAGATCGTCAAAACCTTAAAACATGCATATCTCGCAAACTAGATTTTGGGTAGGATGAGCTACTTTAACTAGCCAACCTGGCTATGCCAGGTTGCCCACGCCGAATTTGCGAGATTCCATTAGATCGATGGTCGAATTCCTTGTTTATTTCCGTTTTTAGTAATTTTAGTAAGTTTTGGTTTGATTATAACTCTTCATCCGTTGGGCTTTAGGAGTTGTGTCCAACATGAAAAGTGCTTAGAAAAATTAGGAGAATAATGTGGTTAAGCCACATAGGACCCTTACCATAAATAGTAAATTTACTATTTATAGTAAGTTACGAATTTTAGGGAGTTTGAGTTGGAGTCTAATGCTGAAACTTCTTTTAAGGTTTGGTATCACTATTTAAAGGGTCGCAAATTCATTTATATTATTAATCAATCAAATTACGAATTTTCTAGAATTTATTTATATTTTTCTTGCTTTTCGTGGATTTGAGTAGTCTCTACGAGGAGTCCAGCGAAGTTCCGTGGATTAGGATAGTTATCCTTGAGGAAGACGATGATCGACCTCATCACGCTCATCCCTGTGTCAATTGGTATCAGAGAGAGGACTCCCCCCGGACCAATGACAAACAACGAAGGTATGGACCAAAATCCTTTGGACGGTGATCCATAGATTCGTTCTCTTTCAGAAAGAATGAAAGCTTTCCACCGGGAGAGTTAGTTGACCATGCAAGGGCTGCAGACAACCCTCGACCGTATTGCAGATGTGCTAACTCCGCCCTGAGCCCAAGGCAATGCTTAACCGCTTGTGGTCGCTGTACGAAACAATCCCGATTTCTGCAGAGTACCCACCGATAATCGTGAATCGCAGGCCACCGTTGTGAACATGAGGAAGCCATTGTACATGCCAAAGGTAGAGATAAATTTACAATGACAAAACATCTTTCGAACAAGATGCACTGCATACCAAAAAGTCTGCAATGTGATCATCGATGAGAATTTCGTGTCGAAAATAATGGTGGAAAAGCTACAACTGAAAGCAGAAAGACACCCATCTCCGTACACGATTGGATGGATCAAGGAGGTCAACAAATAGAGGTAACCGAACGATGCCGTATATACTTTTCCATTGGTAAATATTATAAGGATTAAGTAATGTGTGACGTAGTCGACATGGAAACTTGTCACATGTTACTTGGTCAACCCTGGAAAAATAATATTGATGCTACACAGAGATCGGGATAATGTATTTATATTTATTGAAGATGGTAAAAAGATTATCCTCGCCCCTATGGGAAAGGGAGAACCAACCCAAGACTTCTAAAGTGGAGGGACAGTCTCTCACAACTGGACAAGCTTTTGTTAAACAATCTAAGGAAACATGAGATATATATGCATTAGTTGAAAAGAAAGAATATATGGAGAGCCTGCGAACGTCCTAGGGGATTTGAAACCATTGTTGCAGGAGTTCAAGGCGATTGTGCTTGATGAACTCCCTAATAAATTGCCTCCCATACGAGACATACAAAATCACATTGATCTTGTCTTAAGGGCAAGTCTGCCTAATTGCCCACATTATCAGAAAGAATGTGAGATCTTGAATGCAGAAGTGAAGGAATTGATCGATACTAGTCAAGTCAAGGAAAACATGAATACATGTATTGCGTCAGCTCAAGAGCCTAATGCCAAGTACAAGAAAAAGACTAATAAACATCGGCATCAGAAGTTATCTCAAAATCATGAACCAAGTCCCTTGAGTAACTCGAGGACGAGTTTTTTCCAAGCGGAGGGGTCTGATGTAGGACGTGGCACCGATACATTCCTAGCATGGTTGGACCAAAAGGTGAATTGTAAATTGACCATAACTTTTGATCCGGGTATCATTACAGCGCACCAGACCGAATATCAAGAACTGAAGCAGCATGAGAACTCGAGGACAAGTACTTTTGAAGTGGAGGGGACTGATGTAGAGCGGGTCGCGGACACTTTTATGTCCTAGATGGGCCAGAGAAGGCCCGATAGAAGGCATTAGTCATCAAAGATCATTAGAACCTTAAAACAAGCATATCTCGCAAACCGGAATGAGGTACTCGACGTACCATATGATTTTGGGGTAGGACGAGCTACTTTAGCCAACCAACCCGGCTATGTCGGGTTGCTCATGCTGAATTTGCGAGATTCCATCAGATTGACGATCGAATTCCATGTTTATTTCCATTTTTACTATTTTTAGTAAGTTTTGGTTTGATTATAACTCTTCATCCGTTGGCCTTTAGGAGTTGTGTCCAACATGAAAAGTGCTTAGAAAAATTAGGAAAATAACGTGGTTAAGCCACATGGGACCCTTACCATAAATAGTAAATTTACTATTTATAGTAAGTTATGAAGTTTAGGGAGTTTGAGTTGGAGTCTGATGCTGAAACTTCTTCCAAGGTTTGGTATCACTATTTAAAGGGTTGTAAATTCATTTTTATTATCATTCAATCAAATTACGAATTTTCTAGAATTTATTTCTATTTTTCTTGTTCTTTTCGTTGTGTATTCGAGAAGTCTCTGTGAGGAGTCCAGAGCAGCTCCATGGATTCGGAGTAGTTATCCTTGAGGAAGACGGTGCTCAACCTCATCACGTGCATCCCTGCGTCAACCTTGTGGATAACTTCCAACCTAATAAGTGCATGAGACATCCAAACCTTCCAATAGGTTGGCCCAACCATGAGGATTACCTAGTGCAAAAATCTGCCCCATCTATCCATCAAATGGCCACTCCATAGAAAATAATATCTAGCCATTGATAAATAGTGAAATACAAGTGTGGTCCACTTGAAGAGTGGTTGTGGGTGATTTTTGCAGGAGGTTATCCTCATTATGGAGCCAACCTATTGGATGGGGTGGATGTGGTTCACACATGAAAGGTTGGAAGTTAGATATTGTGTGAACCATAACTTATGGTCCAGACAGTTGGTCTTGAGATCTTCTCCATCTCTCTCTCTCTCTCTCTCTCTCTCTCTCTCTCACGCACACATACTCGCGCGCACACACACGCACACATTGGCAAACCATACATTTTTATGTCTATAATACAGAATGATTAAAAAAATTAAAAATTACATGATCCTACAAACCATATCCTGTTTCTTTATTTGCCAGTGACGCAGTGAGATGAGAAAGGGGGCTAATGCTAAATTGGAGGTTTAGCATGCCTTAGAATCTAGAGGTGTGAAAATGAACAGATCCAAGACTATCCAAAACACGTTTAGCAGGAATAGTCCTAGTGACACAAGCAAATCAATAAGAACCTCGATTCAGATGCATACCTTCTTTCTTGAAGATTGAATGAACCACAATTTTCTCACTGATGCAACAGAAACTGAACATAAAGGACTAATTGATATCCAACATCATACTAGCCGATATGCTAGTAATCACAAATTCCCCTCTTCTTTTACTGTAGGCAACACGTGGCAAAAGGGAAGCAATACTTGCTATAATCCAAGAAAACAACTTCTTCGTTCCCTCGTAAATTTTCATAAAAGAGTCCTTACATGTTTATACAAGTCTTTACCCCTTACATGGAGGTCATGCATCTGAATAGCTTGACGTAATGCTATATGGATGTTTTCATGTTGTGTAAAAAAGGTGTAACACATTTTCATCAGACCCAGTTTGGATGTAACGCCAGCTTGTGTTATGGAGCCTTTGGCTGCAATTTAAAAAGCGCCAGGAGAACTGCGCTGCCTAGGAACCTGGTTACATCCAATGCAGCCATAAGTATGGGTCACAATGTTGATATTTCAAGGATTTCTTGTGGTTATGGCATTCTGTTTGAAGCACAATACAATAGGAATGATGTTTTTGCATCTAAGGTGATCTATTTATCATTCTATCTAATACCGGTCAGTGCCACAAGAGTGTAGGTATGAAAATCATAAATGCACTAGTTGTACCAAGAGTAAGGGAAAGCAGGGCAGATTCAGGTCTGTAAGTGGTTGGTGCTAGTTCAAAAGGTTGTGAGGATAGAAGTCGTGAGAAGGATATGAAGGTCTTTTCATTTAATGAACATAGGCCTTAGGGATTTTGGCAAATCATGATTTGTAAAAGCTGACCCCAAATAAGCAGGAGTAGGGGAATGATTCTCCCCAATATTTGCCTTCTTTGTAAAAGGGATGCTGAATCTGTCTTTCATCTCTTCGTGACTTGCTCTTTTGCTAGGGGGCTGTGGTGCAGTATTTTTGACTTCTGTAATATATCCTGGGTTATGCCAGGATCTATAGAAGGGTTGTTTGCTTCCTGGCACGATGGTGTGCCTATTCCCAATGTTAGGGCTAAATGGAGATTAGCCTTATTGGCAGGTCTGTGGACAATTTGGGAGGAAAGAAACAACCAGTGTTTTCATATCTGTGAGGGAATGAGACCTTGATTGGAGTTGGTCTTTGTTCTCTTTTCCCTTGTTTTTGCTTTTCACTTTTCCTTGTATTCTTTTGCCCCTTAGAGTCTTCTTTAAAGAAATTCTTTACCTTTCAAAAAAAAAAAGAAAAAAAAAACCCAAGACTAGGGCATGAAGATGTTGACAACATGCTGCCTGTTTTCTTTTGTTTGTCATGCATGGCATATCGTGAAATCTATACACTGATAATTGGAATATGCATTAATGATAAATGCGAGAATATGCATTAATTTCTTTTGTTTTTTGCATCTGATCTGTCAGAAAGCAAACAATGAGTCTAGGGAATTTGCTTAGAAGTTACCTAGAACTCTCAATAGCTAACGCTGCTACGTGTCTGAGTTGGATTTGTATATTTGATTTTTTCTCAACTCAACTAATGCATGTTTTATTGTGGAAATTGATAAGAATCGTCCACTTTGTTGATTTTTACCACATTTTTTCTGTTTTAGATGGTGTGGAATTTACCATTTTGATAACCACTTCTACTTCTGCAATTTGATGCTTTAGGGAAAAAGCACACCGCCCTTTTCGCTGCCTTGACTGTCAGTATCGGAGAGAACTGGTTCGGGTATATCTATCTAATGTAGAGCAAATCTGCCGGCGTTTTGTTGAAGAGAGAAGAGGCAAGCTTAGCAAATTGATCGAGGACAAAGTGAGGTGGTCAAGGTAGAATCTGTTTTTCTTTTTTGTTGCATTTATCATTTGCTAATTAGTTTTAGACCTTACTGGCTTTCAGTTAGAAGCATTCTAAGCTTGTCAAGTATTTCTGTTGTGCTATATGTTGGCTGTGTCAAATGAAATATGTTTCAACTACATCTATTTTTCTTGAAGTTATTATGGGTTTAACAGATTGTTATTTTGGATGGTTGCAGTTTCCGTGCTTTTTGGTTTGGGGTTGATCAAAATGCCAGGCGCCGCATGTCAAGGGAAAAGACAGATTCTATCTTGAAAGTAGTTGTGAAGCATTTTTTTGTAGAGAAGGAAGTCACATCTACATTGGTAATGGATTCTCTCTACAGTGGGCTGAAGGCTCTTGAATGCCAGAGTAAGAACAAGAAAGAGAGAGCAAAACTAGTGGAAATGGAGGAAATGCCTGCTCCCATTGTCTGTGTTGAGGAGGACACATTTGTTTTGGCTGATGACATTTTGGTTCTGCTTGAGAGGGCCGCGCTGGAGCCTCTGCCTCCAAAGGATGAGAAGGGTCCTCAAAGTCAAAACCGTACGAAGGTATGCTAGAGAATCATGTAACTATGTTATCATTTCAGGAATTTTCTGTCTGATATGTTTCCACACATTCTAGTAGTCACAAAGACACTAGCTGAACAGTGTCAACAGTGCATGAACTTAAACAACTCTAAGCGTTATAGTTACATTAGTTTCCAGTGTATATTACATATTAGGAATTTAGGATCTGATGTGTTGCTATAGAAACTAAAGGGTTACTTTGATAAACTACCATCTTATGGCTTTATTTATCTAAATTTGGGTATTGATTTTGTATTTTATTTTACTGAAATAGGGGTTTATGATAGTTATTTGATGTCTTGGATGGATTTCTTTGTGTATGTTTTGTTTCTTCAGAAAAACCCCTTAGCAGTTTTCCATCATCCAGAAGCTGATTGTTAATGTACACATGGTCTGTGAATGTGGAACTTAAACTTGAGAGTCATTAAGCTTTAAAATAAGAGTTAGTCAAATTGACTTCGTAACTCAAATTATCTAACTGTTCTTTGATAATTCTTAGAGCTTGTGGGGGCAGTTGAGAAGGTGCTTACTGCAATGGGCAAGGGTAAGTTCTAGAATTTGTAAATACACTCCAGATGGTACTTTCTCTTCTAGATTTTCAGTTCTTTGATTGCGGGGAAATTCTGTACCTCCTAGAGTGGAAGCTATTATCTTGGACGGCTATGGGATACAAACTTCTTATCCTTCATAATCTTTGGCAGTAGATCAATCTTCACCAAATATGTATTTCTTGCGTTAGAGGTTTTTTTTTTTTTTTTTTTTGAATGGTTACTTAGATATTACGAGCACCAAACAAAATAGGGGAAATACAAGAAGTAAGAGAACGAAAAAGGGATGATGAGAAATCATCCCATCACCCACTATTCAGGAGGAGAAATCTTCCCCAAAGACCCTAGGCTTGTTTGGATGTATGGAAAGCGTGGGAAAGAAAGTGTTTCTCAGGAAACCTTATTTCTAGAAATTGTGGGAAAGGAAAAATTGTTTCCTCTTTTTTTTTTTTTTCTTTTTGTTTTTGTTTTTCAACTAGGCCTTGCTGGAAAATTTGGGCATGTTTACTAGCATGTGCCAGGTTGGCACATGTGGGATGCTTGAAGATTTATAGTTAGCACGTTTGCTCATGTCAGGGCAATTGAAGCTGGATGGGATTGGGAGGATGTGGCACAAGTGACCATTGGCACATGTGGCACATGGCGGGCAAAAACAAAGATGGGCGTGGCACATGTGGCACATTTGGCACTTGAACACGGGGCATGCGTGGGGCACTTGAAGTTAGATGGTGGCGTATGTGGCACGCATGACAGCTTAGCACAGTCAACACTTTTGGGGCTTGAGTGAAGCTGGGCGGTGGCACATGTGGGGCGTTTGAAGCTTGTGGATGGTGGCTTGTGTGGCACAAGTGGCAAATTAGCACACATGACACAATGACTCTTTGTGGCACATTGGAGAATGGCATGGTGGCACATGTCAGGTGCAAGCAAGGTATTCAATAACAGTAAGAGTGGTCGTAACGGCCACCTTTTTTCCTTTTACGGGCTGTAACGACCTTTTTTTTTTTTTTTGAAAAAAATGGACCGCTACAAGCCGGTTTTTTTTTTTTTTTTTTTTTTATTAGCAGTTGTTACGGCCCTGTAACGTTGGCCATCATTATTGTTACGTAATCGTTTTTGGATACCTTGAGTGCAGGTGAAGATAGATGGTGTTTCATGTGACAATTGTTGTCAAATAGTGTAACCAATTGTATGCGATCCAAGGGGGTTGTGCGCATGTGATCGCACAATTGCATTTGCCATCGCACAACCCCCTCAAAAAATTATATTTTTTTTATCACATAAGCAATGGCATAATCATGTAAGTGATCACATATACCATGACATAATGCCCAATGTTTATAAAATGGCTTATGCGATATATTGATGAGGACATTCGAGCACTAGTCAGAGTATACTAGGCGGGAAGAGAGCTCTCGTTTCTTTATGGCTAGGTGATGCATACATGGTGCCCTGTGGGCCCAATTTGAGTGCCTAGCCCGTTGAAGACCCCACATGCATGATTATGCATCTTTGAAGGCCCTACACTTGGAAGATGCATGTGGGCTACTTAGTTAGACCATTCCGACCGTTGGATCATCATCATTGGACATTTTGATCGTAGGCCACAAAATATTTTACTGTATTTAGTTGTTTAGATGTTTGTTATTTTTAGCTTATATTTTTGCTGATTTTAGGGAGAGCACATTTTATTTTATTGAGTCTTTTTATATAAAACTTTTTATCTGAGAGCGTCTTTTTGTAGAAAGTCTTTTATGAGACTATAAAGGCTTGGGCGTCCACACCCTAGCTCATTATTGAATATATGAAAAAAAGTTCGTCTTTCTCTTTGCTTTGAGATGAAGCAAATCTCCTGTGATTGGAGTGAATTGGTGTGATGCCATGGAGTGAATGTAAGTTATCATTCTTTCTCATTCTCTTAAATAAAAAAGGTATCTCTCTCATTTTTTCTAGTTTTCTTTTCTTTCTCTAATAACAAACCATCTCTATCTTCATTCTCGTTCTTCGTTCTTCCAATCCATATGCCTGCAACCTAACCCGTCCCAAACTCCCATCCAACCACACCCCTTAACCGAACACCCGTACGACCATACTTGGCTGTACCCACCCCTCCGTACGGTCAGCCTCTCCCTCCCTTTCATCATTTGTTTTTCCCAATTCAAACCCTAATCCCCAAATCATAACCCTAGTTTCCTAAAACCCTAAGCCTAAACCCTAATTTTCAAAATTATAATTCTCACAAACCTAATTCTCCAAAACCCGAACTCTCAAAACCCTAATTCAGCATAACCCTACTTCCAAATCCTAATTTCCAAACTTTAAAGTCCTAAACCTAACCTACCCAAAACCTCACAAACCAAGTGAACCCCTTTGAATTGAGAACAACCCCTATGCTTAGATGGAAGTTCTACCTTCCATAGATCCTGATGATTTGGTATTTCATTGGATCTGCGTTGTGGGATTGTCTATCGTATGGCTTGAATTCGAACATGCTACATTAAAAAAAAAACTAGTGTTAGGTTAGCTTTATTTTGTGCTTTAAATTGTTCTAGTTAATCCGTTGATGATCTCATTACATTATTCTAGGCTAGGCCATTTGTCTTGCATCAAATTTTGGTATCAGAGCTCTGCATAGGATTTTCATATCGCATTTAAAGTCTAGAGTTGGGAGTCTTTCCATTCTCATCACACTGTATTTGAGTTTTTAGAGTCTAGGTCCTCCATTAGGTCCTTGAGTTTATGCCAAGGTGTACCAAATCGGTTACGTATCGGTCATAACGGCCGATACGTAACGGTAACAACTGAGTCCGTTACGTGATATGGGGGTCGAAACGGTGACCCCCTAGTTTTTGGCTCGGATCGGCTGTTATAGGGGCTGTTACACCCCACAACGGCCGTTACTGGGCAGTAACAGTAAGGATGTAATGGTCATAAACGTTAGGGTTTTTTTTTTTGTGTCTTTTTAAGTTTGCGTTTTCTCATTTTTTTGCAATTTTCCTTTCCAAATTCTTTTTAAAACTATTTTACTGTAAATTCTGACCACTCTTAGCTTGAATTTGAGGATCAAAACAAATTATTTCTAGGGTTTTGTTTAATTGAAGCTCCGTGGGCCATTTTCTGGAAAATCTTCAAAAATAGGTATTTATGCCATTTGTTTGAATATTTGTTGTTATAGTTGAATATGATGCATTATTCAAATTAGAACATATGAATGTGCATTATGCAACTGATTTTCTATTTTGTTATATATATATATATATTTTTTAGACTAATTTCAGTCAATTTTTAAAAATTTGCAAACGCCTTCACATGTGAGATATTTTGATATTAAATTCATTTTAATATATCTATCATTAGTATTAGATAGTTAGAAAATTAAACTTGTGAGTTTTGCAATCAATTCCAGGCTGTCAGGTTTATAAATTCATCAAACCACCTGATAGAACTTTCTCACCAAAGAGTGGACTGTTACGCCACCATAAACACATTTAAAATTATAAATGAATGCATATTTGGAATATTTAGAATTTTTTGGATTTTTTTTTTTTTTGAGAAAATAAAAAATTCTTACCGTTACGGGGCCATATCGACCGTTACGGCCTTTAACAGTGTTGGTAACGATGGGTACTGTTACGCCCACCGTTACCGCAAAGATACACCTTGGTTTATGCCTACTTGTATTGGGCATGGTTTTGGTCTACAATCCACAGTGAACTTGGAATAGCTTGCTGAGGCTATCAATGCCATCAACGCCCGTCTTGCGGCCATTGAGGCCCAAGGTAGGACCATCAGTAACCAATTGACATTCCTTAGGAATAAGACCAATAATCGCATAACCTAGTTGGAGACTTTCCTCTAGGCAAACCCCGACAATGGGGAAGTGGCCAATCTTAAGCGGGAGGTCAAGTTAGAGGACGTGCGAGAAATCATGGCAGAGGCATTGGCCGTGGTGTAGTGCGTACCCAACCACCTCGTGAAGAGTATCAGGACCACCATGATCTTGATGAGCGCGTGATGAAAAATGTGAAGTTTGAGGCCCTGAACTATGATGGTCGCTTGGCCCCCAAGGCCTTCCTCCGTTGGCTTGCGGACATGGACCATTATTTTGAGTGGTACGATATGTCTGATTGTCATCGGGTGAGGTTCGCCAAGGTGAAGTTGGTAGGCCAAGCCAAGTTATTTTGGACAAATGTTGAGCATAAGATGGAGAGGTCTAGAGATGACCGGGTCTCACTGTGGGTGGAGATGAAAGAGATCTCGAAAGACAAATACCTTCCTCTCTCTTACTGAAAGATGCATTTGGATCAGTGGTAATCCTTTCGTCAAGGATCAATGCCCATGACTGAGTACATCGCCAAGTTTGATGAATACATGATGCGATGTAACGCCGAGGACCCGTTAGTGACACTTTCCCATTTCAGGATGGGCCTCCGACCCAAGCTTCAGCGTGAGCTCATTCCTCACGACGTTAACACCCTAGAGCATGCCTACCAAGTAGTGTAAGAACTTGAACGATATTTGAAACTGCAATTCGTGAGGCGATTTGATTCTCGTGAGTCCAATGTCAGGGCCACTCCCTAGGGAGCTAAGCCTAATTTTGGGAGTCAATCCAAGACCCCTATTGGTACTCAATCCAACAACAGGGACGTAAAGGGCAAATCTCTAGCTAGTACCAGTTTAAAGGGTAAATGCCAATGATATGGTCATTTTGCATAGTAGTGCCCTACGAAAGAGCGAGGTAAGGTCCTCGTATTTGACGAGTTTGAGGTATATGCGAATGATCAGGGTGATTATAAAAAAGGAGAATATTAGCCTGAAATCGGTGCTAGTGATGAAGAAGTTGAGATTGCGCCACTTGTAGTTGTCAGATGCGCCTTAGCCTAGGTTAAAGAGAGCGATGATTGGTGCAAGAATTCAATTTTCCACACGTTAAGTGTGGCGACAAAAACTGTAAGGTGATAATTGATAGTGGTAGTTGCACCAACGTGGTTTCTACTAGTACTATATCTCGTTTGGGCTTGAAACCTGTCCCTCGTCCTCATCCCTATCGAGTTTCTTGGGTAGATGTGTCCTCGATATCGGTTTCTCAACGGTGTCTTATTCCCATTTAGTTTACTTCGTACAAAGGCACACTATGGTGTGATGTTTTGCCTATGGACGTATGCCACATCATCTTGGGCAAACCTTGACTATATGATCGTGATGTGACATTATTCGGCCACTTGAATATGTGTTCATTTATGTATGAAGGTAAGAGGATAAAGCTAAATTCTCTCCTCTCAAAAGCACCTAGGAAAATAAAGATGACGTCAAAAAGGGTGATCTAAAAGATGTGAGGAAGTCTTAACTTAAGCCTCTCCACATCATAAATGGCAAAAAGTTTAAAAGGGAGACTAAGGCTGATTCGATGGTATTTGCCCATGTGTTAAGTGAGGTCATGACTAAGAAAGATGACACTTGGTGCATGTGTTTGGACAATCATGTCCACAGACATTTAGAGTCTACGGATGCATTCACATGTCATATTCATGATTTGCATAATGAGATTAGAAGACGAATTAATATGAGTAATGAAAAGTACAAAATATTTGCTGACTCTCATCGCAAGTTTAAATGATTTCAAGTAGGTGAGTATGTGATGGTTTGTATAAGGCCATAACGGTTTTCGCAAGGGGTCGTTAGGAAATTACAAGCCCATAGTGCCGATCCTTATAAGATATCGAGAAAATTGGGCTCTAATGTGTATGTTGTAGAACTTCCACCCGATATGGGTATTTGCTCTATATTCAATGTGGAAGATCTTGTGTCCTTTAAGGGCCCAACAACTACACCCTCTAAAACTTGTTCCGACCCTCACATTGACCCATATAGCTTTCCCGATCTGTCCCATGAACCATGGCTTTTGCTAGATCCTTCTTCTCAACCTTTGCCTTCTCTACCGTCTATACTCAATAAAAGAGAATGAAGATATTTTGTATGAGCAAGTAGTTTCCACTGGACACGGAGGTTTCCAGAAATATCTCGTCAAGTGGAAGAAGAAGCTAGAGTCTGACTGTACGTGGATCACAGAGGCAAAGCTTCATAGGTTAGACCTGGATCTCCTTGAGCATTATCATGTCTTTATTTTGCCAGAGGCGAACTCCTCTCAGTCGAGGGGAGTTGATGAGGACATCCGAATACCAGTTAGAGTATACTAGAGGAGGAGGAGAGCTCCCGTTTCTTTATGATTGGGTGATGCATACATGGTGCCACGTGAGCCTAATTTGAGTGCCTAGCCCGTTGAAGACCCCACATGCATGATTATGCATCTTCCCATGCATCTTCGAAGGCCCCACACTGGGAAGATGCATGTGAGCTACTTAGTTGGACCATTCCGACTGTTAGATCATCGTCATTGGATATTTTGATTGTGGGCCACGAAATAGTTTAGTTTATTTAGTTGTTTATATGTTTGTTATTTTTGGTTTAGTTTATATTTTTGCTGAGTTTAGGTAGTTAGGAACGAATTTTATTTTATTGAGCGTCTTTATGTGAAACTTTTTATCTGAAAGTGTCTTTTTGTAGAAAGTCTTTTCTGAGACTAAAGGCTTGGATGTCCACACCCTAGCCCATTATTGAATATGTGAAAAAAAGTTCTTTTTTTTCTCCTTACTTTGAGATGAAGCAAATCTCCTGTGATTGGAGTGAATTGGTGTGATGCTATGGAGTGAAACCAAGTTATCCTTCTTTCTCATTCTCTTAAATCAAAAGGTATTTCTCTTTCTCTTTCTTTCTTGTTTTATTTTCTTCTTTCTCCAATAACAAGCCATCTCTATCTTCATCCTCGTTCTCCGTTCTTCCAATCCATAAACCCGCAACCTAACCCATCCCAAACTCTCATCCAACCACACCCCCTAACTGTACACCAATACAACCATACTTGGCCGTACCCACTTGCCCGTACGGTCACCCTCCCTTTCATCATTTGTTTTCCCCAATTCAAAAAGTCCCCAAATCCTAACCCTAGTTTCCTAAAACCCTAACGCTAAAACCATGAGTCTCAAACCCTAATTCTCAAAATCCTAATTCTCACAGACCTAATTCTCCAAAGCCCTAATTCACCAAACCCTAATTTCAAACCCTAATTTTCAAAATCCAATTCTCAAACCCGAAAGTCCTAACCCTAACCTACCCAAACCCTCACAAACCAAGTGAATCCCTTTGATTTGAGAACAACCCCTATGCTTAGATGGAAGTCCTACCTTCCATAGATCCTGATTATTTGGTATTTTATTGGATTTACATTGTGGGACTGTTGTATGGCTTGAATTCGAACATGTTACATTGTTGATTTTTTAAAAAAAATTGTGTTAGTTTAGCATTATTTTTTGCTTTAAATTTTTTTAGTTAATCCATTAATGATCTCATTGCATCATTCTAAGCTAGGCCACCTGTCCTGCATCATATATGCTCCCATGATGGCATATATGATCACTTATGACAACACATGGTATATTGACAGATGTGAGATATTGTCACTTGTGGGCAAGGTGTTCCGTAATGGTAACGGTGGTTGTAACGGCCACCACTGTTACCTTTACGATACAGGCCATAACGGCCGTTACGGTCTCTCTTATTTATTTATTGAAAAAACCCCCAAAAAGCCTGTATTTGCCTCATAATGTTGATTAAAAAGTATGAAAAACCTATATCTGTCCCGTAATAGACCATTACGGGGCTATTATGGCTTTTATAGGGGATGTAACGTGCCGTTAAAGGCAGTTACAGGTCATTTTTTTTTCCATAACGGCCGTTACGACCCCGTAACGTGTAACGGTTGCCACTATTACCTTTATGTAACGGCCGTTATGGCCCCGTAACGGCCTTTATGACACACCATGCTTGTGAGAAACCAAATTTTCTTCCATCGTGGGGAAATGCCTTTCTTAGGGGTGAGGTGGGAAAACCATTTTGATGATTTCCAGGAAAATGAGGAAGTGGGAACCAACTTTTCCTTTCACAAGTAGTGGAAAGTTTTAGGGCATGTTTAGGTTACAGTGTGCCGTTTCGGTATCGGTGGGCATAACTGTTCCCATTGATATCGATAGGCGTAACGGCCGTTACGCCCATGTATCGATTGATTTTTGGAAAAAAATGTGGAAAAAATTCCCAATATTTAGTGAATTCCAAATATGTATTCTTCTTCTTCTTCTTGTTTTGAACGTGTTTATGATGGTGTAACGGTCTACTCTTTGGTGAGAACTTGTCTCGGCTTCTCTAATGATTTTAGGAACCCGACAGTCTTGAATTGATTGCAAAACTCCTATATTCAATTTCCTAAATATCTAATATCAATGATAAATATATTAGCTTGAATTTAATACCAAATATCTCATTTCTAGGGTATTACTATTTCCTACCTCGCGTACATTAGCTGAATTGGTCTAGACTTTTGTCTAGTCCTGTCATCCTCGAGAAAAAAAAAAAAAGAATTAGCATTATTTGATTGACTCCCTTGCGCGAGTTTCGTAATTTGATTGTACCTTCCTTAATGGTTGGTCAGGAGAGTTATTTTAAGCACAAGTTCGGTAGTGTGTGCTTGCGATGTATTGTGTAGAAAAATACTTATATGAGGAAGAGGGATTCTAAGTTAAAGCTCACCACCAATTAATCACCACTAGAATGAAAATCTTGCTGCCTATGGTTGCTCAACCTCCACGTTCTCGTCATCATCCAAGTGCGGCTGTGGCATTGGCAAATGTTGTGCTTATCCATAATAGCAAAACACCCACAACTGGAGGGAAGGGCCGTCAAGTCAATGAAACCTGACGAAGATGAGATTGATCGCGTTCCTAACTGGGCATTTGCTGGGTCGAACTCGTATTTGAATAAGAATATCCCCTGTGCCATAGTCATACTCATAGCTACCAGGCTCACCATAGCCACACCCATATTGTGGAGGATGACTGATCATGATCTTCACCGGACATTTGCTGTGTCGACCCCATACTTGAATAAGAATATCCACTAGTGCCATAGTCATAGTCAGTAGGTCCACCATAGCCGTACTCATGCTATGGCTGCCCTTTGTACTGCTGCTCATACTGGTTTTGCTCATCGTTACCATTCATACAAAAATAAGGAAAAATGAAAAAAATCACAAAAAAAATAAAAGAAGGGGTTTAAAATCCCTAATCTATAGCAATGTTATAAATGTAAGCATCCTACATTTATTTGAAGCATCCCCATTTAGTAATAAAGAAAAAAAAATATTTTTTTGGGTTATTTCTTTTTCCTCGTAGTTACTGTTCATGTGTAAATAAAAACAAAAAAAAGTGTTAAAATCCCTAATCTATGGCATGATATTGTACATGCAAGCATCCTACATCTATTTGAAGCACCCATATTTAGTATTAAGCAAACAAAATAATTTTTTTGGGGTTCTTTTTTCCTCATAGTTACTCTTCATGCGAAAAAAAAACACAAAAAATAAAAAAAGGGGTTAAGATCTGTAATCTATGGCATGATGTTGTACATGCAAGCATCCTACATCTATTTGAAGCACCCACATTTAGCATTAAACAAATTTTTTTGAGGGCTTCTTCTGCACTGTTACTGTTTCTGCTAAATCAGCAAAATAAAAAAAAAATCACAAAAATGGGGTTAAAATACCTAATCTATGGCATGATGTTGTACATGTAAGCATCCTACATCTATTTGAAGCATTTAAACTCAAATATGTAACAAGTAAACTGATTTTTGCCATTAAAAAAAAAATGTAAAAAACCAATATTAAAAAAAAAAAAGAAGCAAAAACCCCTACTAAACTGACCATGAATCTAGCAAGATGTGGTTGATTTGGTGTTGTAATCATCATAAAAACTATTTTTAGGAAGAAATAAAAAATGAACACTTGCCTCTTTTTCAGAATTTTTTTCCAAAATGGCCCACAGAGCTCATCCATCCAAATCGCTCTAATCTAGAGTTTTTATCTGTAATGTGTGCACAATGTTGGTTGAAAATGTCCTAGGAAAGATGAAAAATGAAAAACAATTGCAAAAGATTGGGAAAAAAAGAGGATTTGGGGCACACACACGTACTTAGCGCGCGCACACACACACGCACTCAGATAGCCGATATTGTTACATAACAGCTGATACTTAACTGATACAGGACACTGTGGTTTGGATAAGGTGAATATAAGAGGGGAAGATGAAAAGGAAATGTAAAAGATCATGGGTTACCTAAGTAAAACTACTAGATTTCCATTTCTCTTTCACTTGTTTGGTGTGCGTAACGTTTGCTGTGGAAATGTATTTTCATTTCCTTTCCACTTGTTTGGTTTGCACACATTTGCTGTGTATTTTCATTTCCATTTGATCTGTTTGGATTGACATGTAAAAGTAGGGCTGTCAACAGGCCGGGCCTGGGGTAAGCTCTCGGCCCAGGTTTTGAACTGTTTTGGGCTGGGCCTATTCAAAATTTTGAATTTTCAGGCCTGAGCCCATTGACACCCCTATGTAAAAGTGTAGAAATCCAACCTAAAATGTTATGGTGCTCCACAAAATTGTGATATTTACATACATTCCCATGCTATGGTGGTCCATAGCAATCATGTTTATATGGCATCCAATCCATGCATCTATTGTGCCTCATCAGTGTGAAAGAATTACCCAAAATGCATGCTATCCCAAAACCCAAGTGGGCCATACCACGTGAATTTAGATGTCTTGGGTGTTTTTTTATGGAGTGGCCCATTTGAGTGTTGATTGTTGAGTCAGTCTGATTTTGGGATCAAGGCCAAACAAGGGTTGGTATACCTGATGGACGAGGCGGATTTATGCATGCTAAGTTATTTCGCCCATGGTAAAGAAATTATTAAATTGGAGAAATGATGTGAATTTGTTTTCAAAAAACATATTTACACGGCTAGTTTGCATTTCCAATCAGGTGAACCTGTCTTGTCGGGGGAAACCCTTGTCATTTCCTTCAGGGAGAACCCATTTCATCTTATCCAAGCAGGCCCTCAAGGGAAATGACATTTCCTTTCCTTTCCTGGATTTTGAAATGTCATCTAGGTTACAATCCTTGAAACGGTTGGAACACCACAACAATGGAACCCAACCTAGTATTATAGATCTTGTTGTTGGGTTCCTTCCATGGGGACCAAAACAGGGTAAGCAAAGACAACCGGCATCTTATTTTCCACCTTTTCCCCCCCAAATACCCTATTTCCAAGCTTGAAGTAGCTCATTGATTGAATCATGCATAAACTAATGCATCTCGAGAAGGTCCAAGATCTTCCACCACACCACAGGCAGAGTCGCAGTGAAGGAGGAAGTGATTCACAGGCTCTTCTTTAAGACACATGATGCATCTGTCTGCGATCATCATATTTCTATAACGGAGGTGAAGAATACCAATTATCAGAATTTTATCATTAGCAGCAAGCCAACAGAAGACAACCACTATTGGGGGACTTGAGAATTGCCACATGTGAGAGGGCTAACCAACTTTTCCAGCACACTCACTCAATGCTAGAGAGATGGAGCCACTTTCATCTTTTCAACATGACATGCAGAATTGGTGAGGTGGTTAAAGGAAGCAGTTCTAATTCGAGTTAGATGGTTGCACACCCTTTTCAATAATGTGGGGCCTTTAGGAGGAGAGATTAGTAGTAGGACTTTTTATAGCAAGGTTAAGCTTGTGGGGTTTACTAAAGAATCTCACCAATTCTTGTCTAGTAGATGTTGGTAAAAGATCAATTTCACGAAGTAACAGTTTGTGATTTACATAGGGCTTGGAAGGTTATACTGGATTCTGCAGAGAAGAAGATCAAGTGCAAACATTTGAGTTGAAATGGATTTCCACTCCCTTAGACAATTGGAAGCATAATTTCAATGGTAGCTCCTCATGTAACTCAAGGCCTGTCCATGCAGGGAGGATATTAGAGATAACATGGATGTGGTCAAGATGGTCCAATTGGGATTAAAGATTTCAATGAACTAGAGCTAGAGCTCTTGGATAGGGGTGCACATTTAACCGGTAGAACCGTGGAACCGGACCGGAACCGTTGGATCGGTCCGGTTTGGTCCGGTTCTAGAAAGCAACGGTTCCGGTTCCGGTTCCAAAATTGCCAGAACCGTTGGATACGGATTCGGTTCCGGTTCAAGTGGCACGCAAAAACCGAACCGTGGACCCGATCCGTTAAACCGTGGCCCAGATCCACAGTCCATTGACTTCCTCTTGAAATTTAGGCTGTGAATAGTGAGCTTTAATCATCTGATGATATGGCTCACCTGAATAATCAAGCTTTAAAATCAGTCAGACGGTCTTCTTTCGATCGTTGTAGAGATCACGAGGATGTACACGGTTAAGAAAGCTCAACATGGTTTTGATGGGTTCTACCCCCTCTACCTGATGAACGGTTCAGATCCATATCTCCCTGCATGATGGTGGCCCACAACAAAATCATGGAAGCTCTGTTTTCCAACAGAGTTGACGTAAGTCGACGTACGTTCGATTGTGAATTTTGGTGGCCCACTTACTGGCGTCTTTTGGAAAATCTACTCCGTTCATGGGATTGAGGACGAAAAACCATCAGGAATAGAGTGCTTTTGGAGGAAAATCAGTGTGGCCCATGAGCTTATCTACTCCGCCGTCCATTTCATGTTCAACGGTCATAATTCTACAACAGCCTGCATGGTTTCAGAATGCCACATTGCCAAGGGTTAAATCTCCCTTCTGTAAATAATGGACGGTACAGATTGACGATTTGAATGTGGAGTGGGCCACACTGAAAAAATTGCAAAGTGACTGCACCGTTTTTTTTTCTTTTGTTAAATTTTTTAAAAAGTCAGAACCTTGGAACCAATCCGTAACCGAACCGGTTTTCACGGTCCGGTTCTGGTTCGGTTCTAATGTGCTAACGGTTCGGTTCCGGTTCCCAAAATTCCAGAACCGTTAGGAACGGTTCGGTTCCGGTTTTACCCCAAAACCGGACCAAACCGACCCGTGTGCACCCCTACTCTTGGACAGGCTTTTGTCCTTTGTTGGATTACTTTTCTGTCTCTTTGATTGTGGTGAGAAGTCTTTTGGGAATTGGTTTGTAGGCTGTTCCACTTAATAAATTGATAGGGATGAGTACTTTCGTGTCCTAAGCGAAGGAGAAGCCTCATGGGGAAAGAAATAGAAATGCTGAAGTTGATGTGTGGAGAAGGCCTTTCATTGGGATGTGAAATGATAGAAGAACTTGGAAGTGGGAGATTCCACCACCCCCCCCCCCCAAGTTTTTATTTTATGATCAGACACACATATACATACACATACCTATGCCCAATGTTGTCAATATCGTTATCATATCATAAATTGTAGTAGGGGTTGAATCGTATCATAAATTGTAAGATTTTTTTACATTAAAAAATATGAAAAATATAAATAAATTATTAAAAAAAAACTCATCAATCTTCCTTTTGCCATCAATGTGCACCAAGTAATACCACGTCATGATAGTGTTAAAGGATTCTTATTCCTTTATTATTATTTATTTTTTTGTCTTTGAAGAAATTTCCTTAAAAAAACATACAAGGGTCCTTTAATAATTTATGTTCTTGTTACCTTTCTTTAATGTAGAATCACGGTGGAAAAGTGGCCTTGATACTATTGACCGACAAAAAAAGATATTTTGATTTCTAAACATCATTCCATAATACATATAAGTCAACATGATTGTAACCATCCCTAAAAACATTATCGGCAAGTCATACATCAATTCGGTGCTTCGACTAGTTAAGTAAGAAATCACAAAAAAAGCTACATGATTTAACGTTGAGGAGAATATATATTATTTAATCTCTTATAACAAACAAATAAAATAATTTACCTTTTTGAAACGATTCATAAAGCCCTCACCGATTTAAAAACATAAAATGAAAGCCAAGTGAAGCTTAAACTAGAAGATAACAAGTATGTGTGAATTGTAAATCAGGATTTGAATCGTAATCGTAGAATTCATATAAAAAGGGATTCAAGGCTGGGATTCAAATCATTTTGCTTAAGATTCGACTAAAATCGTAAATCGTAGGATTTTGACAACACTGCCTACACCATATGCACGTACATACAAACATGCTAAAAAGAGAAGGGATAAAAACCCTCTTCAGTGGGAGTTTGTTGTCAGTGGATTTGTATTTTCATGTAGTTTCAAAGCAACAAAGCAAAGATGGTCGACTGTCTTGTCCTATGGTGGTGTGGTCCTACACTCCTACTAATGCCAAGTTTACATGCCTTTTGTTGCGGACAGTGATACAAGAATTCTTTAGGCATCTTCTTGGACTTCTTTTGGATGGGGGTTGATGCCATGTGCAATTGTGAACCCCGTGGATGCCTGGTTCATTTGTACCCAACACAGATTCTTTGGTGGATGTGCTCTGTACCTATTCTATTAACTTTATGAAAAGAGAGAAACTATAGGATATTTGGAGGTTGCGGACAGTGATACAAGAATTCTTTAGGCATCTTCTTGGACTTCTTTTGGATGGGGGTTGATGCCTTGTGCAATTGTGAACCACGTGGATGCCTGGTTCATTTGTACCCAACACAGATTCTTTGGTGGATGTGCTCTGTACCTATTCTATTAACTTTATGAAAAGAGAGAAACTATAGGATATTTGGAGGCATGGAGGTAGGCATTCGGGTTTTCATTGATAGGATGAAGAGATCAATGATTTCTTAGGCTCTAATGTTAAAGAGTTATCAACATATCCGAGTGGATGGCCTAGTCATAAGTAGAAAGCAGTTATTATGATCAGGAGTGTTACCTTAGAAACCTTTGAAAGGTGTGAGGAGCCATTTTCTGCATTATTGAATTGAATTTTGATGCTAGCACGCATGTGTTGGAGGTTTTTAAGTTTTGTAGTGCTGTGTGGCTTACTTATGCTGGGCACGTGGGCAATATCTAATGAAGCTGAGGTTATTACTTATTTAGGTTGAACTAAATCTCCATGCCTTATATTTGTAGGTGTCAATGGGACGGTTTAGGGCCTGGCCAAGCTCTGTCTATGCCTAGACTGCATTGTTCAACATAGCCCTGAGTCTAGCCTGAGTCCGTGACGAGCTGAAACAGTCCAGCATGAGCCAGAGCCCGAAGGTTGGTCCAGTTGGAACACACACACATTACAAAATTGCCTTTGTGAACCCTAATGGGGTGGGAGGACTTGGGCCTTGCTGCCGGGCTGTTTGTATGTGGTCCAAACCCGGACTGATTGAGAAATAGGTCTGAATTTTAAGCCCGAGCCCGGCCCTCGGGCTTTACTCCAACCTAAGCCTGGCCCAAGGCTGGTCAGGCCCGAAAGCCCGATTGGCCAGCCCGCCCACCCATTGACAATCCTACTCATGTTTGCCCAAGTGATTGATGGTGACTCTGTTAATACTATTTTATGTGCAACAATAATATACTGCTTCTAGTTCAATAACCGAAACGCTCCTCTGTAGTTGGAAGTTATGATACTTCATACTTGGAATAAAGAATCAGCTTTTATGCAATGAGCACATAAATGTGAAAACGACTGAGGTGCATTTAAATATTGAAAAGATATCATGGAAGAGGCCCGTGAGATTGGTGTCTGGATGTGTGGGTCCCATTACCAACTGATCTAGTGCATGTGCGATGGATGTGAATTGAACCCTGACTTGGTCCTTCACCCAGTGTCTTTGGGCTCGAGCTCCTGACATGCACATAATCGACTTTGATGCATCATTTATTTGTTTAGAATTTGTATGTTGAGGAATGATATGAACTTATGCCTTGTGGTTTTCATTCCATAATTTTTATTTGAAGTCTTTGTTAATAGTTCTTTGCGCATATAAAATACGGAATGCTTGAAGAGAGGCGGTTTTTCACCTAGCTCGTCATATTTCTAAGCTCTTTGAAGGGCCTACAAAGTTCGATAGAGTTTTTTTTTTTTTAATCAGATATCTTCATGCTTCATACTTTAATTGAGTGTATACCATGTTCCTATCTTTATAAGCTCTGCAACTTTTGCATCACATATGTAGGATCTTCCTATCTTTATAAGCTCTGCATCTTTTACATTGCATATGTAGGATGTGAGTTGTGGAGAAGATTTCAACAAAGATTCAATTGAGCGCGATGAAAGGCGGCTTACAGAGATGGGTCGTAGAACTGTGGAAATTTTTGTCCTAGCCCATATCTATAGGTAATCAATTTGTCAGCATTTTCTCAATTCTTGATAGAAATTTAAGCCATTTTACTTGCTCCCTTCTTATTTATAAATTATATTGTCATGTTTTCATAGGCATACTATATATTTATGTTTCTTGTTTTAGACCAACTTAAGCTTATTCTGCTTGGTCTGTGTTATAGTTCATGTATTGAAGAAATCTCATAAACCACAGACGAGCATTTAAGAATCGGGCTCCTGAACACTGCCCCAATATTGTAAATGATAAAAGAACCATAACATTGTATTCTGTAAACTCTATATCTGATCCCTGCACTAACCCTTGTGTTCACTATTTTGCTGAGGTACAGACATGTTCAACGCTCGAAGGACAAATCTTAGTTTTGTGAACCTTCTACATAGCTCCCTCCCACCCGCGCACATATCTGTGTGCATTAGGGAATGATCCCATCATGTCGGCACTGCTGTAATAACTTACAGTAGTGTCGAGCTGTGTTGGCTCACCATGATGTGTGCATGGTCCACTTTGTTTGTCGTGTGCACCTCCCTCATATTCTCCATAGAACCCAAAAACTCAGCTGAACCACAGTGTGGCCCACCCGAGTTCTGTAATGGCTTGATTTTTGGGTGGTCTCTTCATCCTGGTGGGTTGTGTTTGATGAATAGATTGGATGGCATATACACCCCATGGTGGGCCCTACACAAATCTGGAAGGTTTTAAGGGTGGGCGTCCCTTCCCAATGGTTCCCTGTGGTGTGGCCTTCCTGAGTTTTGGATTGGCCTGAAATTTGGGCTCTAGGCCAAACTTGGGATGGCACACCTAATGGTTGGAGTGGATGTCATGCATACATCACTGTTGCACTATGACATCCAACCCATCCAAGTCCAACTAAGGTTAAAAAAGAAAGAAGGAAAGAAGAAAAAAGAAAAAGAAAGAAAGAAAAGAAAAGTCCAACTAGGTTGTCCCCAGCATTAGTGCAAACATCAGACTGATCCACTCATTAGGTGGTCCAATGGTCCAATGTTTGGGAATTTCACCTTGGACACTCGAACCTGGATTGGACTCCCAGAGTCTACCACCCGTCCAAGAGAAAGGATCCAGTGTACCTTGGACAATTGGACTAGAGTGGTGGGTGTCCTTTGTTTTCTATGGTGTGGCCCACATGATGAGTGGACTGGTCTGTTTTTGGCAACAACTGTTCTTCATGGTTGGGGCCAACCTTTTGGATGGGTTGGATGTTGTACACTCTTGACACATTGACATTTACATGCTAGTTGGATGATTACGCTATCTCCCAACTATTGTGTGTGAGAGCAATTGTGGGAATCGAAAGCCCGCTCGATGGAAAAGATGCACGCTGCCATGACTTAACCTGATACGGGATCTCAAGTAACACCATGTATTCACATTCAACTGTAGGAGCATGACAACACCAAGAGAACTAAAAAAAATAAAAATAAAATCTAAAGCTAATTGTTAACTGCTATTGCTAGTTATTGTCCCCTTTACATTTGCACACTCGCATGCACATGCATATATGAGGTCCCGATCTAATACAGTTGACTCTACTGTAAGTTATGGTAGAGACAACCTCTATGGGCTCTATCATTTTTGCATGACATCCATTCCATCGATTGTGTTTGCTGCCTCATGTTACTTCGGAGCCCAAAAATTAGCCTGAACAAACACTTAGGCGGGCCATGCCAAAGTAGAAGTGAAAAATCTTGCCGAAAACCTCTATATTCACCTGGTGTGGCCAACTTGAGTTTTAGAAAGACCTGACTTTTAGTGTCCCTTCATCTTGTTGGGGGTGCATCTAATGAATGGATTGGCTGGCATAGACCATGCTAAACGGGTAGTGGTTTGGGCTCAGGCTAGAAATGTGATCCATTTAAGTAAATGGGCCAGGCTTGGGTTGAACCCTACCTGACTCGACCTACCCTTATAGGTTATCAATAGGTGGGGCCAAACAATCTGACTCGAGCCAAAACACGAAATAAAATAAAGAAGAAAAGTACATATGATTTATTATGATTTTAGTGTCCCTTCATCTTGTTGGGGGTGCATCTAATGAATGGATTGGCTAGCATAGACACAACAGGGACCAAGCTAAACGGGTAGTGGTTTGGGCTCAGGCTAGAAATGTGATCCATTTAAGTAAATGGGCCAGGCTTGGGTTGAACCCTACCTGACTCGACCTACCCTTATAGGTTATCAATAGGTGGGGCCAAACAATCTGACCCGAGCCAAGCCACGAAATAAAATAAAGAAGAAAAGTGCATATGATTTATTATTATTAGTTTTTTCTCTGGGCTAGGTTGTGCATAGCCTTATTGTCTTATTCCATTCTTAAACCAGAATAGGGTCATGGTGGGTTGTGTCAAGTTAGTTGATCCCGACCCATTTCGTAGGGTCATTGTGGTTTGGCTCATGTTAGTTGAGCCCGATCCATTTACAATTAAATGGTTCGGGTTGGGAGTTACTTTTCAAAAAAAAAAAAAAAAAAAAAAAAGGTTCGGGTTGGGTTGGCGTGGGCTTGATGAAATTTTAAGTGGATCGGGTCAACTCAGAGGGTAATGGTTTGTGGGTCGGGTTTGGGCAAGAATATTGGGCCCGTTTAGTAAATTGGATGGGCTTGGGCTGACCCCAACCCTGTTTGAACCTGACCCATTGCTACCCCTAAATATGGTGACCCCACAACAATAGGGGAGGTTTTATTAGTTGGCATCCCCTCCCAACTGTTCCCTGTACTGTGGCCCACTTGAGTTTCCGATTAGGCTAATTTGTGGCCTCATGGCCTAACATTGAAGGGCGCACCTCATGGATGGGTTAGATCTGATGCACAAATCATGGTGGGGCCCACTGATGTCATCTCTACTGTAGCTTACGGTAGAGTAGACACTGATCATCTTCCACATACACGCACACACATACACACTCACCCTACTCTTTCTCAAACGTGACTTCCATATGAACTCAATGTGCTAATACAATTAGGACTTGAATAATTCTCGATCCTGCTTAATGGGCTAACTCTACCACTTTTAACTAAACTAAGAAATCAAGTTTATATTAGGACTCTAACATTTCCTCTCATCACCTTGCCTAGATCTGGAATGATCTAGTAGTGTTGACACTACCACAGTTACGGTATTGTTGATCTTTGAGGGCTCCATTGTGATATGGTCCAGAAATCCAACTCATCCATCAGGTGCTCCCCTCATTTAGGCCTAAGGCCAGAAAATTCCAATTCATAACTCAGGTGGCCCATGCCACATGAAACAGTGGAGAGGGAACACCCACTGTTGGTCTCTTTGTGGGGCTCATCATGTAGTTTATACGCCATTCAGCCCATTCATTGTGTGCACCCCACGTGGATGAAGGGAAAACTAGAAAATTAGGCCATTCCAGAACTTAGGTGGGCCACATCACATGATTTAGTGGTTGTATGCATGATTTTATGCTGTTCTTGACGTGTGGCTCGCCTTAGTTCTGGATTTGGCTGATTTTTAGCATTTTCTAGATAGTCCGTGTTTGATGCATGGCTTGAATGTTTGACAAACATTATGGTATGCCTCACAACAGGTCAACTGCACCATACAATCAACACTATTGGACCATTCTCCACACACACATCCATAAAAATTACGATCACATCCAACTGATTGGATGATTAATTATGAACCAACCAGGGGATAAGTTCCAACCTTTCGTCACCAACATCATCTGAGGCTTTATTTCAACTAATTGGGATTGTCTACACGAATTCTGTTATGCCATTCCACTTTATGATGAACTCTCAGATTGCTAGGATTCACAGGAAAAAAATGTGGCCATAGTTTGACACTGGCTGCCAACTTGACGCGACCTTCCAATATCTGGGCTTGAGACTGACAATGAGAGCGCAAAATTCCCGTTGGCGCTATGCATGCATGCATGTATATATGTATGTGCATGTCATTGCATGTGTGGTGGTGTGCGTGTTTTTGTCTTGATGGTGTATGTATGTCTTTTAAAAATATGAATGTGTTTTCTTTTTTGTAAATTCAAATCCTAAAAATAAGAAAATTACTAGGAAAAAAAGAACATATATGTACGTGTGTGTGTGTAAATTTTCTTCTTCAAAATATTCAAATCCTTAAAAATAGAAAATACTGTGAAAAGGAGAACATACGGTACTCAACCAAGCAACACCAAAAGCCACAAAGGAGAGGTCCCAGGATGATCATAAATATCCAATTGGACTTTTGTTAATGGCGGATCATTCCATTGTTTAATTGTCCATTTGCAAACCACTTATCAGCTGATTAGGATGGTCTAGTGGGGATTTTTGGGCACAACTCATTCCAGGGTTACCCAGTGGTTTCTTTTTTTAATTGTGGATCTGTGCATCATCTTTTAATCATCCATTTGCAAACTGCTAGTGAACAGATTAGGATTGTCTGGTGAGGATTAGTGCCTCCTACATGGCTGCTAGAGTTACTTTTGGGCCACTATGTATTTTTTATAATGTACTTTGAATTAGTCAATTCTGTTTAGTTGACGGCTGATTCACCTATTCAACATACAAAACCGACTGATTTTAAGCTGATTCCTGCTTAATTTCTAGGCAGCTGGTTTGGACTGGAAATCCAGTTCAGTTCCTGGCCGTCCTGCACGGAATTGTCTGATTCAAGATCCAATTCGAAATCGACTCGGTTTGCAAAAGTCGGTTCGATGAGAGGTGCATCGGAAGTTGATTTGTAGGTGGGACGAGTAATACCTGTAACCATGCAGCATTGGGTATGTTCTGTATTTTCTTTAGCAATCCTCTAGTACAATATGTGCGAAAGGAATTCTGTTTAATTCACATGGTGGCTTTCGTGATGCCTTGAAGACATGCGCTTTTAGATTGTGTTCTGTTTCTTTTAGTCCACATTGGTAGTGTTCTATTGCACCTGTGAAAACTGATTCAACTCAATGTATTTCTTTAATATAATGTTGAATAGTTTCATGGCTTTCGTTCTGCAGCAATAGAATTGAAGTCGCATACCAGGAGGCTGTCGCTTTGAAGAGGCAAGAGGAGCTTATTCGTGAGGAGGAGGCAGCCGCGGGGCAAGCTGAAAGTGAGCTTAAGGCAAAGCGTGGAGTGACCGAAAAGGAGAAGCGAACTAAGAAAAAGCTGGTCAGTTTCTTCTCACATCTTCTGAAACAGGGTTACATCTGTTGGAGCTTAGAGGTATGATAGTTATTTCACAGAGTTCTGTGAGTGCATACACATGTGCAACAAGGTTCATGCACACGTCACACATATGCTAGTATGGCAGATAGGTGCGAGATCCAAGCCATCCATTAGGTCAGACCTTGTACATACTTTCCAAAAATGAATCTGGTCCACTCAGCATGTGAGCCTCAATACTGGAAACAGGTGGATAGGTTAGAAAAGTTCAACCAAGTTTTTCAGATCCATACTTTTGTTTTGCAAACTGTGGCCCGCCTGACCAATTGATCAACCTGATTCCTGGGATAATGTATCAATATAGTGGTACTGTCCTGATAGATGGATTGGATCTTGGACCTACCATGCCATGCTAGCATGTCCAGTGTGTACATGAGATTTATTGCACGAGTGTGTGGGCCTAGCAAGGCTCTGTTTACATGGATCCTTACTCTTGCTCGGGTGGTAGACTCTCAGGAGTTTCAGCACCCGGTCAAGGGTTCGAGCATCCATAGTTGGTGAAATCCCACTACGGCGTGAGTGTGTGGGGGTGTGTGTGTGTAAAAAAAAAAAAAAAGGCTCTGTTTACATACTGAACATAAGAATCGTAAGATGGATAATCCGTTGAATCTATGTGGCTCTGTTTAGCTTGATTTTGCAATCCATCGAGATACAAATGGTGTACAGCAGCATCCAGGGGTTGAATTCTCCCTTTTTCCATAAGTTAACCAACAAAAAGAAAAGAAAAGAAAGATGGGAACAACGGTGAGAATTACATTCAATGGTGCACAGGGGCCTACACAGCTGAAGTTCTGTTTCACTGTAAAATGATCAGCCTGAATCAAGGACTGATTGGGGTTGATACAAATAAATGAAAATGTTGCCGAATGGATGCAAGGAGAAAACAAATGTTGCAATAGAAATTTTCCTAACAGAAGCACATCAGTATCACATGGCCTATGGTATTATTTGAAGAGTGATTTATTTATTGTGAAACACATTGAATAGTTTTTTAAAAAAAGATATTTATGTGCATTATTGTGGGCAATGTTGTCGAATCGCATATGCGATCATGTGCGATCGCATATGCCTATGCGCATATGCGATCGCATATTTTTTTTTTTGAAAAATTAAAAAATATATATGGATTAGGGAAAAATTCAAAAAATTGTAAAAAAATTATAAGAAACTGAGGAGAACTTTTCTAAGTTAATAGATAACTAATTTTACATATTTAAAATACATTTGAAAGAGATAAAATCAATTAAACAATGAATTAAACATCAAGTTATCCACATTTAACAATATAGTTGACAAGAAGTAATAACAAAATCAACAAGCTATTTATTTATTATGGTAGAAAATCAACAAGCTTTCTTCCTTGAAACTTAAAAGTGCTTGAATCTCGATCTTCTAACTTCCAAGAGAGAGGGAATGTAAAAGAGAGAGAGTGATTAAGATCACTTGGAAGTAGGAAATACAAGAGAGAGGGAGATTAAGACCACTTGTAATTAAGAAATGTAAGAGAAAAATAGAGTAAGAGAGTTTTGGGGTGAGAATATTGCAAATGGAGGAGATTTGGAAGCCTTTTTATAGACAAAATGTTATTTTTTTGCAAAAAAATAAAAAATAGAAATAAAAATTCAATGTGCCATGGCCAATATGTGATCGCATATGCTGTATGCGATCGCATACATCGCATGTGCGATCGCATATGTGCCAAATCGCATGTGCGATCGCATATGTGCCAAATCGCATATGCGATCTGCATATGGGATCGCACATGACAACAATGATTGTGGGTTCCAATTTTTACCTTATTTGTCTAGAAGTAAATGTGGAACTGATGCTCATAAAAAAAGGCAAATGTGAAATCAATATGCCAGCTAAAGATGCCACTTTTGACTCTTGGGACAGTTTCCCCTTTTGTAATCTGTTGATTTTTCTGTTTCTCCTGTGATTATGTTAATAGGGCTATTGTTACCAAACAGAAATAGTGTTGTGGCTCTATGGTAAAGTATTATCTGTACTCCATGAAACTAGAAAGTAGCTGGCTGATCCGCTTTGCAACTTAAGAAAATGGTCTTGGATTCTTTTAGCGTGGACTTCAAACAATGTTCAAGGAGGCTGTGTGTGTCCAAAAGATTCAAGTGTCAGCAGATTCATGTTCAATGGAAGCTTTGGAAAAGAGTGTTATGACAGTTTTAGAAAATTTCTGAAACAATGATTTGTTTTCTGTTTCACATGAAGACTGATTATGTTCCTGGAGAGTGACTTAGATTTGTCCTTACCAAAAGAGGAGAGTGGAAAACTAAAGAGGCCTGCACCACCAAAACCCAAATTATATGAACTGCCTCCTGGAACACTCCCTGGAAAAATCCAGTGTAGCTGTACTATTCGTGATTGAGCAGTTCATCTCTCCTGGTTAGACTTGACAACGGTTACACACATGGGGAAAGAATTCAGCACTAGTAGTTTTTACTTTTGATAAAAATTGTAGCTTGAGCTCTTTGTTCGTGAAACTGATTGACAGTTTGCTGGCATTTTCTCGTTCGCAAACTCTATCAAGGTTTGCTTGAATACATCCTAACGTATTATACTAAGATAGGTCAGGACTCTAGCCGGTAGATTGGGCCTTTTTCCGTGATTCAAATTGTTTATTTGATAGGGCTACCCTTGGATGAGAGATGCCCCCCTTCCATGATTATACAAAGGTTATGGTGACCGATCATTTTCAAAGCAAAAGAGCTAAACTATTGAAGGGTTGAAATAATCTAATTAGAGCTTTTATTTATTGTCTTATCATCAGATACAAAGTAAGGCTTGTTATATAAATGGTTTGGATAACCCAGATTCGAAGGCTAATGTCCTGATGTTCATATTGCAATACGTGGGGATGTATTTGAGCAAACCTCAACTCTATCCGCTGGACTTGTCTTTGAGTTTGTGGGGGAGCGGGAAATTTAATTATCAGAATTTCATATATGTTTATTCTTTCGTGCGAGTTTATTCTTTCATATCTTTCTTCGCAGCTTGCATTGACTGGTAGTTTTGTCTATTTTGAATTTTTCCATAAATGCATTCTTGTCTACATGCATCGTATATTAATATTATCTGTTCTCATCTTGCTTTTAAAACAAAACTGATTTTAATGAAACTTTCTTGTGGTAGTTTTTTATGATTTTTCTCAGGCCACTTTCTTTCCTTTTGTTTTGTTTTTGTTTTTGTTTTTGTTTTGTTTTGTTTTTTTTTTTTTTTTTTTTTTTTTTTGTTTTTTTGTTTTTTCATTTTAATTCTATGCGTTTTGTATAGACTTTCATGTGGTTTTAGTTTTTTAGTTGTGAATTTTTCTCAGACCATTTCTTTCAGTTAATAGTTTTTAACATTTTCATTTTCTCCATGTTCTGTTTAAACTTTCGTGTGGTTAGGACCAATATTGACAATATTGATAATATTGGCCAATATTATCGATATTGCAAGTCAGCGATAAGTTATCATTCTTCCCAATATCGACAATAATATCACATTATGTCTCAAAATATCATTGATATCTTGATATGTATCAATATCTCGCTTGAAGCCCTTTATAAAGTTTCATGGTATCGACGATAATCGATTCCAATAGATACCGTGCAATATCGACGGCTGATTCCCAAAACCTTGAAAAAAATCCCAAAAATTCTCGTTTTTTTTTTCCTACTCCTTAATCCTTCCTAACTTAATTTTGACCACTCCCTAACAAATCTTTGGAAGAAAAACCAAATATTTTGGCCGCAATCAGGATCGGAGTCGGTTTGGGACCGATTTCAAAATGGTGAGATTTTTTGGTTTTGATTCCTTTATAATTCAGTTGTAATTAGTGGGAATAAGTTCATGTAAAATCATGGATTTAAAGCTTCAATTATTATTTTTGAAAAAATGGGGGAGATTTTTCTGACTGTAAATCTCATATTTCATCCACTTGCTTTTCTGAATGCTCCCAAACTTTACTTTCCAAGACTAAACCACTGCCTTTTTCTGGACAAAAATACCTCTGCATTACAAACCCATTTTCTGTAATCTTCTCTCCTCTCCCCTTCTGTAAAAACACATATTTTGGATTCTTCTCTCCTCTTCATACAACAATACCCCCTCTACCTAAAACCCAATTTCTGGAATCTTCTATCTTCTTCATACAGTCATACCCATCTTACCTAAAACCCATTTTCTGAAATCTTCTCTCTTCTTCATATAAGAATATCCTTCTACCAAACCGTTACTTTTTTGTCTTCGTTTTAGTTTGTCAAGAAAGGACGAAAATAGTGCCTCCATCGAAGAAAGCACACACTACAAGTATATTTGATCAAATTGCCCTAAACCTAAATCGAAAAAATTTCTTGTGGGCCATAGAAGTTTTGGATCAAGCTTGTATCTGTGTTTTCCGTTCATCCATGTCTACATCATCCTATGAACAGGATGGATGACAAATAAAACATCATTGTAGGGCCTAGCAAGGTTTCAACAGTGGAAATGATTATCCAATTTCATGTTAGGCTCGCTCAATTTCATGTTAAGCTCGCTCAATTTCATTTGAAGCTCGCTCAATTTCATGTTAGGCTCGCTCAATTTCATTTGAAGCTTGCTCAATTTCACGTTAAGCTCGCTCAATTTCATGTTAGGCTCACACAGTTTCATTTGAAGCTCGCTCAATTTCATGTTAGGCTCACTCAATTTCATGTTAGGCTCGCTCAATTTCATGTGAAGCTTGCTCAATTTCACATGAAGATCGCTCAATTTCATGTTAGGCTTGCTCAACTTCATGAAGCCGGAGTACATTCATTGCAGTCATTGGTCTTATTTGAATCACCAAGGCCGGAACGGCTGCGGCGGCCCCACGCCTGTGTCCTTTGATCCGCTTGGGTTCGTCACTTTCAGTTCATTGCATACGAAGTGCTCGATCAAGGTTGAGTTGAGAAGAATACTGAGGCATCCCGATCTTGCTTTGAGTAGTGAGACTCGCTACTGAAGTGATGTCAACCAAGTTATGTGGGTCCCACCATAATGTATGTTTTGTATCCACACCGTCCATCCATTTGGAGAGATCATTTTAGGGCATTAGCCAAAGAATAAGTCAAATCCAAGGCTCAAGTGGACCCACCACAGAGAGAGTGACGCCTACCATTAAAAACTTTTAAGGGTCACAAAAGTTTTCAATCAAGCTGATATTTGTGTTTTTCCTTATTTCATGTTCGTGTTAACTGATGAACAGGTTGGATCTCAAATAGACATCATGTGTACCTTAGGAAGGTTTCAACAGTGGGTGTCTCTCTCCAAATGGATGGATGGTGTAGATACAAAACATACATCATAGTGGGACCCACATAACTTGGTGAAGTCACTTCAGTTGCGAGTCTCGCTACTCAATCTGTTAGTAGCTAATCCGTGGACAGCAAGACGGGGTTGACCGGGTGTGGAGCCGGTCAACCAGTTGGATAGGCAGCAAGATGGTGTTAACTGGGTTGGAAATCCATACAGCATTGGTTTATTTATGAAAAGTAAAGTTTGGGTGGTTTTGAAAAGTCGGTGAGTAAAAGGTGAGATTTACAGTGGGAAAAATCTCAAAATGGGGAAAATTTGAAATCCAAAATTTACCCAATTAAATTGCAATATGACTATGGAAAGATGAAATAAAACATGTCGGAGGCTGATCTACAAATTCATGGTGGTTTGTTTTTTTTTTGAAAAAATAAATAGATTTTAGTTAAAAATATATTTTTTTAAAAATATATTTTCTTTTTTCAAAATAAGAAGTTAATTAGCTCCAATTTGAGTGTTTAGGAATCTCTGATGAAAATATCACTATATATACACTCTAATTTGGGGATTTGGGAAAATTTTGAAAGTTTTCCAATTTTACCTAATTAAATTACAATTTGACTATGGAACGATAAAATCAAATATGTTGGAGGCCTATCTACAGATTCATGGTGGTTTGGTGAATTTTCGAAAAAAAAAAGTAATTAAAAATATTAAAATAATAAAAATAATTTTTTTCTTCGAAAAATTCCACTATGATCAACAGTGAATTAGCCTCAATTTGAGAGTGTTTAGGAGTGTTTTCTTACATTAATAAATGATATGAATTAATTTTGAATATAGTTGCATTACTTCAGTCAATGCATAGATTAGGACTCGATATAAAATAAACCTATTATGCGCACTTGTTTTTTGTGATCTTTTGGTTTCTAATTATGTATTGATGGTTTTTTGTTTTTTTTTTTTTTTTAAACCAAGGGTGTGATACATTACATGATGCATCCAATATTTCCCATGCAATGACTGCTATGTTTCCATATCCCAAGGGTGCGATGCATCTGTCATAACGTTACGGAAAACATTGGTTAGGACTATGTGATTAGGGTTTTTTAATTGAGATTAGGGCTTACCACACCCCCTCTCTAATTTTTATTAATGGGCTAATAAGAGACACATATGGTAGTCCACAAGACCAGCCAAAATACAATGTTTCCACTTTAAAACTCCCCTTGAAGTTGGAGCATAGATATCTGTCATGCACAACTTGGAACATAGTAAAGAAAATTGTGCGTATGGTAACACCTTAGTGAGGATCGAATACCCCCCTCTACCTCTGATCGAGCCTCCCGGAGGTCGAGGACCTCTTTCCAGGAGGTAACCACAGTAAAGCAGCATAGTCGTCTTCACACAGCTATTGGACCTTCATATAAAGAAGCCCTAATGGATCCATACGTTTCCTCTAGGTCGTTTCAGACCAACCATCAGCCGCAGATGTCGGGAAAGGAAGAGGCCAGAAAGAAAGACTTAGATCCCAAGCAATTGAAGGAAACATACTCGCTGCGAATAAGTAAAGAGCGTATAGAGCAATCAAAACAAGAACTGCGGGACTCTGTGGTGTTTATAATGAAAGGAGTAACCATCCCTCAAGTCAAGGAATGGATTGACGGCGTTAGCAGAATTCAAATTTCTCACTACTCAATCAAACTGATAGGATATAATGAGTTGTGGGTCAAGCTCAGTCCCGGTTTGAATCCGGACATCCTCGTCACGGCAGGTGCTTTACACAAAGATGGACCGGTTTTAACAGTCCAAAGCTGGGAGGAATTTTCTATGTTCGGTTTCGAGGAGATCTAGATCCTCATTTGGGGGATCCCTCTCGAATTCTGGTATGGCGAATTCTTCCTTACGGCGGTGAAACTTCTAGATTCGCTGGTCGAATTGGATCCCAAAACCAAGCTTAGATTGGAGATGGCGGTCGCAAGGTTGTGGGTGCGCAGGAAGAAGGGAGAGCATCTCCCGACCCAGATTAAGGTCCTGATAGAGGACAGGGAGATCTCTCCCAATAAAGGAGGACAAGCACTCTCCATTACCAAGATGGGGGGATCTATGGCGTTCCAAAGAGCAATCTCTCTCTCTGGTAGCGACGGAGGTGGCCGGAGCAGAGCGCGAGAGAGTACCGATTCAATACTCCCGGAGAGCACCGGATACTACCGGAGTTATTGCTTCACTCAGAGATCGGTTTCTCTGTCAGACGCGTGGTGTAGAAACGTCTGCCCTTTGCCTTCCCGAGGACGGTGTCGAGATAGGAGGACCCTTCATCTCCCACCAAAGCGTGGAGATTGCTCCAAGTGGCAGAAAAGACGGGACCTCTTTTCGTCTATTTGACCGTTTAGTCAGCGAAGCAGAGACGCGTGGCGAGGCTACGATGACAGATGGGAGACTTGATACCCGTATTATTAAAGCCGGACCCGATTTCCGACCCGACTACGAGTCCTCTTCGGACAGGTTTTTATTGGGTCTCAACGGTCTCGGGTCCAACCAACAATTATTGGATCCGGGCCTTTTAAATCTTAACTCCATTCCCGAGTCGATGCAGAGCGCTGACAGAAGGTTAGTTTATCTCCCTTTCGACCCGTCTGAAGTGTATGTTATTATTTCAGCGCCCACAGCTAAGGCGGTTTCAGCTGCCGAACCTTATCAGTTGAGGCAAATTCTTTCCCCGAGTCAACTTCGCCCGAGGAAGACGTTTCAGGGAACCAAAACTGCTGAGATCAACCAAGGATCCTTTCAATCAGATAACCCACCATCTTTGATGACAATGCCATCCTTTTCCTCTTCATCCATATGCGACTGGACGGATCAAGGTCTTCTCGCGCTGTTCCAGGAACATCCAGACCTTGAGGTCTTAGAAGCGGAACCGCTACAATCACGTTTGGGAGTCGAACCGGTCTCGGCAGCAGGTGTCCCCCCTTTGCTGGTGGATGATGTGGAAAGATTAGACCTTTTGGACAAGATTCACTACAAGAAATGGATTAGAGATGCGATGGGACATGTGGGCAGGTCTCTCGCTCTATCTTTTGGAGACTGCCCAGAGGATTTTCTAGCCCTTTTTCAATGTGTTGAGTCCAGTGGAAGGCCCCTCTCAGATCTGAAATCGCCCAGAGAACGCCGATCGACTCCAGGAAGCAGGGAGCCGCAGCGTCTGCCGGTTAGAAGGAGGAATGCAAAGGTTTGTTCTAAAAGGGATTCAACGCAGGGCTCTCGGGGAAGTTATGTTTCCAAATGACGCTGATTTCATGGAATGTGAGGGGGGTGGGGTCCAAACAGAAAAGAAGACTCATTAAAGATTCCTGTGATAGATATAATCCAGATGTTGTATGTCTTCAGGAAACAAAGTGTAAAAGCTTCGACGACAGGCTATTGGGCACTATCTGGAAAGCTGCAGATGCCAAATGGGTCGTGCTTGACTCCACAGGTAGTGTAGGTGGTATTTTGATAGCATGGAAGTCTTCAAATTGGCTGCTCCTAAATAGTTGGTCTGGCCATTTTTTGTTGTCAGTCGTTCTTCAGCAGGTTTCTTCTGGCTTTACTTGTCTTTTTTCTTCTGTTTATGGGCCTTCTCTTGATGCGGACATAAAGTCTTTCTGGGAGGAACTTTCTATCTCTAAACAAAAATTTTCAGGCGCTTGTTGCATTGTAGGGGATTTCAACATCATCAGATTCGTTAATGAAAAATCCCATGGGCATTCGGTTTCTCCAGCAATGGCGTCATTCTCGCGCTGGATTGACGATCAGGAGCTTGTGGATCTGCCACTTCTCGGGGCCAGATTCACTTTGTCCAACGGAAGAGCGAACCCCACTATGTGTAGGCTCGACAGGTTCTTAGTCTCCCCTGAATGGTTGGATCGTTTCCCTCTGACCTCCCAATCCGTTCTTCCCAGGATTATGTCAGATCGTAGTTCGATCTCCTTAGAAGTGGAGGAGCAGAATTGGGGTCCCAAGCCTTTTCGGTTTTACAGTTCTTGTCTTAAAGTTGAAGGGTTCTATCAGAAAGTGGGTGATTGGTGGGCAAGTTTCTGGGTCGAAGGTTTGTAGGATTCAGGCTTTCTTCGAAGTTGAAATTGCTGAAGGCAACCCTAAAGGAGTGACACAGGAGTGAAATGTGCAAAAGGGATCAAGAAACAAAAACTCTGATATCAGAATTGAAGAATTTAGACGCCCAGGCTGAAATCCAACTGCTGCCCCTTGAATCTCAGATTAAAAGAGTCCAGCTGGTTCAGTCCATTGTTAACAGGGCTCTTGAAAATGAGGCTTCCTAGAAGCAGAAGTCTCGGCTCACCTGGATCAAAGAAGGTGACAGGAATACACGTTTTTTCCATACTATTGCAAGCATGCGCGCTAGGTATAACAAAATCACCAGTATTATGGTGAACGGTGTACGCATAGAAGATAAGAAGAGATTGCGGAAGAGACAGTATCTTTTTACAGCTCTCTGCTGAGGGGAGAAGAGTGGAGAAGGCCTTCATTGGAAGGCATTCAGTTCGACAAAATTTCGGCTGAAGAGGCAGAAATGCTAGAAACTCCTTCCAGCGAAGAAATCAAGCAGCCAGTTGATTCCCTTGGTGCTGACAAGGCCCCAGGCCCGGATGGCTTCGTTATTTCATTCTTCCAACATTTTTGGGAGGTGCGCCATACCGATGTTATCGATTTCTTAAACGAGTTTTACCAAAGGAGCAGGATTTCTAAGGGCTTAGGGGCTACTTTTATAGCTTTAATCCCAAAAATGTCTGGAGCTGTTTCCCTTAAAGACTACAGGCCGATCAGTTTGCTGGGAGGGCCGTACAAGATTCTGGCAAAAGTGTTGGCGAATCGGCTTGGAAAGGTAATAGGGAAGCTAATTTTAGAAAATCAGTGCGCTTTCATCCCCGGAAGACAGATTGTTGACGCGGTCCTGAGCGCAAACGGGTGCCTCGACTCTAGTTTCAGATCGAGATCCAAGCATATCATGTGCAAGTTGGACGTCGAAAAGGCTTACGATCATGTTGATTGGGCTTTCCTTTTGTATTTGCTTCATCGTATGGGGGAAAGATGGAGAGCTTGGATAGGAGAATGTATCGGATCGGCTAATTTCTCCATCCTTCTCAACGGTTCCCCTAAGGGATTTTTCAGAAGCTCAAGAGGTTTGAGGTAGGGTGATCCTCAATGCCCTTTCTTATTCCTTATAGTTGAGGAGGCTTTGTCTAGGATGATTTTGAAAGGGCAGGCGGAAGGCTTGTTGAGCAGAATCAGTATCAAAGGTATGTCAGCGCCGATTTCTCATATTCAGTATGCGGATGATGTCTTAATATTTTTGGAAGCCTCGACAGATAAGGTGGAAAATCTTCGAACCACAATCCAATGTTTTCAGGCTGTTTCTGGATTGAAGGTGAATTTGGCGAAATCGAAAATAATTGAGATTAATATGGAAAAGGGTGAGGTCGAAAATCTGGCTCAAGTTTTCGGATGTGCGGCTGCTTCTCTGCCTTCCTCCTTTGCGGGCCTCCCTTTAAGTGTAGGAAGACCCGCAAAAAATGTATGGGAGAAAGTCATCCATAGATTTCAGATATTCCTGGCGCGATGAAAATGCCGGTACCTTTCTTTAGGCGGCCGCCTCACCTTAATCAAAGCTCCTCTCTCTAATCTCCCAATTTACTTCATGTCCTTCCTCAAGTGTCCGGCTTCGGTGTTGGCTACTATCAATAAATTGAGACGGGATTTCCTATGGCACGGTAAAGAGGAAAGGAAGAAGTTTCATCTTCTTAAATGGGCGGAGGTTTGTTTACATACAGAAGACGGGGGAGCTGGGGTTAAAGACCTAAGAACTATGAACAAAGTGTTACTCAGCAAGTGGATTTGGAGACTTGGGGTGGAGGAAGGGAGTCTTTAGAACTCCATCATCAAAAGCAAATACGGGAGATCTCCTGGTGGATGGTGGTCTAAGGAATCCTTGCCATATAGGGTATCTCCTATTTGGACAGATATTATAAAGATGAAGAAGGAGGTCTTCCCGGTATCGGTTTCATCCTTAGCAATGGAGTAAAAATTCATTTTTGGGATGACAATTGGATTGGGGACCAGCCGCTTAGAATCAGATTCCCGACAATGTATCGTATCGCCTCTTCTAAAGTCTCCTTTGTGGGAGATCACTTGGTGATTGAAAACGGTCAAGTAATCTGGAACGTGACATGCAGAAGGGATCTCCAAGACTGGGAGATATCAGATTATGCGGACCTAATGAATGCATCTACGCGGCAATTCCTTCTCCATCTTCAGATGATAGCATTTTCTGGAAACTAGAAAAATCTTCGTCATTCTCAGTTCGTTCTCTCTACAACCGTTTGCACCGCCAGTAGCCCGAGCCCCCCGCTCATTGCTCTTTCATTTGGAAATACGCCTCTCCCCCAAAAATTCTCACTTTTGGCTGGTTGGTAGGCAAAAAGAGAATTTTAACAGTGGATAACCTAAGGAGGAAAGGGATGGTCATTCCTAATATATGCTTATGTTGCATGCGGGCAGAGGAGAGAGTCAACCATCTGCTTCTGCACTGTCCTTTCATCCAGTCCATTTGGGTTGATTTTCTATTACAGTTCAACATGTGCTTGTGTGTCCCGAGCGAGGTTCAGCTGTTTATTCAGGTGTGGCATGGGGTTCATCTAGGAAAGGCAAAAACAGTGATTTGGAGGATGGTTATTCTCGCAGTTTGGTGGTCGGTCTGGGGAGAAAGAAACAATCGAGTTTTCAGGAATTCCTCTACTATTGCAGGGGAGGTTGCGTCTAAGGCTAAGCGTTTGTTGATCGAGTGGTGTTCCAATGTCAAGGGCCTTAATGCTTGTGATTTTTTCTTTTTAGGTGTGTAATCGTTGTCTGCCTTCTCAGCAGACTTCTTTTGCCTTTCTTTTCCTTTTAATAATAATTTCGTCATCTTTCAAAAAAAAAAAACACCTTAGTGAGGATATCTGCAACCTGTGATTTTGGACTGAATATAGGCTGTGGTATTCTCTTTGGAAGTGATCTTCTCTCAGATGAAATGGCAGTCAACTTCTTTGTGCGGTCCTCTCATTGAAGATTGAATTATTTGCGATGTGCGACGCTGCTTGATTATCACAATAATGCACGATAGGATCACCTGAAAACAACTTAAGCTCTTGTAATAAGGACTTGGGCCATAACAGCTCGCAAACTGCAGACTACTCCTAGAACTACCTATGTTGCTTGTTTCTTCCTTTATGTTTCCTTTCTTAAACTCATCTGGCTCCTCTTTTTTCCTCCAAGAAAGAGGAAAATTGTAAGAGCTCTGCTAAGCCCAGACATGCCTTTTGACATGGTCCTCTACATGCAGCTGCAATGCAATCTGGCATGTGTGTGGGGATCGTCCATCAGGATGTGTGTGGGCGATTGTCCGTCAGGCAGGACCTCCTGTGCAGATTACCTGTCCCAGAAGTAGCTGTAAGCTTATTGGATGGGCCAGACATTTACAAAAACAATGGATGGTTAAACATGATTTTGCCAGTGGTCCTTATCCAACATGCATCCTGCACAGCTAAAACATCTCAAATTGCACATGGAGGTGCATGTATTTATAAAAACCTTACCATAGCCTTGTTTGATGAATAACACTTCTTTGAAATGGATAAACAGAAAGCTTAAAGTAGATCATCCTCTTTACAGCCGGAAGTTTCAGTCCATCTTTTCATTTCTATATTATTCTGGTACAGGCTAAACAGAAGCGCAGCAGCCGCAAAGGAAAAGACAGGGGCAGGGATGAAAAGTCTGAATTGATGGGGCAAGAGAAGCACCTTCAGGAAAGTCCTTCCAGTAAGAGAATGTTTGACGGCTTCTCTGTGAATCAGACACGATCCATTGTTGAAAAGCCTGAGATGCCAGAAGATGTTTCCGGCATGTCTGATGATGGAGAGGATGTTTCTGAAACACTTCGACCTGATTTAGAAGAAAGAGACATGAGTCGTGTACACTGGGACACAGATATGTCAGAGATCAATCCTTCCACTGATGCCAGTAGCAGCGGCATGAGCTGCTTACCCATTCAAAAGGGGGGATCGGAGAGGAAGAACCTGTCTTTTATGGATGACAGTTCCTCGACATGTTCCACAGACTCAGTACCCTTCGTTGTGGTGAATGGGCCATCCAAAGGGAACTCCTTGCAGAACAAGAGTCAAACATCATCACCCAGCAGGTAATTTCCAGTTTGCTTCCATTCCATGGTTGTATGCTTTCTAATACTGTGTGGGTATTTGAGCTGTAGTTTGAATTTTCAGAGGGAAAAACCAGAGGAGTAGAAACACTCGTGACCGGGCTAGTCGAAGCCATGACACGGATAATCAGCCACTAGACCCTGCTACTGATGCGGGCGGTCTATGTGATGCTACCGGCAGTGGTAGGGAAGATGGACCAGAATCAGAGGCTGTCGTTCTCTCATTGAAGGATCGAATACAGTGGCTCGAGCAACATCTTGTCAGAAAGGTGGAATCATGTTATTTTTCTTCCATTTTCCCTTTTTAATAGGGGAATGATGTGTTTAAACTTATGATGATGGCGCTAATAAAATAGTAAAATGATCAAGTGCAAATGCTTTCACCACAATTGTGGTGCAAACAACCTCTGTGGCCCCCACCATGATGTGTTGATGACATCCACTCTGATCATAATGCATGCCCTCCCATGTTTGGCCATGGGCATAAAAATCATGCCAATCTACGACTCAAGTGGGCCACATCATTGGGAACACTAGAGAGGGCACTCCCCTCCCAACTGTTCCTTCTTTGTGCCCCACCTGAGTCATGGATTGGCCTATCTTTGGGCCCATGACCAAATGAGGGATGCATGCATGATGCTTGGAGTGGATGCCATGAACTCATCACGGTGAATCCCACAACTCATTTGCACTATAAATATAGCGAAAACATTTGCACTAGATCATGACCCAAGAAAATCTAAGATGAAGATAGCATGAATCAGCACCTGTTTCTGAGCCATCCTAATACTGTACCTGCATGGTCTTTTCCAACCCACTTGCCCATACACATTCATGTATATGTGCAGACATGCATGAATGTCACCATATCCTTTTAGTATGTCAGGACATGCACGAGCTTTTTCTAATTCAGGCAAGATATGACGGCGTGTGCATGTATCTCCAATTGAACTGAATTATAGTTCATCTAATTCATTTGGGTGCGTTTGGTTGTTCAATTCAACCGAATTGCAACAATCCAAATCAATGTAGAAGAAACTAGTAAGTGCATAATCCATTTTACAATGATTACCATACCCTAATTGCAATTTCATGTGTTTCAAGTCATATCTGTAACGAGCGTAATTTCATTTTGTGGGCTAGTCTAATAATCCATGGGGTTGTGCTCATGGTTTGATGCATCATCTGAAACCAGCACGTATCACCTACAAACACAAAGGCTGTATTGGCCCAAAACAGTCCGATACTGGGGCTACATGAACCTGTATCGGCTGTCCGATATGGTAACACCAAAACCGATTTGCAACCCTTAGTTGGCCAGCTCCACTTTGGTTGTTTCTACTGCATTGATCTGAAATGTTGCAATCGAATTCAGTTCAGGATCCAAAAACAGTGTGCAGAGGAAATGTACAAGATTGCGTTGCTCCATTTTATTTCATGACAACATGAGAGCCCCCAATTGCAGTTCAGTGTATTTCAAGCTGTACTTGAAATCATTCCTTCTCTGGAGTTCTAGTTCTTTTTTCCCTCCTTCCCTATTTTCTGTTTTTGAATCATTGCGGCATGGTCCAAAAGTGGAGCTTTAATAGCATTTATTTGCAGGATGTGTATTGTTTTCTTAATTTCATACCATGTCATTTCCCGTTCTGACTACATGGCCTATTACTTAAATTTTGTACCAGGAAGAGGAAGTTGTGACGCTGCAGAAGAAGCTGAATGTCAAAGACCAGGTAGACCAGGTTGATGTCAACCGTCCATCCAAGCAAATGACAGCAGAAGCATCATGCTCTCCAAGCAGTCCCACCGGAAATGCACCCTCCGCTTCTCAGCCAAAGCAAGCTGCTGCGAATACAGCTACAGCTGAACCAATTCCAGTCAGGGAAGCATCTTCAAATGGTCCAAGTCGAACTGATAAAACCGTCCCTCTAGTCACAAGATCACCCCAAATGTCATCCATCTCCAGACCAGATGCCCAAAAAGTCACGGCTCCAGCAAAGCCTGCTTGTACACCGACAACGGTCGAGAGGCCTGCTGCAACTCAACAAGCTTCTGTGATGTCGCGGCCCTTAAGCGCACCTCTTGTCCCTGCACCAAGGCCAAATGCTCCTGTTGTTTCTTCCACAATCCAGACTGCGCCATTCTTATCACGATCGGTGAGTGCAGCTGGCCGATTAGGCACTGACCCATTGGCGGCATCTCACGTTTATGTTCCTCAGTCTTATCGAAATGCCATAACGGGCAAAACCGTAGCTGCAAGCTCTACCAGTTTGTCTCCCCGCCCCTCTTTGAGTTCCTTGGGCCCATCCCCAGCTCATTCTCAGCCCCCCTCTGGCTCAGCTACCCTGCCCATGCTTTCGCCTCAAAACTCTGCAAGGAATGACCAAAGCTCGGTAAGATCAGGCATTGGTTTCAGCAGTGCAATGTCGGAAGTACCGCACAGTCAGCCTCAATGGACAAGCCGCTCTCATCAGGAGACAAAAAGCATGCCGTCTGAGCAATATCTGCTGAACAACATTCAAAGACTTGGCATTTATGGTGCAAGTAGCGGCAGGTCCCGGACATTCTATGCTGATGAGGTGCCAGTGGGTGTGTCTGCCCGTCAGTCGCAGGGCGTATCTCCAGATGAGTTTCCTCACCTCGATATCATCAATTCCTTGTTTGACGATGATCAGCACGTCGTTGGAAAGGCGGGGAAGGTGAATGGTGTGTTCCCTAGCCCTCACAATGGTCACCACCACCCTCTGAGCCGGCAGTTCACCTTTCCTAATGATGTAGGTGCAGTGGATGTGGGGCCCTCAATTAACAGCAGCAGGTTCGATCGGTCAGCCAGGTACCCCGACGATGGAATCCGAAGAGCCTACAGCTCTTCCAGTGTGCCTTACGATGGGCTGAGAGATGTAGTCCCACAAGCGGGTCTCCCGGGCTACCTGAATGGGCAGATTGATGGGATGATCCCAAGCCAGTGGCCTGGGAATGGCACAGATCTCTCCTTGCTTGGCATGAGGAATGTGGAGGGTGATGGGTTCCCATATCAGCTGCCTGACTACTCGAATTTGGCTGGTGGAGTTAATGGGTACACCATGTTCCGGCCTGCGAATGGACACTGAACGCCCATAGCCGGGTCCCACCCTGCGATTGATCGCCGCCGATCGTAATAATTGTCGGTCTCTGATTTGGAGTGAGATGTAATCCTTTGATAAGAGGAAAGAACATTTTGTAAAGAGTGTATCTGGCTTCATTTGCTTACAGGTCTGCATTCAGCTGCCCCTTTGGCTTATTTCGTCCTTCTGATATGGGAAGGGTGCTGGTTCTGCCGGAATTTCCATCCCTGAGGTATAATTCTGGCAACTGTGTGGGCTCATTATGGCCAACGCTGCTGCTGCTTGAAGCTGACCCGAATTGTCCTTGTAGCCATTGGTGGTCTGTTTTCAGGGTTACACATGGTTTTAAGACTTGAATGAACTGGGTCAACAATGATTAGGTTCTACCCAATACAATTCGATGCCATGAGTAAACCCCCGACCCGGGCGAGTCGGGATGATGCATTCCTTGACTCGGGCGGGTCTTGAGTCGTACTCGAATCTTTGGATTTGAATCCGAGTTGCCATGACTAAAAACGAAGAGGTTACAGTAACAAATCAATGTTCTCATCTGTTGCTTTTCTTGTTGAATGAATGGTGTTAAGATGGAACTAACCAGAGTATGTCTAGGATCTCCGTTTGGAGCTTGTTATTTAGTGATTGATGGTAATCATGAGCAATGGTACACTGACCCCACTAGAGGAGTTTTGGGTTCAACAGCATCCGAGAGGTGGTCCATTGGTTGGATGGTCTGGATGGATCATTGATTTAACAGAGAATCCGGGAACTGTATACATGCTTGTTTTTGTTGTAAAATTTACCCAAGGCCTGAATGATTTGGAGGACTATTTACCGAAGATATCATGTGAAAAAGCAAACCAAGTGCAGGCGGAGTGGTCCATCGCTTAGGTGGACCAATCCACACCCTTAGTGTTCCACCTCAACGTGATGATTCTGTGGGCCCTGCATGATATGTGTTTTATCCAAGCTGTCCATCTATTTTTCCAAATCATTATAGAGCATGAGCCCAAAAATGAGGGAGATCCAAATCTTGAGTCGACCGCACCACAAGAAAATAGTGGAGATTGAATGCCTACCATTAAAAACTTTCTAGGGCTCACTGTAATGTTTATTTGTCATCCAATCTGTTGATTAGGTCACACATGCCTGGATAAAGAGAGAGCACAAATATCAGCTTAATCCAAAACTTTTGTGGTTCCTAAGAAGTTTTTAATGGTGAGTATTCAATCACCACTCTTTCCTGTGGCGTGGTCCATATCAGATTTGGATCTGCCTTATTTTTGAGCTCAGGCTATAAAATAGTCCGAAAAAATGGATGGAAGACGTGGATGGGACACATACATCAAGATAGGGCCCACAGAACATTGTCAGTAGCCACCTCTCAACTGATGCCGTCAGTACGCAATCCGCGTTGGTGCCTCCCACGTCTTTGAGAACACCCTTTGAAAGTTCTCGCATGCAACTCAAATTGCAGATGAAAGAACGTGGACGGAGCTGTGAGGGGCCCACGGTCGTGTATGTATGACATCCATATTGACCAACAGGGTTGCTTCATCATGAAAATAGGATAGCCCAGCAATCATGCCGATCCAATAATCATGTGCGCCACATGATAGGAAACAATGGAAAATCGCCCCAATATGTGGTGGCCTACTTGATGGTTATATAGGCATGATTCTTGTGCTCAGACTTAATATCCTGGAGCATGATCATCCAAAGAAATTCATCAACCTCAACAAATCTTTGGAGTATATAAAATTCACTGATGGCTTAGTGGACCATGGTAAATAAGAGACTAAATAATTGAAATTCAGTAAGTTTGTCATTAGCTAGCGTATTCTCTATGAAATATGAAGTCTCTTCATTTCAAATTATAGCTCCCCTACCTTTAATGATAAACATTCATGATCCGTGGAAGGAAGCACTTCGGAACAAATTTTCCCCCAATCAATTTTAGGTACTGGGGTACAATCCTGCAAGGCACACACTATTTCCCTAATTATAGGATTGTTCGAATCTGCAAAGTATGCCAAGAATGCTTATAGAGGTTCAAAATTTTCAATCGGGAGAGGCTCATCATCCACCACACACTCACACTGTAGTGGGATTTCACCACCTATGGATATTCGAACCCTTGACCGGGTGTTGAAACTCCTGAGAGTCTACCATTGGAGCAAGAGTAAGGATCCACAAGTGTATCAATCAAATTTACCACATGGATCACATCCTCATCTTCTTATGGCTTATGCAAATTAAACACATTCACCTTTAAGGTCATATTCCCAAATGATATATTCGTAATTCCATTCCAGCAATTGATTATAACATTTGCGGTGGCCAATCCAGAATAATAGGGATTTAAGTACTCGCATTTATAGCTAACTGGGTGTGTATCTAAGACAACAAAGTCTATCAGGTAGTTGAATATATCAACTTGGACCAACACATCTTCAACCACTCTCTCGATATTCTAATCAAACGGTCAACCAATTATGAGGCTTAATTGCTCGTATACTGAGTATGACATCAGATTAACACTCGCCCCAAGATCTATAAGTGCTTTTTAACCAGGAAGTTTCCTATTATTCATGAGATCGTAGGACTTTCGGAATCCTGGTATTTTGAAAAAGTATTTTGATTAATAATTGCACTCACCTGTTTTGTCAAGAAGGCATTCATATGTACATTCAACTTATGCTTTACTGCACATAGATGAATTTGACATAAGATAAAAACTATCTAATTGTATCTAATAAGGGAATGTTGATATTGATTTATTGAAAAATCTCTAAAATGTCCTGATTTTTACTTGGCCATTTTGATAAGGCGAGACGTCGGGAAAACGGGGCCGTAGGCTTAGGCTCGTGCTCTGGCTCTTTGTCTTGTTGAGTATTACTAGATTCACTATCATCCTTTGAATTTTTCAATTCGTCAGGTTTCTCAACCTTCTTAGGAATATCCTTGTTAATCCCTTTACCACTTTTTAGGGTGGTGATGGATTAACATATTTCACATGTTGGGCTAAAGAATTGGGATCACTTATATCAAATTGTCCATTAGGGTTACATTGAGGTTGGGTTGGAAATGTCTATTTCTCCCTAACACTTAGATGTGTTTAAATTCTTGCAACCGAAGTTTCAAGTTCATTAATAGCTTGCATAGTATTATGATTGCATTGCATTTATCATTGCATGAATGCATTCAACGTATCCTCAAGGGTTTTCTTCGACAAGGGTCTAATAGATGGCACTTGAGGATTATTATTTGCATTCACAGTTGGTCCATTCATCCAATTGAAATTTGGATGATTCTGCCAATCGGGAGTATACCCGTTGGAATTGGGTGCACTAAAGGAGCATTGATACTCTTTCATTACATTTACTTGAGCATGCAACACCTCCTAAAAAGAAGTGGTTGTAGGACAACCCTTAGTTATGTGAGCATCATTTTTGCAAATACCACATACAGTTTCATCGACCTCAATGGGTTGGATCACATCATTACCAAGTTCCATGGCCTTAATCTTCATTGTGAGACCTGCCAACTTTGCATTAACATCGTTCTCCTCTTTGAGCACATGTATTCTATTTTCTCTTGGCACTGCCTTTGGATTACTAGCTTGGTTGGATGTGTATCAAGATTGGGCGTTTTCAGCTAGCATGTTAAAGTAATCATAGGCATCTTCTGGATCCTTATAAATTCTCTGTTACACATCATTTCTAGGAATTGGCACATGCTTGAGCTTAGTCCATCATAGAAAAAGCTTATCACCTGCCAAATCTCGTAGGCATGGTGTGGGCAAGCGAGGAGTAAGTCATTGAATCGTTCCCAACATTGAAAAAAGTTTTATCCCCATTTTCGGAGAAGTTCATAATGCCATGCATGGGAGTGTTGATTTTATGAACCAAGAAGAACTTTTTAAGGAACTCTCGTGTCATCTTGGCCCATGTGCCAATAGATCTCAGCCTTAAGGAGTGAAGCCATGCTTTGGTATTCTCTTTAAGAAAATGGAAATAACTTTAGTCTAATTACATCAGTAGGAATGTTGTTAAAGCATATGGTTGCGACAATTTCTTCAAATTCTTTTAGGTGCAAGTATGAACTCTCTAAATTAAGTCCATGGAATTTAGGGAGTAAGTGAATAACTCCTGGTTTAAAATCCATGTTTCCTACATTAGTTGAGAAAATCATACAAAAGGTGTACTTGTTCTCACTGGTTGTAAATAATCACGTAAAGTCCGCACTGGTGGAACTTGGTATACCTCATTCTCGTCATACACTACCCAAATTGGTGGTATGTTCTGCAAAGGATTCTCATCAATGTATTATTCATCTTTAGACATATTTTCAAATGATGTTTCAGGAGTATTTAGGTGTTTCCTAACTGGGTCCTTGCTCTTGCTCTAGTGGTAGGCTCTTAGGAGTTTCAACACCTGGTCAAGGGTTCGAGCACTAGGTGGTGAAATCTCACTAAAGCGTGAGTGAGTGGTGGTGTGTGCGTGTGAAAAAAAAAAAAGGTGTTTCCTAACTCGTCGATGGATTGCAAGTTCGTCGACAGACCTCCTTAACTCAGAAGTCTCAATGTGTGATCCCTTTTACTTACTTGGGCATGAACCACACATACCCTAATTCTAACTCTAAGTCTTATAGTAAAAATAAAAATTCTACAACAATAGGGAAAGCAAAAAAGAGAGGGAGTAAGGAAGGATGTTACCAAAAGAGAGAAACTAGACTTGAAGACCCTACAAATGAAAACAAGCAACCAATGTGAGTAAGGTTAAAAAATCTAAAATAGAACAAACCCTATAAAAATTTTGAGATTAAAAAACTTAAAAGCCCTATATTAGAAAATTTTAGAGAAATAAAAAAATCTAACCTAAAACAGAAATCAGACTAGAAAACCTAAACTTAATTGTGTTCAATGTTACTCTTCGGCAACAATGCCAAAGACTTGATCAAACCCAAGAGTTGACAACCCCAAGTACAGGGCTACGATGTAGTTTTAACAAAGTGAGACCAAGATCAAATCCACAGGGAATGGGGAACACAACCTATAACTGATCTAAATTTAATAGTTTATCTGGGTTTTTAATCCAACGAGATAAAATGGTTTTAAAACAATAAAAATAAAAGACTAAGGATCCAAGAATCCACTTATAACAATCATAATATCTTACTTACTGATTCAACTTTTATAACTCAATTGGAATTGAATGCATATCCTATCTGATGGTGTTTTTTTTCTCCTCAGGCTCGACCGGTCGAGAGTCTCACTCGACCGGTCGAAGGTGGTGGTCGACCAGTCGAGGACTGGCTTGACTCAAACTCCAGTGAGTTTGGTTTATTTTTTCCCATGGTGCTCGACCAGTCGAGGGATGTGCTCGACCGGTTGAGTGGGCGCTCGATCGTTCGAGGACTTGGCTCGACTGGTCGAGCTTACACAGATTTGAGTCTGGATATTGTGCGGACTGCAAAAATTTGAGGCGATTTTCGCCATAGTGCAGTAGGAAGTTGCCTAAACTATAAATAGGGGTGCTTAGGGCTTTTCTAGGTAATGCAAGAGGATTTTCTAAAGCTTTGCAAGGGTTTGCTAAGGGGTTTAGGGCTATCAAAGGTGTGAGAGAGAGAGAGAAAGAGAGAGAGAGAGAGAGACGAAGCTTGTAGAAGGGAGGTTATGATCGTGGAGGTAATCTACTATGCAATCAACATCTCAGCGCTTCTACGTCCTCGTGATCAGTGATATCTCTCCATTGTTCTTTTATTCTCTTATTGTTTATCCACTCCCGCGTGAGTAAAAAAGGTTGCAACGTTCTACTTCATAGTAGATTGTTGATCTGGACGAGGTCCCGTGGTTTTTACCTATTTGAGGGTTTTTCACGTAAAAATCTCTTGTGTCGTGTGGTTTGTGCTTTGATTTATTTCATTGCTTTATTATCCCATAATTCTGGTTTGTTTTGGGAGGCTAGATCCTAATGTTTTGTGGGATCGGTTCTGAATTATGGAAGGTGACTCATTAAGGATGATCAACCTCAATGGTTCTAACTGGATCATATGAAAGGCTAAGATTGAGGACTTGCTTTATTGCAAGGACTTGTATTCTCCAATTCAAGGCATAAAGGCAAAGTCAAAGGATATGACAAATGATGATTAAAAGAAATTGGACCGGAAGGCGGTGGGGTTTATTAGACAATGGTTAGATGATTCCGTATTCCACCATGTGTCTACGGAGACTTCAGCCGCTAGCCTATGACTGAAATTACAAGGGTTGTATGAGAGGAAGACAGCCGGCAATAATATTTTCTTGATACAACGACTTGTGAATCTCAAGTTCAAAGATGGTGGTTCTGTGGCCGAGCACATGAATGAGGTCAGCAATATATTGAACCAGCTCTCCGCTATGAAGATGGTCCTGGATGATGAATTATAGGCTTTGCTATTGCTTAGGTCATTGCTTGATAGTTGAAAGACATTGGTGGTGTCTCTAAGTAACTCCGCGCCAAACGGAAAGGTATTCATGGAATAGGTAGCTAGTTGTCTCTTTAATGAGGAGACAAAGAGGAAGTCTCAGGGGTCTACTCAGCAAGAGGCCCTTGTGACACAGGAACGGAGGAGAGGAAAGAATAGGAAGGGCGGGAAGGCCCAAGATAAATTAAGAAGCAAGTCGAGTACTAGGAAGGATGTTGAATGCTGGAATTGTGGCAAGAAGGGCTATTATAAGCATGAATGTCGTAAGAATAAAAACGACAAGAAAGAAAAAGGAAAGGAGACGGAAGATGAATCAGATTCCACTATAGTCGCTTCAGATGGCGACGTTGTAGTTATTTTTTCAACAGATCATGATGTTTACCTCATGGCTATGAGTCAGGACATCGACTGGGTGATGGACTCGGGAGTCTCTTTTCATACGACGCCACGCAGGGACTTCTTTTCAAGCTACAAGTCAGGTGATTATGGGACCGTGAAGATGAGAAATTCTGGTGTATCGAAGATCGTAGGGGTCGGTGATATTTGTGTGAAGACCGATGTGGGCTGCACATTGGTTCTCAGGGATGTGAGGCATACCTCAGACATTCGCCTCAACTTGATATCGACGGGAAGGCTGGATTATGATAGTTATGAAAGCCGGTTTGCTGGTGGGCACTGAAAGCTCATTAAGGGTTTGTTGATCACAGCTAGAGGAAAGAAGTGTTGCACCCTTTATAAGGCAAGTGTCAGTGTGTACAAGGGTGGGTTGAACGCAGCGGAAGATTCAACTATTGACATGTGGCACATGCGTCTAGGCTAGATGAGTGAAAAAGGCCTTCAAGTACTAGCGAGGAAGTGACTCCTTCCAGACGTGACAGGTATACTTCTCAAAACCTGTATTGATTGTTTATTAGGGAAACAACATAGAGTTTCATTTGTTAAATCTGCTTCTCATGTTAATAAAGTGCATACATTAGATTTGGTTTATTCTGATGTTTGTGGTCCTATGAGGATAAAAATCTTGGGTGAGACATTGTATTTTATCACTTTTATAGATGATGCATCTAGGAGGGTTTGGGTTTATGCTTTGAAATCTAAGGACGTGGTCTTTGGTGTGTTTAAATTGTTTCATGCTATGGTCGAGAGAGAGACAGGTAGATCATTGAAGTGCATCCGCACTGATAATGGTGGTAAATACATCGGTGACTTTCATGAGTATTGTAAGTCCCTGGGTATACAGCATGAACAGACGGTTCCCAAGACCCCCCCAGCATAATGGTGTGGTTGAGTGAATGAATCGTACAATTGTAGAGAAAATCAGATGCATGTCAAAATTGCCCAAGATGTTCTGGGGAGAAGCAATGTACACAGTAGTGTATCTGATAAACAGGTCTCCATTAGCCCTGTTGAATGGAGAAGTGCTTGAGAAGGTGTGGATTGGACAAGATCCATCGTACAGTCATCTCAAGGTGTTTGGATGCAGGGTATCCGTTCACGTACCAAAGGATGAGAGGTCTAAGCTCGATATGAAGATCAGACAGTGTGTTTTTGGGATACGGTGATGAAAAGTTCGGTTACAGATTGTGCGATTCGACCGAGAAGAAGCTCGTCAGGAGCAGAGATGTGATTTTCTTTGAAGATCAGTGTATAGAAGACATTGGTAAGCCAAAGAAGAACCAGCTTAGTTTATGTGAGCTAGAGGACATGGATCTTATTATTCCTCTCGTAGTACCTGATGACGGGGGAGTACAAAAAGGTGCAGAGGACGAGGGAGTTCCTTAAGAAGATGGACCAGGGGAGAAGCCCTCACTTCATCCACCTGTTGAGCCACATGTGAGGAGGTCATCTAGGGACAGATAGCCGTCCAAGAGGTACTTGCCGCATGAGTACATTATGCTGACTGATGGGGGAGAGCCAGAAGATTATTCTGAGGCCCTAGCCAACGAGCATAAGGGGGAATAGTTGAAAGCTATGCAAGAGGAGATGGAATCCTTGCATAAGAACCACACCTATGATATGGTGAAATTACCTAAGGGTAAGAAAACTTTGACCAACAAGTGGGTGTTCAGAAAGAAAGTTAAGTAGAAGAATTCACAGACGAGGTTTAAGGCCAGACTTGTGGTGAAAGGGTTTGGTCAAAGGAAAGGCATAGACTTCGAGGAGATATTCTCACAAGTGGTGAAGATGACATCCATATGGGTGTTGCTTGGGTTGACGGCTAGCATGGATCTGGATATAGATCAGTTAGATGTTAAAAATGCCTTCCTCCATGGTGGCTTGGAAGAAGAGATCTACATGCACCAATCAGAGAGGTTCGTAGTTAAAGGTAAGGAGCATATGGTGTGTAGGCTGAGAAAGAGCTTGTATAGGCTGAAACAAGCTCCACGGCAATGGTACAAGAAGTTCTACTTGTTTATATTGAAGCGTGGGTATGACAGGATGGAGTCGGACCACTGTGTGTTCACGCACAAGTTTTCAGATGGTGATTTCTTAGTTCTGCTGTTATATGTTAATGACATGCTCATCATGGGAAAAGATATCAAGAAGATCAACAGGCTGAAACTGGAGTTGGGCAAGTCGTTTCCGATGAAAGACTTGGGCCAAGCTAAACAGATCCTACGAATGGAGATAAACCATGATAGAAGCAGCAGGAGCTTTAGTTGTCACAAGAGTGGTATATTGAAAAAGTCCTAGAGCGGTTCAATATGAATGCAGTGAAGCTGGTCAGTACTCCACTGGATAGTCACTTCAGATTGAGCAATAGACAATGTCCCACGATAAAGGCAGATGGATGAGATACAGAAAATACCCTATGCGTTAACAGCAGGAAGTTTGATGTATACTATAGTGTATACGCGCCCAGACATAGCATATGCGGTTGGTGTTGTCAGCCGGTATCTTTCTAATCATGACTAAAAATTGGGCAGCAGTGAAGTGGATACTACGGTATCTAAGAGGCTCATCCAGGTTAAGCCTATGCTTTGGTGCGGGCTACACAGATACAGATATAGCATGTGATATAGACTCCAAGACGTATACATCGGAGTTTATGTTCACGTTTGCAGGGGGAGCGGTCTCTTGGCAGAGGAAACTACAGAAGGTCGTAGCATTATCGACAACAGAGGCCTAGTACATTGCAGTCATAGAGGCATGTAAAGAGATGTTTTGGATGAAAAGGTTCCTACAGGAACTTAGCCTAAAGTAGGAGGAGCACGTGGTCTATTGCGATAGTGAAAGTGCTATACACTTGAGCAAGAATCCAAGTCAGCATTCCAAGTCGAAGCACATAGAGATTCGGTATCACTGGATCAGGAATACTTTGGAATAGAAAGTGTTACAACTTGAGAAAGTCCACACGGACGTTAATGGGTCAGACATGATGACTAAGGCTTTGCTCAAGGACAAGTTCGAGGTTTATAGAAACCGGGTTGGCTTGAAGAAGGTGAATCCCTCCTAAGTCGAAAAGGGGAAGATTTGATGGGATTTTTTTTTTCTCCCCAGGCTCGACTAGTTGAGAGCCTCACTCGATCGGTCGAAGGTGGTGGTCGACTAGTCGAGGACTGGTTTGACTCAAACTCCAACGAGTTTGGTTTATTTTTTCCCGTGGTGCTCGACCAGTTTGGGGAGGTGCTCAACCGGTTGAGTGAGCGCTCGACTGGTCGATGACTCGCCTCGACCAGTCAAGCTTACGTAGATTTGAGTCTGGATCTTGTACGGACTGTAAAAATTTGAGGTGGTTTTTGCCATAGTGTGGAAGGAAGTTGCCTAAACTGTAAATAGGGTTGCCTAGAGCTTTTCTAGGTAATGCAAGAGGGTTTCCTAAAACTTTGCAAGGGTTTGCTAAAGGGTTTAGGGCTATCAAAGGTGAGAGAGAGAAAGAAAGAGAGAGAGAGGAAGCTTGTAGAAGGGAGGTTATGCTCGTGGAGGTGATCTACTGTGCAATCAACATCTCGGTGCTTTTACCTCCTCGTGATCGGTGAGATCTCTCCGTTTTTCTTTTATTCTCTTATTGTTTATCCACTCCCGCGTGAGTGAAGAAGGTTGCAACGTTCTACTTCATAGTGAATTGTTAATCTGGACGAGGTCCCGTGGTTTTTACCTCTTTGAGGGTTTTCCAAGTAAAAATATCTTATGTCGTGTGGTTTGTGCTTTGATTTATTTCATTGCTTTATTATCCCATAATTCTGGTTTGTTTTGGGAGGCTAGATCCTAAGGTTTTGTGCAAGGCCCCCAACACTATCCAATCGGAAAATAGTTATATTAAACTAATCATCAATACCAATAAGAATATGAATTCAATTGAACGATTCTCTCATAAAACATTTGGACATCAATCACAGGGAATCAAGAGCATATAAAGCACCCTTGGGTGACAATAGATAAATCAATTATACAGATTGATTCATTATCTAATTTAATCTAAGTAGTTGTTAAATCTAAATATTCATCGTAACTACAATTCACTGTAAATTCAAAAATCAACAACTCGAAGACTTTAAAGTAATATCCAAATAAACTTCGATCTATTATCATCATTCAAATCCATTGTTTGTTAAATCAAATAAACTAAATAATGGAATGAATTACAAGCATCATTCCTTAGCCTTAGTTAATAAGTAGCCTAGCATGGCTAACATTCTAGAACAAAATAAAAATAAAAGATCTATTAGAACTCATGAAGAAATCGAAGCGGAGGAATGTTGCTTGCACTCCACCCAAGCTCTCTCTCTTTCTCTAAACCCTCGAAGACACCTGAGAACGTCCTAAACAACTCCTTAAATATATATGAGCTCAAAACTTACGCAACGACTTGAAATTTTTGTAAATCGACTTTGAATTTATATAATTGCTTGCACTATTGATGAGTCTTTGATGACATTGAACTCCCATCGAATACCTTGTCGATGACATCGAAGTGCTCCTCAAGAAATTGAGTAGAAACACAAAAACTGTCCAGCAACGGTTTTTTAAAATTTGGAAGTCTGTCGATGGCATCGAGTAGTGAGTCCAGCAACTAACTTTGAAAATCATAGAATTTTTTGATTTATGCTCGATGACATCGACCTCCCATTGAAGTTTACTCGATGGGATCGAAAATCTCTGAACTTCTTTTATTTTTAGCTCCACTTTAAAATTTTCAAATTTTTTCCTTTTGCACTTTAAAATCTTCAATTCTTCATTATATCTTATTTTGAACTCTAATTCCATCACTTTTAGTACATTTTCATCATTGGTTCCAAAATCACCTCGCATGCATAAAACATATGTAAGTATATCAAATTAATACTCAAATTCATGGAAAGAGAATGCAATTGAGAGGATAAATATGTAATATTTGAGTGTCAACACCATGCAGGTCTAGGGTAAGCCTTGTAAAGCTTGGGAGGCTATGCGCTATTGTGGTGGTCATTTAACATATAGTCACCCGTGTCTAGGGACACTAGAATCCCGATTGGTCCCACTTACCCGATTCTTACTCCTTGCACGCAACCCGATCAATCTTGTCAGAGCGGACCCTACAGTATTGTGTTCTTCACTACGAGGTTGAGTGGGAGATGTTGGTAGCTTGCATGTGCCACATGTAGTGCCATGCATGTGTCCCACATGTGGCACACTTGTTTAGTGTAGGCAACCCCTGGTGGGGCCCGACCTAACATGTGTCACTGAGGTGGGATGCTGGCCCACCGACCCTCTTTCACCACCTCTCACACCATCCCTCCCCTTTCTTATTTAAAAGGAAAAGGTGGGTGTGGGGTGTGTGCGCGTGAGTGTACATCAACAAAAATAGGAGAACATCAACAAAAATAGGAGAGAGAGAGAGGAATTTTTGTGCGTGTGGCACGTGATGTGCGCAGTGGGTACATATGATACATGTTGCTGTAAGAGAAGGGTTCGTTCTTATGATTGTTTGAGGCCGAGTGTGTCGTCAGATCAGGTAAGTGAATGGGCTCATCTTCTCTTTGTGTAGTTGATTTGAGCAGGCCACCGATTTCTATATTTTGGCTTTCAATTCGATTGTGTAATCGCGCCATTTGATCCGCAATTATGTTAATGGACCTAACCCACCACACTGTTCATCGACGCCCGACATAATCAATAGGTAGGCATGTTTGGTAAGTATGTTTTTTAAACACATCGTCCGTGAAGCCTGTTGGGTTGATGAAATACCCAATCTAGTAATGCCGTGATAGTGGGGCCCACCTTAATGTATGTGTTATATATATACTCTCTTCATCCATTTTGCCAGCTCATTTTAAGATATTGGCCCAAAAAAGGGCTACATCCTAATCTTAGGTGGATCACACCACAGGGAACAATGGTAATGACCGCCCACCATTAAAAACTTCCTAGGGCCTATCACAATGTTTATTTTCCATCCAACTTGTTGGCAAGGTCACATAGACTGGGATGAAGAGAAAATACAAATATCAGCTTGATCTAAAAGTTTTGTGCCGCCAGCAAGTTTTTAATGACAGATGTTCAATCATTATGTTTCCTATGGTGTGGTCCATGTGAGATTTGGAGGTGTTTCATTTTTGGGTCATGCCTAATGCCTTAAAATGAGTTGGAAAAATGGACAGATGGCATGGATATATAACACTTACATCAGAGTGGGTCCACCACCGCTCGACTGAACATGCTGTTACCCTGACCTTGCTAGGTGAACCCAACTCCACATGCCTGGGGTCCACCATGATGTTTCTTAGAAATCCGCCCTATCCATCCATTTTTCCAAATCATGTTAGAAGGTGAGCCAAAAAATGAGGCAAATCCAAAGCTTAAGCAAGCCACATTGAAGAAAATAATGGAGATTGAACAACCACCATTGAAATATTTCCGAGGCCCACTATGATGATTATATGCCATTCAAAATGATCATAATGTCATTCCAACCCTATAAGACCATATGAAGAAACATGTGGATATTTCAAAAAAAATAAATGTGCACCTCATGACTGTTTTAATAGTGAAGGTTCAATTCCGTCTTTTCAAGTAGTGTGTGTTGGACGTAGGCCAGTGGGGCCCACTGGTGAGCAATCACTAGTGGGTGGGTCCCACGAGCTTTGGCTTCTTCCGGTCTTTTTCGTCTTCTGTTATATTTCAAATTCAATTTTGAATTTGATTTATGATAGGAGATAGGGATAAGACCGGATGATGTGGCCTTATCCCAATCCCACCCAAACTCTACTTCCTCTGTTATAAAAAGGAGTGCGCTTCTCTAATGGAACGCATCGAATCATACAAAACACAGAGAGAAATAGAGTGCGCTATAGTCTGTCCATCTTGGCTTGTCCTTAGGACGATCTGATCCATAGATCGCTATCCGAGACCACTATATACCGTAGGATCAGAGGTGTGAAAAGTTCAATCTGCTCCAGTAGTAGATAGACGGGTCATTGGAGCATCAATCTTCAGCTTTGTGAAGGTCCCCATTATCGTGTAGACCGTCAGATCTTGAGGGCTCATCTTCCGCATTTCCCTACAGTGGTATCAGAGCATTTCAACGGCGGATCTCCGAATCTTATCATCTAAAAAGGTAAGTAGCCCATCCTTTCCTTTTAGATTGGAATCAAAAGGCTTTCAAATGATATTAGTTCATGTATACCATTTTGTTCACGGAATGATCCAAGTAATGTACCACATGCGGGTACATCACAAATATATGTCATACCATAACTTTTGTACACGTGGGGGGTCATAATGGCTAGTCTACGTTATGCCATATCTCAAGCAAACGTAGAGATCGGTTTGACTGATGTTGTTGTATTGAAATACAACATAGCTATTAGTGACTAGTGTTGTTGTATTGAAATACACCACTGGCTGATGTATTAGAAAAACGGAATGGCTAAGTACACGCATTCTTATTCTGATAAGTGGGTCCATATATGATTACTGTACAATAAAAAATCCACGTGATGTACCCCATGAATATACATTACAGCAGATATTTACTCCCACTTTAATGTTGAATGTGGACTGTTGTTGTGTTTTTTCTATAATCGACCGTCCAATGGTAGACCACAGATGGAAAGGTTAAGATTGTCCATGAAGGAAAGTTTGTAGGGTATAATCCATCCATGGTGCAACTCAATCTACCAGCGGTGTGGATTACCAAACCATGAAAGTATGTAGCATATACCTAATACGTGTGCATAATACCAACTAAATAGTTGAATTGAAGTCAACCACTAAAACATAGCTACTGGTGAAGTATCCCACCATACTTGTACATGTGATGACTGTTGTACATGCACACAAATGTATATGCACGTATGTTGAATGATGTACACGTGTACACAAGTTTAAAAAAAATTCTCCATATGTTGGATGATGTACACGTGTGCACGAATACTTGCCAGATGTGCACGTGTACACATGTGTACACATGTTGTTCTGATAGACAACTTCAACTTGATACATAGCATCCGTACACGAATTGGCTAGTGTTTGCCATAGCTCTATTCATGTACGTCAACAACCCATGAATTTCCATCGTTGTATTCTTGTACGTTAGCATTGAATATTTCCCACATTGAATATTCATGTGCCATATTCATGTGTTGTATCCATATGCAAATCATGTGTTGAATCCATATGCAAATTATGTATTGTATCCATGTGTTGTATCCATGTGCTATAAAATGTTCATGTATTACTCGGATGGCAAGGTATGTGTTGTATCTAAACCGTCTATCCACATGGAATACTATGCAGTCAGCAACACATATGGATCTTATAACGAGGTATGTGTTGTATCGAAACCGTCCATCCATCTGGTGAGCTTGAATATCAAGTGGGCCATATGGATACACGACATGGATAAACCACATATTTTTGAGATTGGCTCAAAGGAGTTTACTAAGTACGCAATCTGATTTCCATGTCGCCTGTAGCAATGTGGCACATGAACATGGGAAATGGGCCGCTCATCTGGTAATGATGATGCACATATAATATATACATAATGATGCACAAGTGAAGTACTGTGTGTAATGAATGCATCTATGCTTGTGATATAATGATAGGCCCTAGGATTGGCATACTGCTTACATATATATGCATATATATATATATATATATATATATATTGTTTCCTTCATGATATTATCTTCACCGTTGATCTAGAGATCATTAGTGAGCGAAACGATCATCAACCATGATGATCAATATTGATGAAAGGATCCATCATCAACAATGATCATTAACGGTAATGATCGGATCTATCACTAATAGTCATGATCACAGAAGAAGATAGAACTCTCCTGATATCTTAGCACTTTATTTTCTTTCTGATGATGATGTTTATATGAGTGAAATAATTAGGCTTGATATGTTTAGATCTAAGCCTTCCTTATTTTTCATTTGAACATATAGAAAAACTTAGTGCTAGAATCCTCCCTAAAATTAAAGGTTGTGCATAACCTGAGTGGGAGTTTAATCTCCTCCACCAAATGATGCATGCAACCAAATAATGGAAGGTTGCATGTTATACAATTAAAATTTTATAAAAGTACGAATTTCATCTTAATTTGAGAACTTGATTGTTCTACACCGCCCATTCGGGTATGTGGACTTTCAGATCTCATTAAGATGTGTTGACTACTTTTATATTATGAAAATTTGTATAACACGTAGAAATGCTGATGATTAGTGTCAATACCTTAGATCTTAGCTAAGTAGTGATACTCATGCAATGTAGAGATGGCTACCAAAGCGTTGATCGCTGAACAACTGAAAGGACAACATTTCGACGGCAACAACTACGAAGACTGGTCCCGCGCGGTGCGATGCCTTCTGGACGAGGACGATATATCTCACACACTCGATGTAGTTCAAGAGGAACCCATCTTAGCTGAAAACGGAAATTTACAAGAACATAGGGTTGCGATGACTCGCTACAATAAGTGGCGAAAATAAAATCGTTCAGCCCGTAATGTTCTTCTTAGCACCATGCACAAAGAACTCATACCTACGTATGAAGTGCATGAAACCGCTAAGGGAATCTGGGAAGCACTAACAGATGCCTATGCGCAAAAGTCAGATGCAAGAGTTAGGGCAATGAAATTGAAATTCCAGGAGTATAGGATGCCCGTCGGCTGCCCCATCAAAGATCATATCCATAAGATGGAGCAAATGATAGGTGCCCTTAGGAATGTTGGGTGTAAATTGACTGAAAATCAAAAGATTATAGCCATGCACCGTTCCTTGCCTGAATCTTGGGCCCAAATCAAAAGAATTTCAACCATACTGATTCTATCACTACGTTCGAGAGACTTTTGTGGCCACTTGTACGTGAGGTCCAATTCACCAAGTTCGGCTGTGGGCCTTTGTAGCGAGACCCATAAGCGGAAAGCTAACAATAAACGGTCCAAAGCTCGCAAGAAGGCGAAGAAGAATAACCAAGAACAGAAGATCACAGCACCTGCTCCAAATCTCAAGAAGGGGAACGGAAAGAATAAGCAGAAAAAGACAAATGTAGTCTGCTTTGTCTGTGGAAATTCTGACCATTATGCTCGACAGTGCGCCCATAAAAAGACGGTAATTTCTCAGTCACTTGATACTTTGTATGTAGGCGTTTATTCTGAAATCCTTTCCGTTGATACTATATCTAACGAGTGGATTTTGGATTCAGGCGCAACAAAGCACGTGATAAGTAGTCGTCGAGGACTCGAGGAATTCCGACCTGTAGCCAAGGGGAGTTACAAGCTGTACATGGGCAATAATACTGTTGAACACGTTCAAGGGATTGGCGTTTTCCATCTACGTACGCGCATAGGGCGAACAATCATACTCCGTGATATTCAATATGCACCGGGGATGCGTCGGAATTTAATTTCTATTTCTAGGTTATTAGCTGATGGTTTTGATATTCGATTTTCCGAGACAAGAGTTTCTTTGAGACAGAATAATCTCATTTTCGCATGGGGTAATTTAATTTCAGACTTATTTATTCTAGACGTAGAATGTGATAATGCATCTATTGTTTTGTCTGCTATGTCGAATGAAACTGTAGTATCTGAATCTCAAAAATGGCACGTGAGGTTAGGTCACATTGGAAAGGATCGTATGACAAGACTAGTACGTTCTGGTCTGTTAGACTCCTTATCCAAAGTTGATTTGCCATTTTGTGAACATTGTGTGTCCGGGAAGACTTCGAAGAAACCATTTCTTAAAGTGGCTAGGTCAAAGGGCACACTAGAGATAATCCATTCAGATATCTGTGGACCCTTTAATGTACATGCCAGAAATGGATGCCAATACTTTGTCACTTTCATTGACGATTACTCGCGCTATGGATATGTGTATCTCATCTCACACAAATTTGAGGCTTTTGATTGTTTTCTTAAATACAAAGCTGAGGTGGAAAATCAGCTTGAGAAAAATATTAAAATCCTTCGATCTGATAGAGGTGGCGAGTATACATCTGAAACGTTTAAATCATACTGTGAAAACGCTGGAATAGTTCGGCAGTACACAATGGCTTACACACCACAACAAAATGGTGTTGCGGAGAGAAGGAATATGACATTATTGGACATGATTAGATCGATGATGGCTCAAGCCAATCTCTCTACCACATTCTGGGAGACGCATGCAATGTAATGCCTCTCGTCCTAAATAGAGTCCCATCCAAATCAATTCCTAAGACTCCATATGAGATGTGGTCTGGGAGGATTCCTTCTCTAGCCAACCTACGCCCTTGGAGATCTTTGGGATATGTTTTGCTACCTACTCCGCATAGAGGTAAACTTGATAGTAAGACCATTGAATGCATATTCATAAGATACCCTATGCATTCAAAGGGATACATTCTAGTTTATGAGGACCATGGACGATGGATTGAGATAGAATCCTGAGACGTGACCTTCGTTGAAGATAGATACCCAAGCCGAATGAAGCAAAAGGTTCCAATCCAACTTTTTGAAATACCCGATGTATCTCAGGAGAGTGGGAATTCTGCTTCACAAGACGATGATACTCCTATAGTTCGTCAGGACAGTGGGAGGACATCTCAGCAGGCTCATGAGTTATGTCGAAGCGAAAGAGGATTGATTCCCTGAAGATATTTCGATATTGAAGGGCAAACATTCTCTTGCATTGCAGTTGATGATGATGAACCTGATTCGTATCAAGATGCATTATTATCTTCTAACTCGGCCGATTGGGTGAATGCTATGGACGAAGAGATCGCTTCTATGGAGAAGAATAAAGTCTGGGAACTTGTTGATCTGCCTTCCAATCGCAAAGCGATAGGTAACAAATGGGTACTAAAAATTAAAAGAAAGGCGCATGGTACAGTGGACAAGTATAAAGCACGATTAGTTGCTAAAGGTTTTACACAACAAGAAGGCATTGATTACGAGGAGACCTTTTCACCTGTTGCAAAGTTCTCCTCAATCCGCATGATCTTGTCCATTGTCGCAAGTTTAGACTTAGAGTTATATCAGATGGATGTAAAGACCGCATTCTTAAATGGTGACTTGGATGAAGGAATATACATGCAACAACCCATGGGTTATGTGGACAAAAAACATCCAAAGAAAGTTTGCAAATTGTTGAAATCTATTTATGGGCTGAAGCAATCTTCAAGACAGTGGTACATGAGGTTCCACTTGGCCATCACCATCTTTGGATTCACAATGAGTGAAGAAGATCATTGTGTATACATGAAACGGTCTGGAAGATCTTTTCTGATACTATCTCTATATGTAGACGATATCCTGTTAGCTGGTAATGACATGCAATTGTTGACATTAACTAAAGATTGGCTATTCTTGAACTTTGAGATGAAAGACCTTGGTGAAGCCAACTTTATCCTTGGGTAAAATCATCAGGGATCGCCTAAGAAATTTTTAGGCTTGTCTCAAGCAACCTATATACAAAAGATCTTAGAGCGGTTCGGATGGAAAATTCAAAAGTCATTGAAACCCCTATGGATAAAGCTACCAAGTTAAACAGAAATCGTGTCCCCGCATCGAAGCCGAAATTGGTCATTTGTCCTCGGTCGCACCTTATGCAAGCGCAGATGGAAGCTTAATGTATGCTATGCTATGCACCGACGGATATTAGCTATGCAGTTGGCATAGTCAGCCGTTATCAGAGTAACCCAGGACAGTCTCATTGGCAAGCCGTCAAACGTATATTCCGCTATCTCAGAGGAACAAAAGACCTAATGTTGTGTTATTAAGGCACGAGTCTCGAGCTCAAAGGATATTCTGATGCTACTTGGGGTAATGACGCCGACGAGGGAAAGTCTACTTCAGGGTATGTATTCTTACTCGGAGGAGGAGCTATCTCATGGTCGAGTAAGAAACAGACATCCACAGCTCTTTCATCTATGGAGGCCGAGTACATTGCATGTTGTGTTATAGTTCATGAGTGTGTATGGGTTCGCAGATTTCTATTGAGTCTGGGTATTGTACCGAGTGTTCGTCAGCCTATATCGCTGAAGATAGACAATACTTCTGCTATTGCTTGGCAAAGGACCCTAAACACCACCAGAAATCTAAGCACATTGAGATCAAGTATCATTACGTCCGTGATCAAGTGAGAGATAAAAAGGTCGCCCTCAGTTACATTCCTACCAAGGAGATGATGGCTGATCCCATGACAAAACCTATAGCTAGAGATCTATTTCAGGTTCACGTCAGGCAGATGGGATTGAGGAAAACTTGATTGATGTACTTGTTTTGTAATACCTTTGATCTTTCATTAATGAATAATATATTCCATTTATTCAGTATTGAACACTAATATAAACTAGGTAAGAAGATCATCAGCATTTACTTTGAGATCACGTAGGATTTCTATTTTTGTCGGTAGGCTGGTCACCCACTCGCACGGGTTGACCAACCTTAAATGTACGAGAGAGGTACATTTGGGGCTATGTTTATACATTGAGGTATGAACTTTCCTTTATTGTGAATAATAAAGGATGAGGATAGGAGTGAGTCATATCCGCCTACAATCTTATAAAGATTGTAGATGAGACTGATAAAGTCGAATAACATAATCGCACCATTCCTATACTTGCGATCAATGTTATGGCCTGAAATTAAAGCCAGGTTATGAGGTTATGAGATAAGTCGTACCTTATGTAGAATAACTTGCGTACTGTAGACCTGACTTACACCTAGTATTGTCTACTTTACGACGTGGGTTGTAGCCACGTGCTGGGACCTTTTACCTACAGATTGCTTTGATTCGATCTAATCATTGCAACGTGCGAATAGCCAGTCCCGTAGGTGACTCCTTGTGTCCTTAGCTACCCTCCTCTTGTGTATATGAGGATGAGATTGAGTGTCGCTACTTTAGTGTACAATGATGAAAGGTCCTTGATTGACCAGACTCGGTTACGCTAGGAAAGCGGCTTGATTAATTCCAAATTACACATCTGCGTGGGGAAGATCCCGTGACAGCTACACCAAGTTTCTAGAACTATAAATACGCACTTGAAGACTTATCCGCCGGCAGTATCGAGTTGTTTTTATTAGACTTTTGTAAACAGTATTTTTCTTAAAAAGCATATATATAAATAAGTATTGCTTTGAATTGGTTTTAATCGAAGTTTGTGAAAAATCAAGTTTTCAGAATAACTCGATAAGTTGGATAAGTGCGTATGTTGGCCGAGTACTCCAGATCGGGAGTTAACTCTATCCGGTGTGGTCATGCGGACTAGGACAGGCATTACAAAGCTTGGGTTATTGAGTACTAGTTAGGTGGTCACTTAGTACTTAAGCACCTGTGAGAAGATTATGGTGCTCCAGCTGGTCCCACGCCTCTGATTCTTTTGATCGCGATGTTTTGGTATTTGATTGTTATAAGGCAAGTTAGTTGGACAAATTTTTGTGCCTATCCCACAAGGTGATTGAGTGGGAGATGTTGGACGTAGGCCAGTGGGGCCCACTGGTGAGCAATCACTAGTGGGTGGGTCCCACGAGCTTTGGCTTCTTCCGGTCTTTTTCGTCTTCTGTTATATTTCAAATTCAATTTTGAATTTGATTTATGATAGGAGATAGGGATAAGACCGGATGATGTGGCCTTATCCCAATCCCACCCAAACTCTACTTCCTCTGTTATAAAAAGGAGTGCGCTTCTCTCATGGAACGCATCGAATCATACGAAACACAGAGAGAAATAGAGTGCGCTATAGTCTGTCCATCTTGGCTTGTCCTTGGGACGATCTGATCCATAGATCGCTATCCGGGACCACTATATACCGTAGGATCAGAGGTGTGAAAAGTTCAATCTGCTCCAATAGTAGATAGACGGGTCATTGGAGCATCAATCTTCAGCTTTGTGAAGGTCCCCATTATCGTGTAGACCGTCAGATCTTGAGGGCTCATCTTCCGCATTTCCCTACAGTGTGGCCCACTCGAGTGTTGGATTTGCTTCATATTTAGGCCCATAGCCTAAAATGAGTCAATGAAAATGGTGAACAAGCTGGATTTCTTAAGAACATTATGGTGGGGCGCTTCAATTTTTTGAGCCCCTCTATTGTGAGGTGGGGCTTTAATAATACTTTTTTCAAGTTGTGTAGCCCACCTCAGTTTTGGATCTTCATTATATTTGGACACACCAATTAAAATGAGCTGGAAAAACTAGTGGTCATAGTGGATTTCTTAGAAACATCACGGTGGGCCACACAACAATGGGTGCGGTTTCTAAAATGATATGAATAAAATGGTTGATGGGGGTGGATTTCTCAAAATCATTAGGGGATGTATTTCCCAACATGGCACATCCATTCATTAGGCTCTGTTACCCAGTATAGGTTACTTTTTTTAAGTTGAAAAGAAAAGAAAAAACTTATGAAAATAAGTTACTTTGTGTTATGAGTTACTTATTTAAGTTTAATAACAAAAATAATTTAAGTTGAAAAATTAACTTATTAATTTAAAAAGTTACTTATTGCGTGGTATCCAAACCGGCTTTAAATATCTGAGATGTGCATTTAAATATTGTAAATATACTGTGGAAGAGGCCTATGAGACTGACACCTTCAAAAGCTGTTGATATGATATACTTGTGTCATGATTTGTGGGTTCTTTACCAACTGACACAGGGAATGAACAATGGATATGTGAACCTTGACTTGGTCCTTAACCAAGTGACTTAGGAATGAGCTCCTGATGTGCACATGGTGGACCTTGATGCATTATTTATTTATCTGGAATGTGTATGTGGAATCATGTAACACATTTATATGGTTTTATTTCCATAGCTTTTTATTTAAAGCCTTCTATGATAGCTCTTTGCACATATTAAGATGTGGAATTATTTGTCTAGCTCATTATATTTTTATGCTTGTTCTAACACCTATGAAGTTCTGTATTAGTTATCTCTCTGCTTCATTCCTTCTCCTCCTTATATAACACCTTCATAGTTTTTTAACCTCTGCATTTGTTACTTTGCATACATAGGATATAAGTTCTAGTGCAGACTTCAACAAAGATTCAATTGAGCACAATGAAAGGTGGCTTACAAAGTTGGGTTATAGGACTCTTGAAATTCTTGTCATAGTTCATGTCTTTAGGCAATCAACATGTCAACATTTTTCTCATTCCATCATAGAAATTTCAGCCATCTTGTTCTCTTGGAATTTATGTCATTTTAGACCAACTTAGATTCATTATACTTGTTCGGTGTTATTGTTCATGTATTGAAGAAATCTTGAAAACTACTGAGACAAGACATTTGACTGTGGGAGCCTTTGCAAGTTTTTTCCCAAATGAAGCTATTAATCAGTTGTATAGAAAATAAAAAGTTTATGCACGTAATAGTAACACAGTCAAATGCCCCACTTTACATCATTAATAAAAGTATTTTTACAATTAAATAACATTAATAAAATATTAGTTTCTTATCAGAGTTGTCTAAAAAATTCTCCTCGGTGCAAGTGGATTTGAGAAGTTTTCTTAGTAACATCAACATATTTTCAATTATGGACAATACACCCGAACATTCACATTATTATAAGCACCGAACTAATAAAAAAATACATGCAACGAATAAGTAATGACCAATAATTAAAGAGTTGGACTCATTTCACCAAATGCCGTTATTTGAATATACAATGCCGTGCGCATATGAAATAGAATGGATTCTTCATCTTGCCAATGGGGCACTGCACGGACACGAGTGTGGTTCCTCCGCGACCGTAATGACAGGGCGGTCGATACGACAGAAGTATCAGGGTTCCGATTACTCAGGTACGCACTGCACATGGACAGTTCAGGGCCAACCAGGAGCGTCTGACATCACACACACACACGCACACACACGCATGAAAAAGATACAAAAGGGACGGGGTCTTACATTGTACATCCTGAACACTCATCTTTCAAGGCCAAACCTGGATGATTGATCGCCCAAAAGGGAAAACCTTCGATACTCTAGCTAAGTGTGGATAATACACATGCACTTAAAAGTTAGGAATTGCGCACATGACATACAAGCAGTGAACACTGGGACCCGGAACCAGCAATGTGGGTGGTACCCTGACCATGGGCCCACCTTGCTGCATGCGTTGTATATATATCTACGCTGCCATCCATCCATTTCGCCAACTCATTTTAATAGCATGAGCCCAAAAATGAAGCAGATACAAATCTCAGGTGGACCACACCACAGAAAACAGTAGCCATTGATCGCTCCTCATAAAAAACTTCCTATGGCCCACTGCTTTAAAGACTTCCCTTGACAGAAGCCCTAGCGTTAAGGAGTTCCCTCGGTTCATCGAGGCAAGGTAAGCATGGGCGAGCTTTGGCGATCCATCGTTGTTTCCCAATCTAATCAACAACCGATTCTCCAATTGCCTTGAACAGTCTCTCTATCTGGCTTTGTTATTATTATTGTGCCATCTGCAAACTGTGAGATAAGTGGTGCCACAGCTCCTGGAGAGATCTGAGTGCCCTGCAGTTGTCCCTCTTGGAAGCTATGTTTGAGCAGTCGATTTCATGTCTCTGCAACCTAGGAAGCCAGTCGTAGAAGCGAAGCCTATCGCCACACCCTGACCAATATCAAATACAAGATTGGGCCCCTTCTCAAAGATTTGATGGAGTGGTCCACCATCAAATTGGTGGACATTTATTGTAGGTGCTTAGCAATGAAAATATACGATGGTTCTATTTATTGGAGGCATTTAGAAACGAAAATATTTCGATGGTTCTATTTCAACAAACAACTGTCCACGAATCAGAGCTTAGGATTATTCAGCCAATCTGAACTTTGGATTGTGAATTAGTGACCCTAGAATGCAAGAGTCTAGTCAATTTTATTTTGAGTTAATATATGCCATGTACACAACTTCTGAGAGCCTGAGTATCAAATAACCAGGCCCAAAAATCCCATTAGATGGGCCACCAATGCAACATTAGCATTGTCATAGTAGGCAGAACTAGAGGAATCATTACTTCAGTTGTGTTATCTAGACCGTTGAATTGTGGGACCGTATTCTCTTTGACAGAAATAATTGATTTAGGCCGAAGCTTTGCTGAAGAATCCGGACTACGGTACCATGGACCTTTACCTGAAAATCACAAGACTAGAGTGACCTTTCAATTTCCCATTTGCAATATTGAAATGTCCGATTGGTGCTCAGGTTGCCAAGCAATAGGAATTTTACGATTTGAGCCGTACATTGTGGGACCCATCAGATGAATGTTATGGGTCTTGGACATGGATAGAGGAGGGCAGGTTTTGAGTAGGGTATGTGGATGGGACAGGCTTCGGCCAAGGGAAACGGATTGGCTACTCCCCTTCCACTAGCCAATGGCTAGTGGTCGGTGCTCTGTAGACCCCAACACGATGTATGTGTCTCATCCATCCAGATAATTTTATCATGTGAACCCAAAACGGAGGTAGATCAAAATCTCAGATGGGCCACACAGTGTTAATTGAACTCTCACTGTTAAAAACTTCTTGGGGCTACAAAAGTTTTGGATCAAGATGATATTTGTTTTTTTTTTTTTTTTTCCTTCATCCAGGTCTTTATGACCTAATCTACAGGTTGGATGTCAAATAAACATTACAGTGGGCCCAAGGATGTTTTTAATGGTAGATGTTCAATCACTACTGTTTTCCCATGGTGTGGTCCACCTGAGATTTTGATATACCTCGGTTTTGGGTTCGTATCATAAAATTATCTGGAAAAATGGATGGACGGCATGGATGAGACACATACATCATGTTGGGGTCCACATAGCACTGACCACTAGCCATTGGCTAGTGGCAAGGGGGAGTAGTCAATCCGTTTCCTCGGCCAAGCAAATGCAGTAGTGTAAATAGACCCAGCTGAAAATTTCAAAACATGGGTCTAAAAGAATCCAAGACCTGGCCCGTCGATGGCCCTAGTTTTAGGTGTTGGATAATGTAGTCAACATGGATCGTTTGCTCTTTCTTTACCTCTAGATATTGTATGATTGTATGGGCTTGATACTTCATGAAATTAGGGAGCCACACCTGAGCTCAATGCTGCTAGGTGGGGGCCTACAAGTTAAAATCAACCTAGAAATGTTGAACCATTCAAGCTTTGATGGGTACACCTATCATCAGTCCTCTGAACTGAGCCTAATTCAATGAATAATCACTTCTTTAGTCAAAAACCAAGTCCAAGCCCAACACAAACCCAGTCTCAATACAGATCTGACCAGACTCAAGGCAGGTCTGTGCGGCGCCTAGCTGCAACCTGATTGTGGGTTCATAAACCTTGCATATAAATAACACACGAGAACATCCTCGGGCCTTCGGTTTGTGCATGTGAAACCCATCTAGACCATTGCCTGATGGGCCAGTCTTAATTGGGCCCTTGCCCTTAAAAGTCCTGCATCGAAGAATCCTAGCCATTCAATGCTTTCCTTGCTGCATTGTTACTTAACTATCTTTCAGGATGGCACATCGAAGGGTTAGAATAATACAATCAGGGATATTTTTGGGGTTTATCAATCAATGCCAATGCCTATTAGATCAGCGGTCAGGATCAACCCTGAAGCCTGCTAGTACATATTGAAAACCTGAGGATGTTGATCCCATGATTCCTATAGACACATGAATATGAACGCCTTCTCAATATAAATTTACCAACATATAAAGTCAGTATCATTAGACAATACACCATCTAAATGGAAAGAAAATGAATTGAACATCCAAAAGGAGATAAAAAGCTGCTACCATACTTTGATAAAGGGGGTGTCCCTTCTCTAATCATCCAAAGGAGAACGAAGAAGGCTGAGCTAGCAGCTGGATACATTTCATTGGGTTGCGCATTTCCAATCAGAACCATTTGATTAATCTTTGATCCAATGGCCAGATAAATTTCATACGGTTGGGTTTTTCCCATTGAAAGGGAAGCAATTAGAGATATGGCAAGGGAAACTCAAAAGAACAGCCTTAATACAAGGCAGAAATGAAAGATGACTTAGAAGCAGTGTTCGAAGTATCAATATCGCTATAAGTTTTGCTGGCCAAGGATATAGAAACAATATCGATATCGTCGATAATATCACTAATAACTAGAAATGTAGAGAAATATGACAAATAGTGAAATTTTCAGTGAAACTTCAGGAGATGTTAAAATGTACATATTTATATATTTAGAAATAAAAAAAATTGCAAAAAAAATGCATACATAACAAGTTTCCATTTAATGGAGCCTTGAAAGCATGTGTTGTTGTAAGAAATCAGTCCAACCACCCCATCCAGCCTATTTAACCATCCAACCTTCCATCGAAACATCCATCGATATTGTGAAATATCAACAACAAATGATATTTCACCAAGAAATCATCAACAATTGGAAATGAAACGAAAGATTATGCTCTCAATATAACGCATGTTGCGAGATCGATATTATCAATGACAAATTGAACACTACATACAACCATGTGCCCATGATTTTTTTTTGAAATAAATCAAAATTTTGATGATATCAATATGTTGGTGATATTATTAAAATATTGTTGATATACTTATGATACAAGCATTACCTAGAATTTACATGGTCGAAAATATTAGCGATACATTAGCAAAATATTTATGCATTGACAATACAAGCGACACCTAGAATTTATATAGTTGAAAATATTGACAATTATATTAGCGATATTGATACGTTGGCGATACTTAGCGATACATTGATAATACTTGGAATTTCTGATACTACCAGCGTTATCGGTATCACTACCAGTGTTATCGGTGTTGCCGAGCTGGAGATAAAGATAATATCAGAGATATTTTGATAATATTGGAGACAATTCGAACACTGCTCATAAGCCCGTCAAAATTGCAAGTGTATATAAAACTGATTCTAACGTTTTGAGAATACATACATAAACAACACTAACTGTCCATTTGGATGCTAAAATTACTGAATGCAGTTCATTCAATTCATTATATAAGAAATGACCTAACTGGGGCAGCACCATTTTTATTCATGGTGACAACCAAACCTGAAACTAAAATTCCACATGCTTCGAGTTGGACTTGAAATGATAGTAATTGCTGTTTGGGAGAACACCGTCAATGGAGTGGGGTAAGCCCCACTATGGTCATCTACTGAGTTGAATAGTTGCAATTCAAATATTCAATTCAATTGGACATCCAAACAGTCTTTAGGGTGGGAAATCGACAAGAAAATGATGTGAATAGTGGTTATTCAGCACGTGGCAATAAGAACACAAAGCCCGAGTGCTCCCGGATGAGTGGTGGTGGTTCGGCTCTGGAGATGTCAATCTTGTCTATTGACTTTGATATGTCATCAACTGAAAATGGAATGCTGCACATTGAGAAAATGCCGGAGAGCATCAATCAATTAGGTCGCAAGAAACTGCCAAGGGCATGTTTGGATTGCACGGGAAATGGAAAGGTTAAAAAAATCATTAGTTCCATGAGCATTATTTTCCCTTGGATTCCAAACTCAGAGGTTTTGCTTGGATGACAAGTGAAAATTTTATATTTGTGAGACAGTGGTCACATCATTTTTGTGCTACCATAAAAAAGTACAATGATTGCCTGGAATCCTTCATATTCTTTATTATCCAAATATCCCAAAGTATCACATCAATGGAAAACCTTCTCCATTTCCTTTCTTTCCCTTGGATTCTATGTACCCAACCATGCACTAAAAGGAATGTAGCTCTGAAGAGTGAAAATATTTTTACCTCGAGTCATCATCCAGTAGGAAAGAAGTGCTGACAGCATCGTTCGAGTCTTCAGTCATCAAAACCCTCATGTTGGATATAACCTAGCAAAAGGGACCCAGTAACACAAAACTAACCATCATCAGATACTCTCAAGTTATCCAGGATCCATGTGAGCAAAAGCATCATGACAATGAGAGGTTTCCTAATTCCACTGCCATGATAAAACCTAGCAGAAGGGACCCAGTAACACAAACTTACCATAATCAGATACTCTCAAGTTATTAAGGATCCATGTGAGCAAAAGCAACATGACAGTGAGAGGTTTCCTAATTCCACAAACATGTGCGGCCTGACCCCCCTAAATGCCAATGTACCAATTAGAACCAAGCTGTTCCTCAGGCAGGCGTCACCATGTAGAGGCCTTGACCCAAAATAATCAGGTCAGTACACGCATCAGGTGGGGCTCAAATGGATGGTCATGTTGTTTTATACCATCCAGTTGTTTCTTACCCTGCTGTATGTGGTGAATGAAGTATCCTACTTTTGGGATATGACACATAGACAACAGGCCCATCTGATGGACAGCTTAGTGTTCCACTCATGTGCAGCTGGACACGTGCTGTACATTCAAGTGGAATTTGCAAACAATTAACAATGATAATCGAACCTATCTCAATTAATGACATGCAATGCAACTTACATCCAAAGACAGGCCATGCGTGCCATACTTGTCATCATAGAACATTGTACTGATCCGATATAGCTGTTGTATGCTGAGCATCTGCAGATGTAGAAGCAGTGTTAATTGAAATTCAAGGGAAATGTGTACGAGAAAAAGAAAAAATATTAGCAACGAAAACATCACTCACTGGGCAAAGATGATGACATATTTCATCCAGTGTCTTCTTAGGCTTTTGATGTATTACCTGATCCAGATGAAAAAAGTATCAAGATAGTACTCATGATGTGTTGAGCAAATTGGACAACGAAAGGTTGTAGTCCTTTGGACACTTGAATTAGAGCTAGGTTTTTCTCCACCTTTAGGGTCTGTTTGGTAGTATGATATAAAAGACGACATGGTAGGAAAACCTACTGCAAAGCTTATATCTTTTTCCTTTATATCATGTCTTTTAGTAGGCAACCTTAACTAAAAGCCTTTACACATTATTTTTTCCTTCGCAATTGTATTCCTTCCAACAATTAAAGAAGAAATAGAAGTTAAAAATGCAATGATTTCACTTTTGCATTGGATGTTACTACCACAATGTCTTGTGCATCCTGCTGTAAAGGAAAAGGAAAGCCTTTTTCTGCTTCTGGTTTGCTTTCAATTTTCCTTGGTTATTTCACTAGATTGTCTTCATGAGTGACCAATGATATTTTGGCATTTTACATCCTTAGTGTACTAGTTTTATGTGCCCTTTAAAGCCAACTGGATATCTGTTGATTGGAATTGGGTTATTAGTGACCCCTATTGATGAATGAAACTTGGACATTGGTGGCCTTCTTATGTCTTCTCTCAATTGTTTTTTGTGTGTGAAAGTGTACTATAGAGATTCCTTAGGGATTCTCTCGTGGCCCATGGGTGAAGAATGAAGTGGACGCGATGGCCTAGAGTCAAAGAGTTGTGATACCACAGTTTTTTTAGTATCCCAGATTCCATAGCCACTTTAGCAGGTATAGACAACCTGGGATTTGTTTTAGGGTCATCAAGGTGTTCCAAAACGGTAACGGTGGCCGTAACGGCCACCACCATTACTGTTATGATACGGGTCATTACGGTCCTTTTTATTTTTTGAAAAAACTGTTACGGGGCCATTATCATGGTGTTCCGTAAAGGCCGTTATATAAAGGTAACGGTGGCAACTGTTACACGTTATGGGGTCGTAAAGGTTGTAACGGCCGTTACGGATAAAATGACCCGTAAAGGCCGTTACAACCCCCATAACGGCCCGTTACGTCCCCCGTAAAGGCTGTAATGGACCCGTAACGGCCCGTTACAGGGCTGATACAGGTTTTTTGGGTTTTTTTTTTTAATAGAAAAAAAAGAATAAAAAGAGAGGGACCGTAACAGCCGTTAACGGCTAACAATAGTGGCCGTTACGGCCACCATTACCATTATAGAATACCTTGGCTGTTATGGGACAATTACGGCCTTTTTTTTTTTTTTTTTGTAACGGCTGTTATGACTGTAACGCGTAATGATTATGACCGTTACCGTTACGTAACCGATTTTGAACACCTTGATGATCATCCTGTGTGACATGGAACCAATGATGAATTGAGATAAAATAACCTTTATTATTAGGCATTTTGTAGCCTCTACCCTTCACCACATGGGAGTGCGAATACCATTAGTTCACAAGTATTGTGATGTGATTGATTGAATGTTCATATTGGAAAATTGCATCAGGTGTCCTAATTGAGAGGCCCATCATGCTTGGTATGGATTGACTGGATCATGCACCGACTTTGAATAATCCTGCAGGTTGCACAAGGACTCATGGTCGTAGTGCAGTGAGCCTTTATACATTTTTTTAAGGTCACATTGGAGGCTGATCTACGGGTGTGATTAGGTACACACATTCGAATATGGTTGAAGCCTTACATGCATCAACGTGGGATCCAAGTGGTCTTCCGAGACTTAGTTGTGGTTAGATCTTATTGATCACACCGTCCATCGAGTGTTTTATAGTTGACTAATACTCTCAAATGTTTTCAAAAGTTATCAACCATTCGATCTTTTGATCTGGCAAATCCCTAGTTTGTCTATGAAGAGCTGATATAATTGTATTAGTGTCTATAATTGATTTCCTCTATGTAATACTACTAATTAATAGAGCCTCATTGATAAATGCTACAACATCTTGTGCATTGGAACCCAATTTTGGCCAAGAGTTAACATCATTGACAATGGAAAGATTTGAGTCAATTTGAGCACATGAGATAGGCAGATTTATTGACTTTTGATAATGTACGTAATGCAGGGGCATTTTCACACAGGGCTCGAGTGGGGTAGCCTGTGGGATGCTGGGACACACTCGGGGTGGGTGGCTTGTGTGAGGCGGGCCCCACCTGCGTGAGGCGGTACCCATGTGATGTCGTGTAACGCCCAGATTTTTGCCAACCTGGAGTTAGATGTCCTTAGGCAAGAGGTTGATCCTAACCCCTTATTAGCTTCTTAAACCTCAAATCCTTTAGAAATTAGACAAATTAACTAAGTGCTAAACTAGATTGGCTACGAAATCCGTTTGAATCACTTTAAATACGATATGCAAGACCCAAAGCTTGTAGAATCATTGACGCTAGGTTACCCTAAAATCTAGGATCAATCTCATTACCCAGTTGCCCTCGGGGGCATCACGAAACTCCGTATCAGATCTGGACCGCACGTCGAAAGTCCAATTAATACGAAGTTATATAATTAAGACCGCCTTGCTGGGCTTGACAACCATCTCGGAGATCAAATCCAGATTGTGTCCCGGGGCTATTCGCTTGAGCCCGGAGTGAAGTGTGTGAGAAAACGTGGATTTCTTTAGAAATTAAATCTAATTTAAGTAATCTCGAGACCTGTCGCTTGCGGGCTGATATAAGCAATCAGACTGTCAGAATCTGATCCAAATACACCCTCGGATCAGGGAAAAATTCATAAACATGGCAGTATACTTGTGGCCCTGATCGATGATCGTGGATTGTTGAACTAAAATTGGCCCACCGTGGTCGATCTGCAAATCCGGTCGGACTGAAAACTTAGGTCGACCTAGATCCAATATAAGGGAGCTTAAGTCCGACCTTTGGCTCAAGGGGGAGCTCCAGAAGTGCTCCGTTGAGCCGGAACAGATGGGCTTTGGACATAACCTAATTATACCTTGGCCCTGGGCCTATTTTCGGAAGTTCTGGGCCTATATAAGGACCTTAAACCCTTTCTCTCATAACCCATACGAATTTCCTAAACCCTAGAAAGAAAAGAGAGAGAGAGAGAAGGAAAGAGAGAGAGAGAGAGACTTGGGATTTCTTCTTGGGATTCAATCCCACTAATCTACGTGTCAATCTACGACTACCGTGTCGCTCTTCCGGCAATACCAATCTCGTTCTTAGGTAAGAAAACCTAAACCTAACCTGTTCTAGAGTTCCAAATAGTGTAAGTGATGAAATAGCTAACCTATTTTATGGTATAGGTTGCCGTTCTGCCGTGGACGAAGACTCGGTATACAAACTGAGTTCTAAACTTGTTTAACGGCGTAAGGTGCAGACTTTAAACGTATAGGTTATAGTTTTCAAGGCTTTCAATGTCAGTTAATGATAAATTAATGACGTGGATACTATTTCACATGTACAAAGTGTTATCCGTTTTTTCTTTCAGTTATACGTTAACTATGTTGAATATACTGTATTCCTCGTATTTGTAGAAAATACCGTATATGTATGAAATACGGATTTGTGCTTGCCATGATTAATCGATGTATATGTATGCTAGATGCATGTGTATCAACTTCTGGGTGAACGGATTAGCCTAATACATGTTATATTAAAATACGTCGTGTATGTACACGTGTAACCTAAGTGTTTGTGAAAATGTCTAAGTGAGTATAGACTATGTATTAACGTACGCCACGACTAACCATCGTGGGTATGTGATTGGTATATAGGCGGCAATCCTTTGACGAAAGGACTTGTCCTAATACATACTCTAACTACTACATACCATGTATGATCTAATGTGTAGATTAAGTGTATGTAAAAATGTCTGTACGAGTAAATACTGGTTGACTGCTCCTTAATTGGGTGTTGAGATAGGATTCTCAACTACTCTGATGATGTGTATGTTTTCCTCCATTTATGCCATGGTTAGATATCCGTTTGTTTGTGAATTGAATATGTACAAATTCATGTTTATGTTGTACTTCATCACATGCTCAACTGATTGTATGATTTGAAATATGTATTCATTACTGCTCGATTATCTCATATGCTAGTTTGTTGAGATTGATTGTGTTCGGGGCTATTGTATAGTCTAGGCAATCAGTACCAAGCCTTGAATTAGTGGCTGACGTTGTTTCGCCACATGAGACGTGCCTGACGAATCCGAGTCGTATATCGGTTGACGACAGTGGTTAGGCCACACGGAGTGCTTGTCGATCAATTCGATGTGCGCTCGTGCTAGTCGAGCTCATCAAATAACCCGATTGGCCGATGTATGTTAACCATGTTTGGACACTACTGCTTGAACCTAGGGTACCAAACTCACCAGTGAAATCCCTGTTAACCTTGGTACCGTGATCCGCTAAGACTCATGAGCCGGACATGGTGGTATGGGATACCGTGGTCGAGCTGTCGGCATACGCTGTGGCGACGAGCCTCCCCGTAGTGACCAGTGAGCAACCAGACTCGTGAGCCGAATACAGTGGTATGAGACACTGTAGTCGAGCTGTCAGCCTACACTGATCAGAAGACGCGTTGTGCGTGAGCCTCATGTGGGCCATTGCTAAACAAAACCATAGCTACGCACTCTGATACCTGTTGGTTGGACAATATCTGAAGGGGTGTTGCGATTGCGTCAGCCTTGGATGACACGTTGGTGTAGTGACCTCGAGCATACTCTGAACCTGCGTTGAGGCGATGAGCCTCTCCGTAGTAACTAGAGTATAACTAGGCCTGCATTGATTAGGCGACGAGCCCTTTGCAGCGACCTAGAACCGTATCATCGTATGAGATTTACTAGGACTGACGACCCTAGAATGGATTCTTGTTTGGGAAGTAATATAAGGGAGGTACCTTAGTTTCCCAATCCTGCTGTATGAAAATTACTAATAAAGAACTTGGTAATCACGTTCATGCACCGCATACGTGTGCGTTTGGCGTTGATGGTCAAGCACTGAGGGAGTGTAGCATGCCGCAACGTAAGGAGTCGCTGAGGGAGTGCAGGCGAGAGCATGCATCATACATACATACTATTCTTACATTAACAAGAGTACTTATGGATGTGTGATTTACTGCTTTATCATTACTGCTTGATTGAATTGATAACATGTTAACCTGTGCTTTATTGTTCCACTGAGTTAGCTACTCACTCTCATGTTACGGGACGGTGTTGTATACACCAACCAGACCATGTTGTAGTTTCAGATGATGGTGATGCTCGTGAAGCGGAGCCTGACTTTTATAATGATGAGGAGAGTTTCTCCTATATGCTGCTTTCAGGCGAGTTCATGTGAGCCGTGTTCTGATTGACGGGGTTACAGGGTTACTACTTAGATGCCATTCCACTTGTTAATTTGCACTTTTGGAACACCCTTGTATATCCATTTTGTTCATTTTTGGAGTATACAGGTATATATTTAACCTGGTAACATGCTCACACTCTGGAGACTTACAACAGTTTATATATTTTATAACTCTATCACAGTCTTCCGCTTGCATAATTTAACTCTCTGGAGTATGATCTGTTGTTTTGGTATAATCTCATTCATGTTTAATGCACTAATATGAACAACATACAATCATCATTGTCTATGTTGCATAAGTGATGCGTTAGAACTCGGGAGCTGAGCTTCTGCTCGACCCTCGATTTTCAGGGCGTTACACAGGCCCATGAGGGGGGTTCGGCCGAGGTCCTAACCCATGCGATGTGGGGCCTAGGCTATGAGATAAATGGATTAATTTGTCATGCTCTATCAATTCAAGCTTTTAGAGCAAGTGGTTAATTGTCCTGCATCAAAGTGGTATCAGAGCAGGAGGTCTCGTGATTGAGACTCCTCACCAGGGGTGATTAATGCAAGAGCATTTTCACACCGGGCTCGAGTGGGGTAGCCTGTGGGATGCGGGAACACACTCGGGGTGGGTGACCCATGCGAGGTGGTACCCATGTGATGTGGGGCCCACGAGGGGGGTTCAGCCAAGGTCCTAACCTATGAGATGTGGGGCCTGGGCTATGAGAGAAAGGGATTAATTCGTCATGCTATATCAGTTCGAGCTTTTAGAGAAAGTGGTTAATTGTCTTGCATCAGTAGGGTATGTCGAAGTCCATTGGGGTAAGGAGCACCATGCTTGGTGCTCGCCAAAAACCCTAGAAATCTTCCTTATATAGATCCTATCTCAAAGGGAGAGTACAGAGAGAACTCCAAACGGTTATGGTCCCACAATGATAAGTATGATAGAGCCACAATAACCATAATCTAAGACAAATGGACTGCACCTTCAAATTCTCACCGTATTTAAAACAACAGCAGCGGTTTTACAAGTATTTCATCAAACACCTTGTAGGCAACATCAAAATCAAGAAAAATATATATTTGTTTCATATACATACGTTCCTTACCACTAGCCGACACTTCGTTGAGTCATTTCATCAGACACTTGGTGAGCAACATCAATATCAAAGTAACCGAGTCACCGAACTAGTTCTATCCGAGTTCGATTCAAGTTGGGTTTTGATCTGAGTCGAGTTAAGCTCGGGCAAGGTCGAACTCGGTTCGAAACTTTTTCGAGCTCAAAAAATCAGCTTGACTCGGCTCGAACTCAGTTTCGAACCAAGTCGAATCGAGCTTTTACAAGTCGAGTCAAGCGAGCTAACCGAGGTAACTTGGTTCGTGTACAGCGCTAATCATAACATCTCAAAAAAGAAGTGCACATAATAGGTTTTCTTTGTATAGGGTCCCAAGTTGTGCGTTGTTTGACTGAACTAATGCCTAACATTTAGAGTGTATTGGATGATCATTTCATTGAATACTCCTAAATACTTTGAAACTAATCTCAAGTGACTGTTGGTTAAAGGGGAATTTCAAAAAAATATATCATATTTTAATATTTTTTTATTAATTTTTTTTTTTGAAAATTGACAAGAACTTAACAAATCAATAGATCAGCTCTCGTACATGCTTGATTTCATGTTTGGAGTCTAACATTGCAAGCAATTTGGGAGAAATTGGGAAATTTTTGAAATTTCCCCAAATTCCCCAAATCAGACCACCGACATTCAAATTTCGAAACTAGAGTGTATGTGATGATCATTTCATCAAATACTACTAAATATTTTGAAATTACTCTCAATTGACAGCTGGTTGAAGGAAATTTTCGAAAAAAAAAGAAGCATGGAGAACATGAAAAACCACTAGATATCAAGATCAAAGTTCCAACTCCATGATTTTTCATGCAAAACATGAAGAACATGAAAAACCACTTGACACTGAATTGAAAATGCTCATCGGATCGAACATGTTGGATATATCGACACTACCTATGCGTTTCGTATCACGCAGGTGGAATATAAGATATATCGTGGGATATATCAAGCGATATCGTTGATATTTAACACGTTACATGTAGTAAGGTAGTGTGGGAGTTCACATCATTCAACATTATGATTCAAAAAGCTTGTAATGAGACATGTACAAGAGCACTCCTAAGTGCCCATGTGGCATGTACACATGATCCTAAATACTTATTAGGTAGGGCCTATATAGATGTTTTGGCCCAAAAGTAGGTTAATACACTCATCACGCGAGCCACGTGCATGCAATTTTTTTTTAAAAAGGTTAAAATTATTGATCGACGGTCCACAATCAATGTACATGTGGTCCCTAAAGAAAATGTAGGTGTGGTCCACTAGATGTGTGGACCAACATTACTTTTGGATGAGTGCATTTATAGTGGGGTTTTCTCGAATAGCAACTTTGATATGCACAGGTGCCACAACATGTGCAGCCATGTTTCCCACAGATAATTATCCATCATTTACCATTGTAGAGATTATCACCACAAACACGCAATGAGATGGGCCACAACATCTAGGTAGGGCTTGCCCAATTAACATCTTGGATTTGCACACAGGCCGCAACATATGCATCCATGATTGCTTTAGTGATTGCATTACACGAGTCTTATTTATGGTTCATCATTATTATCGTGGAGATTTTATCGGTATTTTCCAAGGTGTTCAATAGCAGTAACAATGGGCGTAATGGCCATCACTGTTACCATTATGATATGGACCATAATAGCCCTCATAATGGGCATTACATTTTTTCTAATATGTTTAGGGACTCTTACAAGACGGTGATTACAAAGAGAACACCTGCTACGTCATTATTCTTAAGGGTAAGAAAAACAATGATGTTACATGTGAGTGGATAAAGAGAAGAGATCACCGTATCAAATTCTATTGTGTTGACCCTTGAATATTATCAAATTCTATTCTTGAGAAGATTTGGGGTCCACGGGAGAGGTCTCAAGAGACTCTCTACCAAAGAAGAGATAGTAATTGATATTATTGATGAGGTGGAGTATCCTCTTGGGATGCGGGGACACACTTATAAGCCCTAAATCCTAAATTTGGGGCCCACAAAGGGGCAAACTTTCAGGTCTTAAAACCCATGAAATGTGGGGCCTGGGCTATTAGATAAAGGGATTAATTGGCCATACTCTAACAGTTCGAGCTTTTAGAGCAAGTGGTTAATTGTCCTGCATCAATAACTTACTAAAAATAATAAAATTTGACTAAAAACTCAACGACATATCATATGTTCGAAATGGATAACTAGTTGCGAAGTTATGGCCATTGGAAGCTATAGTGCTATAGTGTGTGGCTAGACCCTTAAATCGAACTTTTTAGCCTAATTTTTTTCAATCATAGCCATCCATGTGGTTGTCCTTGACGTTGTCTTACATTAGACCCTCAACTTGAAAAATCAAACTTGTTCACAAGTTTAGAATGATAGTAGCACATTACTCCATATTGTGTCTTCTTCAGTGCCAACATGTTGGAACTTCATAAAATAGAGCTTTATAAAATGAAATCTTACCTTCCCCTTCTTTGCAATCCTCCACGTCTCTTTAAACTTTGGTTGTTGCTGATGAGGTAAAAATGTGTTGATCTTCATCATGATGACCGCAAAAGTGTCCATCAAATTGTCCTTAACCGTCAATCCATAAATTCTTTCTATTTGGCCATTCATCAACTGATGTTTTGACTCAATTAGAATTTTTTCAAGATATCTATCAATCTATCAATCTATCAAATAATACGATGGTGGATTCATCAAGAGGCACTCCATTTGAATAGGTCCACTCTTATCCTTCATCTGTATAAGTCCACTCATCTCTTCTTTAACATCTAATTGGCTAAAAAGCATCTAGCTCCCTAGGTTAGCCTCGCCTCCGTAGGATAGTAATTTAAGGTTTAGCATGGGTGTTGTACTAGTTGGACTCCGTAACTAGCTAACTATGAGCACCTTCAACAGTCGTGAGCTGTTTATTGCCACAAACAAGTTTTAGATCCATGGCCCGATCAATCCTCACATGCAACTCCTGCATTCAATGTCAAATTCTCGATAAAAGGCCATAAACTCTGTGCTTCTCAATGCTTGTTTCGCTAGAGCACCGTTTATAGGATTGTTGTTGCTCGATCCACTATTGGAAGCCATCCATCTGAGGGAAAGACCTTGCTTTGATATTAATTGGCGTAGTGGCTCTAATATCAAATAACATAATGGGTTGATGCAGGACATGAAATAATGGGTTGATGCAGGACATGAAATTAAATATGAGGTGCAAGATTTCAAGCTTTAGATCATACAAATTTCTAAACAATCACAAAAATAAAAAATAAAAATAAAATCACATCCCACACATGTTCAAACATTCAACTAGGGGAATCTACGGGGGTCTAAGCCTACACACGTTTAGGGCTGAATCAAGTAGAATTATAAACCAAACAATACCCAATGGAGTGTAAATTCATCCAATCCTACAAAGGACTGTTCCCCAATTCAAGAGATTCATCATGTTTTAAATAGGGAAAAACCTAGGGTTTGCAAAAGTTGGAAATACTTAGGATTTGGGATTTTCCAGGGTTAGGGTTTGGGATTTAAGGCGAGAGAGGAGAGGAATAGAGGAGAGAGAAGAACCTGAGAAGGATCCTGTGTGTGAACAGCAGACCCACCTGGACGCATGTGCGTGGCTGTCTAGCTGCACGTATGTGGGGCCTACGAAACTGAAAAAGGACTCCTTGGGTGTGGTCGGCCAGGGGAGGCCCACTCTCACACCAAGTTTCGCGACGATCCTCCTTCCGGTGTGTGCGTGGTGCTCCGCCGAAGTTTCAACCCCTCAGGTGTGCCAAAATCTAAAAATCTACTGTAGTGGAGAACTTGGGCACAAAAAAAAAAAAGATAAATCTGAAGAAGGGAGGGCTGTGGAAGATGGTGGATATGGGGTGAAAGAGATGAGGATAATTTGAGATAATTGTGGCTTCGCACCATGGTAGTTAGCCCTTCGAGGAAGGGAAGGTTTCGCACCCAATTAGCATATTCAACTTAGAGGGATAAAGAAGAAAAAAAGCAAAATTTTATTCATAAGCTTCAATGGAAAAAAAACTTACATGAGGTTGTCTATTTATAAGAAAACCCTAAATCCCAAAAGCCACACCATCCGCGCACACTGTTACTTGGAGATAAAATAACAAAAATAACAACTAATCAACACAATCAAAATTGTTCATAAGGTTTCTAATAACAATAATAACCAAAACTCAAAATCCTAGATCATCTAGGGTAGTGGGCCACGATCATGAGATCCAATGGTGAAATCCACATGATGATCGAGTCCACTCTAATGCTCCATAGCACGGCCCCCTAACTAAGAGGTCCTCCATAGATGTCATCGTCGATCCAGATCAATAGTGAGGCCTTCCTATTCCTTGAGTACGTGCGTAGGGTGGGGGCGTGCACGTGTGCATGTCCCCATCAACTCTCCCCGGCTGCAAAGATTTCGCCACTGGCAAAACAAAACTCCTAAACCACTCCAAGATGTCAGGATCAAGTCTTTGAAGCTCCTCAGTGAGCCACACACTGTCTGAAGTTGAGTGTGACTTCCACTTGACCAGGAACTTTTGAAATCCAACGTCCGACGTCAATACTATCTGATGGTCCAAAATATCCTCTATCTCCTCTCTGGGTGTGGGAAGGGTAGATATGGGAGGTAGAAGCTGGGAAGATGGGTCGGGAAGAAGTCATGAATCATGGGAAAGGTCTGGGGAATCAGGATGGTTCGGTGCAAGATTGGACAATGTATCTGTGGTCCCCTGAAATCAAGGTATCCCGTATCGGTATCGGTTGGCGTAACGGTGCCCTCCGAAACCGATACGGATACGGGGGCGTAACGGCGATACGGGGGTGTAACGGGTCGTAACGGCGCAAAATTTTTTTTTTTTGCCAAAAAAATATGAAAAAATATGAATTAAATCCGGAATATTCTAAGCATTCCAAATATGCATTCATTTATAAATTGGAACACGTTTATGGTGGTGTAACGGTCCACTTATTGGTGAGAAGTTGTATCGAACTGTCTGATGAATTTATGAACCAGATAACCTGAATTTGACTACAAAATTCATATATTTAATTTTATAAATATCTAATTTATATACTTAACAAGTTGATATCATTTCTCCCAATAGTTCTTTTAAAAATGAAATTAAATTCATGTAGATCGCGTTGCTAATTTGGGGCTAACTTGGAGGACCAATCCATGCCCCAAATCAGCCTCAAATTCATGCAATTTATTGGCATTATCCCACTTGTGAATTGGTGGACATTTATTGGATAGTGGATCATGAAAAAAAATCAAAAGGCCTTATTTTAAAAAATAAGCGTCCACAAATTAACAATTAAAACTATTTAAACAATTTGATTTTGACATTTTAAGTTAGCAATTACAATCCATAATTTAATTGGTAAATTTTAAGTTAATACATGTCTTGTGTACAATTTTTTAAGGGCCCAATTAGGTAGGGTTTATGAGATTGTGAAGTGTAGCACATGAGTGTCAAAGTTTTTGGACCCCACTCGTGATGAATGTGTTATATCCACACCGTTCATCCATTTTGCCAAATAATTTTAGGGCATGAGCCCAAAATGAGGCAGATCTGAAGCTTCAGTGGACCGCACCATAAGAAACAATAATAATTAAACGACTATCATTAAAACTTTATCAAGGCTACAAAAGTTTTGGATCAAGCTGACGTGTGTTTTCCCTTCATCCACGTTAGTGTGACCCTATTAATAAGTTAGATGGAAAGTAAATATTACAGTGGACCTTAAGAAATTTTTAATGGTGAGCATTCTATAACCACTGTTTCCTGTGTTGTGGTCCACCTGAGATTTTGATCTTACTAATTTTTTGAATTATAACCTAAAATGATGTGGCAAAATGGATGGACGGCATAGATAAAATACATATGGTGGGCCCATGGGCACACGTACATTTTATTAAAATTGTTCAGCTTGCTTTAGCATACTAGTTCACTCATTTGACGCAAGCAAGTCCCATGGGTCTGATCATGAGGTATGTGTTATATCTAAACCGTCCATTCATTTGACGAGCTCATCTTAAGGCTTGACACGAAAAATAATACAGATCTAATTATCAAGTGGACCACAGTGCAAAAAGTAGTGGGGGATTGAACGTCCACCATTGAAACCTTTTTAGGATTAGAGGACTTTTGGATCAATATGAAATTTGTTTTTCCTCTTCATTAAGGCCTTTTTGACCTTTTGAACAGATTGGATGGAAAATAAATGTTACGGTGGGCCTATGAATTTTTTAACGGCGAAAATCATCATCTCACTGCTATTTTTGGTGTGGTCCACACGATCTTTGGATACGATTCATTTTTTGGCTAATGCTCTAAAATGATATTTAAAAATAAATGAACGGTGTAGATATAACAAATACATCAATATGGAGCCCACGTAGCTTTGATCTCCTTTGAACCGTTCGTACAACTCGGAGCTCGAGGATCGGCGCTCGTCTTGGCCGACACGTACTCCAATAGTCGCAGTGATACGCCTCCTCAGAAAAATGAAAAAAAAAGAGAAGAGTGGAGAGAGGGAAACCGAGAGAGGGAGAGAGGGAAATTGAGACGGAAACCGAGAGAGGGAGAGAAACCGAGAGAGGGAGAGAAACCGAGAGAAACCGAGAGAGGGAGAGGGAAACCGAGAGAGGGAGAGAAACCGAGGAGAGGGGAAACCGAGAGAGGGAGAGAGGGAAACCGAGAGAGGGAGAGAAGAGAGAAAAGAAAAAGAGAGAGAGAGAGAGAAGAAGCAAGAGCCACCGCGACATGCAGCAGTGAGTCATAGAGTCACAGCCGCAAGCACGCATCGTAAGCTCACAGCTTTCTCGAGAAGAAGAAGAAGAGGAAGAAGAAGAAGAAGAAGAAGAAGAAGAAGAAGAAAAAAAAAAAAGGTTAGTAAATATATATATATTTTTTTTCTATTTTTAAGGCTCATCAACGCCGTTCGGTCGAACGGTCGTTACGCCAGTAACGGCTCCGTAAAGGCCGTTACGTGTACAAAAAAGGGACACGGCCGATATGGCCCCGTATCGCGTAACGGGTACCACCGTTACCGTTACGTATCGGCCGTTACGGCCGATACGTAACCGTTTTGGGACACCCTGCCTGAAATGCAACTAGATCCTCCACATTGAATGTGAAACTAATTCTCATGGAAGGTGGAAGATCTACCACATACGCATTGAGACCGTTTCGTTTTATAATTTTGAATGGTCTGGCGCTACGCGCGTGTAATTTATGAATGACTCCCTGAGGGTACCACTCTGGCATGATGCGGACTATCACAAAGTCCCCTACATTGAATTCCTTGAATCCTTTATGTTGGTCTGCAGAAATTTTGTAATGTTCATTACTAGTATTGATCTTTTGCCTGATTTCTTGATGTAACGAATGAATGTGATGTGCAAAGGACTCTACAGACTCTGATGACCTATGGGACAAGGACATAGGGCCAAGATCAATAGGCTTCCTAGGAACAACATCACACCAAAGTGTGGCTTTATATGATCCCAACTGAATAGGAACAAGACAACGGTGTGAGACTGGACCGAAAATTTCATAAACCCAAGACACTATATGATTGAGGATAGGCTTCAAGCTTCAAGCCCAAACGGTTCACAGTGTCAGTTGATGCCACGTTAGTACAACTACCACTATCCACGCTCGACTTGCAGCTCTTATCATCACATTTTGCGTGAGTATAGAGGGTCGTGTTGCGGCGCCAATCATCGGTATTCTTTGCTTGAGCAAAGGCGCGACGCAAAACTGCAAGGGTCGCAGACCCTTGCACTCCCTCTTCCTCATTACTAGGAGTTTCTGCTGACTCATATTCTTCCTCCTCACTGTCACTTTCTGGGTGCACTACTTCTACTTGCCTATCAATAAGGAATACCTTGGTGCCCTCTCTTGTGCTACACTGGTGGGCAAAGTGACCAAACCCTTGACATCTAAAACACCTAGTCACATCACTTTTGCGTGAGCTAGACCCGACAACTCCTTTACCCTTATCATCCTTGGGCCCAAACTGAACACTACTGGAAGGCTTGTATTAATATCCAATGCTAGGCTTAGCCCCAAAAGGGTTGGCCTTAGTGCCAGAATCGCAAGGCTCAAACCACCTTTCTACAGGTGTTTTGAGGTATTGCTCAACCTCCAACACTACTTGATATATCTGTTCAAAAGTTTCTATATCCTTGGCGAGAAACTCTCTCTTAATGTCAGAACGGAGGCCCGTCTTAAATCGAGCAAGAGTGGGTACGGGATCCTCATCAACTTTACACCAAGTCAAGTTCTCTTCGAACTTCTCAATGTATTCAGCCACACTCATAGAACCTTGTCGAAGAGACTGCCATTCTTCAACCAACCTCAAGTGATAGTAGAAAGGGAGGTACTTTTCCTTGAGAGTTTCTTTCATTTCTCCCCAATGGACTATTGGGGGCTCCCTCGACCTTTCTTTCTTTCACTCCACAGTGACCCAAAACCTCTTTGCTTGGCCCACAAGCTTCCTCTTAGCAAATTGAACTCGACAAGCATCCAACATGTCGTACCTCCCAAAATAGTGGTCCATATTCGCCAACCAATCTAGAAAATCTTTAGGGTCCAAGTGGCCATCAAACGTAGGGGCCTCTACTCTAACTCCCTGGAGGAGTCGCGCATCTAGGTCATAATGATCATGATGTCCATCGCAGGGTGGGTGCACGAGTGCACGCCCATGACCGATTCCTTATCCATCTTCATTCTTTTGTCTATCCTCCTGACCACTTGCCTAAGATTAGGCATCTTCTCCAATGGTGGGGTTTGCCCGGGCAAAGGTCTGTAGTTGAGTAACGCGCACATTAAGCTATTCAAAGCTTTGGTCAATACGTTGTTCCAAGTGCCTACCCAAAGACTCAAAACTGTCGGGTTATATTATTCATTGACTCTTGCAATTGCTCCATGTTTAGTGTAGGGTGCAAGCCAAAACCACGACCAGTACATGTGAGCATACAAATATGCACTCAACTCAAGGACCCTCTAATACAACTATATGTGTCTACATGGAACCAAATGATCCTATAGGACTATATGAGGGAAACTACACAACGTTACTAAAATTCCAGCAATAAAACTGCCTAAATAGTTTGTTAACAAAAAATTCAGCCAAGAAATTTGGGGATTTTCTGACAACATAAAATTCAGCCAAGAGATTTGGGGATTTTCTGACAACACAAAATTCAACAGCCCATATTGTGACTTATGGGTCCTAATCAGCCCTATATGAGGAGACTTGATGCAAAAGAGACGTGAATATACTAAACCCTAAACATGCAATACATTCCCCTATGAAAACCGTAATCTCTGTTACCAAATTTAATACAGGACATGAAATTAAATATGAGGTGCAAGATTTCAAGCTTTAGATCATACCAATTTCTAAACAATCACAAAAAAAAAAAATAAAAAAAAATCACATCCCACATGTTCAAACATTCAACAAGGGGAATCTACGGGAGTCTAAGCCTATACACGTTTAGGGTTGGATCAAGTAGAATTATAAACCAAACAATACCCAATGAAGTGTAGATTCATTCAATCCTGTAAAGGACTGATCCCCAATTCAAGAAATTCACCATGTTTCAAATAGGGGAAAACCTAGGGTTTGCAAAAGTTGAAAATACTTAAGATCTGGGATTTTTTAGAGAGTTAGGGATTTGAGAGAGAAGAACGAGAAGGATCTGAGGAATAGATGAGAGAGAAAAAGAACTACTTAGGTGTGGTCGGAAGGATCCACCAAGTTTCGCATGTGGTGTGTGCGTGGTACTCCACCCAGAAGTTTCAAAGTTTCCTCCCCTACGATGGGCCAAAATCACATAGTGGAGAACTTGCACACACACACACAAAAAAAAAAAAAAAAAAAAAAAAAAAAAAAAAAGGGAGGGTTGTGGAAGATGGTGGATGTGGGGTGGAAGAGATGGGGATGATTTAGGATAGTTGTGGCTTCGCACCACGGTAGTTAGCCTTTCGAGGAAGGAAGAGTTTCGCACCCAATTAGCCTTTTCAACTCAGAGGGATAGAGAAGAAAAAACGCAAAATTTTATTCATAAGCTTCAATGAAAAAAAAAACCTACATTGGGTTGCCTATTTATTAGAAAACCCTAAACCCCAAAAGCCGCGCCATGTGCGCACACTATTACTTAAAGACGAAATAACAAAAATAACAACTAATCAATGCAATCAAAATTGTTCATGAGGTTTCTAATAACGATAATAACCAAAACTCCAAATCCTAGATTATCTAGGGTAGTGGGCTACGATCATGAGATCCAATGGTGGAATCCACATGATGATCGGGTCCACTCCAATGCTCCATAGCACAACCCCCTAACTAAGAGGTCCTCCATAGATGTCGTCGTCGTTCCAGATCGATAGTGGGGCCTTCCTTCTCCTTGAGTACTTACGTAGGGTGGGGGGCGTGCGTGTGCGCATGATGTCCCCATCATGGGTGCGGGGATAAAAGAGAAGTGATCACTGTCTTCTTCCCTAAAACAACCCTTGAATCCACAAGGAGAGAGAAATCTTTAAAAAAACGAAGATAAAATGGATATTATAGATGAAATTCCGAACAAAGCATCTTTACAAAACCATTAACATGACTTATATAAACCCCAAACCGTAAATTTACAACTTTCCTGAAATAGTAATCTTTCCATAAATTACAAACTTACTAAAAAATATTAAACTAAATGACTTCTAAACTGTCTCAAACTCTTTCTCATGACTCAAGTAAGGACTTCAAGCTATTCCGGGACAGTCCAAATCTGAAAATACCCTACTATTGGAACCATCTCAATTTTCTCTCGATTGTTTTAGCTATTACTGGGACTACTCCTAGGTTGCTAGAAATAATCATATTCTTAATTCTACCCTTCCTAATCTATCCACACATCTATCTCAACACTAATCTCTGCAGCACTTGATCTATGCTCATGCTACTTTGTAACTGCCCAACGCCCTGCCCAAAAGCATAGACTTCTTTCTTTAAGCTTGAAAGAAAAAAATATATATATCTAATACGCAGAAATAATAAAAATAAGAGGATGGGATGAAATACCAGGAATCGTATAGCTTGTTTGATATGCTTGAGCTCATCCCAAGAAGAACCTACATACTGCATTTTTATTTTTATTTTTGTTTATTTAGGAAAACAGAAATAGAAGAAATTAGGGAGAGTGACAGAAATTAAATTGAAGTACCTCCTCAGTCGCAGCATAGCACCATTCTTCTAGTTGAGCTAATCCCGCTTTGACATATTCACCATTACTAAATGAGCAACACTCTCGCCTCAATAGAAGGCTGTGGAGGGAAAGATAGCATGTATCATAGTAAAGCGAACAACTTTTAGTATGCAGCAGACTATAACAACGCTTTGAAAAGACAAGCTAAAGGCTAACCCTGTACCTGTTGAATAACTGTACATTGATGAAGGAGAAAGTCTGTGAGAAAATCTTATGAATTAAAAAGGGGGGCACCTGACGAAAGAATATGTGAAAAGTAAGTCCTGAGAAATCTAATATCAGATGAGGAAAAGAAGAAGACAAGGAAACAAGTTGAACCTCCCCATAGGCAATTAGAATTCAGTTAATTGGTTTTGCGGTTGGCCTCAGCAAGGGAACCTACTTGAGCAACTCATACATCAAGTTACAGAATAGAACATGTTTGGACTGATGCATTTTTTGTGATGATTTAAGGGAAACTTTAGAAGGAATGATAGAACCAGATCTCTCTATCCATGTTTTATGTCCAACCGAACACCCTCATCCCAAAATTTATGGACAAGACAACTCCCATACTGACAATTATGATTGCAGCGACGACATCCCAAGAGGCCATGAGGGTAACTAAAAATTTGGTAGAAGCATGTGTCCACCACCTACAACGAAAATGCAATGCTAACAGTCGGACTCATTATCATTGCATTCTCATTTTGGCGTAGGTTTTGCAGAAGGAAGTATTTGGCAGAGCCCACCATTTGCATTTTTAGGTGCACCAAAAAACTCGAATCGACAGGTCGGGTTGACTCGATGACTTGATTCAATATTTCAACATTAAACTAGGAAATATTCAACTAATAATAGGTACTTAGAACAGTATGATTATAATAATAGGTGAACAAAATCACAAAACAACTGTACGATTTCATGGCAGCTGATAGGATAATGCTTGTTTGAGGTTGGGAGTTCAAATCCCCAACAAATTGCATTTTTTTTCATAAAGGAACTTACTCAGTGAGTGACTCCGTCCAAGTCGTGTCAAGTCGACCAAATAGGCAGGCCGACTCGACGAGTCAGTTCAAGTCCGAACCAAGTCAACTTGCCAGCTAGTTTCATGGTGGCTCAGCTCGATTTCTTGTTGAATCGAGTTGACTTGGCCTTTTGACTCAAGTCATAGAACTATGGTTCCTCTACAAAAAGGTGCATGGGGAGGCTGCTATCTGTTTCATTTTCATCCGGAAAAGGTAAAAGAGCTATCACTTAATAGATAGAGACAGAAGACAAATCAGGAAAGAAAAAGGGAAAAGAGACATCTCTTATCAGATAGAGACATAAGAAAAATCAATAGAGATTCAACTAACAAGATTTGCTTTCAGTGTGTTCAAGAATTTTCCAAGCATCTCCACAATCCCTTGCCAGTGAGCAATCAATTCTTGCTGAGCTGCAGCGTTTGCAATTGAACGGGAAGATACCAAAATTATTCTGGATGTTCTTGGTGCCTACATATTCAATGCCATAGATGGGAATTATTCCAAATAATCAGTTAATAGAAGGTAAAACAGTGTGATGCCTACCAAGCCACCATAACTGTTATCTTTTAATACGGAATATAAGTCTAAAGAGCATCAAAGGAATGAGAATACCTGGATACACGCCACAAGCAATGGAGAAATTGCATTCTTCAGATTATCCCGGATCATTCCATATAGCTTTTCTACATATGCTGTAAGTTGCTGTTTAAACAGCAAAGCAGGGTATTTGGCTTCAACTTGGCGCAAGCTATCTATTTCACCAACTGGACCTCCATTCATGAAAGCAAGGTCGACGCTTTTAGGGGCTCCCCGGAAACTCTAAATGAAATCATAGAGCCAGATTGAACAAGTGTCCTGGAGACTGGCTATCTTCAAAAGTATAAAATTTAATAGAAACATATAAATAACAGTAAATAAAAGGACAAGACATGGTTTGCATTCACCAGTCGCCTCCGTTTTCTTAATGGTGGAGATTCATCCACTCTTAATGCGGCAGGCATGCAAATCAATCCAAAACAGTCCAAATTGTGGGGTCCATCATGTATGTAGCATAGCCTGAAAGTTACACTGATAAATACTACTAACTGCCCAATTGGTAGCAACAAATGGAGAACTAAAATTAAATAGGTCTCTGGTCTAAATTCAACATGCAAAACTCAGATGGTTAAGATCATCCGAGCAGTGTGATTTTTGGGCTACTGGATTCTCATACATGGTAAGCAACATGTCCAGTGGATGAGTCGCCACCATTTAGAAAATCATGGTGTATACAGACTTAGTCTATCCCTGAACACAAAACTGTTTCTTACTTGAGTCATCCTTCCAAATAGACTGGCTGATGATGGTGGACGGCGTTGTGTAGTTGTGCCAGAAGCACCACTTGCTTTTAGAGTGCGCTGGAGTAGCAACAACAAAGTGGATGTGTTTGATAGCCAATAGGCCAATATGTCATTGTCCTCTTGAGTCTTCAATGCATAGAGATGGTAGTTCAGTTAACACAAAAAGTAAAAATAAAATGAAACCACAGTATAGAAGATCACTGTACGAACCTCAATGGCATGGCCTATGGCCTGAATAATCCGGTCAAAAACACTCGTGCGTTCAACTTCAAATGATCCCCATTGAAGAAGGCACTTGTAAAGAATGCAGGCAGCAATGGGTTTGCTTCCTGTGAAGCCTAGGTTCTGTGCAATGCATCGAATCAGCAATTCTTGGTTCTCCTGAAAATAGTGATGGCCATCGAATCAGTTAGTAACAGAATCTTTTTTACCCTCAAAAGGCATGAAACATGGTTTGTCAGGAAACCACAACGAAATGTACTGAGAGTATGCATGGTGTAAGGCAATCTTAACGGAATACTTGTTGTTTGTCATTGAGAGATTTCTGTGGTTTCGCCTCTACTTCAGAAGGTTCCCTTGGGGTTGTTCCAGCACTTTGTGAATCCTAAGACATTTTCACGGATGATCAACAGACAGCCATTGCCAAAGAATCTAAACATATAGTATCAGATATGGATCCCAGCTAAGGCTACTTATGAGAGTTGCCATCTGGATCCTATTCTCCCTACATATGCGCCAATGGTGGCACATGCATGCAAGATCAAGATGTTCATTAGGTGGCCCCACCATATATATTTCACAGCCTGAGAATCATACCGATCTACACACATAATTAGATATGGACCATTGGTCAATTTTTAATGACTTCCATTTTCTTCATACATGTGTGGCCCACTTGATGAATGGACCAGAATGATTTTTTGGCCACATAGCATACATGGAGGCATCAACCAGATAAATAACCTGGATTTCATCCATATGGCATGTTTGTGTGTGGAGGAGAGTAGGATCTTACTGCAGCCACTGCATTTCCTCATGAAGAAGAAAGAATCCACTTACTATAGTTGTCTTTGTATCTACATTTACAACATGACCACTCTCTGGAGGACTCTGTCAAACAAGAGACACAAGAAACACCGCGTTAAACATTGTACGGCAACAATTGTTAATCAGGGGTCATCAAGAAGATCTTCTGATGTAGGCACCTGAAGAGTTGATTTATGTTGTCCAGAGAGAAACTTATTATTTTGAGCCATGGAAAGAGCCTGCTGACGAAGGACTTTATTTTCCGATTCTAAGTTGGAAAGAGTCTCTTCAAGCCTGATTTTCCAAAGCACAAATAGGACATTGACTATACCAGATGCAATACATAGGAGCAGCATAGACCACTTAAAATATAAAGGTGTGAACTAGTGAACAATGAATCATTTCATTTCTAGATGGTCACATGGAATTTCAAATATCAAGTAATCTTGAAATGGGATGTGCTGATGTCAAGGCTAACCAAAAAATGTCAACTGTAGGAAACCAGGGAAACCAAAAATACTGACTGGTCAATATATCATAGTATTCAAAAATATGAAAATAAGTTTGATGCAATAGAAAAAGCAAGTCATCTTCGTAAAAGCATCCTAAACATAAAATAATGGCATGCACTTGGAAGTGAGATTATGTCCCCTACAAACAGGAAAAAGTAGCAAAGTTAGAAAAGGGGGGGGGGGGGGGCGTTCCCAATCATGTAGGGAAGCTACTAGGCCAAGGAGCATTTATCAAAACTCATCTTCAATGCCACTGATGTAGTTTTATGGCTCCGAGATCTTGCAGATGATCAAATTAGAACAATAAAGGGAGCGTGTGACTAAGAAAGGTATAATCATTTGTAAATTTTATGTATTTTATTGTTGAAAGGTGTCCTACTAACACCAACTCAATAGGATAAAAAATGTAATAGTGAATAAAATACCTGGAAAAAAAAATCAGCGTGCATCCAGTTTTCCTGTTAGTCTTGTGAACACTGGTGTTCTGCAAAAGAGGTGCTGTTGCACAGAAACCAGCAGAAGATTCTAGGTCCCATTGTTTGGGTAGGAACCTAAGACAATCATTTTACAAATTTTGACCCGAGACGCACCAAACTGATGTTGACTATGTGTTTGATGATGAATTTTCATTTTTTTTTCCTGTCATAGGTACACTATTTCAAACGAATTACAAAATATTAACAAAAGGAGCCCTGTTTGAGAGGACTCAATCAGTTCTGATTGAGGATTTTCTTCTTGGCACAAGTGTCAAGTGCCAATTTGGAAACTTTTGTGCGAGATCTGGTTGTTCATTAGGAAAGGCCCATCATCGACATGACCAGGCTAAATGATCAAGCTGGCCCACTCATCAGGTGGGCTGAAAGTGTATGAGAAAATGGATGGTTAGAAAGATATGGTAAAATGGTCCAAAATCTACATTTACATGCAGCCAGCCAGATGGGTGGCTTGATTTTCAACCAAGGCATGTTCAGTGTGGGTCCTCACTTGATGAATCGCTTGGATCCCACACAAGTGTTGTACCACTGTGCAATGAAGAATTCCCTCAATCTCATACGGATAAGTCTTGTTGTATTCCACTTGCAAAATAGGTTCCACCACTATCAAGGCTTGCTCTTGATTATCTTACCTACTTCACGATCAACCAAAACTTCATTTCTTTAGGTTTAGTTGCTATAAATGAGTTTATGTCACCACCCAATAGCTCAAGTAGAAAGATATAGATATCACACTTGGAATAATAAATCTAATTTAGACAAATGTGAAGTTTGGTTAGCCACGGATTCACAACAATGTTGGCTTATACTATTCTTAAGGGATTATAGATACCTTGTCAAAGATTCTTGAAGTTGACTTATTTTTCCTTCTGCTGCTTCTAACTTTTTGTGTTTCTCTTCACTTGCACGTTGTGCTTCAGTAAATTTACTCTTGAAATCATCGGCTCTTTCTGTTTCTGACTGTAACAAGCTCTGTGGAAGCATAAAGTGATGATCAACATTACAAAGCGAAGATGCCACAAGTCCCACACAACCATGTCAGTAAAGTCATTACTTGCTGAAAAAGGCATCTTTGATAAAGAAAACACATAGTAGGACCCAAGGAAAAAGTTTGAGAACCTGAAATCAACTCAAAATTTGAAAATCTAAATCTACAAAATTGACTTGGCTGACTTTTTGAAAAACAAGTAGGTTGACAAGCTTGATGAAAGGAATATAGATCTAAGTGAGCTCCTAAATTGTTCACAATTAAAGTTCTTGCATATCTCTAATCTTTCGTTCCTGTAAAGATTGGCTACAACCATGCTCCTATTTATTTTTTTAAAAAAAAACTACTATGACATTTTTTACATGCATCTTGATCGATATTCTAATGGTTTGCCTTTTTAGTTTTACTTAATAACTTATGTCCATGCAACATGGATAATTAACCTTAGAAACCTAAGACATCCCCAAAATCCTGCAACGCGAACATTAGGAGTTAACCTGGTGGTTTGAGTTCTTGGAAACCTTGGCAAATCTAGAGTCTTTAGAAAGCCTAATCCAAACACAAGAACCCCAACTCCTCCGAGGTGAAAGATGGAATTAGTAGTGCCTTCCAAATCCTTGATTCTGAAAGTTGCACCATGAGGTAATTGAGCAACACTAGATTTTCAATAGGGGTAGTCTTGGAACTTGGTCATATCCTTTCATTTGCACAACAAAATTTGATCCATTCATTTTAAAACTTCCTATAATCGTACGAGGAATCCAAAGATTGTTATGGTGAAATTGGTGAGAACATGAAATCCATACATCTAAAATCCCTAAACAGGGAATCTCTGTCCTGCGGTAATGAGCTGTTCAAGAGCCTAGAAGAAAGAATCTAAATGACTAAATTACCTGTAAACGGTAAAGAGACCAAAATACCTTGCATAATTTAAACAATGTAATAGTGCAGTACGTCAATCCACATAATCATCATCTGAACTCTACTAATTTAGCCTCCTTGCAACCAAGGAAACATCTAAGCAACAGATATAATGCAGCATTACTAACCAACTGACTGAAATTACTGGTATGACAAGTGGGAACTGAAAATCCGTCATATAGAAGTATATATCACATGTATCGTGTGATATATCGCACAGAAACTTCATGAAATGGCATTCTATCATTGATACATACGATCATATCACATGTATCAATGGCACGATTTAAAAATCCTACAAAATTCAGGGAAATTAAAAAATTGTTAAAAACCAAAAAGTCCCTTTTTCTTCAAAGTTTTTAGGGAAAGTGTGTTGGTGTGTTTTGACAACTCATCAAAACATGATTTTGGTGGAGAAAAGGTTACATTAAATGTATTGAAATTTGTTTATTTTGTATTCAAAAGAAAATAGCTGCAAATCCATATCTATGTATGGTTTTCATGCATTGACATGGATTTGAGGCAAGAGTTTTTAAATTTGAAGGTGGAAAATGGAAGAAGTTGGGAAAATCCAAAATTCATCAATTTTCACCTTTCCAAATATAGATAGAGCATGGAAAAATTGTATGTTGATAAGTGTGCTCTGACCTACGGTTTGGGCCCACACATTTATTTTTAAGAAAAACTTTAATTAAAATAATTAAAATTGATTAAAAAATTGTTCCTTTAAAAATATAGATTGACCATAATTGGTCGATCTACATATACATTGATGCGTCCAAACCAATCTACAGATCAGGTAATCATTTCTATTTTTTTTCAAAAAATATTGAATAAAATGATTATACATATATAGTGCAATGAAATACATATCAAAAGGGCATAAATTTGAGAATTATGTTCCAAACTATTGCATCATTTCTGAAAAACAATTGCATTAAATGTAACCATTGTTTCTAAATATCAGTATCTACGGGTGTGTCAACCCAGCCAAAAAACAAAACGATATGGACACCTAGTATTAGTATCCACCTTGTATCAGTGAAAACATTTTTTAAGCAAAAACAATTAATGAAAAGTATAAAATAAAAGGAAAAAATTGAAATATTCAAGAATCTATCATCTTTTGTGTTTTGAACATGTACTCAACGGTATATTGGAACATTCTTTGGTAAGAATATTTTGAGTTAACATGTTTGTAGTCGACCAAATGGACCTTAGTTGAACACAAATCAAGCAAGATTTGGTGAATCACGCCCCGTTACATTAAAATACAACAAGATAAAAACATAGCAATAAGATATTGCTTATGCTTTTTCTTTGAATCCCACTCAAAACTTTTGTTTTGATCCCAAATACACCTAGAACTAGTCTAGAACGACTAAGGTTCCCATATGGTAGGAATTAGAAAGGAGGAAGAAAAATCAGAGAAATTTTGAAAAACAAAAATCAAAATTGGGCCTTTATGGCCATATCAGTGCTGATATACTCCGTATTAGCCTGTGGTTGACTTATTTTCCATGGGGCTGATACAACCCCATATTGCATATTGCAACAACCCAATACAAATACGATATGTTCATATTGGCCAGATACAAAACATGCTTATTTCAATCCATGCTCACAATCGATAGTCATAGCTACAATTTTTACACAGTATCCATAAATGGGTATATTGGTGCAGTTGGCGAGGATGAGTACTAGAGATATGTTAGAAAGTATACGACATGGCATCATTAACTCATGGTCTATGCACAATAATGTCATTATGTGGAGTAGTAGTATCATGGTTGCTCTGGTGGGGATAGTGACAACTTCCAACTACCTCGTAACTCCATGTGGATATAAGACCTGTTAGTTGATTTTGAAAGACACGGAAGCGTAAGGTTCTAAAAAAAAATTCGGATCTTAGAGTTTCTTAATGAATCTGCATGTAGATGCAATCAAATTCCAAAAGAACATAAATCAAGGGTTGAGATTTTACCAGAGATTCATGCCTTGATCGTTGAAGAAGTCCAATGTTGATCCTCTTAAAAGATATGGAAGAGAGAGTTTTTCGTGCTCCCACAATAAGGGACATGCGCATGTAAGAGCTGTCCACAAGTGGACCACACACACGTACGATGAGAAGAAAGGATGAAGAATCTCTCCCTTCTTTGTTCTTCTTTTTTCTCTCTACACGTCAGCGAGGGGGTGGGAGATGGGATTCTATAAAGAGCTAGTGTTTCAATGAGATACAACTATTATGGTGTTCCTCACCCCCACAAGCATCGGCAAGCCCTACATCATGAAGGCATATAATCCTGTCCATCCATGAACCCAGCTTGACCAAATCCTTCCACTCTCAAACTGTAAGGCCTGGTACCCTTCGAACCTCTCCGTGCCTGTTCATAAGCCGTCTGGGTACGCTCCATTGGGCTTCGGACTCTGTGCGCAAGTATACACCCAAGAGACCCAAAAGCTAAGGACCCGAAACCCACGTTATAGTGACTACCCCACCACCACAAGCGCAATGGTACCATCTGTGCATCGATGCAATAACCCATTGGGGCAGTACGACATAAAGAACTAAGTAATGTGCATGTGCATGAATACCCCATCTTCCAAGCAATACACCCCACCCCTTACATCATGGTTATCTTATGTCATCAAAATGACATCAGAGGTGATGCCACCAAGCCAGCTTTTTTTCTAGAAACCATTAAGAGGATTAAATACCCCCATTAGCCCTTAAACCCTTGATTAAGGACATTAATCAACTACCTTTTTCAGAAGTCAAAGCATTCATATCACTTTTCCTTAAATTAAGGACGTGAACACCTCACATTTTCTAGAAAACATTAAGGGGAGCTAAACATTCTTTATTAGCCCTAAACCTTGCTTAATTAGCCAAAAGCTAAGATTTGTAAAGTATCTCTCCACCTTTTTTCTAAAGTAAAAATAAAAAATAAAAAAAAAATGAGGTCCTTTTCCTCAAAATAAAGGGAGATGGGCCACCTAAGGAGGCCACTTTTCTAGAAAAGTCACCTCATTAAGGCAACTTTATTAAGGGCCTAATCACCCTAATTAAGTCCCCTAATGAGTCAATGCATTGAGGAGATTGTGCCACCATCTTTCTAGCCCCTTCTCTCCTTAATCACCCTTCTGTCTCTATACAACCCTCAAAGCCTTAAGCTAAGGGCTTGGGTAGAATTTCAAGTAGTGAGAGGGAGAGCGGAGGGGGCTGATTCATCAAGGCAGTCTTAACCATCTAAAGTGATCCTAGTTTTAATCAAGGTGAGTGCACTCCCCCTCTCACATTTCCTTTGCATGGATTTCCTTGACTTTTTTCTTGTTTGAAGTAAGTGTGGGATCAATGGGTGGTGAACCTCACGGTGGAGATTAAGAACCGATCGAATCATCCGACGGTCGAATGGAAAGAAAAAACACAAATATCAATTTGATCCCAAATATGTGTGGGACCCACTGACAATGGGCCCCACTTTGATGTTTACAGCCATCCAGCCTATTGAAAAGGTCACAAAGATCTGGATGTAGGGGAACCACAAAATCAGCCCAATCCAGCAGATTGTGGGACCCACTGTGCTGTGTATATGCCATTTGAACCATTCAAATGGTGGTCCCCACTAGGATATATATATATATATATATATATATATATATCGATATATATATATATATATATATAAGGTCAGTAGAAAGGGACGTGATGTCCCTATAGGATCCACCATGAATGTGGGCCTCACCATGTCAGTGGGACCCACCCACTGGGCAAGGCCCTTGTAAATGAAGCCAAACTTGATCTTAGGTGGGCCACGCCATAGGAAATAGTGAGGTTGAACGTCCACTGTTGAAACCTTCCTTGCCCCACCTTGATGTATATATTATGCATCCACTCCGTCCATTTGGTGGGGCCCTTTGTGGCCCACCATATTGTATGGGTTTTATCCACCTCGTTCATCGATGGGTCACCCTGAAAAATGACACGTATCCAAAACTCATGTGAACCACATCACTGGAAAAATTGTTGATTGAATGGCCACCATTGAAACTTCTTAGGGCCGCTAGACTGTCCAAACCGTTCAAATTGTGGGGTCACTATGGAACCCACCTTGATGTATGTGTTGTATACCCTAGTTGTCCATCTATTTTGATAGCTCATGCAATGTATGAGCCCAAAGTGCAGCAAATCCAAATCTAAAGTGGACCGCACCACAAGAAACAATGTTGATTCAACGCCTACCATTAAAAGCTTTCGAGCCCATTGAAGACCCCACCTTGATGAATATGTTGTATATCCATGTTGTTCTTCTATGTACCCCAACTGTGATTTATGTGTTTATCCATGCTGACCATATGTTGGGCTGGCATGTGGGCCCAACAACGTAGGGTCACCCTGATGTATGTGTTTTCCATGTCGTCTGCTTATTTTGCCAAAGGGTGGGCCCATCTACCGTGAGACCTACCATAATTTATACTCTATCCACGGTAGCCACTAAGGACTCCCATTTGATGTGCATCATATACCCCTATGCCATGCACCTATTTGACCAACACAACCTTAAAATGGGCCCAAGACTTGTAGTAAAACCTAAGCTTGGTCGGGTCCACTTGGGTAACATATTGGGTCAATCGTTGAACCCACTTTGTGGTATGCATGGGGTCGATTTAGGGCCCGCTTAATGTATAAAATAGGGCCTTGGTAAGCCCACACAAATGTGTGACAAAGATGGCAACAGAAAAAAGCCCATGAATGAGTCAATTGTGGTACATGTGACAATCTTTAAAATATTCCCAAGTGGTATGTGTGGAGACTATTAAATCAACCCATTTATATTGGGCCTAGGATTGGGCTAAAGCCGCTAAAGGATAGTTGGCTTGCAATGAATGATGTGTGATTGTGAATGGATGAGAATGTTAATGGTAAATTGTGATTGTGATGATAGATGTGGATGATGGATAATAAGTGATGATAATTACAGATTAAAAGAGGTATGTGATGCGATGCCTTGATTATCGTGATTCTATATCCTAGTATGCTAATCCAATTACATAGACATGTTGATCATACTCGTGCATGAATGGTAAGGTGTGACACACTGTGTGCGGTATTGATCATGGCATAATCACATGCATACATACGATATGAATCAATTACGAACATGAAATGGGCCATCAAACCATGATCACTTGATAGCCAGTGATGGCGTATACCGGTCTACATGACCATGGATTATGCATGGACACGATTAGCCGAGGGGCTACTTGGTTATGAGTTATCTTATGAGCATGCACCATAAGTGCATGGTACATTTAGTTATTCATGCATACTCTTAGCATTCATTTGGATATGGACATTTTGGTGAGATATGGAGGTATAGATTTGGGTACCATGGTTGTATTCGTAGTTGCATGTGATGGATATCATAGATATGATCATGGTTTATGGCTTGGATACCCCAGATGTATACGAGGTTAAGGAGCACTGAAAATGTGAAAATAGTTAAGGAGGGAAGGGCCTCATGGGTTGATAGTCCCTAAACCCCAATGGTACCTAGAGATACCTCATTATCGGGTCGAGTGGATAATATGGGTCATGGTGCGTTTGACTCCCACTGCGAAGGTCGAGTAAGAAGAGGTGTGTCCAACTTGCTTTAGAGCTGAGGTGTGAACAGGGACTGGTTTGACCCTCTGAGGAGGTGAAGTGCGAATGGGGTCCGCTATTAGCATGCCGAGTGGGTGTCATACAGCCTCATAGACGTGGCAGGTATGCGAGGTCTTGCTCATATTATTGGATGTGTGGGATGGCCCCGGTGATTTCTAGAGATGATATGACTGGATTTGGGCATTGGAAGCCATGCAGATGCGACTACAGTTGTGGATTTCAGTGTGATTGGTTGTTTGCTTCGACATAAGAGGCTGGGCAGTGATATAGTGGTACTGGAAGCATTAGTTATAAGATTCGGAGCATGATCATGATGCATATGCATTGCATTGCATTACATTGGCATCGACATCATCATACGTACCCCTATATTATTCACATGCACGAGATGTTGCATGCATTCCATCATACATGACTCCTCCATGGAAAATTTATATTATTTGCCAGCATGTTGGACACATCGCACACTGATGCGCTCAATGGGCTTTTTAATTTAAAGCCCATTCATTCCTTTTATAATTTTTTTCTGGACAATGCCAGAAACAGGAGTAGCGGACGAGACATGTTGTGTGATTCTGGACACTACACTTTTGATATATTTTGATGAATATGTACTCTTGTGGAACCATTGTTCAAAGTATCTTTGATATTATTTGTATTTTCAGCTTGAAGATACCGATAACATCGGTGGCGATATCAACAACATTGGTAGTATTAAAAAATCCATGTACGACTGTGATGTATCGCTAAGTATCGGCAATGTATTAATATCTCCAATATTTTCGACTGCATAAATTTCAAGTGTCGCTTGTATTGCCAATGTATCGATATCGCCAATGTATTGCAAATATTTTTTACTATGTAAATTTCAAGTGTTGCTTGTATCACCAGTGTATTAGTGATATTTCGGTAATATAGACAATGTATCGATATCGCAAAAAATCTTATTATTAAAAAAAAAAAAAAAATCCATTTAAAATTTTTTATAGACACATGGTTGTATGCAATGTTCAATTTGTCAACAATAATATCGCAATATTATCATTAGCACAACATGAGAAATATCGACACCACAATCTTTTGTTTCCATTCCAGTTGTTGACAATTTCTCCGCAAAATATCGTGTTGTCAAATTTCTGAAATATTGGTGATTGTTTGGATGATTAAATGGATAAATATGATGGTTGGGTGGATAAATGGGATGGTTGGATTGATTTCTTACGACGACACATGCTTTTAGTCCCCCTTTAAATGAAAACTTATTATATGTAAATTCTTTTTGCAATTTTGTATCCCTAAATATGCAAATATGTGTATTTTAGCATCTCCGGAAGCTTCACTGAAAAATTTCACCATTTTCCCATGTTTCCCCGCATTTCCGATTATTGGCGATATTATCAGTGATATCAATATTGTTTCCATATCCCTGGCTAGTGAAACATGTAGTGATGTCGATACTTTGAACACAGTGTAAAACAGATGTACTGTATATATATTGTATAGTGGAAGCTAGTTATTTTGCTTATGATGGAAATACCAATCTTTATGCTTGATATCTATTAGTGACAAAAAAAACCCCCCAAAATTTACAAGTTGTACGCCAAACTTGGAACTCGGTGTATGGGTGTCGGGTACCGGATTCAGGGCGCGACATAGACTATCCTAGCCCCATAAATCCCATGCAAACCTAAGATATGGATAAACAATATCACCGTTGGTTGGTCCAATCATCAAGATTAGTCCAAACACTTGATAGATAGCCCAATCATCAAGATTTGTCCACAATATGCATACCAAGCAAATATGTGGATCACATATGGGATCATGTCAGCTTAAACTACATTCTAATGCATGCGTCCAACCACACATGTACATCAATCACTAATGTAACCTCGAGCTAAAGTGTATAACACTATGACCCCATGGAGCTCTAACACGATCTCAGGTTTATATATTAGTCCAAGATAGTTCAAGATCAAGTCGATCAAATTCAGACATGATGGGCCTCCTGAATTTGAGACTTGATTCAATCCACCAATGCGGGTATCTAGTTGGGCCTAAGCATAAGAATCTGCAAACATAATGAACACTCGTGCACCCATATGAGGTAGTGCAAAGGCACCAGATGATTGATGGTGCAGACTGTCCATCCCAACCAAGGTGTCCCGTATTGGTATCGGTTGGCGTAACGGTGCCCTCCAAAACTGATACGGATATGGGGGCATAACGGCAATACGGGGGCGTAACGGCAATACGGGGGCGTAACGGGGCAATTTTTTTTTTTTTTGCCAAAAAAATATAAAAAAATATGGATTAAATCCGGAATATTCTAAGCATTCCAAATATGCATTCATTTATAAATTGGAACATGTTTATGGTGGTGTAACGGTCCACTCTTTGGTAAGAAGTTGTATCGGACTGTCTGATTAATTTTTGAACCAGGTAACCTGAATTTGACTACAAAATTTATATATTTAATTTTCTAAATATTTAATTTATATACTTCACAATTTAATATCTTTCTCTCAATAGTTCTTTTAAAAAATGAAATTAAATTCAGGTAGATGGCGTTGCCAATTTCGGGGCTGACTTGGAAGACTAATATATGCCCCCAAATTAGCCTCAAATTCATGCAATTTATTGCCATTATCCCACTTATGTATTGGTGGACATTTATTGGATAGTGAATCATGAAAAAAAAATCAAAAGGCCCTATTTTAAAAAATAAAAGTACACAAAATAACAATTAAAACTATTCAAATAATTTGATTTTGGCATTGTGAGTTAGCAATTGCAGTTCATAATTTAATTGGTAAATTTTAAGTTAATATATGTCTCGTGTACAATTTTTTGAGGACCCAAATTAGGCGGGACTTGGATTGTGAAGTGCAGCACATGTGTCAAAGTTTTTTGGGCCCCACCCGTGATGAATGTGTTATATCTAAACCGTCCATTCATTTGATGAGATCGTCATAAGGCTTGACACGAAAAATAATATAGATCTAATTATCAAGTGGACCACACTACAAAAAGCAGTGGGGGATTGAACGTCTACCATTAAAACCTTTTTTGGGATCACAGAACTTTTGGATCAATATGAAATTTGTTTTTCCTCTTCATTCAGGTCTTTTTGACCTAATGAATAGATTGGATGGAAAATAAATGTTATGGTGGGCTTACAAATTGTTTAACGGTGAAAATCTTAATCTCCGCTGCTTTTTTTGGTGTGGTCCAGACGATCTTTGGATACGATTCATTTTTTGGGTAATGCTCTAAAATGATATTTAAAAATAGATGAACAGTGTAGATATAATAAATACATCACTGTGGAGCCCATATAACTTTGATCTCCTTTGAACCGTTTGTACAACGCGGAGCTCGAGGAGTGTTAGCGCTCGTCTTAGCGTGACACGTACCTACAGCAGCTTATGCCTACACAAAAAAAAAAAAAAAAGTGGGGAGGGGGGGGGGTAAACCGAAAAGAAAAAAGAGGGAAAGAAGAAAAAGAGGGGAAAGAAAAGAGAGAGAGAGAGAGAGAGAGAGAGAGAGAGAGAGAGAGAGGAAGGAGGAGGAGGCTACAACACACCATTACCATTGTCTGCTGAGAAGAAGAAGAAGAAGAAGAAGAGAAGAAGAAGAAGAAAAGAAAGGAAAAAGGTCAGTTTTTCACTCTTTTTTTTCTTTTTCTTTTTTTCTTTTTCAAGGCCCGTAACAACCGTTACGAGTGAGTAACGGCCGTTACGGGTACAAAATCGGGAATCGGCCGATACAGCCCCGTATCGCGTAACGGGTCCCACTGTTACCGTTACATATCGTCCGTTGTGGCCTATACGTAACCGATTTGGGACACCCTGATCCCAACTCATTAATGGTTCTCATCACACAACACAACCATGAAACATGATCACAGGCCCAAACCCACTTAAGTGAGCATGGAAGTTCAAGTTACTGGAGAACCATCGCCACACAACTCTCCCTTGGCTATGATAGTCATTGTGTCAACTCTCATATTCCCCAATGAAATAGAGGAAACACCCTTTAGTAACCGATAAAGTATCCACATGTAGTTGCAGTCAGTGTTCAAATTATATCCGATATTATCGAAATATCTTTGATATTATCTTTATCTCTAGCTTAGCGATACCGATAACACTGGTAGCGATGTCGATAACGTTGGTAGTATCAGAAATTCTAGGGGTTAGAAATGTATCACTAAGTATCGCCAACGTATCAACATCGCTAATTTAATTGTCAATATTTTTAACTATGTAAATTCTAGGTGTCGCTTGTATTGCCAGTGCATCACTATCGGGAATGTATCACCAATATTTTCGACTATGTAAATTCTAGGTAATGTTTGTATCATAAGTGTATTGACGATATTTCAATAATATCGTCAATATATTGATATCAAAATTTTATTTATTAGAAAAAAAATTATTTCATGGGCACATGGTTGTATGTAGTGTTCAATTTGTCATTAATAACATTGATAATATCTTAATATTATCGATATCGCAACATGCGAGATATTGAGACCACAATCTTTCATTTCCTTTCCAATTGTTGATGATTTCTTGGTGAAATATCATGTGTTGCAATATCGATGGATGTTTGGATGGAAGGTTGGATGGTTAAATAGGCCAGAGGGGATGGTTGGACTTATTTCTTACAACAACACATGCTTTTAAGGCTCCATTAAATGGAACTTGTTATGTATGCATTCTTTTTGCAATTTTTTTTAAAAAAATTTCTAAATAAGCAGATGTGTACATTTTAACATCTCTTGAATTTCGCTGAACATTCCACCATTTTTTTCTATGTTTCCCTGCATTTCTGGTTATCAATGATATTATCGGCGATATCGATATTGTTTTTGTATCCCTGACCAGCGAAACTTGTAACGATATTGATACTTCGAACACTAGTTTTAGTGACACACACAATTAATGAGGCAAAACGAATGCTTCCATATATTTATAAACAAGGTTTAATTAAGAACATTGACTTTCTAGGGCACACAACACTAACAAGTTTGATATATATATATATATATATATATATATATATATATATATATATATATATATATATATATATATATATACACACATATATATATGATTCTTTTAGTTTTCTTTTGCAATGTTTTAAGTAGGTAATCATGTTTCTTTTAACATTTATTTTATTTTCCTAATGATTCCCGCAAATCCCAATACATTTACGATACGTGCAATACTGAAACGTTTCTATATCCCAAGGGTGTAAGACATGATCCAATACCGATATCTAAAACATTGGTTTTCAAGAAGGGAGTGGATACTAAAGATAAAAACCAATTTCAATGCACTCTTCACATGCATCCCTGAGAGATAAAACAAAAGAGGAAACAATAGAGGCGTATAAGCATAAGTATTTAAGTTTTCCTCGAAAGCATTTATTTTATACCATACATGCACACAAAACACCATCACTATCCAAACTATGCGAATTTAGCCTCCTTCAATAATGCTACCAAGGATAAATGTAACCTAAGCAAGGGAGATAATGCAATGCTTACTAACATGAAATAGTGTATGCTAACACGACAAGTAAACGTGAGATTTTTTTTTATTTTTTTTTAAAAAGAAGTAAACGTGAGCCATCTATTAAGATAAAATTAACCAAGTTAAAGATGAGGCAACAATGAAGATTGAAATCAAAGTACAATATCTACAGGGCATTCCCCTAAAGATGTGATAGAACAAAAAATGAAGGATCAATTGACCCTTTGTCCTTTACAAGATGATGTGTAGTCATTGTCAATAAAGTTTCTTTAGGAGTAACCATAGCCTCAACCCCAAGAGTAATGGAAGTTCCAACCCCCTCAATAGCCTTATCTTCCTCACAAATCGTTGCAACAACACTAACTTGACCTATACCACCTACAAGAACAACACTTCATCATTTGTAGTTGCCATGACTACCCTAATTTGATCACCAGTAGTAACAACAATACCATTCTCCAAGCTATGTCGTAGTGGCTCGACGATCCACCTCATCAGTAGGAAGACTGACATGGGCGTCAGGGGTATCATTGTTGTCGATTGCACACACGGTCGAAGGAATTGAGTGTTTGAGCATTAAAGGAGCAATTGAGCTCTGAGGAAGCTTCCTTCTAAAACGCTTAGTACCCCGCCTAACACCCAAATGGTAGCTTAATTCAACCCCATTATGACTCCCGGGTTGGTAAACCGGCTCACCACTGAAAGAGAATGAGACGTCAGTTGTGATTCTGTCACACAAGCACTTATAAGCCTCGAGATCTCTCTCTTGTTGGGAGACGATAGATTGGAGGGCTTGGATTTGAATTTGAAGTGCCATCATCTCTTGCGAGCATTGTAATTTCGTCTCCATATGAGCTCTCTCAACCTCTTTGACAACAGTCCGCTCTGCAAGAAGAGTTTGAAAGCGTAGCTCTGTGATATCCCAGGGCAATCCAAGGTCAGTGGAAGCCCGAAGTCGCAAGATCTCAGTTTCCTGAAAAGGAAAGAACCTACAAATGATCAAAATCATAGAAGAGATGGCATTGGGAATTTAGCAAATCACAAGAAAAGAAGCCTTACTTGCTCTAATATTCGAGATGATAAAAGATCATGAGCTTCCACTTGAGCTGCTCTAGCATCCGATGCTTCCTTTTCCTGTAAGGAACTTGGAACCAGGATAGAAAACAAGGAGCACCAAAAGAAGATAAAGGAAAGTAAAGCTAAAGTATGTACCGAAGCCTCAAGTTGGGAATGTAACTCTTGGATGGTTTGATCACGCTCTGCGATGAGTGTCCTCTACAGATCAAAGGAAACACACCGTGAAATAGGCTAGTCGATATATCAAATCGAGAAGAACAACAAACACAATGAACCGTACCTCACGAACTAGGTCAAATTGAGCGACATCATGTTGGGCTTGCACCTCCCCAAGAGCTCGCTCAGCCTCCTTGCGAGCTAGATCTACATTTCCTCGCTCCTCCTTAAGAAGGTTCATAGTTTGGGTCAAGGAAGATACTCGCTGCAGTAACTCCTCAGGAAAATCAGGCTGTGTGAGGGGTTGTATATTGGCTGATGAGACTGAAAGCTGAGATGAAGTTCTTTTAGGGAATGTTCAAAGTCTCATTATTGTGCAAGATGTAAATAAATTGAGCTACACACAATATACAATAAAAGAATGGATTGCACAAAATAGAACCATGAAGCATAGGAATTGTTTGCTTATTGAATGGTATTTACAGGCTTCTCAAGTCTATCTAGGAAGTTCTAAAAGAATTCTAAAGCTTATCTAGATGGATCCTAGAGACTCTCAAGCCTCATCTAAAAGATTGACATACATTTCAAGAACACCATTATAATAGATGTTAATTACAAGAATACCCTTATAGACATTTGATGCAGGACGGATGGTCTAGGTGATGCAGGACCGATGCATAAACCAAATAACATGTGAGATCAAGTAACAGAATTAAGACAATTACCAAAACACACGAGCATTGCCATAATCATCATGAATCCCATGAAAATCAAAAGAACATCATACATGATCCTAGCCTAAGTAACCACCATCGTCACACAAGATCATTAAATAAAAGGAAACTGGGAGGTAATGGACATAGGGACATTCAATTAGCATAAGGTATAATATATTTCAAAGTAGAAGACCTAATACAACCTAGGGTAAAAAATTAAGATTTGGGTAATTTGGGAAAGTAGGAAAGTTAGAGATTTTAGATTTAGGGTTAAGGTTTTGGGAATTGAAGAAAAGGGTTTTAAGATAAGGATGATGGAAAACCAAAAGGGGAAAGGTGTTGTTGTATGGCCAACCTGAAGGATTCATACGGTCCCACATGTGGCGTGGGATAGATGAGTTTAGGTCGGTTAGGGTTTGGGATTGTGGATAGGTAAAGGAAAGATGACTTTACGAGAAGATGAAGGCTAAGGATGGGAGAATTGAAGAGCATGAAGAAAATACCTTGATGGAGGGGAAAAGAATGATGATGTGGGGATAGATGGAGACCTCGCACCTCTGTTGATGAAGATTAGCCTCATACCAATCTCTCTTTCAAATCACATGGAAGTATCTTCAAATCTTATGAAGATGGAAGAAGAAGAAAGCAAGAGCATTTTCTCTTCTTTATTTTTTTAACACAAAATCCAACGAGGGAGAGGGTCACACGCCCACCCTCTTTTATAGTTCCAAGAAAGTTCAAAATTTACAATAAACACCTTGTTTTGTGAATTTTGACAAAAATAGCCCTAGTCTAATTAAAATCAACTAAAAACACTCATAATGGTGTGCAAACATAACATAAACAAAACTAAATCCTATAAACTAGTGTGGACGATCCACGATCAATGGCCCCATCGTCACGTCCCTCCAATCCAATGATCTGGATCACTCCATAAAGCAGCCCAAGTGCATCTTCCCAGTGTGGGGTCTTCTAGAAGCTCGCACATGCACATGGGGCTTTCAGCACGATCACAGGTACTCGCCTAGCCACGAGGAAATTGGTGAGGCCAGCCTCCTCTGATACGTACACAAAGGTGTACGCGAAGTGATGTCCTCATCACTAGGCTAGATATGATGTAACGAAATTATATACGAATTGAAGAGCAATTCAAAGTATAAGATACATTAACCTACCACAAATCTAAGAAATCAAATAAACAATAAAATTCAGATTTGAATCTAAACCACAATCCCATAATAAACTAAACCATATAAAACATGAAATTTCAAAGGATCAATGAAAGGTAGAACTTCCCCCTTTAGCATAGGCTTAGGTCTAATTCAAAGGGGCTGATTTAGTCTTTATATGGTTAGGGATATGCGAATTTAGGGTTATGGATTTGAAAGGAATTAGGGCTTTGGTAGGATTTGGGGATTTAGGATTTTATATGGAATTGATGATTAGGGTTTTACCCTAGGGTTTATGGGATAGGAAGATGGATTGAAGAAAGGGAAGAAAACGGAAAGAAGGGGCTGACCGTACGGTTGTACAACCCTGTCCGTACGTGTAGGCGCTGATGGTGATGGGTTGGGTCTAGTGGAGTGAGGATTTAGAAAGGATGGGTTTGGGGTAATGGGTTTAGGTTTGGAAGGAAAGAGTAAAGAGATTTAGGGTTTTGAGAAGAAAAGTTGAAGAAAAGAAGGATTGGAGTAGAAGATGAGAAGGACAAGAGAAAATGCAATTTCAAAGAATAACAAAGATGATAGATTAGGCTTCACACCATCAATCTCCATTCACAAGAGATTTTCTATCTCAAAACAAGAGAGTTTTTTTTTTTTTTTTTTTTCATCTTCAAAACATTAAAAAATGGACTAGGGCTAGACGCCCAAGCCCTTTATACTCTCAAAAGGGACTTTTTACAAAAAGGCACTCTCAAATGAAAATCTTCACATTAAGATACTCAATGAAAGAAAACTTGTTCCTAACTCCCTAATCTCAACTAAATATCAAAATAATCCAACTTGAATAATCAACTAAATAAACTAAATAAGTGTAAACATCCTAAAGTCAATGATCAATGTGAGAATCACAATGGTTTAATCATCCGATCAAGAGTCCTCAAGATCAATTGTTTGATCGATGTGTCCTCGCAATCCAACAGTCCAAACTCTTCAATAAGCAACCCATGTGCATTCCTATTGTAGGGTCTTCGAAGATGCGCATTCATGCATGTGGGGTCTTCAATGCAGCCCACCTAGGCCCATGTAGTGGTCGCCAAGCCAAAGTGAAACTGGAGTTGATCTCCTCCTCCTCTGGTATACCCTGTAAGGTGCTCGGATGTCCTTATCAAACATTCCACCACTATTTCTTCACACTACCTCAAACTATGTGGACGACGACTGAACACCCAATTTGTTCTCTATCCAATAATGATGTCTAATGGTCACGGTTGAGTACAAATATTGGACAATTGTTGGTACAAGGAATGAACATGGTGCAAATTAACCATGAGGCAACTTTCTGCTAACAAAATGATAGTCAAGTTCGATGTGCTTTATGTGTGCATCAAAGACTGACTTATACATATGATAGTCAACTTTCTCCTCAAGATTAACATTAACACAATAAAGAATAGAACGATGCGGCAATGAAAAATGAAAATCCCAAAGTTGAAACTATGGAAAGTTCTATCAACAATTTTAGATGGCATAATACGAAATTCTTCAGTACTAGAAAAGAAACAATAGGTTGTTTCTTAACATACCAAGACAAGAATGCAGTTGTGAAATACATGATAGTCAAAGGTAGATTGTCAGTTGAAGGAGATCCAACCTGGTCAACATCAACTTATGAAGTTAAGGATGGAGAAGAACTTGGGTGAAATTGAAGGTGATGAGAAAGGCTTACTTTCACAAACTAAGCATATGCTTTAAAAGATGGAAATGGAATGTAGCAGGTCAATACATAAACCGCAAGAAATGGCATGACTACAAAGAGGTTTGCAATCGGCCATCTAATCACAAATTTGGGTTTTGGGCTATAATATAGAAGATCATGAGCATGTTTTGGTTAGAGACAACCAACCATGAGGAAAGAACGTAGTTGTTATAACAAAGGACTCAAGAGGAACCTATGATAACATCTTCGACATTTATTATTATTATTATTTTGAAGATACAGGGTGTCCCCACCTCTTTTTTGAAGTGAGACTAATCCCTGCAGATACACGCAATTACCCACAACCACGTGTATCAGGTAAAGCCAAGGAGGGGAATCGAACCTGCACCTATGGGGAGCAAACCTACGGTGAAGACCATTCGCCCAAACCTCGTTGGGTCAATAACATCTTCAACATATTCCAAGCGAACAAATAAACATGAGTTTGCAAGGGTGCACTTGGAAGACCAACTAAAGTAAAGAACTACTAAACCAGTCAATGAAGCATATGAGCACGTGTACGTCCATAGATGGCTTTATATAGATGGCAAACATCATTTGAGTGAGAAGAATCATAAAAGCCTTCAGCTTATTCCATATAGACTTCCTCATGAAGAATCTCATGAAGAAAGGTAACTTCGACATCAAGATGTAGGATGGACCAACCTTAGGAGACAACAACAATGGTAAGTGCCAATAGTTGCATGTTTCACAAGAACTAAAGTCTTTATTAAAATAAAAAATGTTGTTGACTACAACTTTTGGCTACAAATCGAGCCTTACAACACTAAATCGAACCATCAATAAGACACTTAATACAATAGAGTAACAACTCCTAACAACGTCCATACTAGAAGACTGGGGAATAAGAGCACAAGTTCCATTCAACTTTTGGCTACAAATTAAGCCTTAAAACACCCAATTAAACCATCAATACGACACTTAATACAATAGAATAATGACTCCCAACAACATCCATACTAAAAGACTGGGCAATAAGAGCACAAGTTCCATTGGCACAGATAGCAAAAATCTTGTCCATCATAGGTTAAATCCATTGAGGAGACATAGGACACCAATCTAGTAAAAGGTTTAGACTTGGATTGAAGAGGTAAGAGGAGCACAATGGGCCTCAAAGCATGTAAGCGAATGAAGAATAAGATGAGCAAGAGCAAGAGAGTATTGTGGATGACAAGAATGCGAATGAGTGGCCATGGGATCAATGAAAGGAAGGGTGAGGGAACAGGGAAAGCGGGTGGTCTTAGGTCGACAACGATACACCTTAAAAGGTAGGGTTCCAAAAGACAAAGGAGAAGAAGATTCTTCACCTATCAAGGAGGAAGCACGTAACTCCCTGTGAGATTGAAGAGTAGAGTAACCATCAACATGAGGAAAATGAGGCTCGTGAACACAATGTGATAAAGGATAAACAATCGCCTTTTTTTCTTTTCATTGACCACACGAATCACCCAATTTGGGAAAGAAGATGATAACCTGCATGGTAATCACCAAGCCCAGCAAATACATAACAAAGAGACTTCGAAAAAATCTAGTTCGCACAAAAGATGTGAGACAAGGCAAACAGAGACATCTAGAGACCTTAATAAAAACATAACCAAGGAGTTGAAAGAAAAGAACTCATAGGTACAACAATTATTAAGCATATGAGTAACAAGACGATTAAGGAGAGTGGCCATGGCAAAGGATTCAACCTAAAGAAACAAAGGGACTATTATGAAAAAAGTTGTAGCAACCTTGTATTTGGGATATGTCAATCTTGGCACTCAAAAGTTCCATTTTTGAATGAAGATGAGAGACATTATGAAAAATCTCACGAGCAAATGGATGACAAAAAGTCCAACTTATTCTTTAAAGGATAAAACCGAGTGTTTCAACTATCATCTAAATCAATAATGAAAATGGCAAGGAAGTGAAAACTAAAAGTACATGAAACAAGAGCAGAGCCTCGTGGCCCCCAATGCATAAATTCTAGAAAAGAGTCTACCCTCAATGTTCAATGTATCAATAGTATCAACCGACACTATCAGTACGCAAGTCACCGAGGTAGAACGAGTGGGCGAGAAAGAATGAACGGGTATAAAGAATTACAATGTATTGACGACAATATCACCGATACATGTTGATAAGTCATGATATCAATATTATCATGATATATCGTGAGAATTATGTTTTATAAATGCATAGTATCACTCAATACTTGCAAACTTTGCAAGTATCGACGTCAGAGTAATAATATTTATGACATTCTATGAAAATTTTAAAAAAAAAAAAAAAAACCATAAAAATAAGAATAAGAAGTCTTTGCCCAAACTTTTCTAGGGATTGAGTTTCTTGATGTACTTTCACAACTCCGCTAGAGTTGTTTCACATCATAACATGAATTTGGAGGAGAAATAGCTATGCAACAGTGGACTTGGGTTGAAACTCTAAAGATGAGAAAAATATGTCTAATCCACCCTTTACAACACTTTGTAAGAAAACACAAACGTAAATCTATGCATGGGTTTCACAGATTATCATGGTTTCATAGATTGCTTGTGTTTTGTTGCTTATATTACATGATATTTTGAATATTAACATTTTGTATATAATTACATCACTTGTGACCAATGATGGATAGCTCTATCCACCCAAACAATGGAAAACTATTTTCCAGAGTTTTTTCATAATATTTGAGTAATAAGTGTAATCATTGGTGTTTTAACATCTCCTGAAGTTCCACTGAAATGTCCACTATTTTTCTCAAGTTTCCCCAATGTTCCCCTCAAACCCCAACTATCTGATACATGTGATGCTTCCCACAACATTTTGTATCCCAAGTGTGTGATACATAGTGTAATATAGATACTTTGAACATTGTATGCTCTTTTATTATTTACTTGAAAAAGGGTGTTCACAACATTGGCCCATGTCATAAGTACTACACAAGGAATAAATTAAGGACTTGGGACTAACACTACTAACTTTTTTATATTTAAAAAAATCGAAGAGTCCAAGCAACAGGATGACCAAGACATTGATGCCATATGGAAGACAAAGTACCTAATGAGAATGACGACATGACAAAAAGAGTTGAATTGGATAAGCAAAACACATATAGGCCACACGATTTAGCTCTCTGAGCAAGAAGCCAACCCATATTCAAATCTTCCACAAACAATGCACCATTAGTGAATTGAACGTAGAAACAAATTATCCATGTCTAAAATCTGACATGTCCTTTGCAGTGCTACCACAACTAAAAAGCAGCGGAAGATAAAACTCTAAACTTGAGAGCATGGTTGTTAATATTGCATGAAGCATTTAGTACCAATACTAGAATTGGGTAGGTGCCTGAATGAACTAATCCTTCTTCCGATTTTATCCAGTACGCTTCAACCCTCCCACCCCCCAAAAAAAAAAAAAAACCGAGTTAAAAATGTGTCAGACCTTTTTAGACTTTTAGGATAGAGGATTTCCCATTTCTTGATTTCCGTGTTTTTTTTTTTTGCACCTTTCTAAAACGGAAAATAAAAATGGCCAAAATGCCAAAACATTCCTTTTTAGTAGTAGAAAGAAAACACTCGCTAAAGCTAGGTTGACACTATTTTAGACATAAGTGAAGGGTTGTTCCATGCAATGTAGTCAAATCGCATACTCGCACGTGTGATCACATATTGCTCTAGTTTGTTTTTGGAAAAAATTAAAAATATGTATTAAAAGGGGGGGGAGGGGATAAAATAAAATAAAAAATTGAATATATATATATATATATATAAAGGAAAAACTATGCCTAATTACTTCAAGTGATTGTATTGGGTTCTTTTACCTATTTTATTGTATTTTGAGTGTTTGAGACCGTTAGACCATCACCATCTATAAATTAAGTTATATATTTAACTACTTATACACACACACACACACACACACACACACACAAAATTTAACAAAACAAACAACATGTTACGTGAAAAGAGAAATAATTATTAAAAACTTCAAGCATAAATTTTTTCTTGATAAATGATAACTTGAGAACATGAATAACTTATAAGTTATAAGTTACAACTTAATTTACAATACAATTTACAATTTTATTTTATTTTTTAAAAGGACAACTTGCAAAGTTACAAGTTTCAACTTATTGACTTATAAATTTAATATATAGAAAATGAACAAACTAACATAGGCAACTATACACATATATGATGTTTGGACTCTTGGATTCAACGGTCTTTTTCTTACCGTTGGACCTATCTACGATCACATATGAAGTATGCAATCACGTACTCACATATGCGATCACATACTTATCACACGAAAAAGTATGCCATCGCATGCTATCCTGATGGCATATGTGATCATGGTTATGAATGTCGGTATCGGCCAGTGTATCAGACCGGTGGAAAAATGGTACGATATGGCGTCGCATATCGGTATCAGTGTTGTATCGACTCTTATCAGTCAGAAATTTTTTCTAAAGGAAAATAATATGGAAAATTATTAGAAAAATAGGGGGGAATGAGATATCCAAGAATCTATCATTTTTTGTTAATTTTGACCATGTATTAAATGGTGTATTGGACCATTCTTTGATGAAAATGTTGTCCGTTGATTTGACTTGTTGAAGGTCAACTAAATGGGCCCTAATTAAACACAAATCAAGCATGATTTGGTGAACAATGGCCCATTACATTGAAATACAACAAAAAGACGAAATTTTTTTTTTTTTTTTTAAGTGAAGGTTTACCCTTGTTTCTAATTTTTTTCATAATGGTCCGCCTCACTTTGATTTGTCAAATCCCATTCAAATCATTTGTTCTTAATCCCAAAATAGGTCCATATCTAGCCTAAAATAACTTTTTAAGCTTCTCCCATGGTTTAAATTTTGACGTGTGAAGTTTTGAAAAAAAAAAAATCAAAACAAGCTTTTATGGGTGTATCGGCCTCGTATCGGCTATTACGGACCAATACGACCCCATATCGTGTATCAGCTCGTGTCGATACGGATACAATACAGCCGTATCGGCTGATACCTACTCATATTCATGTATGCGATCGTTCTGGGAAAAAATGGCATATGCGATCGCACATGACAACATTGGTTCCACGTGTAACCTTACAAGAAAATATAGTCCACAGTCTTTATGGTGTGTCCTAGTTTGCTTCGATGAATTTTGATCCTGTACACAAAATAACCACAAGATGAGAAGTGAATGTCACATCATGATGGACAACTTGACTAACTAGAAGTAGCTAAAGTGAGAGCTTGAGAACATGACAGACTCTACAAATAGATAGTACATTAGAGGATTAAGAAATATGTATGACAAAATCTATACCTTGAACATCCATAGGAGAACTATTTGTTTTTTGAATAGATAACTGGGGGAACACAAAGGAACAACGATGTGATATGAAATCATGATAAATCATATGGTGCAACTTTGGAGTCAAATATTCATCTGGTAGAATATATACTTTAGAGAGAGAAACAAGGTAGAAGAGAAATGACAGTGAGAAAGAACAAGAAATTCAATAAAGAACCTATTGTACTCGTTTGGTAGTAATACCTTCAAAATTCCAATAGTTATAGAATAGTCGAAAAAACAATAGAACAAGTGATTGAGGTAGTAGGAAATGGAGTGTGAAGGGTCTAGATATAGTAATTGTTAGACCATCCTAGAATTGCAGTTTGTTTTTTTTTTTTTTGTTAACAAGCAATTGAACTCCATTTGCAATGAATTTTTGTAATGCTAACATTAGATTGAGGCCATATCATGACAAAGATATGAAGTTAGGATTTTGAATAACAGTCTCAGTGAGCATATTAGCCAAAGCAAAAAAAGGATCCTATACAAGAGCGTATCGGATGCATATCGGCCGAAATTTTATTTTTTCATAAATAATCTTGAAATTTATTAGGAAAGCAAGACAAATGCAAAATGCTAGTACCTATCATTTTTCTTGTGTTTTTAACGTGTATTCAATGGTGTATCAAACCATCTTTGACATGAATATTGTCTGTCGGTTTGATCTGCTAAAAGTCATCCAAATAAACCCTAATCAACACAAATCAAGCATGATGTGCTAGACTAGGGCCAATAAATATAAATACAATAAAATTTTTGAAAACATGATAAATAAGTTTTTGTTTATCCATTCTGATAATTTCCCAAAATATTCAATTCCCTAGTTCGATCCGTTGAATCCAACTCAAATCTTGTTTTTTTATTCTAAGAAAAGACCTAGATCTAGTCCAAAATTAGTCTTTAAGCTTTCTTTGTGGTTGAAAAGAAGAAGTGGAAAAACGAACAAAAAATAGAGAAAAAAAAAGGATTGTTATCGGTACTGATATGATCCATTTTTCACATCACTGACAAATTCACCTTTGTACCATGTAACGGAGGTGGCCAATACAATTAAATTATGACCGTATCATAACCAATATTTAAAACCATGCAAGAAGTCCATATTAGAGAACTAGTCCTAAAAGCTTAAGAAATATATTAGAGTGAAATTGGAAACAAGGAATCAAATTGAAACATCACAATATCAGGAGAAAAATATGTATATAATTATTTTAATTGTGTATCCAGTGTGGATGGGTACACGTGGTTTGTGATGCTACTCCTTTTATCAGTAGAGTTCTTGCTCACAAATGAAAATCATATTTCAAAGAGTGAAAGGCATGTGGAACTCAAGCTATAGAAGGAGATGGGTGTCTTCAAGGCCGAACAAATCATGGTGCACGATGGACGGGTTTCAAGGTTTATCGAGGTTGATATTGGAGTTTGCAGTGAGTTCCATGTTTTGATCTCTTTGAGTGGTGTTAACAAATCTCCAAGGGATGCAATTACTACACTATGTCATTGTCTGGCTATAGTTGGAGTATACTCATGAAATTAGACTACCTTTGTTCAATCAAGTATATATGCTTTTGCACGTCTAATGTAATTTTCTCATACAAGTTCTTCTTGGATCATTTGCTCTGGTACATACAATCGCATGGCTGGAACTACCTCTTAGTTCGTCTCTTACTCTCCATTACAAAGCCTTATCATTCTATTAAAATTGCTAATGGGTCTTATACTCAAGCTAAGGGAATTGGGATAAATACCATCTCTTCCTCAATGTCTTAGTCCGCTGCTCTATATGTTCCCCAACTATTAACTAAGGTCTTGTTTGTGAATAGTTTTATGAAATCACTTGATCGTAGTGCAATATGCTTCCCTTATAATATGTAATTCAGGAATTGACGATGGGACAAATGATCAACTTTCCATATTTTGGGTCATAATAAGTCAAATAAAGAGTGGATTGAGTATTGGCATCATCTCCTGGGACAACTTGTCAATAGTTTGAGATTGTTACTTATTGAAGTCAAAAAATGATGGTGGTCATTGGTGTGAAATGTGCCACCTTGCCAAATATTGTCAAACATCATATCCTAGTAGACTCAATGAAAGATGTGAAGTTCCTTTTTTACTTATTCACTCTGATGTTTGGGGTCCCTCCCTCGTTAAATCCTCACATGGTTACAAGCGATATACGACCATTATTGATGATTGTACCCGAACTACTTGGTTTGATCTTATTAAGTCTAAAGAGGAAGTTTTCTCATATTTAAGAATTTTCATACAATAATTAGAAATCAATTTGATACAAAAATTAAAACCATGCGTTCCAACTAAGGTGGAGAGTACGTTCCATCTATCTTCCAATTCTACCTAGTTGAAAATGAAAATGAATCTCAAATTGCATGCCCTTCTACTTCTCGAGATGAATGTTTCAAAGCGTTCTTCAGCTGATACAGTCCTAAGTACTGCATACTTGATTGATAAAATGCCATCAAGGATCTTGGATGGTGGTAAGACACCGGTTCAACTCTTACAACCATTTAAACCCCTTTTTTTCTGTCACCAAAGAAGCGTTTGTGTATTTGTGCTTTGCTCATGTCCTGAGTATTCGTCTTTACGAGTTGGACACCAAAGCCTTCAAATATATCTTTTTAAGTTACTCTAGTTCTTAAATATATATATATATATATATATATACAAGTGTTATATATATATATATATATATATATATATATATATATATATATATATATATATATATATACAAGTGTTATGTTGCGGAGGTTCCTCTCAAGGAATTCATTTCCACAAATGTCGCATTTTCTAAGGAATTCCCCTTCTATTCATCTCAAGAGTTTATGTCTCTAAACCCCAAAGAAGTCTAGGTTACCTCTTCCCGTTCTTGAGTCTCCCCTTCAGTCTTTTGTCCTTGATTCTTCACGTACTCCTCATTCTCCAAAGTTTGTCATGGCGCAAGCAGGGGAGTTAAAGGCATAATCGAAGAAAACATAGAGATAACAAAGGGTACTCCTAAGTCTGATGTTCTAGCATCAAATATGTTTCCATCTCCTACTATTTGTAATCCCAATGGCCTTCCTATTGCATTATGCAAAGAAAAACAATCATGCACAATTCATCCCAAATTATACAAAAACATAAAGATTTCTTAGAGGAATCGACCTTTCCCATTGCTATCCAAACAACAATATTTGTCGCATCGAAGGAAAACCCTTTTCCATTTCCATTATCGGGCACATAATCCATTGTCTCCAAACAAGGCCTAATAGATTCTAGCAAAATTTGACTACATGAAACAAGTACTCAAAAAATCTCGAGCCTCGTAGGCCTAAAGTTGGAGGCTTGTCACAGAAAGCCAGCATCAAAGATCAAATGGTTGCCTTTATCACATGATCCACAAGGTCATTCTTGATCTTAAGCATATTTCAAAGCCTAGTCAAAGGAGAAGAAACCCAAGCCTTGGAATTTAATCTAGTCAAGGGGACCCAAACACAAAAGTTGAAAGTTGGTGAGGAAGTTCATATTTGTCATTGCCCATCTTGTTTGTTTGGCCCTTCCCTTGAATTATTAAAAGTGACTTTTGTCCACAAAGTGCATAAGATTTCTAGACATGACCATTCATTATCAAGCTTTCGATCTCTTTGTTTGGTTCTCTCATTTGAATTATACAATAAGTCATTAAACTAAAGAAATTAAAAGCATTTGATGAAAAAATCATGCATGCAAGTACTCTCAAATCATGGGAACATGCTAAGGAAGGAAGTGAGGAGTCATCTTTCCCATAAACATATAGCAATCACCGACAGAACTGAGCATTTTCTTTTCACTGTTGCACAGGGTTAATGTAGCTCTTGACATTTACTTTGAAGGGGAACAAGGATACCACTCATCTTGTGTGCATTCTTTGTGCAACAATGCAAATCAAGGAGAAACCTATAAACCCGCATTGATTGGTTGAGTAGTTGGCGAAGTGGAAAGTAGTTACCTTTTTTGGTAAAGGTAGTCAATTGAACTATACTTGATGATTGAAGAATCTTGAGTTGTGATCATATAAGAACAAATATCAAATGTAACTTAGATTTTCAAAGCTCCTCTATTGATGAAAATGATGTCCACAACACTGCATATGTAAAATTATGTAGAAGCAAAAATAAATATAAAAGAGAAAGAAAAAGTAGGAAAAAGAGAATAGAGAAAGAGAGGATTAGTGCTACACACCCCTCCTCTCTTTCTTTATAGGTTAAGTAAAAAAAGAAAATATCCCCCCCCCCAAACACTAATTTACAATATGGCATGTGTCTGTAAGCGGACCTCACAGGTGGCACGAGACATCGCCCTATATTTCGCCTCAGCACTTGATCGGAGTACAACGCTCACTCTTTCACATTACCAAATTTCCTTTCACAAATGTGTAGTACCCAGTAATGGACCTCCTATTAGTCAGAGAGCCTAACCAATCCACATCAAAATACCTTATAACTTGGAAATGATAAATCCTTTTATATAAAACTACCCAACCTAGGCCTTCTTATCGCAGACTCCTAACGATTGTATCCATGTGAAGCACACCCTAAGAGAACTCATAGACTTGCCACATTCACAGCATACGATATAGTTGGCCTAGTGATAGTAAACAAGATAAGTTTTACAACCAATCTTTCAATACTTTCCTAGGTCTTCAACCAAGTCTACTTGATCTTTAATTAGTTTATAATTTGGATCTATTGTGATATCAACCAGTTTAGTATTATTTTTTTTAAAAAAAAAAGGCATATTTCCTTTGAGATAGATTAATGCCTTCCTTTGATCTGCAACTTCTAACCTAAGGAAATATCAAAGATGACCCAAATCTTCCGTTAAAAAGTGACGATGAAGATACTTCTTAAGATACTCAATTCATTTACTATCACTCCCTATAACTAAAATGTCATCTACATATACGATCAATGAAATCAGACGAAAGGTGCCTCTTCGTATGAAGACAGAATGATCAACATGACTTCCAATAAAACCTTAGGCCAACACAACCTTACTAAATTTATCAAACTACACACGTGGTGACTGCTTCAACCCATAAATCACCTTTCTCATATTACAAGCCTTATTTGACTCCCTTTGAGCAACAAACCAAGGTGGTTGCTCCCCATAGGCCTCTATGAGATCAAAAATAAATGAGATCAAAAATAATAATAATAATAATAATAATAATAATAATAATAATAATAATAACATTTTAAGCATTGAGCTAAAAAAGAGGGCCATCTATGATTAACAACAACAAAATGAATTATGCAAATGGAATGAAACTTGGCAACGGTAGAGAAGGTCCCTATATAGTTTAGGCCCAAAGTTTGAGTGCATCCCTTAGCAATTAAACGAGTTGTCCATTGTCCAACTGCCCCACCAGGCATAAATATAATGGTATACACCCACTGATAACCAACTGTACATTTGTCGGCAAGAAGACCTGTAAGGCCCACCCCCACAGCACATGATATTGTCCGCTTTGTCGAAACTCACGGCTTTAGAACACGTCATGTCTGTTAAGGGAGGAACCCAACATATAACCACCACAACTCCAAACAACTCTTCCGATGTGGGACAAGGTTCCGCCTTTCACTGTGGGTACAACAGTCTGCCAACTACTGGTAGCTCGCACAGGCCCTTAGGCCCCGCCCACATCAGCATCCGCCCACATGTGACCGCCCAGTGACGGGATGTCACAATATCCCCCACCGAGGGCAAAGCCGGTGCTGGCCATCCAGCTTGCAAGCCCACCATGTATATGTGTTTCATCCAGCCATCTCTCTTGATAGGTGGCCCACGTGGGAGGGTCCACCCTAGGTGGACATCCCCTATGGGGCCTACCTTGGGACGTGTGGGGCCCACCTTGATGTATGCCTTGGGCTGGGCCGTCTAGGCCTTAGACCGCCCAGGCCTCATGGGACGCCCATTGCTAGTGGGCTGCTGATGGACTTGCAATCCAATAGCAGGCCCCCTTAATTTTGTAACAAATTTCATTCTCCAATTTGGTGGGGCCTCCAAGTGTTGTTGGCCCTCATGACTTAAATTTCCATATAGTTTGGCACATTTCTGGACTTCAACAAGCCCAGGAAGTTGGGTGGGCTGAAAGTCCAGCAAGGGGGCCCAAAAGTACATGGTTATGGTTGAATTTGTGTTGGTTGTGGGGCACACCACATTATAAGATTTGGGTACATGTTGTATGCCTTCATTCTAGATATTCTTGGGCTTAATTAATGCATAGTTGGGCCTCCATTGATGATCATTTTAGGACTTCCTAGTGGGCCCAGATTGGGCTAGAACGTCCCGGCTTGGCCCAGCAATATGTAAGGGCTACTTCCACCATTTTGCTGGACTTGTGGGCTGAGGTGAGGGTGGAATTGGGCCCTTGAGTGCCCACTTAAATTACCAGTTATTGGGCTGATGTTGTGAGGCCCATTTCACGCAACTTATAGACTTGTTTTTGGGTCATGTATTTGTGTACATGGGCTGCCCACCAAGTCCAACTTAATGCATGGATTCTATGGCCATTGGGACTTAGGCCTTAGGCCTTGATTCTCCTCTTTGGGCCATGTTGTTGAAGGTAGTATTGGACCCTTTTTCTTATGCCTTTATGTGGGGCTTATGTATGTGGTTTGGATGTGGGACTTGGGTCTTGTAGCTATATGGATTATGGTTGGTTATGCCTTTTGGGAAATAGTGATTGAATGTCCCCATTATGGACCCCTCTAAGTGTGGTTGAACGCCCACCTTAGTCTCTTGCTAGGCCCATCTCTATATTATTTAGGCCCGTAGCTTGTATGCTTAGTCTCGTGGGCTACCCCAGGTAAATGGGGCCCCACTAGAGGTTGTATTCCTTATGAGGAATTGGTTAAGTACCTAAACCCTTCATGATTAGGTAGAGGGTTCATCTTCACCTCATTGGCACCCCTATTCATCTTCATGGCCCACTCCTATACGCATCATATGCATGCTTGGTTGAGGTACGATTGGCCATGCTTGTGCCATTGTGTAGGACATGTTGGTATCTCCCTGAGGGATGGCGTTTTCCCCTCTTGAGCACAATGGATGCTTGGGATTGATGCATGGGTGATTGTGTGATTCATGCATCTGGCATTGCATAGCATATGGATATCCGCCCTTGCTTCATCAGGGCCGTAGCCTCCACAGGTATATCATGAAAGGCCGTGTGTGGACGCCGGAAATGATACTTGAGCATTTGGGGCTCATAGGATGTCCCTGTGTGAAAGCCCCTAAACCTTCACGGTACCGAGGAGATGCCTCAATGCCGAAACCGACTGAAAAACATGAGCGCCCGAGTGCCTTATACCGTTAGACCGCGACTCCCACTGTTGCGAGGTCGGTTGAGATGGGGTTTGGCCTTACCACCTGAGTGAGAGGGCATAGCTAGGCTGAGTTTGACCAGCTCGTGAAATGGGTCTGCTACCGTCGAGCCTCATTGGTGATTGTTGTCCATAGGCAGGTAGTGAGGTCTCCTACGCTCGCTTGACTGTACGGGTCTTAGAGAGCGGTAGTCATCCTGCAGTGTACTTGACCCCAGTGGATTCCTATGGTGGAACTATACTTGATATGTAGATTGGATATGAGGACTGGCATTACTTCGCGAGGACTGGCATTACTTCGCAATGCATTTACATCGATTGTATAAGCCTTCTGTTGCATCACCTCGGTATGGCATCCAGTACTCATGTATTGCATTGCATAGCCTCGGTACAGCTTACTGCATTCATAGCTTAGCCTCGGTACGGCTAGTGACACTGGTATCATTCATGGTTCCCTCTGCATCCTCCTATTTCTTCTGAGCACCATTGTCACACACTTACACCGCCCTCTAAGCTTTCTATAAGCTTATGCAGGATTGATGCGTGCAAGAGAACGTAGGTCGGCGCAGTAGCGGTGGGGGATTGAATTGGAGCATACTGAGGACCCGTTGTAGACTTTTTTCTTCCTTTCTTACCTTATGTATTTCCTTTTGAGCCTTATGTACCTGTAAAAGTTTAAATTTCTAGTAGATTTTGCAATGCGTTCCTATGGTTACTTTCTAAGATTTACTTGCTATGATCTTGGGTATGCTCAATTGAATTGGATTTATGATATAGAAATCCTCTTTGTAAGATCCCAGGATCAGAACCTGTCTCAGGAGCCAAGAATGGGGTATTACGGAGGCTGTTGCAGCCGGAACCGGCTATCGGGTTCCTTATGAGTCCGGTCACCGAGTCCGAGGCGTGACAAGACTAGTTCTTTCTAAAGTTTCATTTTGATGAAGTGCAAGTGCAACCATTCCAAAGCCTTCTTCCACTCCTTTTGTGCAAAGCTTCCTGGTATAAATTAAGGACAGAATGAAATAACAAAGATATAGAAAATTTATGGAAGGTGGAAAACAAACACCGAAAGGAAACAAATTTAGAAACAGGATGGTCCGTACATGCACACTTACCTTTCCTCAGAGCAATAGGGATATCAGACGAATTGGGAGATATAAATGGAGTTATTGGATCAACAATCTCAAAAGAAGATATGGTGGGAACACATGGTTGGCAATATTATCTCCCCATTTTTTACATGAGTAAACTTCAAGTGTAGGCACAACAGTACGAATGGGCTCACCAATGGAAGAAAGCAATTGGATAACATCAACCAAAATAGTTACGAACACTGATGACAAAGCTTCCAAGCCAAGAGATCTGTCGTCATTTGAGAAGAATGTAGTGGACTCAAAGAAGGTTACATTGGCACAAACATATTGTCTTCGAAGTCTAGAATTGTAACACCTATTAACACTTTATTTTCAAAAATACCCAAGAAAAATGCATTTAACTACTCTAGGATTTAATTATTAGGTTGTTAGTACACCCCACTGTTAGTTCACACTTCACTGTTAACCACCCCCACTCTAGGATTTAATTTATCATGTCATGACTCCAACGAATGAACAAAGCATACGCACTCAATAACTTTGGGGGGAGAGAACACTGGAACACCTGGAAGCAAAATTGCATCGGCAACTGATCCCTTAAGATGTAAATGGCATTAAAGTGATCACATAACATGTTGTCAAAACTGCACCACTCCAACAAAAAATTAGAACATTCACATGAATCAACAAAGGAAGTATTGCCTCAAGCAAATGACGGTTTTTATCATCCTATGACATTGTTTTGTAACGAACTGTGGGCGCACCATGCTTAATGCAGAATACCATTTTTAGATAACTACCTTCTTAAAAAATGGATATATACTCCTTAGCAATAACCAAATGAAACAAAAACACTTAGGAGATAAATTGATTTTATACCTTTTTGTATGAAAAATCATTAAAATAGAGAACATTTTAGACTAGAGAGTAAGACAGGTTCCCAAATTTTAAATGAACCAAAGCAAACAGAACTAGATTATGCTTATGCATTTCCACATGTGGTGGAAAAAATACTTGATACTTAACTCATATACTTCACATGCTAAAGTTGACTCAAACGATAAAAGGAACGACGTTTTTGAGAATCTTCAAGGACAACCGACTAAGACGACAATGCAACTGGTAATGAGAGACGTTCTGCGTTGCTGCTCCAATTACTTCACTGTCAAGATAGTAATTCTCGCCATGCTCATGGTCTTCAATCTTCTCCGTCTTTAGATCCTGGGAAACAGTATGAGATGGAAAGTTACCGAGTAGTTAAGTGATTTTGTGAGTTTGCCAACAGACATAAGACTAAAATGGAAGTTAATTACATTGAGAACAAATGACAATGAAAGAAAAGATCATCTGCCAAAGTGTTCGATGAACTCAACAATTGTATCAATAAAGGAAAAGATAATGACTCACCTGTCAGATGGTCGAAGACTCCAGACTCAATGACACATGAAGCAGAGGACTCGCACCCCAAAAAAATCATAGATGAGTTCACGAATGTGGCTGTAGAAGTGGGACTAGTAGTAGAGACACATTGATTCTTTAATAATTTGGAATACTCATCTCTAGTAAGACGTACTTGGCTGCTAAGTTGTCAAAGTAGAACCAAACATATAAAGACTCACTGCTCTCTTCAAAATAAGATGCCTAATTTTCCCAAGATGGCTTTCGAAGGATGTCCCGACATTTCTCAACGGTGTGATTTGTAAGCCCACAATGAGTACACTTCCTGCATCCACAACCTCCCCTTCCATCACCGCCACCTTCTTCATTACCCTTCACCACCTCTACATCATCTAACAAATGATGTCGGAGCACGATTATCACTAATTCCACCCCCAAAGCCAATATAAATACATACATACATATATATATATATATATAACACACACATACATATGTTGAAGGCGAGCGTCAACTTCATCTAGAGATGGAACATCCTTGCCACCAAGATCTATGCATGCACTAGCTCATATATGGTTTAAATTTAGATAGAAAATTAACCACACGGAACTTCTGAAGTTATTGATGTTGTTCCTCCATATCATTAGTTGTTTCTCTATATCACTAGTAAGTGATTGATATACATTCAATTCTTCCCATAGTCCTTTAAATTTCAAATAATAGTTGCCAAGGGATTTATCTCCTCTTTGAAATGCAAAAGTCTCTTCAAACAACTAATATGTTGAAGAGATGTTTTTATCATATGAATATATGTCTCTTAATGCATCCTACACCTCCTTTGCAACATCTAAAAACATCACATTCCTACTAACAGATATTTCCATACTACTCAACCACACCATTATGCAAACAATTTCTTGAATCCACTGATTGCACGTGCACGTGCTATCCCGTTTAGTTGGTTTCTTTGTGATTAGATATTTTAATTTGCCTTTGGAAGTCAAAAAACTTGGATCGCCACTAGAAATAATTTTCTCTATTTAGTTTTATAGAGGTAATTTGAATCCTTAAAAAATCAGATTGATTTAAGAACCTAGATCTTTGATCACCCTTTAGCTCCATTAGAAGAAGAAATTAAAGAGAATACCATATTGCTTACACTAACGAGGGCCACAACTCTTCCAAATACAAAAATGCTCCACCTGTATGCTCCACATGAAGTACACATCACACTTAATGAAACAATTAGCCCACGCATTCCAATCAAACATGAGATGTGCAATGCAATGATCACAAACGCAACATTCACCCACCCACACGCGGACCATTAAAAAGGCTTGATAGAACAAAAAACAACAAGAAATCCTAGGTTTCTTAGGAAAATTTCAGCACACAGGCAATGAAGAGCAAAGATGAGAAGAAAAAGAAGAATTTATCAGATAGAAGAAATAAAAGAGAAGAAAGTTGTGTACATAAGAATGAAATCCTCTTTAAAATCATGTAGGATTATGTAAAGTAAAAAAGAAATAGAAAAGAGAGAAAGTAGGAAAAGAAGAATAGAGAGAGAGAGAGAGAGAGAGAGAGAATTAGTGTTACAAGCCCCAACTCTCTTTCTTTATATATTAAGTCAAAAATGCAAATATTTCAAAATTTTCCGTTAGTAATTTACAATATAACATATGTATCTTAAGTCTACCTAATAAGCTAAGTAAAGGGGAACATAACCAAAAGACAATACTAGGTGAGTCATACCATTGTCCGACCCGTTATTTCATTCATCTAGGTGGGCCACACTGTTATACGACCGCACGGCCCACACCCACAGTCATTAACAACAAACAAATAGTTATATATTTCACATAATGCACCTAAGCATAAATAACCTCTAATAGTGTTGTGCATCTCATTGCTCAGATATTGTACAAGTTCTTAATTCCAGCTTCAGTACATAATATTCCTAAAGCCTTCAGAAACGTACACATAATATGGTTTCTTATCACTAACTAGAGTGTGTGTGCGCGCACACACACACACACACATATATACATATATACTATGGGGAGAAGTCTTGTATTCTTTTGAGTATTAAGATGGCTGGTAACCTTATTAGGAACTCCCATGTCGTTGAGAATGAGTATCCACATAGCTAGAATTGACTACGAGGACTGAATTCTACAAGGAATAGTCTGAGAATTGACATGCGAGCGAAGAGGAAAGGAGCTGGTTGGAAGGCTAAGTTTCCCCGTGTGGTGAATCTTTTTGGAGTGGGTGAGACTCGCTACTAGGAACAACTCTATTTCCACGTGACCATCTTTAGGAAAATTTCCCCCTGCAATTAGTTTCCCTGTGATGGAGACCAATGTTGTCGAATCGCATATGCGATCATGTGCGATCACATATGGCTATGAGCATATGCGATCGCACAATCGCATATGCGACCGCTTTTTCTTTTTCTTTTTGAAAAATTATATATATATATATATAATTTTTCAAAAAAAAAATGTTTAAAAAAAAGAAACTAAGGGGAAATTTTCTAAGTTAATAGATAACTAATTTTACATATTTAAAATACATTCGAGAGAGAAAAAATCAATTAAACAATGAATTAAACATCAAATCATTGACATTCAACGATATAGTTAACAAGAAGTAACAACAAAATCAATAAGCTATTTATTTATTAATGTAGATAATCAACAAGCTATCTTCCTTGAAACTTAAAAGTGCTTGAATCTTGATCTTCCAACTTCCAAGAGAGAGGCAATGTAGGAGAGAGAGAGAGAGAGAGAGATTAAGATCACTTGGAACTAGGAAATATAAGAGAGAGAGAGAGAGAGAGAGAGAGAGAGAGAGAGAGAGACCACTTGTAATTAAGAAATATAAGAGAAGAAGAGAGTAAGAGAGTTTTGGAGTGAGAATATTGCAAATGGAGGAGATTTGGAAGCCTTTTTATAGGCAAAATGTCTTCTTCTTCTCTTTTTTTTTTTGCAAAAAAATAAAAATAAAATAAATTTAATGTGCCATGGCCAATATGCGATCACATATGCTGTATGCGATCGCATACATTGCATATGCGATCGCATATTTTTGCATATGTGATCGCATATGCGCCATGATCACATATGCAATTTGCATATGGATATGCGCATATGCGATTGCACATGACAATACTGATGGAGACCTTTAGATATTTGAAGGACACGGGAAGATATTCAAATGAAGGTAGGGGTATTTGGGAACTAAGAAAAGTTACCATTATCGGTCAAACATTTCAAATTTCACCCTCAAAATCTTGCAATGACTTGATTAACTAGCAAAAAGCAAGGAGCAAGGACAAGTTTACCCCCACAATTAATTTTGGTTGTACTTAAAACTCTAGGATATGAGAAGGGTTTTTACCCAAAAGGGAACTTTTGTAAATATAAACTCACTTTGCGAGTAGCCCGCTCCTTCTCTCCTCCTCTATGTATAGTCTGCACAAATGACATGCATTAGGAGCTCATGCGAACAAAGCTTCTTTGGGTCCCACCATGATGCATGTCTGACATCCAATCTGTACATCTATTAAGCCAGCTCATGCTAGGACGTCAAAACAAAATTGAGGTAGATTTGAATCTAGAGTGAGCCACAAAATTGGAAAAGGTTGGAATGGGTTGTCCATTATTGAACCCTTCTCTCTTTCGTTCTTGGTGTGTATGCATGTGCATGTAGCCTCACCTTTCCCTCCATTTTTCTTGCCATTTGTCTCTCCTATCCGTCTCTGCTTTCTCCATGTGCATTGCATATGCCACCCCATTGTAGAAATTATAAGCAAGGAAATTTCAACTAGCTTGCCTCTAACCCTAGCTTTGACATTTGAACTGCAAGCAATATGCTATGCACGAAATTTTAGGTTCAACCCAATCATCATTAAGCACAAAGCAATTTAGGCCATATTCATGCTTAAAACTTAAATATGACATCAGACATTCTCCTTCATTATGATATTGACTGTTGACGAGACTTGTATTTAAGATATAGATTGTTAAAAAGACTTGCATCAAAGGAAGTAATGACTACATTCCTAGGCAGGTTATTGCAAACATCCAAACAATGCACGTACTGTTAGTCAGGTTTGAGAGCGAGTACCTTCAATTCTTCTACCTCTGCTTTTAGAGAATCAATCTTTTCAGTATCTTGGACAATAACTGGGGTTTCTTTGATTACTGGAGGAGCTTCTTCAATAGCCTTTTGTGCAGCCTCTCGCTCCTTGGTAAGCATTGCATTTGTCTCATCAACTTTGTCTTGCATGGCTTGCAGAGAGTTCTGCAGTTTGATTATCTCTTGTCCTTTGGCCTCCTCCAAGTCAGTCTGCATATATGAGCAAAATCTTTGTAAATGACAATGATATGCATATATCAAGTTCTTATACCATCAAAAATTCTATTATACCAAGTCAACCACAGTAAAAATAGGGAGTAACTAAAGAATAAAGAAATTAAACATGCATATTACATGGCCAATTGCAATCCACTCCACAATTAGTTGGGACGACTTAGATGATGGTGATTTGTAGTCCTTTCATTGATCCAGATGCAGAAGATATGCACTGATGAATGACAATTGTATATGACTTTCTTCCAAGAAAGGCATAATAGGTTTTGGATCTTTAAGAATAGATTGCCAATAAAAGAAAGTGTCTATGTGTCTATTACCCTTAAACGCTTCTCCAACTGTAAACGCCATGTGAGTTCTTCGACCTGCTTTTCAAGCTTATCCTTTGCTTCTTTGAGTGCACCTGTTTCTCTTGCGGCCTATGAAAAAAAAAAAAAAGATAAATAAATGCTTGAACTTGGTAACCAGAATTAAGGACGCCAGATGTGTTTTTAAGAAAGGTTTCGTGAGACATGAAATATTCAAGAAACTTGGGGGAATGACACAATGCGTCGGGTTGCTTGGGAATTCCTATACATCTTAACTCCAAGCCATTATATCGGCGGGATTTGAACAAGATCTGTAATTTCAAATTGATTTTTCTTCCAATTCACATTGGATCCTACCAATCTGAAAGCAAGAAATTAGATTCTATTACAATTCTCATACAATTAGGTTACTGAATCATTCTCCATATAAAACATTTGACACATTACATGAAGTGAAAAAATATTCAGAGAAGTAGCATGGTCTTATCTCACTCGGGGACACGGACACCCACATACATACACACATGCATGCACTAGAGCGTTCACACAAACAAACACATGCACACGCTACACTACACAAACAACCACACAGAGGCACCAGATACAACCACAGAAAGAGAGAGGGTTCCATGTGCAACTAGTTGAAGGCTAATTGTTGTCCAACTAGCACGTGTGTACAACATCCAACCCATCCAAAGATTGTCCCACCATGAATATCACCTAGCTCAAATTAGGCAGATCGACTCATAAGGTGGGCCACAAGTGTATTTTGGGTCAAATCAATTTTTGCTCCTTGTTTTCTATGGTCTGGCCAACATGATGAGGTGATCGACCTATGATTTTAGCATCAGGTGCCCTCCACTATTGGTTCAATGTTTTTTAGACGAGGTGGATACCGTGCACACTTGAGAATACACGCACCCATTGTCTCCCACCCTTAATTAATTGGTGAGAAGGGCAAAGTTGAAAAGAATCATCAGAAATCAGTTCATAGTGTTTGATGTAATAAACAGTCTCCAACCATGAATTATTTTTTAGTACACTTCTTGCTGAATAAACATATTCACCTTGTTAGCACTAGATCCACTGATTTGGGTGGGTTTATAGATTTTTAAAAATATATATCAAGAAATTAACATATTATTAAAATTTTACTTTTTTCAAACAAAATCCACAAACTGATTTTTGTCATTTTGATTAGTTTTAGAGCCAATTATTGCAAAATTGAATGCAAAAACTGATTTACATTGCATTCAGGGGATTTAATATATTTAAAAATTTTATTTCATTAAAATTTCTTCTTCTTTTTTCAACCTAGTTGGATTTTTTTAGAAACTTGTTAACTTTCTAATTTTTAATATTAGAAATGGTTGCGTAATTTATAAGACAAAATGTTTGTGCTTGGGTTATTATGTTTGTTTGTGAAGTCTCAAGATTGTGTTTTTGTTATTTGACAAGCCTAGTGAGGCTGAGATAGTGGCATATCGAGGGGGGACGAAGATGTTGGTTGGAAGCATGGGGACAGATGGGAATAGGTATGAGATGAAGCGTAAACATTGTGATAAGACTATTGGTGGACAGATTACTAGATTTAGTGAGCACTTAACGCATCTCTCTCAGGACACATAAGGATCAACAAATGTCCCATTAGAGGTATATAACAATATGAGGGCTTCCTTCAAAATAAAAAGGTTGACAAAAGAAAGAGGAAAGTATCAATTAGCTATGTGCTGAGGAAATGAGATAAGATGATACCACTAGCGATGAACATGCAAATGAAGATGAGGATGTTAGGGAGTTGTGCAAGGGGCAACCAGCTATTGACCTCTCTCCAAGCGACCATGATAACTTCTACTTAAACAAGATCCATGGAGCAAACCCAAGATGGCTGGGACAATGCCAAGAGGATGACGACAAGGATGATGATGTGTGTGCACGCATGCACTTATTGTGTGCATCTATATGGTTTGAGGTTGAGTGAATTATTAAGCTATTCTTTTGAGGATTGAGTGCATTTTGTGTTATTTTAAGCAATTCTTTGGGGGCTAAGTATCATCTTAGGTCAATTCAAGGTATCACATCTGGTTGCACAAAGCATTAAGCGAAGTGGCAACAAAATCAGGTGCAAGTGCAGGGAAGCATCTTCAAAATGTTATCAAGCATTAAAGGCAAGGAAGTTGGGGCGGAAGCACGTGGGGAAAGTGGGATCTGAAGCTGGAGAGCAACCTAGTTGGAAAGATACTGCAGCGAAGGAAGGCCAGACATAATACCCCTCTTAACACTGCCTATGAAGAAGAAATTTACTAGAATGCCTTCAAATTGATCACACATTACAAAAGTTGTCATCATTGCATAACCCTGGTTTCTAAGTAAATAGATACGGAACGTGTCCTTAAAATTTCCATGATGTGTCAGGCTAAATGGCTAAGAAGTTGGACAACCATGTTCAAATTGCAACTCCTTAAGTGTTAGCAATCACTACTCCTTAACACATTCATGTTTTCTACAGAACTAACAATATTGGCATCTATTACATCCTGTGAAATTTGTGCTTATACAAGTGTCAACATATTGAATTTTTTGGAATCATCATATAGCATTTCATGTTAACGTCCCAATATCAACATGGTAAGTGTCATCCTGTCCAAGTTACGTAGCTCATGACTAAAATACACATGACTTTGCAAGTTTTCCCTTCACTAAATAGATATCAAATGGACATTCAAAAGGAGTGAAATGTGTTTCAGACATGGGTGGGAACATGGTAAGTGTCATCCTGTCCAAGTTACGTAGCTCATGACTAAAATACACATGACTTTGCAAGTTTTCCCTTCACAAAATAGATATCAAATGGACATTCAAAAGGAGTGAAATGTGTTTCAGACATGGGCGGGAACCTGGTAAGTTTCATCCTGTCTAAGTTACGTAGCTTATGACTAAAATACACATGACTTTGCAAGTTTTCCCTTCACTAAAAAGATATCAAATGGACATTCAAAAGGAGTGAAATGTGTTTCAGACATGGGCAGTGAATACACTACCCACCTCCCATTAAGCTTGTGTCTACCTATCATCATGCTACCAAGCCAAGTGCATGTTAATATGTAACTTGATATATTGGACTAAGGGAATTTCAGCAATCGCTCTTTATCTTTTCTACTTTTCATATTACATCAACATGAAAACACAAGATTAAGGGTTCTGACCATTTTCAGCTTTCTAAGCTCTCTCCTTGCAATCCGCCCCCTCCATCTACATTGGGAGACGGTTGACGCCCTCTTCAAGTTCTTATAATAAGAACAATCTCTGTGGCAACGCCATTGTGCCTGCAGATAATTTCTCAAGAGACAAATCTTTGAGCACATACAAAAATAATGTCAACATGTCCTTCAGCTTTGTATTACAAGGTCCAAGTAATTACCTGAATGGTGGTTGATGCTTTAGTTTTCTTCCTAAATCTAAACTCATTACGAGCAGCCATTGCTCTAAACCCTGTTTGCAAGAAAAGCACTGACATTTTCATCCTTGTGTACGCCTTCCTGGCTTGGTGTCTACGCAAATTCTTCTGAATTCTCACTGCAGCCGCCTCCCTTCTCATGCGGTCATACAATTTGCAAGCCAGTCTTCCTACAAAATCAGATCACAAACATGTGAAAAGTAATAAACAAGATCATGGGTGGTAATCAGATGCTCTTGAGTGCTGTGCAACTAAAGCATAACAAGTCCAAAGCACTAGCAGATGAATCATAACCTGTCCTTTCAACCAGTGGATCAACTAGAAAGTTCAAGGCACAGAGGTCGATACTCGATACATTGATAAGAAAGCCCATAAATTCAAGCTAAATGTTTCTTATGTTTTGAACTGCATCATATGATATGCCCATACCTCTCCATAAGGATTGCACATGAATAGTAGCTTTCCTCAATTCAACGAATTTTTTACGAGTAATGTGTGTCTGTATTTGATGCTGAATACATTTTGCTGCATTGTTAAGCACCTCAGCTCTCCGTGCATCCAACTCAGCCATCTGACCTGCTCTCAAGAAAACCTTTGTTTTGCCTATCTGCAAGAATATTTGGGGATCCTTTAAAAACAAGAAGGCATCTTGCATTCACAAAATGTGGTTGGAAGCACCAGAATTCATATATATATATATATATATATATATATATATATATATATATATATATATATATATGGTGGAATGCACAAGCTCATGTCATATAAGAGGGTGGCATATTTTAAGTTCTGTTAGAAGATTAATGAAATGACAATAACTGGTTGCCAGGAAAACATGAAGTTTAGGAGTGAAGAAAGGATTTTCAGAGGAATATATTGCCACGAAGGTTGTCTTTGGCAGTAAAGGTCCTCAAATTACCTGAAACCCTTTTAACCCCTTCTTCTCCAGAATCTTTCTGCATGCAACCTTTTCATCATAGCTGTTAAGAAGTGCAAGGTTTTCGGAACATCAGCCTCAAACCAAGCAACCTCATTAGAGTTGCCCCAATCAGAAAATTCATAATAACCAAATAACAAAGTCTTGAAAATACAAGTGCGTTTCACTGCAGTTGGAAGTTTAACTAAAAGAAGAGACTTACTTCCCTTCCAAAAATTCTCGCGCAAGAACACCAAAGCGGTGAATAAATTCATAAAATGACCGGCGAGTAGGGTATCCAGCACAACTGATTCTAATAGCTTCAAGAACACCCTATCAAGACAATGAATGACAAGTATTGAAAGCATAAACACATTAGGAAATTATATCCACTGTCTCCCAAATCAGATGAAGACATTACTTCATTTAATAAGGTACTTACACCACAGCGCAGTTGTTGCATTACATTGACATTCTCAAATACAGAAGGTTTCAGAACATTGTTTGGCTTCACACATCTTACGTAATGAGGTTCCGTTGAATTCAGTGTTTCCATCAAGGATTGTAATTGTAGCTGCAATAATTAGATCATGACAGCATCAGGAATCATCTTGTCACTTAAAAACTGCACATGATGAGAAGTGATTGGATATGCTAGTTTAACATCATCCTTGGACCATACATCAGGCATATCCCAAAAAACATTATGAGACGCTCGACTGAGAGGAGTTGAGGTTTTTTCTCAAACCATTTTATAGGTGTGACCCTGTGAAACAGACCAACCAAGTCACTGATTGGGCATGCCAAAAACCAAATTCCAAACATATGCTCTCCACACTTCCAACTCAAGCCTATGAATCAGTGCAGTTGCCAGTCTTTGAAACAGACTGGCCAACTAGCCTGAAAATTACAGGAGCAAAATTAAAAAGTTGCCACTAGCTTATTTTTGGATTCAATTGGTAGCTAGAAGACTAGGAAATTGAGCATCCACATGGAAGGATTTGAATTTTGATATTATGATTCCACTAAAACGATCTCAAACCAAAATAATCCAGGCAAGGGTGTGACAAGGAAGGTGTTAGGCACCCTTGCCTGACTGTGTTGAGATACAGTCTCTACTGGGTGGGAGATAAAACTCTCAAAACAGAATTTTTGGCAAGATAATAAAAATTGTAATGAATAAATAAAAGAAAAACAGAGTCAAAAGCAAAAAAAAAAAAAAAAATGTGGCAACCTCCGTGATGGAAACTTCTTGTGCTCCAACAGAGACTCATTTTGCTTAAACTCCCCTCATGGAATCGATGCCATGAGGTTCAGAAGGGAATAAAGATTAAGCAAATCCTCGCTCTAGAAGATTACAAGACCCATTGCTCAAAAACTAGCAGGATTAAGGCAATCTCCTTAATCTATCACAGTGTGGTGGATTCCAAGTTCTTTAATCACAATTCGTTTCTCCTTCTCTCTCCTAACCTCTCTCTTCTTTTTTTTTCTATTGAATTTCCCTATCTTTTTGAAGGATTTTCTAGTGGGTTTGGTGGGTTTCTAGGGAGGAAGATGAAGCAAGGAGGGGGTTAAGCTCAAGGCAACCAAAGACCATTCTCTTGGAGGAGTATCTATATATAGAGTTTGAGGAGGATTTTTTGGTATTTTTGGGGAACTAAATGTGTGTTTCTAGTTGAAGTACCACGTGGAATCATTAGAAGGTTACATAGGGGAAAAGGGGTAGTATAAGATGGCAAAAGATGCTGAGAGGGTTTTAAAACACAGAAGAGATGAAAAATTGGGTTTCTATGCGTGCGGAAATAAAATTCCATCAGATATAAAAACCCAAGAAATGAAAATTAGGGGTGTACACGGGTCGGGTCGAATGCAGGGCCCGAACCCGACCGGCCTCGGTCACCGGCCAACATCTCCAAATGACTGGGCCCGGAGGTTCGGGAAGTTCGGGCCAAACCTTACAAGAAGTTTATGGGAAGGGCTTTGGCGGTGGGGCCCCATTACAAGGCCCTCGCAACGCTTTAGATAGTTGAAATTATAGACTCCACAAAAAATCTAACTAGTCAGGACATTTACATACATTTGACAAAGCATAAAATAAAATATTTTATACAAATTAATACACGGGTCGGGCCGGGCCAGGTCGGGTTGGGCCGAACTAGGAGGTATCCGAACTCGGCCTGAAATCACTTTCGGGCCTAGAAAATTTATGCATCCCGACCCGAACTCGGGTGGGTCGGAGAGTCGGGCTTTTTCGGGCCGGTCGAGCGAAGCTAACCGGGCTAGCCTGAGCTAATGAAAATGCAGGGTGTGAAAAATGAGCTGAGAACAAATATTAAGAGGGGTGGGGCCCCCAAGCTTAGGTATGGTTGGGTCCCATTGCGGTTACAAAGAATATGCATATTGAAGAGCGGGTGTAGCCAGTTTAGAGCTAACAATTGAAATTGGAAGAGTTGCAAGCAAAAGCTATGACACTCCTCAATGCTTCTAGGATGCTTATTGAGGGTTTAAAAGTGTTTTGAGCTGGAAAACTGGGTCCAAGGTGAGCACTTTATCCAAATTAGGTTTAATCCCTGCAAATTGACATCAAGTACAAGGCCCTCCAGGGTCGGCTCGAATAAAATAAATGATCTGGAGTGCTTGTATTAGGTGGAGTGTCTATGACCCACTTTTCGCTCAAGCGTCATATTTGCTCATTCCAATACCATTGCCAATGGAATAATCAAATATTAATATACCTTAAAACGAGAACCAATAGAGGAAAACTTGGATGATTTTGACGTCTCCTCAGGTAGTGGAGGGAAAAGACCTGATACAAAAGAACACTTGGATGCACTCAACAAGTCTTGATGTTCTGGCACCACATAGTCTTTATTTTTGTCAAGAAAATGCTCAGATTGATACATGACCTGAAAATACATATGGATATTGAATAGAATGAAATTCAGTGGAAGTCACATTATATAACATTTTGCTCCTACGGGGACCAAAATTCACCTCGCCAGCATAATGAGCAACGGCAAAATCCGTGCGCGACAGCTTTGGCTTAATAAAGCGCTTGTGAACTTTGAATGTCTGGTATAGCTTCTGAGCAAATGTTTCATATGTTGACTTCGGAAACATACTGGAAACCACCAAAAAAAAAAAAGTAGTAATTAAGAAATAAAGATGAATCCCGCAAAGATGAAACATAAACCCAGCATTTTGTGGACAAATTTATATAGAATTTTATCACTCTAAGGCAACATTCTCTAAAGAATTCAGATCATATTTCCTCAAAAAGAACCAGTAAGTAGATATCAGATCAAGGGTAAAGAAACACTATCCTACCAGGCTTCATCGAGAAGAGCAATGATTCCTCCAGGTTTCTGCAAAAGGGAATAACAGAGTAAAAACAAATGCAAAAAGCCGCATCCATCATCAAATGTATGTACATCAAATCCTAAAGCACTAGATTGAAAAAGATGCTTGTTGAACAATTCAAATTTGGCAAGTAACTCAAACAGATAAGTTATCATTCAAGTCAATATTCTATAAACGTTGCATCAAAATGCAACAAGGAAACTGAAGACTCCTTGAGCCAACTCAGATAGCCTAGAAAACTAGATAAAAATTTGCAATGGCCAAGCTGATAACCAGAGTGACTTTTCAATTTGACTGAAGATGATAAAGAAAAAGAAAAAACAAAAAAAAAAGAGCAATTCAGAGTCATATCATGTTAGGGAATTATCTTAAAGGGCTTATGAATGAATAAAGCTAACCATTGGCAATTTAGCAATTTCCCTGGGAAACGTACTTCAGAAAAATTAGCTAGGCCAAAGAAAGGCAAATTCTTTCTTAGGCCAAAATAATGTGGGACTAAAAGTTTTGAGTTATCAAAATAACTTTTTCTAGTTCAATAAACTACGATGATAATTTTACAATAAGCCAGGCCCATGTTTTCCAAAGCAACTATGAAAAGGAAATTTTCAAGCCAAAACCTTTTCAATAAGATCCAAGACATCTTGGTTATCGACAAACTCTATGTAGCTCCAATCGATTTCCTCTTTGGTGTACTCTTCCTGCTCCATCTTAAACACGTGCTGAAAAAGTACAGAATACATGCATGTTATATGTAACTAAAAAAATAATAAATAAATAAATAAAGTTAATTGTGACCTGCACATAAATGGTACAAAATGATGCCTTACCTGGTTGAAATGTTGTTGTAGTTTCTCATTTGTGAAGTTAATACAGAACTGCTCAAAACTGCATGGTGTGAAATATTGAAAATTAACTAGCTCAAAATATGGTTATAAAATATTAAAATAAAAACTAAAAAAGACAGGTAGAAGTGGTTTTTTAAGCTTTGGATTAATATTTTCCTTTAGTAAAGGTTACCTGTTGGTCTTAAAGCTTTCAAAACCATAGATGTCAAGGACCCCAATCAGAGACTTTGAGTTTGGATCTTGCCCAATTGAGCAATTAATTGTATCCACAAGCCTGTAGCAAAATGCTAAGCACTTTAATATCTGTTGTCCCTTGAGGTTCAAAAACCATATTCATGTAAAAAGAGGAATGAAACCAAATAACACATTGTACACCATGTCAGCATCCTACCAGCCAAACAAACGGGAGTATATAGTCTTTGCTAAACCATCCCTACTAACTGTTGCACCAAGAGGATCAAGAGCTCTCTTAATGACTTCTTCAGGGGTCACCATCACACGCTTACAGAGTGCATCTTTCAAGCCCTCAGGATCACACCTGAAATAATTATAAAACACAAGGATTACCAGATGACCAGAACCCGAAAGAAAGCATAGGAAGTACTGGGATTGAAATAGAATACTTATCATACATGAGAAGTTCAGCTGTCATTTTGAGATGGAATTTAGATTTGTCATCTCTCAGAACTGATGAATCGACTTCCTCCCCCTTCGTAAAATCAATATTACCAAGATGAAGAATGGCCGCAACAACTCTGAAAATAGCATCCTGAAAAGAACTTGCATCAGCGAATGGAATTTAGATTAGTTCACTTTTTTCTAAATCAGAAAAGCAGTTAGCAAAAGCTATACCTGTTCCTCTTCACTGATTCCAACAATATCCATAGCTCTCCTTGTGGCGATATAATCATGGGCATCACTCACACCAACAAGCTCATAGCAATTCGATTGGTTAAGATAGTGAAAAGATTTAGGGTCTCCCAACTTATACTTTTCAATATCCTTGGAGGTTTAAAAAAGAAAAACAATAAAAACTCAGTCAGAAAACTATAGCCAAACATACATGCAGGATAGTGATGAATTCGTAAATGCCTAGAAAATAGAATATCTATGTAATGGGTAGTATCCATCATGAAAACACTTACTGCTGGTGGCGCTGCACAAAGAAGGTAAAAGCAATGGTAGTTACGTTCAGGATCAGAAATCTGGCAAACACGAGATCTCTCAAGAAGGTAGGTTCTGATAGCTGCCCCGGATATCCTTCCATTCTTATCAAATTGGATCTCAACAAATTTACCAAAACGACTGCATCAGTATATCTAAAAGAACATCAGTACAATACAACCAGTCAGAAATTACAGGAAATGTTGGACAAACATTAAAGACACCAACACTGTGTTTCCAAACAAATGACAGCCACTCGAGGTGACAACTTGGAAAATTATAGAAATGTTAAATGATGGGAAATTCATTGTGGTACTAATCTATTGAACACCTCATTGGATTCAAAGAGCAACAGACATCACATAGAAATAAATGCTTAGAACAGTATCTGACCTGGAATTGTTATTTCTAACAGTTTTAGCATTGCCAAATGCTTCAAGAACTGGATTCGACTGCAGTCACATCAGTCAATACAACGTCAAATTCACTAAGAAGTGACAGTTTCAATGTATTGCAATTGAAAATAAAGGAAGAAAATCCATATAAAAGGATAGACAAAGCAAATTGAGCTATCTTGATTTACAACTAAAGTTAGCTCATGTATCTTACTTCCAGAACTTGTTGCTCCACAGTACGTCCTTCAGTTGCAACACGCCCACCCATATAGGCAAGATATCGCATAAGCATTTTTGTGGTTTCAGTTTTACCAGCACCACTTTCACCACTAACCAAAATGGAGTTGCTTTTTCCCTCATTAATCATCGCCCTGTTTCCAATGAATCATATATGTAAAAAAGAACATTCTAATGAAGAAACAATATGTTTCACTGCAAAACATGAGTATGATCTTACCTGTAAGCAGCATCTGCAACTGCAAATACATGTGGACTTAGCTCACCAAATCGTGCACCTTTGTACTGCTCCATCATGTGAGCATCATATAGATGAGGCAATCTTTGAAATGGATTAATGGCAATAAGAATATTTCCAGTGTAAGTCTGTATAATATCAAAGACAATATCAAGCACAGTCATAACTGTAACAACAAAAGATAGCATTAGCTAAAAAAAGGCAAGGATAGGAGGGGGGGGACAGAATCTAAGAACAGCTTACATAGATTTCATTGAGTCCATATCTAGTTGACAAGTTCTGTAGAACTCCAGGTTCATGCAAATAGGAGAGCTTAGTCATGTCATCGACTCCACCAGGAGGAGCTTCCATATCCTTTGGGTAAATTTTTGATAGATTTTCAACAACCTGAACAGGATCAATGTGAAACGTCCGTCAAGTGCTACATGGAGTTATTAAATCAATCAATCAACCACTGAATCTCAGAGTTGCAACTTGCAACTGACACAATAATTCCTTTTCTTCTAGGTTATAGTCAGGTTTCAGTGGCAATTGATAGTCTGTATTTGAAAGAAGCGGTGTAGCTGAGAACAAATATGAATGATTGGTTTCTCCATTTGGACAGTAGTAACTAAGATGGAACTGCACAAAAAGTAAATCTGGCCACTGAAGCTTCATTTATTGGATAGAAGTGACTTTCTCATGAAATAGATTGAATGGAAATAGGTAGAGAGGACAAACTCCTGGGGGGGGTAGGCAGAGAAGAATTATGAATTATGTTTGAAGTCCGGCTACTGATATCAACAAAAGTCAGAAACACATGTTGATTACATTAATAGAAGATAAAACCCATTGTAGGGCCTGTTTGGCCGCAACTTCCATGAAAGGGGATTTGCTGCAAACCTGTTTTCCTAAGGTCAACTCACTGAAATACAATCAGATTAGTTTTCAGCAAGGGGGCTTTTTAGGGCCAATTTTGACAAGCGGGGGATTGACCAAGGGTTTGCAAAAGTGCATACAAATGCACGGCACAGACTGGAGTTCTCAAAACAGCATTTAGGCGCCAAACGCCCCTTTGAAGGGTGCGCCAAACTGGTATTATGCACAAAAATTGTAAAGTCACTTTTGAGAAAATTAAAATATAAGTATACTTAAACACAATATGGAGGCTACAAAATCTTCTAAAAAGAGAAAGTGGAACAATGACGCTCAACTATAAAAATTGTGAAGCAGAATACTAGTTATAAACTTGTAATATGGATGTGTAAATAAGAATTTCCCTCAAGCTGGTGCATAAATTTCATTAAACTTAGCTTGGAACAAATTCTTCCAGACTGACTTTGGCCAAATACTTTCTTAAACACATTGCATGCTAATAGAAAGACCTCATGTTAGGAATAGATACTTCATTCTTAGCAACTTTTTTCTCAAACGAAGTGGCAGTCAACTATGATACACTCAATCATCTCGTGGAAGACTTGATAACTAGCACTGTGAGGCATTGCCTAATTATCACAGTACAACTTCATCAGCCCTTCTACCCTGAATCCCAACTCCTTATAAAAGTTTTCAAACACACTAGCTCACACATAGTTTGTGCCATAGCTCTATGCACTTAACTTGGCAGCTACATTTCTTACTTTTCCATTTAAGCAAATTTCCTCCTAAAATGTGTAGCATTCAGTGCTAAATCTCCTACAATACAGAGATCCAATCAGATCTCATTAGAACAGCTCTCAACAAGAAGATGACTGTTCGGACTATGGAAATTTCCCCATCCCAGCACTCCATTGAGACGCCTCAAAATACATATCACTGCATCCAAATGTTGCACCCTGAGAGCGATGGATTTTCTAAAGGAAAAATGTAAACTTCCAAGATAACAGTGCCATTTCAAGAAAACATCACATATAATCACAGACAGTAGGAATGAGTGAAGACTGGACCTTTTAAAATATAAACACGTGCCTGTAGCTTTGAATCAGGGAAAATGTGCTACAGAAAATGAACATACACCAGTTCTAACAGAAGTAAGCTAAAGGAATGTGCACTTAGAACCATAATCAGTCTACATACCGTTTTCCCATTAGCAGTCTGAATTTCAGCTTCTTCACCACTAATCCGAGAAACTTGCCCATCAACCCAGGCTAGTTCATGATCTTCAACCCATACATGAGAACCCACTGTAATGTTCACTCGAGTGCCCTGCAATGGTTAAGTTTCATGCAGAAACCAGAACATTAACTAGTGTACGTAATTTTCTGAAATCAATAAGATGGTAGCCAATACACTGCATTCATACTGGCAAATGCATACACATCCACATCAGTTATACATAAACGCCTATTATACCAATTTCCTAGAAGAGTAAGATGAAAAGAATCTTCACCACTTAGATGCAAAAACGTTGGTAAACAACAATGCTTAGAAGTTAAAAGATATTCAGACCCACCACATTACAATTCAATAACCTTACAGCATTTCTATTGATCTCTCCAAGTAGTTCTCTCCGCTTGAATTCATGTGTTCCATTGTGTGTGTGTGTGTGTGTGTGTTTTCTTTCTTTCTTTTTCTTTTCTTTTCTTTTCTTTTTTTTTTTTTGTTTTTTTTTTTTTGGTTTGGCGAGCAAGCAACAAAAATTTTATTAAGAGAAAGCAGAGAAATACCAAATGGGCAAGGCTGCCCCCATTGTTATCTCTTCATGGCATTGCTACTTTGTCAACCCATCCACATTTGTATAGTTGTCTTCTTATTTTCAATTATTTTGTGTTCTATGCTCCCATCAAAACATAATATCTACAAACATTTCATTTCGAATTTGAAGCCAGTCTATCACGTGCTTCTATTTTAATTTCTGAGATACATTTATCAGCAGCAGTTTGGCTCATTACATAATAGGCGTGATATAAAGGCACTAGGCAAATTTGAGGCACATTGCAAGGGCCTCTAGCACTGGACGACACCTGGAAACTCTAGGCACTTTTTTGTTGTTTTCGAAATAATTTATATTATATACAAAAATTTGTTAATAGCTATAGCTTTAAGACCAATTCTATGCTGATATACACACATACATACGCATATATATCATTTAAATGAGCTTAAAATTGATGCATACAGTTTCCAGTCCCAGAAACTTAAGTCCCACACAAATATAATTTCATGTATGAAATGAATCATTCAAATAAAAAGTTCAATTACGAATTCGGAACTATATGGATCATGGAAAATAATCAATTAAGCAGTTAAACCACTCAAATGAATCAAATTATGATCCATAATCATAGAAGACCCAAATCCATCCCTAAAACTCCTTTTTAGTCTTCCAAAAATGTTTCAAAGAAAAAACACAATAATTTGGCAAATTTAGAGATGTTGGAGGTTTCCTTGGAAAGTTTAAGTTTCCAATTAATAAATAAATAAATATGTCTTCCATTTGTTGCACATCACCAACGGAAGCACAAATAACCAACAAAAGATCGATCTAGTGATCCTAGAACATCAACAACAGAAAATGTATTGGAAAAATATATGGAAAAATTGTATTTCCAAGAACCCTAGATTTCTATCCAAGATGCATAAGGAATATGCATTTAATAAGGTAGGCGTGCGTGCGTTGTGCGTGTGTGGCCTGCTAGTGTTAAGGGCCAAATATTGCATATTATCCTCCATTTATAACTTGGTTTTATGAACATGATAACACTTAATGTTCTATTTTAATCATGTTTGTGTTACAAGGTGAATTTAAGAGCTTGGATTGAAAAGGATGCTAAAAGCGTAGATTTAATGCTCAAGAATCACCAAAGTCAAGGATGTATCTTATAAGACCAAGAATGAAGAATTCACATGCCAAAGATCCAAGAAAACCAAGTGAGGAATGACGAGCATTGAAGACTTGAAGTGAAGAAAAGGAACCCTAAAAATCTGCCTCCTTCGACTAGTCGAAGATTCCTCAACTCGAACTCCAGTGACAAAATTCTCTAAATTCCCGTCATCCTCGACCAGTCTAAGGCTACGCAGACAACACAAACACTGCGTAAATTTGAGGCGGTTTCCGGATTAGAGTTGCAAAACTATAAATAGGAGTCCCTAGGATGTTCCTAAGCATCTTCTAGGGTTTGAGGAGTGGAGTAAAAGGGTGGAGTCACTGTTCGGGAGTTTTTCTTCTTCTTCCTTAGTTGATGTTTTGTTTAAGAGTCTTTAGTTCAGTCATGTCTATGGTTAGCTAGGGCTAAGAGGTGAAGCCTGTAGCGTGATTGGGATGTTTGCTTTGTTTTGATTCATGTTTTGTTGAACTCTCTTGGATTCTAGTTTGATTATAAAGGAATATTTTTAGCTTTTAATGGTTTGTCGTGACAAATTACAATAGCTCTACGATAGCTTGAAATATCTTCTTTTCCTGAATTGAGATTGTGAAATTAGGAAATCATGTTGTTCACTATCGTCTCTTGGGCATGGTAGGATGATGGAATCCTTCCTAACCTTCACAACTCTCTTATGATTAGTTGTGGTTGGTAAATCATGTTGTTTGCCTCGTCTCCTGGGCATGGTTGGGTGATGGAATCACTTCCAAATCCATTGATGATTAGATCCATGAGAAATTCAGAGATCTGACAAATCTCTTCTTACCAATTGTATAAGATAGGACTCTGATTCCAGTTGTGTCCTTGAATCAAGCAAAGTAGCCTCCCAATTGCTATAAGTGGATCCTTGGAAACCCTAGTTATCACCTTGGAATTTGTTAGTTTTAATCACTTTATCACAATTACTCTCTCAATTAATCCAAATTTAGGTTTACATCTTCTTCTAGTTCTAGTTCTAGTTACTTTCAGAAGACACACAAGTTCAGTCCTTGTGGATTCGACCTCGGTCTAACCGAGATTATTACTACATCGCGACCCTACACTTGGGGTTGTGAACAGCTAGCTAGCCTAATTTTTTGCCCGAAGTCAACTTCACACTGATGCTCACATAATGGAAAGCAAACTAGGCAACATTAAATCCACAGCATAGATGGTTGCAAGGAGAATCCAGGACCAAGGCGAGCCACTCAAGCATGGAAGAATTAAATCCTCAGAATATGATCGACAAGCAACTTAAGTGAAGTGCCAACCCAAATTTCCAAAACAAGATAAGGGGATTCCAATTCGAACTTCTTCTTCTTCCTTTTCTCTCAAAGGGAATTCAAGTTCATTTCATTCAACAAAATTTTTTTTTTTTTGGTTAGATTGTTAGAACACCCCACTGTTAGTTCACACTTCACTGTTAACCACCACCACTAGGGATCGATACCAAGACCTCAGTGTTGAAACGAGGTATCTTTCACTCAGTCTACCACTCAATCAAAGGGAATTGAAGTTCATTTCATTCAACAACCTAACTCCTTATAATGCATAGCAAGTATTTATACTAAACCTATAACCTAATCAATATACCCTTCATTCTCTATCCTAGTTCTAATCTAAGCCCTTCATTCTCTATCCTCCTAGGTTAAATAGCATAGATACGGAAATTTGGTTCCTTGTGGACCATGATCATGGTTTTTTTTTTTTTTGTTAGCTTGTTAGTACACCCACTGTCAGATCACACTTCCTTGTGGACCATGATCATGATTTGTTAACAATGCTCGGTGTGGCAAGTTTGGGCATTTGGACACCGCTACTTTATAGGATTTTGTCATGCTTACAATTAAGGACACTTGAACACTCTTGGACATGACATAACACTTCAATATTTGTATGGACAAAGTGTCCTAGTGATGTCATCGAAAAGTGCCTTGAGTTTGACACTTGACATGAGGCTTCCAATCATTTTTCTGCACAGATTTCGCTTTTACCTTCCTCAATTCTTTTTTGTTATCTAATTTTGTTTTGTCAAGCCAAAGATCTCTCCCTCTAAGCCCTCGAGCTTGCCACCATTCTCTTGTTCTTGAAGATTACCCATAAGGACTTCCTCTGTCTTCCTTTCTACACTCCAATTCATTCCAGTATAGATACCATGACCCATATAACAAAAAGTACATGCTTTCATGCTCTTTTTGTTCTTTTGCTTACGTTTTAAAGTGATGTTCATAAGAACTGCTAGTTCTTGAGATAACTATTCATGATTTTTTACGTTTTGTTAATCAATTATTTGCTAGTTTAAACTACTAGTAACTTGTTTCTATTGGAACTGCATGAATAATCTTTCTAATTTCTTTTGTATTTTATGATTGCATTGCTTATTTAATTTTTTATATTTACTTAAGTTATTATTTATTTGTGTACAGGAGTGTCCCTGTGCCTAGATTTTTTAAGTTTGTCGTGCCAGACACTTTTGCACTCACGACTCCCCGCTAAAAGACGCTCATACTCTAGTTTTTATTTTAAGAAAGCTTTAATATGAAGTATATGCCGTCATAACTGTCATAACGGATTATTGTTGATACAAACACAGTCCACAATGTAATTTGATCTCCTTTGACAACCATCCATTCTTAATCTCTATTTGCTTGAGATTAGAACACATCCATCACTTACAAAAGTTTATAGACCACAACCTCACTATAACTCCCGTTGAACCAAATCAGCTTACTTGGTGACTTCCTCACAACCAACTAGGATGCACCATCATTGTTGATATAGTGCCTTTAATCTGGTGCAGTGATGTTCGGTCGACTGACGAATTCTTGGGTCGATCGAAGCACACTGTGATGTTCTCAGTCGAATGAGATCTGTTTCAGTTAACCGAGAAACTCTGTTGATGTCTCGGTCGACCGAAGGTGCAACTGAGCAGAATGCATAAGTGCACGGTTTTGTTTCTAATTCTGTACAGGGGTTATATACACTGGGTTAATATAGGATTAGGGTTAATGAGATTGAGAGAGCTTGTGAGTCAAGGGTTTTGAGAGGGAGAAAACTAGGGTTTTCACATATGTAACTTGTTCCATCTCTTGTAACTCTTTATTTATAGTGGATTGTTTGTCGCTTGGTACTGTGGTTTTTTTGAATTATGAAGGTTGAAGATGAAAATCATCCTAATTCAATAAGTGCAACACGCACTCATTGGGAAAGCGAAACATCTTGAATCAATAAAAAAAGAGAATTGGGAAGAACTTGATCGAAGGGCAACTAGCATAATCCAATTGTGCTTGGCCGATGAAGTCCTGTATAATGTCATTGATGAGTAGACCACCGCGGGCCTATAGGCGAAGTTATGGAGCATCTACATTTTGAAGTTGCTCTCCAATCGGCTATATCTGAAGAGATAGCTATACAATTTGAAGATGGCGGAAGGGTCAGATCTCTTTGAGCACATCAACACCTTCAACAAACTAATTTGCAAACTGACAAGCAAAGAGGTGAAGATCGATGAAGATTGAAAAAGACAAAACCCTAACTTTGTTAACGTCTCTTCTGGATTCCTACGTGTATCTGGTGGATCCTTTGTGCCATGGTAGGAATACCTTCGACCTTGATATCATTGTTATCTCATCCCTTCAGTTGAAGCAGTTGAGAAATAATATCAATGGGTAAGGTACTTCTACGGGTGCACTGGTTGTCAGGGGAAGATTGTCTGAGCAAAAGGAGGGGAAGTCACGATCGAGGTCCAAGTAAAAGGGCAAAGGAAAGTTGAAGTGTTGGAATAGTGGCAAGACGGGACATATGAAGAAGGACTGTACAAATCCCAAAACCTAGAAGGATAAGAAATCAGATGATTCACAGAAGAAAGTCAATTCAGTGGAATCCAACGAGGAGATGAGTGGTTATGACGTATTGTTTATGTCCAAAGTCGGACACTTGTGTATAGAGTGGATTTTGAATACAGTGGCATCATACCACATGTGTTCTCATCGGAGTTAGTTCACCACGTACAACGAGTATAATGGCGGTCTGGTTCTTATGGGCAGCGATCATACATGTAAGATGATCAGAATTGGTTTGGTTCACGTCAGAATGTATGATAGGGTGGAGCGTACTCTGACCGATGTGAGGCACGTTCCGGATTTAAAGAAGAATTTGATATCTCTGCAAGCTCTTGAGGCACTCGAATGCAAATTTGTTGGCTACGAATGTGTCCTAAAAGTTTCTAAAGGGGCACTCACAGTTATGAAGGCACAGCAAAGCGGAAACCTTTATAGGTTGATCGAGAGCACTATATCAGGCGAAGCTGCAACGTCTGTAGCAGAATCTACGTCAACACATGTGTGTCATGCGTGCCTAGGCCACATGAGCGAGCGCAATATGAATGTACTTCTTGATCGTAGTTTGATTCCTAGCTTTAAAATTTTGATTTAGACATGTGAGCACTGCATATACAGGAAATAATCAAGTTAGAGTTTTAAAACCAGGAAGCATGTTAATAAATGACAACTTAACTATGTGCACTCGGATGTGTGGGGGCCGTCAGTTGTTGTTTCTGGATGAGGGTCATCATTCTTTGTCACATTCATCGACAACTTCTCTAGAAAGGTTTGAGTTTATTTCATGAAACATAAATTCGATATTTTCGCCACTTTCAAAGTATAAAAAGCAATGATCGAATAGCAGACAGGGCAAAAAATTGAAAATTATGAGGACAAACAACGGCGGAGAGTTTACATCCACGGAATTTAATCAGTATTGCAAGAATTAGGGGATCGTGAGGCATAAAACAGTGAGGCACATACCAAAGAAGAATGGTGTGGTTGAACATATGAATCAAACTCTTTTAGAAAGAGGCTGAAGTATGTTAAGTAATGCTAGGTTAGGCAAGGAGCTATGGGCTTAGGCCTTTAAAGCGGCTTGCTATTTAATGAATCGATCACCATCTGCACCGATTGATTGTAAAATTCCATATGAAGCATGGAGCAATCAGGAAGTTTACTACTCAAGGCTGTAGATTTTGTTATTGTGATGCTTACTCTCATGTTTCATTAGTTGAGAAAGATAAGCTAGGCCAAAGGGCTAAAAAGTATACTTTTGTTGGCTATGGAGATGGCGTGAAAGGATATAGATTGTATGACCAGGTTTCACGCAAGATCATATTTAGCCAGGACGCTAAGTTTGATGAGGGTTCTTTGTTCCACAAGGACGAGCACAACGTAACAAAAAAAAATGACGATTGATGTTGAAACACTTGAAGAAGCTGAGCCGCAAACAAAGAGACAAGAAGAGGTGGTTGCACCACCCATTAGGAGAAATATACCAAGGGATCGCAGAGTACCGTTGAAATACAGGGTTGACTCAAATGTCGTGTTTGCCCTCATTACAGATTAGGGGGGTCCGTCTACTTTTCAAGAAGCATTAGAAGACAGATGCAGAGAAGTGGATGGCGGCAATGCATAATGAGATGGATTCTCTATATAATAACGAAACGTGGGAGCTGGTGGAGCTACCTGTTGAGTGGAAAGCAATCGAGTGCAAGTGAATTTTCCTTAAGAAACGGGATAAGCACAAGGTGAGACTAGTTGTGAAGGGTTGTGCTCAAAAAGAAGGCATCGACTTCGATGAGATATTCGCGCCTGTGGTCAAGCAAGTATTTATCATATTCATATTAGCATTGGTTGACCAATACAATCTACAATTAAAACAATTAAATGTGAGGACTGCATTTCTACACGGGAAACTAGACGAGCAAATCTACATAAAGCAACCTAAAGGATTCGAGGTATAGGGAGCGGAGAAAAAGGTTTGCAGGTTAAAAAAGTTGTTGTACAAGCTTGAAACAGTCGCATAGGCAGTGGTACAAAAAGTTTGATTCTTTCATGTTGAGTGAGCAGTTTATCAGAAGTGAGTTTGATCATTGTGTCTACTTCAGATCATTGAGTGATGGTGAATTCGTTATTCTAGTATTGTATGTTGATGATATGCTTATCGTCAGTCATAGCATGTCTGAAATCACCATATTAAAGGCTCAGTTATCCAGGACATTTGAGATGAAAGATCTGGGGGCTGCAAAAAGGATTCTTGGCATCGACTTACACAGAGACAAGGAAAGGAGCAGAATATGGTTGTCTCAGGAAAAGTATCTTGAGAAGGTCTTGGACAAGTATGGACTTGATAAGGCTAAACCAATTAGCACACCCCACACTACTCACTTTTAGCTTTCTTCGGAGCAATGTACTAAGACAGATGAAGAAAAGTTGTATATGTCTCGTATACCCTTCTCGAGCACGGTTGGCAGTCTTATATATGCCATGGTTTGTATTAGACCAGATATTTCACATGCAATGGGTGTTGTGAGCATATGCATGTCAAATCCCGGCAAGCAACACTAGGAGGCAGTGTAATGGTAATTTTGTTACGTACAAGGTACAATGGATGACGTCTTAACATTCAGTAAATCGAATGAGAGACTCATAAGTTATGTGGAAGCGGATTATATTAGTAATGTGGACAATAGAAGGTCGACTTTTGATTACTAGTTTGTGTTAGTGGGTGGAGTGATCAGTTGGATATCAAAGCTTCAGTCTATGATTGCTCTTTCCACAATCAAAGCGAAATATATGGCAATGACGGAAGCATTCATGGAGGTTGTTTGGTTAAAAGGAATGATGAATGAGTTGGGGTTTCAGCAGGAAATCGTGCAAGTACATTGTGACATTAATAGCGAAAGCACAATCAATTTGGCGAAAAACTCAATGTACCATTCCCGAACTAAACACGTTGATGTTCATCATCATTTTATCCAGCAGATACTAGAGGAAGGCGGTGTTATTCTTAAGAAGATTCAAATTAGTGGAAATCTGGTGGACATGCTTACGAAGGTGGTTCCTGCAGAGAAGTTCATGTTTTTCTTAACTTCTCTGGGCTTAGCAAAGAAGGAATGAAGACGGAGTGTGCACGAGAAGCAACGATGATGGTGCTACTATGAAAAAGAGTAGAGATGGTGATAGCAACTTAGAACAATGGAGCTGGAGGATTAAGCCACGATGGAGACTATTAATATAGTGGCTTTAATCTGGTGGTGTTGTTCGATCGACCGAGGAATTCTTGGGTCAACCAAAGCACATTGATGTTGCCGGTCAACCAAGATCTGTTTTCGGTTGACCGAGAGACTTTGTTGATGTCTCGGTCAACTGAAGGCGCAACCAAGCGAAATGCGTAAGTGCACAGTTTTGTTTATAATTTTGTACGAGGGTTATATAAACCAGATTAGTATGGGACTAGGGTTAATGAGATCAAGAGAGCTTGTGACCCAAGGGTTTTTAGAAGGAGAAAACTAGGGTTTTCACATCTGTAAGTTGTTCCATCTCTTGTAACTTTCTATTCATAGTGGATTGTTTGTTGCTTTGTGCAGTGGCTTTTTCCCACAAGGGTTTTTCCATGTAAAATTCATGTATTCTCCATGGTTGCTTGAATTTTTCTTTCCCTATTGAATTGTGTGATTCCGTCTGAGGTTGCTTCCATGCCGAACAAGTCTTGTTATGGCTCGTCACGTCCCCAATAATCATGTCAACATCTTCGGGTTCTTCATTAAAATCATGCTCTATACTCAATAGGTCCCTCATCAAAGATTGGTCCTTGACTAAAGTCCATATACTTGTTGGGATCCTTGTCAGAGAATGATCCTTGTTGAAGTCCATGTACACATCCAGCTCCTTGTCGAAGATAAGAGTTGTGTTAAGATCCAACGCTCAAGCATGTACATCAGGCACCACTTCTTAAATGAAGAGATCCATGAAGGTTTGTGGGATCTTGGAGACAATAAAAGGGCTAAGATCTTCCACCCAATCATGTGCATTGTTTAATGGACTACGACGTAGGTTGTTAGACCAGCAGCCAATGACACCAAATCTTCGAGTGTCAAGTTGCTTGATGCGCTCAACAATTTATATGCTTGTCATTGTAGCCATTTGATCTCATTGCATTGAGCCATTGCCTTGACTCCCCATTGTAGCAACTTGATCTCTTTGACCATTGGCTCATGAGCATGAATAAGTAATGTCATATGAATTGATTTTGGGAAAATTGTGGCGTAGGTTCGATGATTGGTTGGTGGATGGTGGCAACTGTGATTTTGAGTGATGAATAGGTAAGGTCGTGATGGGGAGCACGGCTTGGGTTCATATGGTATGGCAAATTATGCCGAAAAAGGGAATGGAAATGTAAACAAAGTTGTTAGGGGTGAGGTTACCATTCGGAATTCATCGAATATATAGCATTCAAGGCTATAGTCAACCCCTCAAAGATCTTCTATGTTGATCCTCCAACCTTTTCGCAAACGGTCTTCATGTGTTGTTACAACTCTCCAACCTCTGTGAATATTGACGCGAGTCAAACAAATCATCAAACAATATATGCACATCTCCAAACACCTAGCGTTCAAAGGAAACATACACCAATCTTACAACTCGTTGAACAAAATTATGGGATTTGCAATTTCCTACCCATACTGATTTGGAATCTAATCAAGCAACCTATTGTACACCACCAATCGAACTTTCTTTGATACCAACAAAAGTCAAAATAGGAAGAAAATCCACATCGCCATTAGCTACAAGTGAGAATTCTAGACCCTAGAAAGTAGCTCAAGAACGAAAAAATGCAATCTTCCTAAATTGAGGGATCCACATGCGACACAAGAGAAGATCCAATCCAATTTCCAAAACAAGAGAAGGGGATTCCAAGCAAACCTTCTACTACCTTCTTCCTCAAAGAGAAATTTCCTTTTATCCAACTACGGAATTCCTTACACTGCTCTAATAAATTTCAACCTAATCAATCTAGACCCTTCATTCTCCATCCCAATTCTAATCTCAGCCATACAATGATTAATATGAAGTAAAAATACTAAAGTGCCCTTAATACTAAGGGGGCGTTTGCCGTAGGGTATTAGATGGGATTAGGAGGGATAGAATTGTATTTACTTACGTGCAATTCCATCCAGCATTTGGAGAGGATGGGAAAGGTTGGGATTAGGTGGGATGGAATTGCATTTAGTCCCATGGAATTGCAATTGTTCCCATGCCTGATTTCCGTGGATTTTGAAGTCCACTACACATGTGGGCCCCACATTGATGCATGCGTTTATCCTTGTCGTCCATCCATATACACCATTTACACGTGACATTCTGGTTATATATGTGTACAAGTGAACGACATCCGTTGTGAATTTGGTCCGTTGATTACAATTCCATGGTCCACCAAACATACTTTTGCTTAATCCGGTGTTTTCCTATAGCAAAAATTCTATACCAAACATGGGATTGGATGGCTACAATACCATGGTATTTCCATATATGCAATCATTGTGCAATAATGATGTTAATCCCATCTAATACAATTCAGTACCATTCAATTCCACAGACCAAACACGCCCTAAGCAAATGAAGTAAGGTAGGATTTACATTGTAGATTGAAATGCAGCTCACCAAGGGACCAGACCCTATAAGACTCACCCCATATAGGTTCATGTTGGTCAATTTGGTCCTATATCAATACAGTGACTTGTTTTGTTTTCGGACTGAAAACATACTACCTGGATGACACTGGGTGGTCTCAGATGATATTCAAAGCGACCAAGTAGGTTCATCATAGATATAGTGACTTGTTGGGTGGCACCAGAGATGGAAGCCACAGCATCACTAGTTGGTGGAAATCCAATTTCTGCCAGCCGGTGACACCTGCAACAACAGTGAGCCCCCCGATGAATGGCCTGGATGCATATAGCTTAAGAAGATGGTGGAGCAGCTGACCAATGGCTCTTTTCGCCCACTTAATTGACACCCAGATGCAGTGCCCAGTAGGACCTACAAGTGACAAGACATTTGCTGTCCTCCCAGGTATATACAATGATTCACATGCATAGCTTCAGAAATCTGGTTCATTGTGGACCATGATCATTGTCTGTTTGGTGATGCTAGTGCGCCGAGTTTGAGCCCTGATGCAGTACGCATCAGGAAGGCACAGACATCCCATAGTAGTGCCATTTCAGGACTTGTGCTGCATGTAAAGCACATGGGGGCCAAGCAAATAGCAGGCATGTAGTTGCCTATGAAACATCAGATTAATAAAGCAAGAGTTCATCACATTTATAAATAAATAAATTAATTAATTAATTAAATAAAATAAAAAACACTTTAATTTGTCCAGGGAGAGAAAATCAAGAAACTTCTTACTACATTACAATCTAACAAAGATAAAGAGTGGAAAGGTACAGTCAGCTAGAAAGATGGCGGATCTACATAAATGAATTTGTCGCAACAAATAATAATAATAACGAAAACTCAAACCTAGATTGCGAATGACAACAGAAAAGAAAGTGGCATTATAACCTAAACGTAGTCAAATTGCGAGTGCGTTTGGTTGCACCAAATTAGACTGATTAATCATGATATTTGGTGCAACCAAACGCACCGTAACCAAGAAGAGGAATCCAATGCATAAGCAAAACCTACTTACCATCTTCAACTACCGAAAAAAGCCGATCTGTGTAGAGATTTCACGTTCGAGGAGCAAATCGTTTCAATTGCAGGATGTAAATGTCATAAATTCTCCCGAAATCAAGCAACTTCGAAGCTACAAATCATCGAATCCGCCTTCAAGATCGCACCGGCAATGCATTTCTCCCGTACTTCTGCAAAGGAAAGATTCGTGGACGGTTCTTCCATTCGACAATGGCAGCGCATTGCCGGAACAGGGCGAGATCGCACCGAGGAACGTACCCTCGAGATTCGGAGAGGGAAAGAACGGAAAAAGAGAGAGAGAGAGAGAGAGAGAGAGAGAGGAATGAGAGAGGAAATTGTTGGAGTGTGAGATTTCCGAAATGCAGTTTTCTGTTATCTCCTTTTCTTCCTCAATTTGTAAATCGTGGCATAGCGTTTGTGGTCGCGCCATTTTTCAACTTCAGCAAACGCCGCTTCTCTCGAGCTTTGGTTTCCAAATTCTCGGAAATTCGTGGCTCTTCTCTTCTTCTTCTTCTCCTCTCTCTTATAACTAGGAATCAGGCGCTCGAGTCTTAATTATCAGCTGCATTCATAGAGAAAAACTTTGATGATCTGGCGGAGTATGATAGATGATACTCAGGCAATTATAAATTACTCAGATTTTGCATAGATGGAATTCAAATAATTCAAATTAAACTGTCCAATTTGTAAGTTCTATATTAGATGTATTCTGAAAAAAAAAAGTTATGCTTATTTGGTTAGATGACTATCTGATTTGTGGACATTTATCCAACGGTTTAAATGAAAATAATAACTTGCCGTGTTCTTTCCTTAAGCATGTGTTCAATAATCAGAGGCTATTATTGTTCAAATATTCTAATTTCTGGATTTTGATTCATATATACTATGTAACACAATTTAGTCGGTTAATATGTGCTACGTATGCAATTGCCTGTGTATCGTTCATCACGCACGGCCGGATTATCAAATAACTCCCCTCGCTTATATGGTACTGGTACCACTGCGAGAAAATGACCACTGTAGACAAAACCTTTTACCCAGCGGTTTCTATGAAAGAATACAAACTTTAGTTACCAATCTAGACTATCACGTGCGGACAGCGACGTTGAGGACGAAACTACCCCTCCTTTCACGGAAACGGATTGGGTACTCCCCCTGCCACCAGCCAATGGCGGATGGTCGGTGGTCTGTGGGCCCCACCATGATGTATGCTATTCATCCATGCCGTCCATATATTTTTCCATATCATTTTATGGTATACGACCAAAAATGAGGTATATGCAAATCTCAAGTGTACCACATTACAGGAAACAGTGTTGAATGAGCGTTGACCATTAAAAACATTTTGGGGGCCCACTGTGATGTTCGTGAGAAATCCTCCCTGTCTAAGTTCATTCATAGGTCACAAAGACCTGGATGAAGAAGAAAAACAAATTTCATAATGATCCAAAACTTCTATAACCCCTAAAAGGGTTTCAATGGTAGACGTTCACTTCCCCATTGCCTTTTACAGTGTGGTCTACTTGATAGTTAGATCTATCTTATTTTTAGTATCAAGCCTGAATATGAGCTCTCCAAATAGATGGACGGTTTGGATATAACACAGACCTCATGATGGGACCCACAAAAGGCGGTGGGGATTACAACAGCAAAAGAAAAAAAAAACAACAAAAAAATCCAGAACATCAATATATCGAAAATGGTTATAACCGTAGTATGAATTTTCTCAAAAAAATCTTACGATATATTTCATTATTCATTATATCAAAAAATATGTTTTACCTTTACTACGGATTATAACCGTAGCTACATGTAGTTTTGGGTAAGAGAAGCTACTTTAGCATGAAATTATTTATTTTTTATTTTTTTTTACATGGAGAAATTTATTCTACCTACAATTTTCTTTAATACATATTTATATAAATAGGTATATATAAGCATATAAAAAAATTTTCCCTCTTTTTTTTTCATTTATTTCTTTAATCATTTAACAAATATCTTCTAAACCAAAATTAGTTAGCTTGACGTACCACATATGATTTTGGGGTAAGAGAAGCTACTTTAGCCAACCAACCTAGTTATTTTCCAAGATTCCATTAGGTCGATGGTTGAAAATACATTTCATTCACTTCGCTGTCAATTTCATTCACTTCGCGGTCAAACTAGAAATTGAGCGGGACAAATATAAAATTGAGTAGGCAAATTGAAAATTGAGTGAGGCAAGGTAGGAATTGAGCAAGGGAACCTAGAAATTGAGAGAGGCAAGGTAGGAGTTCAACGAGGGAATCTAGAAATTGAGCGAGGTAAGCTAGAAATTGAGCGAGGCAACGTAAAAAATGAGCGAGGGAACCTACGATTTGAGCTAGGCAACCTAGGAATTGATCGAGGGAAGCTAGGAGTTCAGCGAGGGAATCTAGAAATTGAGCGAGGTAAGCTAGAAATTGAGCGAGGCAACATAGAAAATGAGTGAGGGAACCTACGATTTGAGCTAGGCAACCTAGAAATTGAGCGAGGGAAGCTAGAAATTGAGCGAGGCAACGTAGGGATTCAACGAGGGAAGCTAGAAATTGAGCGAGGCAACGTAGAAGCTAGAAATTGAGCGAGGCAACGTAGGGATTTAGCGAGGGAAGCTAGAAATTGAGCGAGGCAACGTAGGAATTGAGTGAGGCAACGTAGGAATTAAGCGAGGAGAAGCTAGAAATTGAGCGAGGCAAGCCTAGAAAATTGAGCGAGGCAACGTACGATTTGAGCGAGGAAAGCTAGAAATTGAGCGAGGCAACGTAGGAATTGAGTGAGGAAGCTAGAAATTGAGCGAGGGAACTAGAAATTGAGCGAGGCAACGTAGGAATTGAGCGAAGCTGAAGCTAGAAATTGAGCGAGACAACGTAGAATTGAGCGAGGCAACCTAGAAATTGAGCGAGGCAACGTAGGGATTAAGACTAAGCTAGAGGAAATTGAACGAGGAAGCTAGAAATCGAGCGAGGCAACGTAGGAAATTGAGCGAGAAGCTAGAAATTTGAGCGAGGAACAAGGTAGAATTGAGCGAGGAAGCCTAGAAATTGAGCGAGGCAACATAGGAATTGAGCGAGGAAGCTAGAAATTGAGCGAGGAAAAGCTAGAAATGAGCGAGGCAACGTATTCAATGAATTGAGCGAGAAGTTAGAAATTGAGCGAGGCAACGTAGGGATTCTGAGAGGGAACCTAGAAATTGAGCGAGGAAGCTAGAATTTGAGCGAGGCAACGTAAATTGAGGAAGGGAAGCTAGAAATTGAGCGAGGCAACGTAAGAATTAAGCGAGTGAGGAAGCTAGAAATTGAGCGAGGAAGCTAGAAATTGAGCGAGGCAACGTAGAAATTGAGCGAGGGAATCTAGAAATTGAGCGAGTCAACATAGGTTCCTCGCTCAACCTACGTTCCTCGCTCAAATCTGGGTTGCCTCGCTCAATTTCTAAAAATTCCTCGCAACTAGATTGTGGCTACTTCCTCGCTCAATTCCTACGTTACCTGCTCAATTTCTGAGCTTCTCGCTCAATTCCTAGTTGCCTCAGCCTGCTCAATTCTATTCCCTGGTTTCCTCGTTGAATTTTTACCTTGCCTCACTCAATTTCTTTCCTCAATTTTCTGGAGCTTCCTCGATTCTCAATTCCTGGGTTGTCTGTCAGATTGAATTTCTAGGTTCCTCGCAATTTCTGCTTCCTTCTTAGTTCATAGGATTCGATCACTAAATTTCTCGTTACTTCCAGCCTCGCTCATTTCTAGGTTCCTCGCTCAATTCTATGTTGCCTCACTCAAATCTAGGTTGCCTCGCTCAATTCTAGATTCCTCGCACAATTGTTTCCTCGCTCAAATCCTAGGTTGTCTCATTGAATTTCTAGGTTCCTCACTCAAATTTGTAGCTTTCCTCGCTCAATTTCTAACTTCTCTCACTTTCAATTCTATGTTGCTTCACTCCCTACGTTGTCTCGCTCAATTTCTAATGCTTCCTCGCAAACTCCTACGCGTTTCGTTGCTCGCTCAATTTCTAGCTTCCCTCGCTCAATTTCTAGCTTTCCTCGCTCAATTCCTACGTTGCCTCGCTCAATTCCTAGGTTCCCTCTTTCAATTTCTAGCTTCCCTCGCTAACGCTCCTCGAACTCTGAGTTGTACGAACGGTTCAAAAGTGATCAACGTTACATGGGCCCCACTGTTATGTGTTTATTATATCCACAACGTTCATCCATATTTCGAGATCATTTCGGACCATTATCTATAAAAAAAAAAAATCATATCCAAAGATCAACTGGACCACACCACAAAGAATAACAGAAAATTGATTTTCACCGTTAAAAATTTTGTAGGGCCCACCGTAACATTTATTTTCCATCCAACCTATTCAGAAGGTCACAAAGACTCAGGATGAAGAGGAAAAACAAGTTTCATAATGATCCAAAACTTCTATGACCCTAAAAGGGTTCCAATGGTAGACGTTCAATCATCCACGTTTTTAACAAAGGTGGTCCACTTGATAATTTCTAGATCTGTCTTATTTTTCATCTCAAACCTTAATACTATGGATGAATGTTGTGGATATAATAAATACATAATCCTGTGGGGCCCATGTAACGTTGATCACTTTTGAACCGTCGCTCACTTCAGTTCGAGGAGCCTTAGCTCAATTTCTAGCTTCGGAAGCTGAAATCAAAGAGGAACCTAGGAATTGAGCGAGCAACGTAGGAATTGCGAGGTAGCTAGAAATCGGGAGAAGCCCTCTTTCAAGGCAACGTAGGGATTCAAAGCTCAATTTCCTAGGAATTGAGCGAGGAAGTTAAAAATTGAGCCGGAAGCTTGAATTTGAGCGAGGAACCTAGAAATTTAGCGAGACAACTAGGATTTGTGGGAAGCTACAAATTGCGAGGAATCTAGAATTGAATAAAGCAACTAGGATTTGAGTGAGGCAACATAGGAATTGAGCGAGGGAACCTAGGAAATGAGCGAGGCAACGTTTATGAAATTTTTATGGCAATCTATATGAATTAAGCAAGGGAAGCTAGAAATTGCGAGGAACCTAGAAATTCAAAGACAACCTAGGAATTGAGCGTGGAAGCTAGAAATTGAGCGGGAACCTAGAAATTGAGTGAGGCAAGGTAAAAATTCAAAGAAAGAATGAAAAAAAGAAAATTTTTTTTAACTTAGAATTATATATTTAGAAATAAAAATCGTGTAAAGGAATTGAGCGAGAAGGTAAATTAGCGAAGCTTCTAAATGTAAAAAAATTAAGGAAAAAATTAAAAAAGATTTTAAAAAAATTAAAAAAAATTGCCTCGCTCAAAAAGTACTAAGATTCCTACTGCATTTCAGCTTCCCCGCTAACTAATTTCATAGTTATCCCTCGCTTTGTTTGAATCGTTCAATCATCGCTCATTCTACGATCCTCCTCAATTTCTACATTGCCTCGCTCAATTTCTGTTGCGCTGGAATTCCTACGTTGAATCCTACGATTGATCTACATTGTTCCTCGATTCAAACAAAAAGGGTGTTTGGCTTCCTTCGCTGTGTTGCACCTACGGCCTTTCAATTCCTAAGTTCCATACTCAAACGTTATCATTCCTAGTTTTGTGCATGGAAACCTAAAGAGATTCCCTCGTGTTATACGTTGCCTCGCTCATTCATGGTATTGTGTTTTATGATGTTATTCCTACGTTGAGAACAATTTCTAGCTTTCCTCGCTCAATTTCTTTCCTCACTCATTCTACGTTGCCTCACTCAATTTCTAAAGCCTCATTTCTTTGCCTTTTCTTCTTTGTCTCATTTATTCCTCGCTCATTTTCTACGTTGCCTCACTTTTATCTAGCTTACCTGCTCAATTTCTATTCCTCATGAACTCCTACCTTGCCTCTCTCTTGCATTTTAGGTGGGTTCCTACCTGCCTCACTCAATTTTCAATTTGCCTACTCAATTTCATATTTGTCCCGCTCAATTTCATTTGATCGCGAAGTATGAAATGACAAATGTCGAAATGTATTTTCAACCATCACCTGATGGAAAAATCTTGGAAATAACTAGGTTGGTTGGCTAAAGTAGCTTCTTTACCCCAAAATCATTTGTGGTACATTAAGAAAAAATTTTGTTTAAAGATATTCTTTTAAATGATTAAAGAAATAAATGAAAAAAAGAGGGAAAACATTTTTATATGCTATATATACCTATTTATATAAATATGTATTAAAGAAAATTGTAGGTAGAATAAATTTTCCATCTAAAAAATAAAAATAAAATAAAATAAAAATAAAAATTTCATGTTTCACTTAGATACATTCCCGATATGTATGGTATACAATCCATAATGTAAATGAATACATGTTTTTCGATATATCGACAGCGATACATATATCGAAAATTATGTAAGATTTTTTAGAAAACTCATTGAAGGTGCCATTTTCGATATATCGATGCATTCGATATATCGATTTTTTTTTTTTTTAATCACCTTCCCAGTTCGCTTTTGTAGAGTCCTATTATGAGGTATGTGTTATATCCAAACCGTCCATCTATTCCAACCTCCGTCCTCATATTCAGGCTTGAGACTAAAAATAAGATAGATCTCAACTATCAAGTAGACCACACTGTAAAAGCAATGGAGAATTGAACGTCCACTACATTGAAATGCATCGGGAGGGGTTATAGTGTCTTTGGATCATTAAAAATTTGTTTTTCTTCTTCATCCATCTTCCATTCTATGAATGAACTTAGGGCATTGAATTTCTCATGGAACATCATAGTGGGCCCCAAAAAGTTTTTAATGGTCAACGCTCATTCAACATCTTGATTCTTGAATGTGGAACACTTGAGATTTGCATATACCTCATTTTTGGTCATATACCATAAATGATATAGAAAAATATATGGACGGCATGGATGAATAGCATACATCATGGTGGGGCCCACAGACCACCGACCATCCACAGTTGGCTGGTGGCAGGGGAGTACCCAATCCGTTTTCGTGAAAGGAGGGGTAGTTTCGTCCTCAATGTCGCTGTCCTCACGTGATAGTCTAGATTGGTAACTAAAGTTTGTATTCTTTCATAGAAACCGCTGGGTAAAAGGTTTTGTCTACAGTGGTCATTTTCTCGATTATCAAATAACTCCCCTCGCTTATATGGTACTGGTACCACTACCAACCCAGCTTGTAGCGGTACTGCGTACTGGGCTCTCGTGGGACCCACATCGTACATCAGATCCACACCGTCCATCAGATGAAACCTTCCATTTTACGTAATTAGGAAAAAAAATAAGACCGAATTGATACTCATGGGGGAAATAACTTAAGGAATAGTTGGTAGGGGATGCTCAACCAATAAAACCTTTATCACCGTGTTTATGGTCGGCCCTGTTGTCTATACACCATTTAATACATTCGCAGACGATCCCCACTAGGATGAAGGGATACACAAAACATTAGATGATTGAAAAATACAAGTGGACCACAGAACTTGAATTTAGTGGACCTAGACATCGTTTTAAATATTCCCTGTCTTACATGGCACCTTAATTTTGAATTGGCCTGAGATTTCGTTTCTACGGTGAAAATGAAGGGAAAAACATGATGGACGGGGTAGATCGGAGGTACAGTTGAAGTGGGCCCCACAAGCCTGGTAGATGGGGTGTTACCGGTACTGTGTGAGCTCCACTCCTCCTATTTTACTTCCCCACCGTTCAAAAACTAATGATGACTCTTCAAACGTGCACGTGGCATAGTTGTACAGAGTTACAGACCGTCCAAATTGATGGCCCAGTTTTGGATGCATAATAAATCAAAATATACACTTACAAGATGTTTGTTACCCATCTGATTTCGCCGTTATAAATTTTGGGCCACTAGCTATTTTAATTTTGACCATCCATTTGATAGCCATCAATTGGATGGTTACCGTCATTTGATCACCGTAATTTTCGAGGTATGATGCGTCCAAAACATGCTCTGCAATTTGGATGGTTTGGATGAATGTGTACAAGCTCCACGTATGAGAATGATGAATCAGTACCATTGTCAGAAGGGTAGTAATTGGACGGTTCGATTATGATCTGAGAATGCAGAAAAACCAATCTATTCTGGATTAGATGGCTGATGGGCCCAAGTGGCAAAACTGTCATTTTAGTGTTAAGTAGGTCCATTTTGGTGGGACCTTGAAAAGACCTTTGATTTCAAATTTGAAAAGTAGCGCCAAACAAACAGCTATAGCTAAGAAGGAGCAGGAAACGGATCGGCTACTCCGGCACCAGCCAATGGCTGGTGGTGGGTTCTCTGTGGGCCCCACCATGATGTATGTTTCATCCATGCCGTACATCTATTTTTCTAGATCATTTTATCTATAGGACCAAAACGAGGATTATCCCAATCTCAAGTGGACCACATTACATAAAACAGTGTTGAATGAACAATGACCATTAAAAACTTTTTGAGGGTCATAAAAGTTTTGGATCAAGCTGATCTTTGTTTTTCCCAGTATCTGGGTCTGTATGACCTAATCAACAGATTGGACTTTGAATAAACAATATAGTGGGCTTTAGGAGGATTTTAATGGAAGATATCCAATCATTATTGTTTTCCTATGGTGTGGTCCACCTGAGATTTTTATCCTTCTAATATTTTTTATAAAGCCTTAAAATGATCTGTAAAAATGGATGAAATGTATACATGGTGGGGCCCACAGATCACCGAACACCAGCCACAGGGCTAGTGGCAAGGGGAGTAGCCAATTCATTTCCGGAGGAGCAGCATTTCTTTGGAGTGTGACAACGGGTCATCCATCCGGAAGCGGATTGGATCGGGCACAGATTGGGTGCTACCCCCGCTAGGATCCTGTCGGGGCCCTATGGGGTCCACCGGGATATATATGTTTTATCCAAGAGCGGATTGGCTGTTGTACGTCACACCAGCTATATAGCTGTTGTAGGTACATGTCATGCGAAGACGAGCACTGACGCTCCTCGAGCTCCGAGTTGTATGAACGATTCAAAGGAGATCAAAGTTACATGGCCCCACAATGATGTATTTATTATATATACACTTTTCATCTATTTTTAGAGATCATTTTAGAGCACTGTACAGAAAATGAATCTTATCCAAAGATCATCTTGACAACACCACAAATAGCAGTGGAGAAAGTGATTTTCACCGTAGGGCCCACCATAACATTTATTTTCCATTCAATCTTTTCATTAGGTCAAAAAGACCTAAATGAAGAGGAAAAACAAATTTCATATTTATCCAAAACTTTTGTGACCCCAAAAAGGGTTTAAATGGTAGACGTTCAATCCTCCACTGCTTTTTTCAGTGTGGTCCACTTGATTGTTAGATCTATCTTATTTTTTGTTGCAAGCCTTAAGACGAGCTCGCAAAATGGATGGACGGTTTAGATATAACACATACCTCATGATCAGACCCACGTAACTTGGGGCCACATCAATACTTTATATATCCGTGTGAGGTATACCAGCCAATCCACTTCCATTTTATCCACACTGTCTAGAGTCTCAGTTGGAGGAGTCGAGCGACTCGTCTTCCAACAGATCCGATCCGAAATTTCAATGGCCGACCCTCAACTCAATCCGACGTGCTAGTCCAGGACTGGTGACTAAAGATTGTATGTACATGGCTTCCGAAAGTCCGACTGGGTAAAAACCGGTTTTGGGCACTATTTAGATCAGTCTTGATTTAAATTTAAAAAAAAATAAAAATTACTAGGACATCTTGGTACATGCAATCCTTCCCTGCTCTGACATTCACCTTGATCAATGCATGATACATCTCTATTCATTGAATCATCATTTGACAAACGCATCAAATGCTTACCGTCCCTTTGATCACCTTTTCACCCAACCAACCCGTCCAAAAACATGCTCTCCCCAATTTGGATGGTTTGATGAATGTGTAAACTCGATAAGTATGAGAATGATCGAATCCACCATTGTCAGAACTCGTACGTATCTGAAAATAACCAGATTATGAACTAGAAATGAAATCTAAACCAACTATGATTTGAGGAATAATGGTGAAATAATTATCTAAAACTTAAGAAAATTTTAGAGTTAAAGGGAACTAGGGATTTTGGGATCCACTTGTAGAATCGAGGAGATCTTATGCCCGCTTCAAAATCATGAAATTAAAACAACATTTGATATAGTGTTCAAAAAGATGAAAGGTATATGGATTATAATGGATTCCATCACCAAACCATGCCTGGTGGTGACAAAGTAAACAATGTGGGCCCCAACTAATTACCAACCAATCAACATCTATGAAGGTTAGAAGGGTCCGACATCCATCCATGCCAAGACAATGATGAACAAATCTCAAGTGGACCTAACGTCATAAACATAAAAGTGCAAATGAACATGCTCAAAGCCATCGCACTTTTAATTTCATAAAAGTTTTGGATCAAGTGATCATTAAAGACTAAAAACATTCCCATAATAAAATTAAATCAAAATCAAAATAGTTCACTTTAAAATTAAAGTGAAGGCATAGATATCCCATCATTACAAGTTTTCACCTATTGGTCCCTAGCCAAGAGGTTTATCCTTCATAAATTAATCTCAATGTAAAAGATAAAAAAATAAAACAAAAAAAACAAATAAAAAAAAAAAATACTCCTCTCCGTCCCAAAACCGTCCCGGGGCTAAATGCCCCCTAACAATTCCCCCTCCACGACTCTCTCTTTCTTTTATGTGACCCTGCGTGAGGTGGTCCATCGAGTTGTGTGGATCGGGCACGCACAAAGAAAGGGTCGATGCCCGAAAGAAGTCACGTGCGGAAGAAAACAATGGAAATTTCTTGCGTTTGGAGAATGAATTATGCGGTGCGGAATCAACTCATCTCTTGATTCGTCACATCTTGCTAGGGTCATGGCTTCCTTATGGACATATTGGACGGTCCAGATCACCCATCCGATGATCGGGATCACGAAACGCCCTCGAGCTCGGCAGTTGTATGTGCGTAAAAGATGGATTCAGATCAGATATCATGGGACCCACATTGGTGTTTTCGAGAAATCGACCCGCTCATTGGATTCCTTATGAAAAACCAATCAGGAAAGAGTAGTTTTTATCAGGTTTTGGTGCGGTCCACTGTATCAAATCAACTCACCGTTCATCCTGCGGTTTCTTGCAATCCACGTGTATACGTTTGCATGAGTCCAAAACGACACCGTAGTGAGGGTCAAAACTACCCTAAGATGCATTTTCCATTCATCAAAATACATGATAGGTGGGGCCCACAACCTAAATGAAGAGGAAAAACAAATTTCATATTTATCCAAAACTTTTGAGACCCCAACTAAGGATTTAAATGGTCAGAGTGTTTTGAATTGATATTTGTTGTATTGGTGCACACTGGTCCACGTGCATTGTTACATCTATCATATGTTTGTCCATCATGATGTATGTAAAAGATCCGCTCCGTCCATCCATTTTTCCACCCTATCTTAGGGGTTGAGACCAAATTTGAACCATATCCAGATATCAGGTGGGCCCCAAATTGAGTATTTATGGGCTGATGTGTCTGTTGGCCCACTTCCATAATGATCCAACAGGTAAATTTTGACATGTGTCGTTAATTTAGCGTTCTCGGACCCTGTATAAAGTTTTGAGCCAATCAGATGGTGAGAACCCTGTGATCTTGCATTCTAGCTTACTTCCAGGCCACTTGAATTTCAATTTCTCAGTTTTCTTAGATCTCTGGCGTTGATCTTGGTCCCCTAGGGTCCGTCCCTTGCCTTTGTGACTCAGAGCGTCAAATCCACGCTTTTAGTACCCTTCTTCAGTCTACGTTCGTAATTCCACCTTGCATCACATACACAGTTAAATCAAGCCGTTAAACAGAGTCATGCTCATAAATCCAGGTAATAAATGGGGCTTGATATGCAATATTTGACCCTCAACACAACCCCCAACCAGCATCTTGCTAGTCCCGAGCAAGGTATGCGAAAAATAAGTTGAGAATTACAGGACAGTTTTTATAAACTTGAGTGATTTTTTTTTATTTTTTATTTTTTTAAAATCCAGATCCTAGAATTCTAAGATTCATGAATGTTGGGAATTACTTTCTCTTAAACTCAAGCGCACGGAAAACTTCACAACAAGTTCAAAGTATTAATCCATCAATTAGAAAAATTCCTCCACATCATTCCATAGGAAATAGTGTAATCACCCTCTTCATCATCATTAAGAGATCAAATTGTCAATTTCATGATATCATTGGTAACCAATAAGAAAATTCATAACTACCAACACCTAAACCAATAAGAAAATTCATAAGCTATGATCTACCAACCGTTCGATCATAGCTTTTGACAATAATCAATAAAGAGCACATTGGGGACACGGAAATCATAGCCATTTCTAGACATTTCCCACTCTTTCAGCAATGACTCGGCCTCTTCTAGCTCGCCGGGCTTCACCAAAGACTCGAGAATTGTACTAGACAAGGTAGGAAAACAATGCTAAATATAGATTAATAAAAATAGTACTAGATCTGGTCCAGATCGGATCAGTCCGGATCGGATCTAATCGAATCGGTATGGATCCGAACTCGACCTGAAAAGCTTTCGGATCTGGATTGCCCTCCTCGATCTACACCGATCCAGGCAGTCGGATTGGTTCGGATCAAGTCGGATCTGGTCAAATCGGGTCGGATCCACTGGATCGGGTTAGGATTGCCCAGCTCTAACGTTGTCTATCCATTTTGAGAGATCATTCTGTGGCATGAGCCCAAAAAGAAGCGAATGGAAGATTCAAGTGTACCACACCACATAAGCAGTGGGGATTGAAAGTTCACTGTTGAAAATTTCTTGGGGTGCACGGAAGTTTTCGTTCAAGCTGATATTTGTATTTTACATTCACAAAGGTCTATGTAACCTTATGAACAGATTGGATAGTAAATAAACATCACGGTGGGCCTTAGGGAGTTTCAACAGTAGGAATTCAATCCCCACTGCTTCCTACGGTGTGATTACTTTAGCTTTCAATGATCTATCAAATTGGATGTACAGCATGGATAAAACATATGGTGAGCCCTGTATATCCCTCCTAATAGGACTGTCCCTCTCTGGCTAAATTTTGGTGGGGGTAGTACCCAATCGCACGGGATTGGTTGGTGGCAACCGTGATGTATGTGTATTATCCACGCATTTCATTTGTTTTTCCACCTCATTATAAGGCATTGTTCCAAATAAGGCAAATTAGAAGCTTTAGTGGACCACACCTTATAAGGCATTGTTCCAAATGAAGCAAATTAGAAGCTTTAGTGGACCACACCAAGGAAATATATGTGATTGAACAGCTACCATTAAAAACGTTTTAAGGACAACGTAAGTTTTAGATCACGCTGATATTTGTGTTTTACCATGGTCCAAGCCTGTACGAGTTTTATGAACAAGTTGGATGGCAAATAAAGAATACCGTGGACCCTAGGAAGGTTTCTAGAGCCCAAAAACAGAAGCGCATTGCACCCGTTGCCGTGCCTTGGTGGTAGACTCTTTGGAGTTTCAACATGAGGTCACGGGTTCAAGCATTCCTTGTGGTGTGAGTGTGTGAGAGAGTGTGATGGGTGTGCACACATGCGCGCGTGTAAAAAAAATGCACTAATAAAGTTTCATAGGACTTGTTTACACAATTCAATTGAACATTGGTGATCCTAGGGCTAAGATTAACCAATTAAGACTAAATCCATGGGATTGGCTGCCTTCGTCAGCCACTGATTGTTATATTGATTAGGCGACTTTAGAAAAGTAGGGATTAATCCTTTAATATATTCTTTTTGCCTTGTGTTCATGAGAATACTTTGTATTTTTCAATAAAATAATGATGAATAAAAGATTTAAAATTTAAAACTAAAAATGTTGATCTATTAATTTGTATTTGAAGCTCAATACAATTAGCGGATAAACCAAAATAAGTAGATAAATACATGCGATCACCTATATGGACAAACAATTAAGGTGGATGGTCAATAATATGGGACTGGGGTCTAATCTTTCAAGTAAAGACTAGGTTGATCGAGGATCCAATGATGGTAGGTTATAGATATTTATATATACTCTTAAGTGTATTGCGGCGATAGTGCTGGACAGTAGTGATTTAAGCTAACATAAACTCTAGACATTTTGTAGCATGTATAGACAGAAGTGAAGGAACTAGAAACTAAGATACACAATGTTGCGTTGTGTAGATTGACTGTGTTTGGGTGGGCCTAAAGCTCTTCATTACATGCTCCTTATATAGGCTTTTGGAGGGTAGTAAACCCTCACTAGGTTTCATCATTGGTTTAAGATCATTGGTGATCACGATGAGCAATTATTTTATAATCATTCCAACTTGGCCCAAGAGATTTCCGCAGGTCACGGTATCGAACCGTTTTCAAATATCCTTGCGACCATTACTACAAATATCCATGGGCATTATGGGAAGGTCTCACTATATCTGAATTCACCATGGTGTCTTTGATTTCCATCCACTCTAAGATGAATTTGCTTTTCGAACCTTCATAATCACCCCGAGAGCACCAAAAGTCTCTAGGATGATCTTCCATTTGGCAGGATTGTGTGAAATGACTTTGTTGAGTATATCTGAATTTGTAGTAAGACCCCTATCCCAATAGGTCTTTATAGACTTTGTCAAGCATGCTGCTTTGGCCACATATGATGCTCGTGTTAGAGCTACGTGTCATTCATCGCAACACGTTTTCTATAAATATGCATACGACTTTGTGCCTTTCTGCTTTTGGAAGGTGATGTGCCACCGAAGGATGTGGGCAAAAGATATCTTCGACACGCGAATAGGATTTCATCCATCATTGACTGCATAGTGCCAACACAGGACGACATCTCATTGGTCCACATGGATGCACCAAAATAGGTGTAAATAGGACTAACCATAATGTATGTCTTGTACTGCCCATTTTACTAGCTAACCTTTAGGGCACTAGCCTAAAAATGAGGCATATCTAAAGCTCAAGAAGACCGTGCCATTTGAAACAGTAAAGATAATGATGTCAATCGTTGAAACATTTGTAGAGCCTTGTAGGTGGGCTACGATATGTGAATTTAGTGGGCCCCAAAAAATGAGCTGGTAAAATGAATGAATGGTGTAGATAAGACACACATCATGATAGGCCCCTCAAAGTTTATACGGTATGTTACAACATATTGAGTTCTTAGTACACAATCCATTTTCCTCTAAAAATGAGTTTAAAAATCGAATAGACGGCATGGATATAAAACATATAATTCACAGTGGACCCTTCAGCATCCAACACTACATACCCAATAGCGTTGGGTTCACCACCCAATCCGCTTCCTATCTAAAAGGACGTGAATTGCTTGATGCATGTGCTTGCAAGGTGTTGTGGGGCTCACCATGACTTGTGTTATATCCACGCCATATCCATCTGCCTAGCAAGCTCATTGCAGGACATGAACCTAAAAATGAAGCAAATCCAAAGATCAACTAGATCACACCATTGGATCGTGTTCCCTTCATCCAAGTATATGTGACTTTCTGAACAAGTTGGATGGAGTTTCAATTATGGGTGTCATCATCCTCACTTTTTTCTCATGGTGCAGTCCAGTTGAGCTTTGGATCTACTTCATTTTTGGGCTCATACCTTTAAATGAGCTAGAAAAATAGAGCCAATAAGGATATGCTTGCTACATGGATATTGTTTACACTCGTTTTTTGTACACTTACATGGTCCAATGAGATGCCACCATATGTTGACACTATATGTTAAATGATGGGTAAAATCCTAGTCGCACTATTTATCATTATTTACACCCAATTTAATGTGCATAAATCAAATGATCTAAAAGACACCACGTGACAGCTATTCTATATGTGGTATTGATGACTTCAAGAGGAATAAGTAGAGACATGCATGTGAGAGAGTGCATTAAATGATAGAATTCTATCACAAAGTACTCTCTGTAAAAAACAAGAGTCTCATTGAAGCAAGTCTCTCTCTTAGCATTAAATGTTAGAATCCCATTAAAGGAGATTTCTATCTAGCAGTATATGCTAGAAACTTACCATAAACAACTCTCTCATGGATGCCAAAGCTAAGCAACATAAGTATCATGACATCTTTCCAATGTGGGAGTCCAAAGATGTGAGGACATAGCCGATGCATTGGAGACTATATCTCTTGTTTATGTGGTTGTACGCAATAGGCCACGCTGATGTGGAAGAATTAAAGAGATTTCATGTAGCGTCCTAGATTTTTGATATTTTGGATTATCAAAACCCTTGAATTTTTTTTAATTATAATTAACTTACGTTGTGACTTACTGACCATTAACACTCGATGCTAGCCTATATGTGGGTGGTACCAATAAAGAACCGCACAAATCTAATTAATTAACCATAGGACGCTAATGAATCAGACTGATCACTTAAATATCGAGTTTGGCCACATGATTTGTTCACATCGAGGCTAAATCTAGCCGACCTATCACTAACTAATCAAGATAACCACAACTAAATAAAGACCTACTAAAATCCGAGATAACTAGTGGTCAGATCTTAATGAACAAACCAAACTGACCTACTTATCTTTTTAGCCTAAGAACCAATGGCTTAGGGTGATTATAACCAAATTATCATTTTTGTTAGTTGCAAATAGGCTACACTATGAACTTAGATAATCCAAACCCTAATCATTGCGCACAAGAAATCTCGCTACTTAATTCATTCTGGAAATGTCATGATTATCCAAACAGGCTCTATACCGCTTGTTAGTGAGCTACTAAACTCGAGGCTATAGAAATACATTCATCTTGGTGGGCTTGACGTCCATCACGGGACATCGAGTCGATATCGTGTCTCAAATCATTCAACTTGATTCACAAGGCAAATGCTTGAGTTGTGCGAATACCTTATATGAAAATCTGGAACTTAGGTGAAATTAGTCCCTTAGTTCTTCACAAAGTTATAACTTTTGGACCATCGATCACGACTAAATTCAGGGTGCCAACTAAAGACATTTCTTCACACATATCCATATAGCCATAGTCCCGATTAATCATCGATGACCATCGATCTAAGTTAGGGCCTTCCCGGTTGATCGGCACGCCCGATCATCCTATATTTATGTCTAAACAAATATCACATTGTTGGATACCTATTCCATATTTTAGATTGACTCATATACCTTCCGTCGAGTCCCATTAGTGGAAAATAACTTCCTTTAGGGAATTAGAATAATGAACAAAGGGCCATTAGGGCCATTTATACACTTTCTAACATTATATAAAGCCCTCATTTGGGCACCCCCCTCCCCATATGAATTTTACCTTGGAAAGAAAGAGAAAAAAAGGGAGAAAGGAAGAAGAGAAAGAGAAGAAAGGAGAAGAGGGAAAGCTTGGGGTATGAGTGTTGGTGCACCTCCACCCTCTCATCCCCTTTCTAGCCGCCTCACCATAACCGGAGCTATTGTTGGAGCTTTTTTGGTAACGATTAGAGGTAAGTGTTGAATCTCACTTATAATTTAGGGCTTCAATAGGTGTTTGTCCCCAATCTCATAAGCTTATATGCTTATTTAAGCCTTTCAATGATATTTCCTTAACACTCTAACCGTACGAGAGCCATGAGTCGAGCTGATTGTCACGAGGTGCAGACCATTACCTCTAGGTTATCTTTTATTGACCCTTGAGGGTCACGATTAATGATTAGATGCTTGTAGATGAATTTATGCATGCTAATATATTAGCATTTTAATTTTTTGCTATAATATATGATATTAGTTGAATATGAATGCTTTACATGTTTGATGAAATGCCTAAGTAGTGGAATGTGTTGCTTTGTCGATGCTCATATGCTTGATGTAATGCTTAAGTGATTATATTACTTTATGTATGCTCACATGTTTGATTTAATGCCTTAGTAAACATAGTACCCTATGGATGCTTACATGTTCGATGAAATGCCTAAGTGGTTGTGTAGTAGAACCTATGTTATAATTGCGTGATGTAGTGTTTAGTCCATAACGATACTTAAGAATGCTATGATGTTGAGTCAGTTAGCTAACCGCTCGAACTAAAGGGGTGGCCCAAGTTAGGGCGACCATCGTAGGCTTGTTCGATCGACTTGGGTTAAACACGAACGACAAACAATAATTGGACTACATGAGATGCTTGCACCCAATGCCGGTTGCGCCGAAGTTCTCCCAAGTTAATTAAATTAGTCCACTATCCGATTGATCATGTATGTACAAAATGTGTTATATGACCAAATAAAATATAAGATACCCCATTCTTAATGAATGTTTCCATTTATAACCATTAGTGTGATACGATCCCACTAAGACTTATGAGTTGGGTATGGTGGTATGGGACACCGTGTCCGAGCTGTCGGTCTATGCTGGGGCGACGAGCCTCCCCGCAGTGACCAGTGAGTACTAATGGAGGTGATAAATCATTGTTCGAACAGCCCCCGTCAAATTACCCGGCCGATGGTTCCGTGCCAGAATACTATTCGAATGACTCGAGCGTGAATGAAATTGGGTGACGAGCCCTTTTCTTTTGTGGTGATTTTGTTTTATGTGATAAGTCCGCACCTTAAAACTAAGTGATCATACTCGGTGTTTGGGCGACGACCCATACCAAGTTGATTTTCATACCTTTGGGTATCATGTCTTACCTTTGAAATGGTTAATTTGTAAGATAAATAAGTGATACCTAAATTTGGATCAAGGGACACTGGTGAGGAGCTGCTACGTACCGCAACGAGTCATGTGATTCGGATAAGGACTCGTGATATAACGTCGGTATCATAACTTTACCAATATGCTGGATGAATGAAACTTAAACTCGGCTAACATATGCATCAATCGCATTGTATTAAATAGGATGTGACGATTTAGCATTGGAGTCGCGTGATGAGGAAGTGTTGACATTTGCGAAATAAGTGTTGAAATTACTTCTGAGGGAGTGTTGGATTGTGAGGTGTATGCATCATTTCATAATCTTCCTCATGCATTTAACAAGAGTATTTATAAAGTGCTTGATTTCTTGTTTTATCATTAACTGTGCTATTTGAGTCGATAACATGTGTGACTTAGAACCAATGGAACTATTAAGTTAGCTACTCACTCCTACCTAGAACGGTGTTTTAAAACACCAACCGGGCATATCATTGATGCAGGTACTAGTGAGACCTCAGATGGGTGGCTTAAATCGTCTTGTTCCACCGTTTTCATGATTTAGAGGATTTGGCGTAAACTGAAAACTTTACACTTCAACCGTTTGGGTATGTATATTATGGCTTATATAATCCTCATTTAGGCAGACACCACTTTTTAATTATACTTTGACTGTGTTGCCATATATTTATTGATTTTTGTTATTTCTACCTCACTTTAATTATTTGTGTGTTGAATAAATGTGAATCTAAACTAAGTCACATGTGCATTTTCATTTAGTTAACACCCGAAAACTCGAGATCAAAGTCTATTTACTCGGGTGCCAATTTTTGGGGCGTCACATTTTAACAATTGATATTTCAAATCCTTCATGATGTTGAAGATTAAGCAAGGTCACCGCCTCTCAGAAGCCTATATAAACAATACTCCACGAAGAACTCGATGCCTCACGCCAATACAATCAAACAACTCTTATTTATCCGTCCACCATGGATATTTATCTTTTTAATTTATTTTAGTTTAATTTAACCAATAATTTTTAATTAGTAGTTTATCTCTCTACCCTGTATCCCCGACATCTTGTTTGACCATAAGGAAGATTATTCAGTTTTGAACGAAAAACTACGAGGCTTTTATTCTACGTATTATGTGATTTCATCAGTCATCTCGCCACGAATTTTGGTCCACATTGGACGACGAACGGATAGTCAATTTACGGCCATCTTGCTACATGCTTGGTTCCTACTAAGACCATGAACATGATGTCATCTCATCGGCCATCTTGCCATAGATCCCAGTTCTGACCGAATAATGAATAGATTGTCAAAGATTCGCCCTCCATCGGCCCTCTCGCCCTGAAGCCTAGTTTTCAATTGAATGACGGGTAGACAACCATCCTGCACATCACGATCGTCCCACTACGAATCTCAGTCTCGATTGGGTAACAAATGTATCGTCATTCCTCAAGCTACTTGTGCTGTTATTGTAAAAATCATTAATAGAAGAACACTTTCAGCTTACATTTTCTTTATCTATTTTTACTGTTGAACTATGGTAGTGAATCGTGCTGAAAGAAAAAGTGCTCAAGTACTTTCTTTCTCTATTTTTACTATTAAACAACAGTAGCGAATCGTATTGAAAGAAAATGTGTTTAATTCTATAAACTCATGTCTATTATCATAAGGCAAAAATAATCTATTTAGAATGGTTAACCTAACTCTTTCACAAATCAACTTAATGCAAAGTGCAACGAGTAGTTGAGAAGATAATTGGATCCTGTGTCCAATCCCTAATTTGTCTATGTTAATGTGAGAAAACACCAACAATTATCAAACCTTGAGTCAAGTAGACTCTGGCATGCTCATGCATTATAATCCGAATATAGACCCTTGTTCAGATGCATGAACTGGTGTTTGATTGAATTGACCAAAACAGATATCCTGTCACTAGAAATTCTACTTTAAAAAAATAAAAAAAAATTTAAACACGCTTTGCCTACAATTCAACCATGGGTTGGAAACCAAAAAAGGCTTCTCAACGTATATCATCACTATGGCAGGATGATTCATTTTATACTCTGGATGCTTGGGATGCTCAACACGCAAGCGCTAAAAAAAATGGTACAGAAGGTTGTGAAATTTGATGTGACCAAATCAGTCCCAAAATCAGATTAGTTGAACAATCCTGTGACACTTGTTTGAGTTAGGACTGTTGATGCTTTTTAATTTTTCACCATCCAATAAATGTCTGCCAATGCAATAATCAGCTAATCAAATAAGCATAAATTCTACTTCATAATACATCTTAACTTAGCCCCATAATTTGGTCAGTTTAATTGAATTACTTGTATCCCACTCACTTAGCGCAACTTGGCTGCCACCCAGAACCAGCAATGTGGGTGGGATCCTAACTGTAGGGCGCACCTCGATGCATGTAATGCATATCCATGCCGTTCATCTGTTTTGCCAGCTTATTTTAAGATATGGTATGAGAAATGAAGCATATATATACAAGCTTCAGGTGGACCACACCAGAGGAAACAGTAGGTGTTGGCTATTAAAAACATTTTGTAGGCCACAAAAGTTTTGGATTAAACTGATTTTTATTTAATTTAAAAACATTTTGTGAACCCGCCCTCGCCTATCATATAATCTTGCTGCAATGAAAACGTCCTAAAAAATAGGATGAAAATCTGCTGATTTTTAGTGAGCTTTATTTATTTCATTCCCCTAGGAGGGACCTGAGATAAGCTACTGAATATGAAGGCCTCCTGCGAGCCACTCCCCAATCTTGCTAAGGAGTCAGCCACTCCATTAGCCTCCCTGACGGTGTGATGGACTTTCACCTCGGCCCTTTGAAGGAGCAAGTACAGCCGAGCGCTCCCATACCACAACTACAATAAGTTGTGAAGCCCTCTAGCCGTCATTTTTACAATACCTTTAGAGTCACTTTCTACCATTATTCTTCGGTAGCCTCGGTTCAAACAAATAGCCAGGGAAAATTTTCAAGGAGAGCCTCCAAGGAGCCAAAAATGATGTAGAGATGAAAATTACACAAAGATGGAAAATCTGATCTAGACCATCGACCTTCAATTAGGCATATCTCGCAATCCGGATGAGTTAGCTGACGTAAAATATATGATTTTGGGGTAGAACACACTTTAGCCAAACAACCTAGAGGGTTCTTGCTCAAAATTGCTTGATGATTTGATTTTCCCTTTTTTTCGATTTTACTATAAATAGTAAGTTTTAGTTTGACTATAACTCTTCATCCGTCGGGCTTTAGGAGTTAGTCCAACGTGAAAAGAGCTTAGAATAATTAGGGAACGGTTTGGTGAAGCCAAATAGGACACTTACTATTTTTGGCCGAAAACCTTGCGCACTAGTAGACATCACGACCGTCCTATAAATAGTAAGTTTACTATTTATAGTAAGTTGCGAATTCTAGGAGTTTTAGTTGTAGTTTGATTATGATTTCTTTCCCATTGCTTAGTACCCTTATTTAAAGGTTTGTGAACTCGTTTTTATTCATTCATTAATCTATTTTGAATTTATTAGAATTTATTTCTATTTTCTACTCTATTTTCTCGTGGATTCGAGAAAGTCTCTGTGAGGAGTCCAGAGAAGTTCCGTGGATTCGGAATAGTTATCCTCTTGAGGAAGACGGTGCTCGACCTCACGTCCTCCCCTGCGTCAGTTTGGTATCAAAGCGAGGTTTCTCCTCGGATCGATGACTTCTAATGACGGGTCGGGCAACAATCCCATAGGCGGTGCTCCAGGGAATTTGCCTTTAACAGCGACAACTTTCCAAGCAGCACAGCAAGAGAATCGGCAAGCCATGCAAGGGCTGCAGGCTTCCATGGACCGCATAGCGAATCTCTTGGCAGAAACCCTAGGGCAACTCTGTGTTCCTGGTGGTAATCCTCTACCGCCAATTACCGAGACTCATAATCGGCCTGATCGCAGGATAATACCAACAGTGCATCCAAGGGTCATGCCTGAGGACGGGGGCTCTAGTGAGGAGGAGATCAACGACATAATCTTCCAACACCCCAGACCAGGTGGCGATCGAGAATTCAAGATACGGGTTGATATTCCTAACTTCAATGGTCAACTACATATTGAGGATTTTCTCGATTAGCTTTCTGAAGTTGAGCGATTTTTTGACTATATGGACATCCGTGAAGAAAAGAAGGTCAAGCTGGTGGCTTACAAGTTGAAAGGAGGAGCATCAACTTGGTGGGAACAACTGCAACTCGCACGAACCAAGCAGATGAAAGCACCAATCCGTACATGACAGCGGATGAAGCAGCTACTACGCACCCGATTCCTCCCTAGTGATTACGATCAGGTATTATTCCAATAATACCAAAATTGTCGACAGGGTAGTCGATGGGTAAGAGAGTACGCAGAAGAATTTTACCGCCTGGCGGCGCGTAACGGTTTGATTGAGACTGAATCGCAACAAGTCGCCCGATTCAACAGTGGATTGCGTATGGCGATTCAAGATCGGGTCCAGATGCAGTCCGTCTGGACGATGAATGATGCGATCAAGTTGGCTACTCAGGCAGAAGCGCAACTTGAACGTCCTAATACACAGACCTATCCTACTGCACGGAATACTGAGGCAGGTCCACCTTAGGGAGCTCCACAACCTAAGGGGAAGGAGCCCGTAGGAGCATGCACTCAACCTCTTACGTCTGAAAACCGAGATCAGGGAAGCAGGCAAGCTAGACCCCAATGGGGTATCTCCACTGCTGCTGGTCCAAGTAGAATTTCGAACCCTTATGCTCGGCCAAGGCCCGACAAATTGTTATCGTCGTTGTAGCCGGCCACACACCACAAATACTTGTCCCCAGTGAAAAGTGGCAAACCTCACCATTAATGATGGTAGTGCTGATAACGCTTATGAAGATCCAGATGTTGAAGAACAGGAGCATATCGCCGAGGATGAGGTAGATGATTCAGATTGGGTTCAGCAAGATCAAGGCGAGTTGCTCGTCGTGAGGCGGCTATTATATGCGCTAAGAAAAGAAGTGCATCCACAACGGCATAACATCTTCCGCACTAGGTGTACGTTGAATCGAAAGGTTTGTGACGTGATCATTGACAGTGGAAGCAGTGAGAACATCGTCTCCAGGGGCATGGTGGAAAAATTGCAATTGAAAACAGAGCGTCATCCCTCTCCATATACAATTGGTTGGATCAAGAAGGTCAGCGAAACAAAGGTAACTGAACGGTGCACCATATCCTTTTCAATTGGTAAATATTATAAGGATGAAGTAGTATGCGATGTGGTTGATATGGAAACATGTCACATACTACTCGGTCGACCCTGACAATCTGACCGTGACGCCACTCATAAAGGGTGAAATAATATATATATCTTCGTCAAGGACGGTCGGAAGATAATATTGGCCTCTATGGATCCAGAAGGACCACTTGAAACTTCTAAAGTGGAGGGTCATTTTCTCTTAACCATTCGGGACTTCGTGGAAGAATCCAAAGAAACAGGACAGACTTATGCATTAATTGTGAAAGGGAAAGAACTCGAGCCTACCATCATCCCTGAAAGACTAAGGCCCTTATTACATGAATTCCAAGAAATCTGGCCCGAGGACCTTCCCGATGGGTTGCCCCCTATGCGAGATATTGTTGAGGGTCAAATATTAAATATCAGACCCCATTTATTACCTAGATTTATGAGCATGACTCTGTTTAACGGTTTGGTTTAACTGTGTATGTGATGTAAGGTGGAATTACGAACGTAGAATGAAGAAGGGTACTAAAAGCGTGGATTTGACGCTCTGAAGACACCAAGGCAAGGGACGGACCCTAGGGGACTAAGATCGATGGATTTGTACTCCAGAAATCAGAGAAATTCTAGCCACTCACTTCAAACGGACCTAAAAAACGTCTAGAATGCAATATCACAAGGTTCCCACCATCCGATCGGCTCGAAATCTCAAACAGGGCCTGAGGAACATAAATTAATCGTACGCATCAAATTTGAGTCCTTGGATCCATGTGGAAGTCACCCAAAGGCTAGATCAACACATTAATCTCCAAATTGGGGCCCACCTGATATCTGTAATTGCCTCAAATTTGGAGTCAACGCCTTAAATGCGGAGAATAACTGATTGGATGGATCAGATTTCTCAAATGCATTACAGTGGGCCCCACCCGAACAGCATGTGCATAGAGCACATGTGCAAGAGCGCCGCACCGGATCAGTTTGACTCGGTTTGACCGAGCCTTCTTCACAAAAACAGAAGTTTCTGTTTTCGTGAACAGCGTCCGCACACGCCGATCGTCGGTTGATGTTGTGGGCCCCACCCATGGTCCAAACGGGTAATCCAGACCGTTCATTCGCTCCTTGGGGCAGCCAGAACCTATGCCTAGCTGACAGAATTTGAAGAAGTGAAGTTCTTGGGGATCTCAGCCATTCAAAAGCAAACAGACGGTGAATCGAAAAACATCAGTGGGCTAAACAGAATCTAATACAAAATCATCCATTTCTTACTGGATTTTCGAGAAGATCACAATGGACGGAGTGGATTTCGCATGAACTGAAAGGAGTGGGCCCCACTAACAGCCAGCGCAAGAAGTGCTGGCTCTGTTTCGCAGTCCGTGAAGACCGAACGCTGTGGGCCCCTGTGTGCTTCTAATCACCATCGGATTGATGATCCAGACCATCCGCATGCTTCAACAGATGGCCAAAACTGTAGCCTAGGTGACGAAATGAGATGAAATAGAGAGGATGGGTCCCTATCAGTTCAAACACAGGTCAGACGGCTAAGAAGAATACTCCGTGGGCCACTATGAATCTGATTCAAAGTTGATCATGTCCAACCGAAATTTCGTTCTGCATCCAATGAGTGGTTTGGATTCATCAAAATAATAACGTATTGGGCCCCACCAAGGTAGCAGTGTAAGGCCTGTTACGCAGTCCTGTTTAAACGTCCGGAAACCGACCGATTCTGGGGTGGTTGCACGATCAGACCGTTGATCAGATGGCTGATTCAAGCCGTCCATCATGTATACCATCTCAAAACATCCCTGTAGACGTTGCTTTTGCCAAAATCAGGCAAGGAAGAATGGAGTTATGAGGCTCCGATTTTACTGTGTAAAGGGTATAAACACACCGCTTCAAAGAAATTTTTCGTCGGATTCCAGCACTCCGCCTATCCTTGCTATATAAAAGAGAGAGTAGAGCTAGGGATCGGGAGCAGCCGTGGAGGCTTGAGCTTCGACGTGGAGCACCGGGGAGAGAGAAGAGGAGTTAGAGTTTTTTTGTCTTTTCTTTTTTTGTTTATTTTTATTTCTGTTTAAGAGATCCAAATTATTCATGTTGAAATTTGAACCTCTTGGCTAGGGCCAAGAGGTGAAGCTTGTGGCGTGATGAGACTGATTCTACGGCGTTAATTTATGGTTATGAATTGATGTTTGATTCTAGTTTGATTAATTGAAATATTTATAGTTTTTAATGATTTGTTGTGACTTAAATTACAATAAATCTGCGATGGCTTTGAGTATTTCCTTCTCCCTCATATTTTGATTGTGAAATCAGGAAACCCTGTTGTTCACCATTGCCCTTGGACATGGTTGGATGATGGAATCCTTCCTAACACTCATACATCTTTTGATTGGTTATAGATTGGTCTAAGTTCTGTTGTTTACCTTGTCTCTTAAGCATGGATTTGTGATGGAATCATACCTAATTCTTATATCTTTCATCTCTTTGAAAACTAGATCAAAAAGAAGTTCAGATTGAGTTCATGAATCAAGCATAGATCTCCCTGATCTCTACAAGTGGATCCTCTGAATCCCTAGTTTCCCTTCTCTAAATTCTTTAAGTTTTAGATACATATTTTACCATTATTCCTCAAATCACAATTGGTTTAGATATCATCTTAGCCTAGTTCTAGATCTGGCTATTTTCAGATAACGTACAAGTTTCAATCCCTGTGGATTCGACCTCGGTCTTACCGAGATTATTACTACATTACAACCCTATACTTGGGGAGTGAACAAGTTTTTGGCGTCGTTGCCGGGGATTGACGATTACGTTTTCTGAGATTAACTAGATTTGAAATTAGTTTAAGATTAGAATTTTTAATTTACTAATTGTAGGTTTAGGTTTTTCTGATTTCTAGAAATTAACCTGTTTTCCTGTTTTGTAGGAACTTGACATAGACCCTCTAATTTGGTAATCCCTTCTTAACTTCTCTACTTTTTCTATTTTAGGCTTAGGGTTGTATTTTCTATTTTTAGGAATTCTTCTCTTTTTAGAAACTAACATTACCTTCTATTTTAGGATTAAGATTTCTAAATTAGAACCTTCCAACTTTAGGTTTAGAACTTTCCTAATTATTTTTAGAAACTTTCCTTTTTAGGATTTAGTTTATTTTTAGAAACTTTCTAATTCTAGGTCTTCTTTTTACAAACTAACTTAGCTTCTAGGTTTAGGGAACTTTCCTTTTTAGAAACTAACTCTCTATTTCAATTGTAGGAACTTTCTAACTTTAGACTTTTATTTTAGAAACTAATCTCTTTTGTTTTCTTTTGCAGGATCTTAACATAGGAACTTCTGGTACCTTCCTTCTAACTTCTCCTCCTCTTACTTTCTATACTGCTGTAGGATCTTTTCTCTATTTTTCTTAAGTTTAGATTCAGATTGAGGGTTTCACCATGTATATGCATGAGTGGGAACGTCAATATGCTGAGATAGCTTTTGAGCATGCGAAAAAGTGTGAAGGGATGTATGATGATTATGATAGAAATCAACTTATGTCTTAAAATTTTCCTGAAACAATCATCGAGAACCGACCAGAGTATAACGTTCCATTGGTTAAGAAGTCCTTACGTGATCATATGCAGGAGAACAATTACACCCCACGGATTAACAAAACAGTACGTGAATGTTGGGGTTATCATAATTATGGGAGTGAGAATTATTATCACCCATCTGAGAAGAAGAAAATAATGTGTGATTATATTATGAATGATAATAAGTATTACCAACCATCAGATTCTCCCACATATGATCCGTATGACTATAATGAATGGAAACATCAATGTCAGGAAGTTGAACCAGCTAGATATCATAGTGATAATTCTCTTGGGTCCTCTACCTTTGACACCCAATCAGAAACAATCCAAGAGGATTCACTTCAAAGGCTCATGAAAGCACAAGAGTAGTTCAATTAACTTGTCATATAATCATGTGAGTTGCTCACAGCCTCAATTCCTATCATTCAGTCACAACTTATAGAAAAGGAAGAGGCTAGGTTATCCCAGCCTCACCCTAATCTAGAAGAAGAATGTGAAGAAAGTGATCATAACTCACTTGTGGCAGAAACTGAAATTATGAATGAGGAATTTGATTCCATGAATGAGCAGATGGTTCGATTTCCCGATGAGTCGATCTCGATGACTGTCCAAAGGAATGATCAAGAGACGTGGGTGTCTTTCAAATATAATGATAGTGACATACTTCACTCACATGACACACATGATTGCACTAATGAGGTAGAGGTTAGTTTATTCGAACCTCAACCCAATCTAGGAACAGAATGTGAGGAATGTGATCCCATCCTAAGTTCACACTGCACGGAACTGGATGATGATGAGTATTGGGATTTAATCTCAAGTGTGGCCCCTGCCAATAATCAAGAGGTTCAAGAAGTTGCCAACCATAATGATGTACTCCACCTGTCTGAAATGATTGATTTGAATGTGGAGAATGAATCACTTTCACCTAATCCTTCCAACCATTGTGATATATGTTTGGACCACTACCCTGAATTGAATGATGATATGATTCGGGCGATGGACAAATTGCTTGATATAACTCTGGAATTTGAAACTACCCAGTTAAGGCTACAATCTGAGCTACACACTTTAGACGATTCAATGCTTCCACTGAGAAGCTTCAATGACCAGAGTCTTCACATCAATTCTTCACCTATTAATTGTCCATTTGTTTGTGAAGGGCAAGAGCAAGCAAGCATGCGTCCATCTACTTTAAAAGATGATGGAATCCTTGAGCTCATCATCACAGATTTCGATACAGGAGACGAGTCACTCCCAGCTGACTTTCCCACGTCTTTGAACTCATGTTTGGCACACCTTGTGGATCCTAACGACCTCATGATACAAGAAAAGGTGGATTCCTTACATGACACCACCTCGGGGTTGTCACGGACCAAGCGCACCTTTACTCTGAGCCACTTCTTCCCCATATCCTAATTGTTTACCATTAAAGGAAGATAAGCTGAAAATGAAACCGAAGTCTACAACTTTGGAATGTGTTGAGGGTACATCACTTGGCGAAGTTTTCTAAACTTTATCTATTTGTAGTCTCTGATTCACCATGGGATACTAACGTTGGAACTTCTTCTGTCACAGGTGAATCGTATATACTTCGGATACCTCAAGCAATTCGATGGAAAAATTCCTACGAGGTACATAAGTCTCTTTGGAAAGGCATGCTCCAGGGCGCCCAAGCCTATTGTAAAAAGGGCTTTTGGATGATCCTGTTGAGGAACTTACTGAGAAACTTATCGAGATATTGGCTGGAAGAGGAACCTCGCGGCATGATCGAGTAGTTTTTCATTGCTTTCATAGGACTAGGGTAGTTTGTTTTATGTTGTTTTAGGATAGATGGTAAACTTAGCGCTCCTGGGAGGCAACCCAACTTTTCATTTCATTTTCCTAGTTAGTTAATTTAATGTTTGTGGGTAACATTGCTGCAAACCCTCACGAGACTACAACTCGTCCACTAGGGGCAACTTAGGGGTTTAAAAGCTTATTGCATACGCTAAATGCAATCGAGAGCGCCTGCGAAAGTGGTATAGGTAGGAGTTTATTTTTGTTATTTGTATTTTACTTGTGTTGGTTTCTCTCTTACGCTGACTTACTCTCTCGCTGATATTTTTGGAAAAGTCTCTCTCGATTCGTTATCCAGGTACTAACTTCCCATCACTTTTTCTTTACTGTCGTTGTCCCATGTGCATTGCATGTTTATATCTTTTACATTGAGGACAATGTAGATTTTAGGTTGGGGGTGGGAGATTAGGTAACCTAATCAGTGTTTTCTTGGTCTTGAGCAAAATTGTGAAAATTTTTAAAATTTTTTCTGGACCTTCTTGTACATTCGAAGTGATCTTGACGGTCATGTAGAGCACTAAAATTTCAAGATACGTGATGTTGGTAATTTATGACTCTTGGATTCAGTGTCTGTTAGATTTTACAGTTAAGTTTGAATTGTTAATCCATGATTAGAAGTTTTAAACATTGATTGAGCCATTATTTCACATGTCACATCTCGCTTTCACATTAAGGGTTCAGTTTGATATTGAAGGGTTGACTTGGTAATCAGTAAGCATGAAAGGAACCGACCTGGAGAATTTGTCTACCATGTTCGATAAGAAGAATGAAAGAAAAAGAAAATACCCAGTTACAAAGATAGCTGCCTGCGGAAAGGGTTGGGTGAACAAACTTCACCATAGGTTTGCTCCCTATAAGTGAGATTTGATTCCTCATGGTTGATAATTGAAAAAGTTAGGCGACCAGTTTTCACCATAGGTTTGCTCCCTATAGGTGAGGATTTGATTCCCTTCTTTGGCACTACTGAATAGAAAAATCAAAAGACTGGAAGAATGAAAAAAAAATAAAAATCTGTGAGGCAAGTTTGGTTTAAGTTTTGGTTATCATGAATTATCTTGTTGCTTACCAATGTTATCCTGAAATAAAGAAGTGAATTTTAATGATGATAAGCCGAGATTGCACAATACACTCATGAGACTCAATGTTTAGAATTTTTTTCTGATTAATGGATTAATATTTTGAATTTGATTATGAAGTTTACCATGAACTTGATTCCAGGAGAAAGTAATGCCCAACATTCATGAATCTTAAAGTTCTAGTATATGGATTTTTTTTTTTTTTGCAAAATCGCTCGAGTTCATAAAAATTGTCATGTACTTCTCAACTTATTTTTCGCATACTTTGCTCGGGACTAGTAAAATGCTGGTTGGGGGTTGTGTTGAGGGTCAAATATTGCATATCAGACCTCATTTATTACCTAGATTTATGAGCATGACTCTGTTTAACGACTTAGTTTAACTGTGTATGTGATGCAAGGTGGAATTACGAACGTAGACTGAAGAAGGGTACTAAAAGCGTGGATTTAACGCTCTGAAGACACCAAGGCAAGGGACGGACCCCAGGGGACTAAGATCGATGGATTTGCACTCCAGAAATCAGAGAAATTCTAGCCACTCACTTCAAACAGACCTAAAAAACGTCCAGAATGCAAGATCACAAGGTTCCCACCATCCGATCGGTTCGAAACCTCATACAGGGCTTGAGGAACATAAATTAACCGTACACATCAAATTTTAGTCCTTGGATCCATATGAAAGTCACCCAAAGGCTAGTTAGCCCATTAATCTCCAAATTGGGGCCCACCTGATATCTGTAATTGCCTCAAATTTGGAGTCAACGCCTTAAATGCGGAGAATAACTGATTGGATTGATCAGATTTCTCAAATGCATTATAGTGGGCCCCACCCGAACAGCATGTGCATAGAGCACATGTGCAAGAGCGCCGCACCGGATCAGTTTGACTCGGTTTGACCGAGCCTTCTTCACAAAAACAGAAGTTTCTGTTTTCGTGAACAGCGTCCGCACACGCCGATCGTCGGTTGATGTTGTGGGCCCCACCCATGGTCCAAACGGGTAATCCAGACCGTTCATTCGCTCCTTGGGGCAGCCAGAACCTATGCCTAGCTGACAGAATTTGAACAAGTGAAGTTCTTGGGGATCTCAGCCATTCAAAAGCAAACAGACGGTGAATCGAAAAACATCAGTGGGCCAAACAGAATCTAATACAAAATCATCCATTTCTTACTGAATTTTCGAGAAGATCACAATGGACGGAGTGGATTTCGCATGAACTGAAAGGAGTGGGCCCCACCGACAGCCAGCGCAAGAAGCGCTGGCTCTGTTTCGCAGTCCGTGAAGACCGGACGCTATGGGCCCCTGTGTGCTTCTAATCACCGTCGGATTGATGATCCAGACCATCCACATGCTTCAACAGATGGCCAAAACCGTAGCCTAGGTGACGAAATGAGATGAAACAGTGAGGATGGGTCCCTATCAGTTCAAACGCAGGTTAGACGGCTAAGAAGAATACTCCGTGGGCCACTACGAATCTGATTCGAAGTTGATCATGTCCAACCGAAATTTCGTTCTGCATCCAATGAGTGGTTTGGATTCATTAAAATAATAACACATTGGGCCCCACCAAGGTAGTAGCGTAAGGCTTGTTACGCAGTCCTGTTTAAACGTCTGAAAACAGACCGATTCTGGGGCGGTTGCACGATCAGACCGTTGATCAGATGGTTGATCCAAGCCGTCCATCATGTATACCATCTCAAAACATCCCTGAAGACGTTGCTTTTGCCAAAATCAGGCAAGGAAGAATGAAGTTATGAGGCTCCGATTTTACTGTGTAAAGGGTATAAACACACCGACTTCAACAGCTTTTCGTCGGATTCCAGCACTCCGCCTATCCTTGATATATAAAAGAGAGAGGAGAGCTAGGGATCGGGAGCAGCCGTGGAGGCTTGGGCTTCGACGTGGAGCACCGGGGAGAGAGAAGAGGAGTTAGAGTTTTTTTGTCTTTTCTTTTTTTGTTTATTTTTGTTTCTGTTTAAGAGATCCAGTCCATTCATGTTGGGCTGAACCTCTTGGCTACGGCCAAGAGGTGAAGCTTGTGGCGTGATGGGACTGATTCTACGGCGTTGATTTATGGTTATGAACTGATGTTTGATTCTAGTTTGATTAATTGAAATATTTATAGTTTTTAATTATTTGTTGTGACTTAAATTACAATAGATCTGCGATGGCTTTGAGTATTTCCTTCTCCCTCATATTTTGATTGTGAAATCAGGAAACCCTGTTGTTCACCATTGCCCTTGGATATGGTTGGATGATGGAATCCTTCATAACACTCATACATCTTTTGATTGGTTATGGATTGGTCTAAGTTCTGTTGTTTACCTTGTCTCTTAGGCATAGATTTGTGATGGAATCATACCTAATTCTTATATCTTTCATCTCTTTGAAAACTAGATCAAAAGGAAGTTCAGATTGAGTTCGTGAATCAAGAGTAGATCTCCCTGATCTCTACAAGTGGATCCTCTGAATCCCTAGTTTCCCTTCTCTAAATTTTTTAAGTTTTAGATACATATTTTACCATTATTCCTTAAATCACAATTAGTTTAGATTTCAACTTAGCCTAGTTCTAGATCTGGCTATTTTCAGATAACGTACAAGTTTCAATCCCTGTGGATTCGACCTCAGTCTTACCGATATTATTACTACATCACAACCCTATACTTGGGGAGTGAATAAATATCCAACACCATATTGACTTTATCCCTGGGTCCAGTTTACCGAATCATTCTCATTATCGAATGAGCCCGAATGAGTGCGAGATTCTGTAGGGACAAGTAGAGGAACTGATCCGTAAGGGTCTTATTCGAGAAAGCATGAGCCCATGTGTTGTACCAGCTCTGCTAACTCCAAAGAAAGATGGGAGTTGGCGCATGTGTGTCGACAGCCGAGCCATCAACAAGATCACCATAAAATACAGGTTTCCTATACCACGGTTGGATGATATGTTGGATATGCTAGAGGGCGCAAAAATATTCTCTAAATTGGACTTAAGGAGCGGCTACCATCAAATTCGAATACGGCCGGGTAACGAGTGAAAAACGACCTTTAAGACCAAGGAAGGATTGTACGAATGGATGGTCATACCTTTCGGTCTTTCTAATGCGCCTAGCACATTCATGAGGTTGATGAATCAAGTTCTAAAACCTTTCATTGGGCGGTTCATTGTGATTTATTTTGATGATATTTTGATATACAGTCAAGACGAATCCACCCATATGGAGCACCTCAAGAAGGTCCTTCAAGTGCTCACTTAAAATAAACTGTACCTCAATTTAAAAAAGTGTAGCTTCATGACTGATAGCCTATTATTTCTGGGTTTTGTGGTTACATCCACGGGCATTCGAGTGGATGAGGAAAAGGTGAAGACAATCAGAGAATGGCTGGTTCTCAAAAATATTCACGAAGTGTGAAGTTTCCATGGACTAGCGATATTCTATCGTCGGTTCATGAAAAATTTCAGTACCATTGTGTCACCGATCACAGATTACATGAAGAAAGGGCAGTTTCAGTGGACTGACGAAGCCGACAGAAGCTTTGCCGAAATCAAGCGCAGGTTATCCACGACCCCGGTTCTTGTACTTCACAACTTCGACAAACTGTTTGAAGTCGAACGTGATGCCTCATATGTCGGGAATGGGGGAGTTTTGTCTTAAGAAGGTAGGTCGATAGCCTTCTACAGTGAGAAACTTAGTGATGCACGCAAGAAGTGGTCTACATATGAGATCGAGTTATACACGGTGGTCCAGGCACTGCGACACTGGCGACATTATTTGATTCAAAGGAAATTCATACTTTACACGGACTATCAAGCCCTCAGATTTATTAATAGTCAAGCTAACATTAACCGTGTGCATGCTAGATGGATCTCATTTTTGTAGGAATTCACATTCGTGCTAAAGCATAAGTCAGGGCAACAGAACAAAGTAGCCGATGCGCTGATTTGCAGTGCAACTTTGTTAGTCACTATGAGCAATGAAGTTGTTGGGTTCGATCGCATCAAAGACATATATGCCGACGACGACGACTTTAAGGACGCATGGGTTAGATGTCAGGAAGGTCACTCCGGTGACTTACATATACAAGACGGGTTCCTTTTTAAGGGAAATCGACTATGTAGCCCAAAGAGTTCGCTAAGGGAATAGATAATCTAAAAGCTACATGGAGGTGGCCTCAGTGGACACCTTGGGTGAGACAAGACACGAGCTCTTATAGAAGAACATTATTACTGGCCGCAATTGGTACGTGATGTGGGAAAGGCAGTCCAACGTTGTTATATTTGTCAGACTTCCAAGGGGCAATCTCATAATACGGGCCTCTACACCCCGTTACCCGTGCCTGACGGCCCTTAGGAGGATTTATTTATGGACTTTGTGCTTGGTCTCCCACAAACACAACGCGGCATGGATTCGGTGTTCGTGGTAGTAGATCATTTTTCCAAGATGGCAAACTTTATTCCATGCAAGAAGACTCTCGATGCAACACATGTGGTGAATCTATTCTTCAAAGAAATTGTGCGGCTACACGGGGTTCCCAAGACTATTACTTTCGATTGTGACACGAAGTTCATAAGCCACTTTTGGCAAACTTTGTGGACTCGATTCAATACACGCCTTCAGTTCAGCAGCGCGTACCACCCACAGACTGACGGTCAAACTGAGGTTGTGAATTGCATGTTGGGAAACCTCCTTCGATGTATTTCAGGAGAAAAACCGAAGTAGTGAGATTTGACCTTATCTCAAGCGGAGTTTGCATTCAACAACATGGTGAACCGCTCGACAGGAAAATCCCCATTCCAGGTTATTTATGGACGAGTACCTCACCACACACTAGACTTGGTCCCTCTGCCAAAGCTCCCAGGCATGAGCATTGCAGCAGAACATATGGCAGACAAAATCATGGGCATTCATGCTGAGGTACAGAACAAGCTACATGCCTTGAACGAAAAGTACAAGGAGCAAATAGACAAGCATCGGCGGCAGAAAGTGTTCAAGGCGGGTGACTAAGTAATGGTCTATCTGCGCAAAGAAGAATTTCCGACCGGAACGTACAACAAGTTGAAGAATAAAAAGATTGGACCGGTACCAATCATCCGAAAGATCAATGACAACGCTTATGTTGTTGATCTTCCAGATGATATGGCGATCTCACGGACTTTCAATGTCGCGGACCTGACCGAATATCATGAACCAGCACATAATGATAACTCGAGGACGAGTTCTTTTGAAGTGGAGGAGACCGATGTAGAGCGGGTCGTGGACAATTACATGGCAAAGATGGATCAGAAAAGGCCCGGTCGACGACAGAAGTGATTTGGACCATCAGACCTTCAATCAGGCGTATCTCGTAATCCGGGAAGAGTTAGCCGACGTAAAATATATGATTTTGGGGTAGAACGAGCTACTTTAGCCAACCAACCTAGTTACGTCAGGTTGTGATGCTCAGAATTGCAAGAAACCCCTGATTCGACGGTCGTTTCACTGTTTCAATTTCGTTTTTACTATAAATAGTAAGTTTTAGTTTGACTATAACTCTTCATCTGTCGTGCTTTAGGAGTTGCGCCCAACGTGAAAAGAGCTTAGAATAATTAGGGGAACGGTTTGGTGAAGCCAAATAGGACACTTACTATTTTTGGCTGAAAACCTTGCGCACTAGTAGACATCACGATCGTCTATAAATAAAAGTTTACTATTTATAGTCGCGAATTCTAGGAGTTTTAGTTGTAGTTTGATTATGATTTCTTTCCCATTGCTTAGTACCCTTATTTAAAGGTTTGTGAACTCGTTTTTATTCATTCATTAATATATTTCGAATTTATTAGAATTTATTTCTATTTTCTACTCTATTTTCTCGTGGATTCGAGAAAGTCTCTGTGAGGAGTCCAGAGAAGTTCCGTGGATTCGGAATAGTTATCCTCTTGAGGAAGACGGTGCTCGACCTCACGTCCTCCCCTGCGTCAGTTTGGTATCAAAGCGAGGTTTCTCCTTGGATCGATGACTTCTAACGATGGGTCGGGCAACAATCTCATAGGCGGTGCTCTAGAGAATTTGCCTTTAACAGCGGTAACTTTCCAAGCAGCGCAGCAAGAGAATCGGCAAGCCATGCAAGGGCTACAGGTTTCTATAGACCGCATAGAGAATCTCTTGGCAGAAACCCTAGGACAACTCTGTGTTCCTGGTGGTAATCCTCCACCGTCAATTGCTGAGACTCGTAATCGGCCTGATCGAAGGATAATACCGACAGTGCATCCAAGGGTCATGCCTGAGGACGGGGGCTCCAGTAAGGAGGAGATCGACGACATAATCTTCCAACACCCCAGATCAGGCAGCGATCGAGTAGATCGAGAATTCAAGATACGGGTTGATATTCCTAACTTCAATGGTCAACTACATATTGAGGATTTTCTCGATTGGCTTTCTGAAGTTGAGCGATTTTTTGACTATATGGACATCCCTGAAGAAAAGAAGGTCAAGCTGGTGGCCTACAAGTTGAAAGGAGGAGCGTCAGCTTGGTGGGAACAACTGCAACTCGCACGAACCAGGCAGACGAAAGCACCAATCCGTATATGGCAGCGGATGAAGCAGCTACTACGCGCCCGATTCCTCCCTAGCGATTACAATCAGGTATTATTCCAACAATACCAAAATTGTCGACAGGGTAGTCGATCGGTAAGAGAGTACGCAGAAGAATTTTACTGCATGGCGGCGCGTAACGATTTGGTCGAGACTGAATCGCAGCAAGTCGCTCGATTCAACGGTGGATTGCGTATGGCGATTCAAGATCGGGTCCAGATGTAGTCCGTCGGGACGATGAATGATGCGATCAAGTTGGTTACTCGGGTAGAAGCGCAACTTGAACGTTCTAACACACGGACCTATCCTACTGCATGAAATACTGAGGCAGGTCAACCTTAAGGAGCTCCACAACCTAAGGGGAAGGAGCCCGTAAGAGCACGTACTCAACCTCTTACGTCTGAAAACTGAGATCAGGGAAGCGGGCAAGTTAGACCCCAATGGGGTGTCTCCACTGCTGCTGGTCTAAGTAGAATTCCTAACCCTTATGCTCGGCCAAGGCCCGACAGCTGTTATCGTTGTGGCCAGCCCGGCCACCTGTCAAATACTTGTCCCCAGCGAAAAGTGGTAAACCTCGCCATTAATGATGGTAGTGCTGATAATGCTTATGAAGATCCAGATGTTGAAGAACAGGAGCATATCGCCGAGGACGAGGTAGATGATTCAGATTGGGTACAGCAAGATCAAGGCGAGTCGCTTGTCGTGAGGCGGCTATTATATGCGCTAAGAAAAGAAGTGCATTTACAGTGGCATAACATCTTCCGCAGTAGGTGTACGTTGAATCCAAAGGTTTGTGACGTGATCATTGACAGTGGAAGCAGCAAGAACATCGTCTCTAGGGGCATGGTGGAAAAATTGCAATTAAAAACAGAGCGTCATCCCTCTCTATATACAATCGGTTGGATCAAGAAGGTCAGCGAAACAAAGGTAACTGAACGGTGCACCATATCTTTTTCAATTGACAAACATTATAAGGATGAAGTAGTATGCGATGTGGTTGATATGGAAGCATGTCACATACTACTTGGTCGACCCTGACAATCTGACCGTGACGCCACTCATAAAGGGCGAGATAACATATATATCTTCGTTAATGACGGTCAGAAGACAATATTGGCCCCTATGGATCCAGAAGGATCACCTGAAACTTCTAAAGTGGAGGGTCGTTTTCTCTTAACCATTCAGGACTTCGTGGAAGAATCCAAAGAAACATGACAGACTTATGCATTAATTGTGAAAGGGAAAGAACTCGAGCCTACCATCATCCCTGAAAGACTAAGGCCCTTATTACATGAATTCCAAGAAATCTGGCCAGAGGACCTTCCCGATGGGTTACCCCCTATGCGAGATATCCAACACCATATCGACCTTGTCCCTGGGTCAAGTTTACTGAATCGTCCTCATTATTAAATGAGCCCGAATGAGCGCGAGATTCTGCAGGGACAAGTGGAGGAACTGATCCGTAAGGGTCTTATTCGAGAAAACATGAGCCCATGTGCTGTACCAGCTCTGCTAACTCCAAAGAAAGATGGGAGTTAGTGCATGTGTGTCGACAGCCGAGCCATCAACAAGATCACCATAAAATACAGGTTTCTTATACCACGGTTGGATGATATGTTGGATATGCTAGAGGGAGCAAAAATATTCTCTAAATTGGACTTAAGGAGCGGCTACCATCAGATTCGAATACGGTTGGGTGACGAGTGGAAAACAGCCTTTAAGACCAAGGAAGGATTGTACGAATGGATGGTCATGCCTTTCGGTCTTTCTATCAAGCACCAAAGCACATTCATGAGGTTGATGAACTAAGTTCTGAAACCTTTCATTGGGCGGTTCGTTGTGGTTTATTTTGATGATATTTTGATATACAGTCAAGATGAAACCACCCATATAGAGCACCTCAAGAAGGTCCTTCAAGTGCTCACTGAAAATAGATTGTACCTCAATTTAAAAAAGTGTAGCTTCATGACTGATAGCCTATTGTTTCTGGGTTTTGTGGTTACATCCACGGGCATTCGAGTGGATGAGGAAAAGGTGAAGACAATCAGAGAATGGCTGGTTCCCAAAAATATTCACGAACTGCGAAGTTTTCATGGACTAGCGACATTCTATCGTTTGGTTCGTGAAAAATTTCGAGTACCATTGTGTCACCGATCACAGATTGCATGAAGAAATGGGTAGTTTCATGGACTGAAGCGGCTTCCACGTAAGCTTTGCCGAAATCAAGCGCAGATTATCCACGACCCCGGTTCTTGTACTTCCCAACTTCGACAAACTGTTTGAAGTCGAACGTGATGCCTCATATGTCGGGATTGGGGGAGTTTTATCTCAAGAAGGTAGGCCGGTAGCTTCTATAGTGAGAAACTTAGTGATGCACGCAAGAAGTGGTCTACATATGAGATCGAGTTGTACGCGGTGGTCCAGACACTGCGACACTGGTGACATTATTTGATTCAAAGGGAATTCATACTTTACACGGACCATCAAGCCCTCAAATTTATTAATAGTCAAGCTAACATTAACCGTGTGCATGCTAAATGGATCTCATTTTTGCAGAAATTCACATTCGTGCTAAAGCATAAGTCAGGGCAACAGAACAAAGTAGCCGATGCGCTAAGTCGCCGTGCAATTTTGTTAGTCACTATGAGCAATGAAGTTGTCGGGTTCGATCACCTCAAAGACATATATGCCGACGACGACGACTTCAAGGACGCATGGGTTAGATGTCAGGAAGGTCACTCCGGTGACTTACATATACAAGACGGGTTCCTTTTTAAGGGAAATCGACTATGTATCCCAAAGAGTTCGCTAAGGGAATAGATAATCCAAGAGCTACATGGAGGTGGCCTCAGTGGACACCTTGGGAGAGACAAGACGCGAGCTCTTGTAGAAGAACGTTATTACTGACCGCAATTGGTACGTGATGTGGGAAAGACAGTCCAACGCTATTATATTTATTAGACTTCCAAGGGGCAATCTCATAATACGGGCCTCTACACCCCGTTACCCGTGCCTGACAGTCTTTGGTCTCCCATGAACACAACGTGGCATGGATTCGGTGTTCGTGGAAGTAGATCGTTTTTCCAAGATGGCGCACTTTATTCTATGCAAGAAGACTCTCGACGCAACACACGTGGCGAATCTATTCTTCAGAGAAATTGTGCGGCTACACGGGGTTCCCAAGACTATTACTTCCGATCGTGACACGAAGTTCATAAGCCACTTTTGGCGAACTTTGTGGACTCGATTCAATACACGCCTTCAGTTCAGCAGCGCGTACCACCCACAGACTGACGGTCAAACTGAGGTTGTGAATCGCGCGTTGGGAAACCTCCTTCGTTGTATTTCAGGAGAAAAACCGAAGCAGTGAGATTTGATCTTATCTCAATCGGAGTTTGCATTCAACAACATGGTGAACCGCTCGACAGGGAAATCCCTATTCCATGTTATTTATGGACGAGTATCTCACCACACACTAGACTTGGTCCCTTTGCCCAAGCTCCCAGGCATGAGCATTGTAGCAGAACATATGACAGACAAAATCATGGGCATTCATGCAGAGGTACAGAACAAGCTACATGCCTCGAACAAAAAGTAGAAGGAGCAAGCGGACAAGCATCGGCGGTAGAAAGTGTTCGAGGTGGGCGACCAAGTAATGTCCATCTGCACAAAGAAGGATTTCCGACCGGAACGTATAACAAGTTGAAGAATAAAAAGATTGGACCGGTACCAATCATCCGAAAGATCAATGATAACGCTTATGTTGTTGATCTTCCAGATGATATGGCGATCTCACGGACTTTCGATGTCGCGGACCTGACCGAGTATCATGAACCGGCGCATAATGATAACTCGAGGACGAGTTCTTTTGAAGTGGAGGAGACTGATGTAGAGTGGGTCGTGGACAATTACATGGTAAAGATGGATCAGAAAAGGCCCGGTCGGCGACAGAAGTGATCTGGACCATCAGACCTTCAATCAGGCGTATCTCGCAATCCGGGATGAGTTAGCCGATGTAAAATATATGATTTTGGGGTAGAACGAGCTACTTTAGCCAACCAACCTAGCTACGCCGGGTTGCGACACTCGGAATTGCAAGAAACCCCTGATTCGACGGTCATTTCCCTGTTTCAATTTCGTTTTTACTATAAATAGTAAGTTTTAGTTTGACTATAACTCTTCATCCGTCGGGCTTTAGGAGTTGCGCCCAACGTGAAAAGAGCTTAGAATAATTAGGGGAACGGTTTGGTGAAGCCAAATAGGACACTTACTATTTTTGGCCGAAAACCTTGCGCACTAGTAGACATCATGACCGTCTATAAATAGTAAGTTTACTATTTATAGTAAGTCGCGAATTCTAGGAGTTTTAGTTGTAGTTTGATTATAATTTCTTTCCCATTGCTTAGTACCCTTATTTAAAGGGTTGTGAACTCGTTTTTATTCATTCATTAATCTATTTCGAATTTATTAGAATTTATTTCTATTTTCTGCTCTATTTTCTCGTGAATTCGAGAAAGTCTCTGTGAGGAGTCCAGAGAAGTTCCGTGGATTCGGAATAGTTATCCTCTTGAGGAAGACGGTGCTCGACCTCACGTCCTCCCCTGCGTCAAAAGAGCACCGCCTGGGACTCGCATTAGTGAACTTTCCTGATATTCCCCAGCCCCCACCTTATCAACAGGTTGGATTATCAACAAACATTACGTGGGCCATATGAAGATTTTAAAGGTTTTAAGCCATCACCCATCACACTCTTAGAGCATCGAAACTTTCTCATTAATTTCCCAATGGCCTATACAACCAGAAGGTTGGATCAGCTTGAATTAGAGCTGGCCATCAAAATGGGCCGGATCATTACATTAAAAACCGTGCTAGCCTACCTAGCTAACTCACTTTTAACTGACCAAGATCGTGGTGGGTGGAACTTTCATGAGATCCACCCGGTCCACCAGGGATGCTAACTTATGGACAGCTTGGATTTCATGCATGTTAAATCATTTTTTCGTTAATATTATTACCACGTGATTCTGGACCGCAGTGTCTAATAACATTTGGTCCTCTGTTCAACTGGGGCATGGTTTGATGCTTTGGAATGTTGATGTATGCTCCAAAAATCAATCTTCTACATAGGAAGATCTTAGCCATAAAATATTTGTTCTTTTTCCTCCACAATATATGGATGCTTGAGGGGGCCTGATCGACTGAACTAATTAGTTGACTCAGGCAAGGTTTATACAACTTTCAAACAGAGTTGTACATGAGTCGAACTGAGTCGAGCTTGGCACAGCTTGGCTTGGCTCGGCCAGTAGCTAACCCCAGCTTGAACTCGACTCGGCTCGGTCTTCGAGCTTCGCTAGCTAACTCAGCTCAGTTCAGTTAGCGGTTCGAGCTGAGTTCAACCTGTGCGACATTTTTTCAAACACATAGAGTGCATCTTCAATTTCCCAAAGAATGTAAAATAGTAACAATATTTTATATATATTTCATCAAACACTCACTGAGCAGCATCAAAATAAAGATGCGAGGGCAATCTTATAATATAAAGTTTATTATTATTATTATTTATTTATTTATTTAATAGTGATTTGTTTCGTATCCATTTTTTCCTCGCCACTAGCCAATCCTGCAGAGAATGTATGCACCCAAAACTATATTTCATTGAGTCATTTCATCAAACACTTGGCAAGCAACATCAATATCAAAATAACTGAGTCACCGAGCTGATTTGATCTAACTTGAGTCGAGCTCGGGCAAACTCGAACTTGGTTCAAAATTTTTTCAACATCCAAAAATCAACTCGACTCAATCGGAATCCAATTTTGAGTCAAGGCAAGCCTAGATGAGCGAGCTGACCCAGCTAACTAGACTCTTGTATAGTTCTACTTTCAAACCACGGCTACTAAATATTAGATGAGGGGCCCACTTGATATATGTATGACATCCAATTCATCCATCACACGCAACTATTCATGTTCTCCTAGGTGCCCAAAAATAGTCTGATCCAAAACTAAGGCGGGCCAAACATCTGATCAAGTCATGCCTGAAACAACTCTAAAATACACTGTTTGGCCCGCCCGAGTTTTGGAATGGCCTGGATTTTGGGATGTCCATCCATTCTGGTGGGGTGAATCTCCTGGACGGATTGGATGACATAGAAAGAAAAACGGTGGGCCTGATGTACAATCTTGAAGGTCTTTAAAATGGTGGGCCGCCCGGTCCACCTGATTTTTGAATCGGCCTGATTTTTGGGTATCAAGGACAACATGAGGGGGGCGTGTGTGATGGATAGATTTATTGTCATGCACATATCATAGTGGGCCCCACACGTCATCTTGTAGCTTAAGCTTAACCTGCAAAGCTTCACAGTGGATCTGGCCTCAACATACTTGAATAAAATTGATAGACATCAGATGATCAGATATAGCAATAAAAGGCAAATTCTGTGTAGTCATGTTTAAGGAGTACTAAGGTCAAACCATGGAAATTAGGGCTATGGTTTGGTGATCCGGACCGTTTGATATGATGGACACACCATGGATGACGGATGCCCAAATGCCCAAAAAGAATCCCAGATCGAAAGAACATAAACCTTTGATCAATGGCCCACATATCGATAGTCAACAAAAAGAAATACACAATGGTCCTCCCAAAAAGGTCGGAAATTGGTTGTCTATGATCATTCAATCTATAAAAAATTTAGTGCAGCCCACATGGATCCATGCTCTAGGGATGCGGATTGGCTAGCGACGCTGCCAGGAGGTGCTCTGTGGGCCCCACCGTGATGTATGTTTTTCATCCACGCCATCCACCCATTTTTCCAAATTATTTTAGGGATTGACTGCAAAGAGGAGGCAGATCTAACTCTCAGGTGGACCACACCACAGGAAAAAGTTGGGGATTGAACGCTCATCATTGAAAACTTTTTGGGGGGCCACGGGAGTTTTGGATGAATCTGAAATTTTTGTTGCCCCTTCATCCAGGTCTGTGTTACCTTATCAATAGATTGGATGGCAAATAAACATTACAGTGGTCCCTAGAAAGTTTTTAACGGTGGATGTTCAACCAGCACTGTTTTCCTGTGTTGTGGTCGGTCCACCTGTTATTTGGGTCTGCCTCATTTCTGGGCTCATGTCCTAAAATAAGCTTAAAAAATGGATGGATGGAGTGGATAAAACGGGCGCAGATTGGATACTGAAATGATGTCACCAAGCTATATGGACCCCATCATGATGCATGTGTTATATCCATACCGTCCAACCATTTGTAGAGATCTTTTTATGGCATTAGAAGGAGAATGAGATAGATATAATTTCAATTGGACCCACCACAGGAAACTGTGGGAGCAGTCACACCCACTGTTGAAACATTTATAGCGCCCACCGTGATGTATTTTTGAGATCCAACCTATTCATAAGTTAACATAGAGATAGATGAAGTGAAAACAAAAATATCAGCTTGATTGGAAACTAAGAAGTTTTGAACGGTGGATGTCACTGTCCCAACTTTTTCTATGGTGGGGTCCTCTTGAACTTTAGATCTATCTCATTCTCTTTGTTATGTAATAAAACGATATCTAAAAATGGTTGGACGGTATGGATACAGCACATGCATCATGGTGGGGTCCACAGAGCTTGGTGACGTCACTTCAGTAGCGATTTGGCTACTGACCATGTCAGTATCCAATCCGTGCCCGGATAACAAATACATCATGGCGGCCCCACAGAGAACCGACCAGTAGCCATCACAAAATCGCGGGCCCCACTTGTACAAAAGAAGCTGCATGAGGACATCATTCACATCCAGATCCATCGCCACCCTGCATGAATACTCTTCATTGCAATCCAAGGCATACGTGCAATCCAAGGCATATGTATTTGATATTTGATCAATATAAATTACAAGCACCTTATTTATTTCATCACTACTATGTGAAATAAAAGTCATTGATAATATAAACTGTCCACATCTATGGTTTTTTTAAAAAGAGAGGTTATGTTAGAGTTTAAAGGCTACAAAGCAGCAGAGTCCATCTGAAATAAGGCATATCTTGTGTGAAGGTAGAAGTTGAAGCTCTTCAATCAGTAGGCTTCAGATCTTTAGATATCTTTGTTGGGTCTTTCTCTATCCCTCTCTCTTTATATATGTATGCATGAATCTGCTTCCTTCAAAACACTTATTTCTCACTGATGAAGAAGAAGAAAGAGAAGGTCATGTTATAGTTATTTGAATCATGTCTACATGAGGCTTCATTTGGACGTAGTATTTTCAAAAATCTTGATTTTCAGGGCATGAGGATTCATTGGGGGCGGTTCCAAATCTTGATTATGGAAAATACTACATCCAAATGGGGATTAGGGCGTGTTTAGTTGCACCAAATATTATGAAATTTGGTGCAATGAAGTAGTGCAATCTTAACTATTTTTAAATCACCAGAGTCCACCAATTACAGGTTAGTGGAAATGCAAACAGTTCTACTAAATAGTACATTTGTGGTGTAAAATCCAATCTTTCCAAATCAACGAAAAACACTTGATTGAATCACACTCACAACAAGAAGGAACAAAGGGAAATGAGGAAGGACTAAACAGGTTGTAAGTTGCAAGACAAACACTTCCCAAACAAGAAGGAGAATTGATTATAATGCAGAAAACATAGCACTGATTGAACATGTAACTAAACAAACTTAAAGTAATCCTAACTAATCAATGTGATTAGGTATCAAAAGAGTCCCGCACCCATCAATGGTTGAGATTCCACCATGGTGGAAATACTATTTCCACTAGCCATATCAGAATCACTGGAGGAGTTTCATTGAGCCACATATGGTCCATCGATCCTGCTTAGCATTTTCTTGCAGTTCTAGGTTTGTGGATGTTTATTAGTCTGAGGACTCGCAAATGATACTCGTCAGTCCTCCTGGGTTGAACCCCTCACATGTTTCTAGACCAGAATCCCCAATCGAAAATAACTCCTCTAACCTGCTTGGTGTTACATCTTATGACAATGAATACCGCATACCTAAATCAAATGCATCGTGACACATACATTACAGAATTACATATTTGAGGGTGCTGAAAGTTTCCCACATATCATCTAAGATTGGACCATACAAGGTGTTCTTCTCGACAAAGTTATGATATGAGGAAAGAATGTCGGTACCTTGCTCTCTTGGGCCGTAACACAATCATCACAGTTCTTCTTGACTTTTGCTGGTTCAAGGCTAGATCTCATACAATGTCATGATAATTGGTGGACACTGCATCAAAATCAGAAAAATCACCAAGCTCCTTATCAAATATTGGAGCTTCATTGAGCTAATTAATGCTCCACCATACACATCAAGCACCACTTGATGATCCAACAGATCTCAAAGATGATCACAATGCTAGCTAGGACTCTTTCACCTGACATTTTATATTATGTGTGCTAAACTACAACAGACTACATTGTGGAAACTGTAACTTTTTCATTGAGAATAAGAGGAATATATAGAAGAGGTGAGAGATCTATAGATATATTAACAGATACATATGTTAATAAAAGAGGAGATAGTCTAATTTAGAAGATTACCCAAATCTATTCTAACAATTCAGTTTAAACTCTTCTCCAATCAGCCCAAGATAACCTTCAACCACCATCTTGTATAGGTCTAGGGTTGCTTTGCCATGACCAACCCAAAAGTATGTGACATTCATCCATGGCCACTACATCAGACAGTCGAAAAAGGAAACAAAACATTACTTCGAAAAAACTACCTGATTGAGGGGAGTTTATATCCTCTGATGATTTCAATTAGCAAATTCAGCCTCTCACTTCTTGCGATGCAACATTCTCTCAGTTTCCGAAGTCAATAATATCTTAAGCACCTTGATTCCATCAGTGCATGTTGTGCAAAAATGCTAATTTGCCTCCAATCTTTTCGACCAAATCGCTTTGGAATTAAGACTGGTGGAGAACACTAAGGCCTCGATTTATCAGTACCATAGACGACATCCTCATTCATCATCTTATCAGTTGTACATTGGCTCCTTATCTGAATCATAATCACCATTGATTTCAGGTGCTTTGATCATCAACCATCAATACATTGTCTACTTGCAATTTAAGGGAAGAAACATCTTCTTGAAGAAATTAATGGATTAATGTACCCATGGCACTTTGTGATTTTGATGTTGGTACTCAGATCATATCGTCAGTCATCACCTCAATGAGTTTTCCATGGATTTTGTTTCTTTCTCATGCATCATGCAACGATGATTGACATCAAGGAAACGATATAGATCTATCAAAAGATTTCAGATCTACATCCTCATGATTCGATTGACAGAGTTGCGCATTGTGTTGAGATAGACGTTTCACCTTTTTTTTTTTTTTTCAAAAAGGCCATATGAGGGCCCTGAATCTATTCAATATCAAAACGAGCATTTACAATTCGGGGAGGCCCAGAGAAAAAGGACTGGGCCCGCCTATCATGAAGAGTAGAACAGAAGAAACAAGTGAACTGACAGACTCATGAAGAAGAAACTATTGGCTACGAGAAACTAATCGCCCCCAAGCCAGCTCTATTGAGAACCAGCTCTCCGCGAGTTTTGCGGGGGAGATCCGCGGTAGATTGGAACAATTTATGATACTGATTTAAGCTACCCCAGCAGGCCAGGCTATCCGCCGCTGCATTCGACTGCCTAGGAATATGCTTAACAGAAATTGATAGAGCTCCCTGAAAATTATCAAACTGGTTTTTCCAGTAGAAGACGATCCAAGGGACAGTCCCTCTATTAGAGAATAAATCCACGACGGCTATGGAGTTGCTCTCCACTTCAACATTAGAGTAGCCTAATTCCTTGCAATGCTTCAAACCATTGACTGCCTTTACTTCAGCCATGAAATTCGACCCCACCCCGTATCCCCTAGCGAAAGCAAAGAGGAAATCGCCCTTCTCATTTCTACAGACTCCCCCACTTCCCGACAGACCCGGGTTACCTCTGGAAGAGCCATCAACATTCAACTTAACCCACCCCCTAGGTGGGCAAGTCCATTTCACCATTGACATGGTGGGACGAGGAAGAACCGACCGAGGAATACCGAGGTCCGCTAGCTCCTCGCTATCACTCTGGGATTTACACGGCGGGAGGGGAAAAGCGTTGAACAGGCGAGAGAGCCAAGACCGAACCTGGTTGATGGAGTGCTGAATCCTGATTTGACGGTTGTCGAATCGCTGCTCGTTCCTCGCTATCCAGATCTCCTAGAGGATGATGGCCGGAGTGATCCCTCTAAGCATACCCAGAGGGGACGACTCTTTCGCTAAAGCCCACCATTGCAACACTTTGCCTCCCACAGATTGGTTGGGGAGAAAATCTACTGAGAGAGTGGCTGAGAAATAAGACCACAGGGCTGAGGAGATCTTGCTGTCTACAAAGAGGTGGTCGAGGGATTCCTCCTTACGACTATTGCCCATGTAGCAAACACAGGAGGAAGCCAGATGAATGCCCTTCTTCTTCACACTAATTTCAACCGGGACTGCCTTGTATAGGATTTTCCAGGAGAAGATGGCAATTTTGGGAGGGAGATGAGAATGCCATGTCCATCTAGCCCAAAATCGCTGCTGATGATGGGTTCTGATGACCTACCAGGCTGATTTGGTGGAAAAATGGCTCGACCTTTCCCTAGTCCAAATGAGGTGGTCCTCTCCTTGGCGAAGGGACAAACCTTTTGAAATGATGTGGAGGTGAATTGAATCTGGCAGGGAGGTAGGGAAAGGGACATTATGGGACAGACCCTCAGAGTCAATGACCTGATTTATCTTCAGATTCTGGGGCCGAGGAGAAAGGTTGTCTTGAAGGAAGCCTTTGAGAGGGCCCAGCCCCGTCCTGTCCACTTCCCAGAAATTGCTGTTACCATTACTCAGCAACAGACGACAATTGGTAGCTAGGAAGTCGATGAGTTTCCTCACCTGAGTCCAAGACGGGGAGTCGGCGCTGAGCTGCTAGACTCCTTGGCAGCGAGACTTCATATTTAGCTCTCATAAATTTAGCCCATAAACTGCAATGGTGATCAACGAAGATAGTCTAGGCTCTTTTTAACTTGAGGGCTGAAGAGACGTCTCTTACACCTTTTATGCCCAGCCCTCCTTCTTTAGAAGGGCCCACTATAGTCTTCCAACTCACCCAATTTCACCTACCTTCTGTCCTGTGGATCTTTTGTAAGCTCATCGTTTTGTTGCTATTTGTCTGTGACCTCTTCCATGAGGCATCATCTCAAATCTACTTCAAATCTCCTTGAGATTGGTTTGAGAGGTTCGGTCCTGGCAAGCGACACTTGAACTGCTTCCTTTGTGGAATTTTTAAGCTCATATCTAGCATTCCATCAATGACTAACATGTGTAGACTTCACCTCTCTTACAAGACCTTTATTTTATACCAAGAAACCAATAGCCGGTTTTTTAGTAATAGCAACTTGTGTAAATCCAAGATCAAACACTATGAAAACTGGGAAATCCAATCTCTTGAGCATGGTATTAAAGAAGGGAAGGAAAATCATGGAAAATTCAAAGGAATTGAGAGAAGATCATCTCTTTCAAAATCACCTAAGAAGGAAAAAACGCTTGGAAAACACTCAAATCTATCCTTTATTCAATTAAGGTTCTCAAAACTAAAAAACTACCTACAATTATAGAAAACACAGTACTTGTGCTACTCACCAACTAATGATTAATGTACTAATCACAACTAATCCTCAGCTAACCTCAACTTTCCTAATTAATTACAACATTCCCTAACTAATTATACGAGAAAATGACTACAATAACCCTTCAAAACCTGATGGTTCGAATGACACAACCCATCAAAACAATGGTCAGTGGATGATGTCCACGACCATGCATGGTGTGGTCCATTAAATCAATGGTTTAGATAAAATTAACAATGGGCCTCACTTGTATAGAGCCAAGGTCCCAAAGATACTACACATCTATAGACCAAAGACCATATAACTACTCTTCTCAAATTCCCGATTCCTGACATTGCTAAATACAAATGAGGGAAGAAGCATAATATAGGTTTCAATGCACAAAAAGAAAGAAAAAAGAAAAAGAAAAAAAGAAGAAAAAGAAGAAGATCTGTTGCTTGTTTTACTACTTCAGAACATAAAAATCCAACCTTGTGTTATGGAAATATAGGTTGTAGCCATGCTATAGGAAATGTTTATTAGGAATTTATCAGTAACACATTATATTGTTATATATAATTAATATATAGATTTCCCTGGTGATTTTTTGATCAGACAAATGTTAACCATTTGATCAATAGCCTTTAATATGGACGGTCAAGATTGTTTACACAAAAATAGGCCTAATCAACAGCTTGATCCATTAATTTGTTAGGGATCATGATGGGTTGCTTATGATTCTAAAGAATCACTTTTGCAAGGCAATCATAACCATCCCATCCATGGCTTGGAAAAAGATGGGTATAGAAAAGAAAGCCTAATCAAGGATGGATTGGATCATCCCATCAGTGTGATTTTATTTTTTATTTTTTTGGTAATTAGGAGATCATGGAAAGTGTTTTGAACTTAATGGACAGTTCAGATCAATCGATTGGACTGTCCAAGTGAACCGATGTAACTAGGAGCACCATGACTTGCAGTACTGAGAACACCAAGCATTTCGCTAGAGAAACAATAATCATGAATTTGCATTTGCATATTTTACAGAAAGGAAGTATTTAAACAAAAGCAGTATTTTTAGAGAGATGCTTATGCTAACCGATAGAGCACTAGTTATTAATCGAACCAGCGGATATTGTCCACCCTGTTATCATTGAGAGACATCCGGTCCATGCAAAAGGTTGGGCCCACCATAAGGATCACCTTATGCATCAATCAGCCTATCCACACATAAGGTAAGCCACATCGAGATATATATATATATATATATATATATATATATATATATATATATATATATATATATATATATATATCAATATATCCATTGCTTTCTATGGAATGGTATCAATCGCTATCCATTGCTTTCTATGGAATGGATACCTCGTTAATTGGGTCATGCTGATTTTTGCACTAGGAGATCTATCTTGTTAAAAGTATTTTAAAAAAAAAAATACAAGAAAAAGAAAAGAAAAAGGAAAAAAAAAGGATCTTGTTTTGTTTTTGTACACCTTCAAGTGCCCAACTTTAGCCTAGAAGGTGATAGCATTTATCTTCTAAAACCTTTTAAATAAATGTTCCATTATACTCAAACCCTTATGTGGGTACGTACAAGACCAGCCTGGGAGGAATTGTCCTGAGAACTAGGGGAATTCATTTTGCCCAAATTTACTAGTTCCTTTTCTTTTAATCATGATCGTTAGATGTGGTCCACTTAAGGCCGTTTTCATTATGCCAAATGTGTCTCTTAAATTGAACGCATCTCAAACGTCATGACTTTATCCAAAATGCATTTATCTTTTCTTTAATTGTGTTTTATAAAAGGCCTTTTTTCTTGCTCTTAGGGTTTTCATGACAATAAAATAAAATAAAAATGTCTCTCTCTATACTATTTGATAGAATCCTTCGTATGTCACGTCTTGTTTACTTGGGCATAAGGAATTTCTCTCTAGTGTCGGGTTGTGGTTCTTGCAGTGTGTGCATGCTGTACACACCCACTTTCTGAGTATTGTATTATGGTGATAGCACATTAAAAGTATTTTGTAGTAGACTATCTCAAAGATAGCGATATCATACACATCTTGACCTAGCAATGATTCAGGATTGCCATTGTTGTTTGTGTTGCCTGCCTATCAAGATCTGCATTATAGGTGTGTTCCATTAAATCTAATTTATTTTATTTATATAATTTTTGTACAACTACACAAATTTAATAGATCCTTGTGTTGAGACTTATCTACTAGAGCTGTAGATGTTGCGCACACATGGTAGTTTGAAACTCATTAATTCATTAGTAGGGCAGTAACTGTAACTTGTAGCTTCTTTTGCCATGAAAACAATTTGAATTCTTGATTGATATTGCACCACAACTATTCTACTTCTATTTTACCATATGGGATGCCAACTATCATATCTGAATACTCTACACTCTAATATTATCTGTCACCAAGAGGCCTCTTATTTTCCTTTGGGAGCACAACTCTATTTCTTTATACCCTATTACCTCCTTCCAAACGAACCAGTCCATCAGCCACCGAGTTGTTCTTCCAATTCATATGACATATCTTGTGGTTGTGATGTAGAACGTGTCACATGTATATTCCTAGCATGGTTGGACCAAAAGATGGTGGACCATAATTTGATTATAACTTTTGATCCGGGTATTGTTACGGGCTGCACAACCTATCGATCTTTACTGAAACAGGTCACCCGAGGTAAACCGACTCACAACGTGTGTCGTATTTGTCTGTTTCGTCAGAAAACGCGTGCTTTCAGCTAGAAAAGAATTTTTGAGGAAAGTTACTAATTTTAGTAATTCCAAGTTTTTAATATTTTCTTATTTTTAGAGTTTTAGATTTTATTCTTTTTTAGAATCAATTTATAATCATGCTAGAACTCTTCTAGCAATTTTTTTTTTTAGAATTTTTATTTTTAGAAATTAGGCTTTAGAATACTAGAATTAGGATTTTTATTAGAGTTAGGATTTTGCTATTTTTGATAATTACAAATTTTCTTTTTGTTTTTCTTTATTAATGGTGTAACAGGAACACATACATTAGACAATTATCAATCAAATTATTTCAAATTTCTTAGAATTATTTCTATTTTCTTCTCCTCGTGGATTCGAGGTTTCTCCGTGAGGAGTCCAGAGAAGTTCCGTGGATTTAAAACAGTTATCCCCCTAAGGAAGACGGCGCTCGACCTCACGTCCTCCCCTGCGTCAAGTTGGCTCTCTCTTAATCTCACCTTAAACATAATAAGATTGTTGTGGCGGGGTTTTATGTTTTAGAAGACTATATAGAATCATCTTGGAGTCAGACTCCACAATGAGATTCGTTAGTCCAAGGCTCTTACACAATGTGACACTAGCTAGGATCGTTCTCACCTCCATGGCTATGTTCGATGCTCGATGCTCTCCCAGATGAATGATGAAATGCAAATAGAGGGTTCCCTTGTTGATTTTGTTGTGCTCCTCCCTCACCGCTATCACCTAGATTTTCTTCAGATGGCCCATCCACATTGAGCTTAACCTAATTTGATCCGGCCAAGCCCATCTTATACTCAAAGTTCTCATCCTAGGCACCAAGGAGTGATTGAAAGCCAAAGCTCTCAGACCAACTCTTTTCAAGAATGAGGTGATTGCTACTTAGTCACCAGGTTCCCCACCTCATGAATCTAACCATTTATTTTCCTAATGATGTCTTCTACACTTATTCCCTTTTCGTCACACTTCCTTGTGTTTCTTCCTAACTAAATTTCTGATAAAATGAAGCATGACACTATTCCCCTTAACATCTTGAATTTTAATGATTTTCAGGCAAGATGACATCACTGCTAAACCAATTTCTACATTATCAAGTTTTCAACCATCTACACATTAAATAGTTAGCTAAAGTGATTCGGCACCTCAATTTCAATCCTTGAACAACAAAACAGGTGATCCAGGTCTTTTCTTGCCCCTACAAGATTCATTCTTTTGCTCCCTGTTGATTTCCCTACTCCCACCTCATTCCTCTGCTCTGTAACTTGTTGTCCGCACCCACCACCCTCCTGAGCTGTGTTGGAGTTGTGCCCTGGAAGACCAATATAAGTCCTTGCTCATTAGTGGTGTGGATGTGATGTTGATGATCTCAATTGTAAATAATGATGACAAAGGGTCATAGATGGATAGTTTATATCATGCCTTAATATATGAAGGTGCATTAAATGCACATGAATATGAGTTATAGAGGAGGGATTCCTTTGGTTGTCTTTTGAGAACCTTGAGATTGGACATGATGGTCGCTAATCTTAGGAGAGTTGTGGTCAATGGATCTCAATACCCTACCATGATAATTTTGTAGATTATAGGACATACCCATGGTTATTGTCATCACTATGATGATGGATGTGGTCATCTTGTGCGAGAAACTGAGGATGGGTAGGATAGAAGGCCTTCGTCACCAAGCACGACTTCGAGTCAATGTGCCTTTGCCCTACCCCACATGGGAGTGTGAGTGTGTCATATACATAGAATCATAGTTTAGACCTACCGGGCACTTGATAGATAAGGTCAAGTCTCTAGTCTAGGGGGCCATTTGATTGGATGGTTGACTTGAGGGTATATTGAAATATGATTAATCCTTAAACTTGATGATGTATGAGGTACAAGGTCTTAATTATATGTGATTTGGCTTGCAAGGTCATTAAGTGGCTAATAAAAGTGGGTATGATTGGAAATATTTATTTACTTTATTGATTCTTGCATGGGTTAACAAGGAATCCATGGGTTTCCCATGAGCTTTTTATGTCGTAGATCTAAGAGATCATAGGTCAATCGAATAATTGAGATGTGAGGCATGGATGGTGAGTATGGCACTGCTCATGAGGTGTTATATTAGGATTTTGGCAAAATGTAATTACTGGTGAATTAGATATTTCCTTGGTTGTATGGTAACGGGCTTGGCCATACCACGATAAGCAATCTAAGTTGTTTGCGTATATGGAAAAGTGATGTTAGATCTTTCCTTGATTGTATGGTAACCACAACAAGTGATCTAAGGCTAAGATTGGGGTTTCCCTATGTAAGTGCATATGGAACCCTTTTCCACTTATGTGTTCATTAAGATGAGTACCGGATTGGATTTCATATTACTTGATGAGAGGCACATTGTGCATATCACTTATACATGTTCTTAGAGAATAATATGATTACGGAATGGAGAGTAAGGATAATCCATGTGTATGACATGAATTATAATCAAAATCTTAGAAACTCAGAGGATGAACTGGTTTTGCACATGGTTGTGTGCCCTAATACAAAAAATGAGACAATACAGTTCCTTGAATGTCTTTGGACACATTTAATTATGGTTTAATGCTTTGTGATTATGGATGGATTGACACACAATGAGGTGTATGTTTATGATGAAATGACTTTTGTGGGGGTATTGGCATTATAATGTTGAAACTGAATGCCACATTTGAGATCATCACCTTAGAGAAGCTCATAGGGAAAAAAAAACTTTCTAAACTAGTCTCAGAAGCTAGACTTGGTACCCATTCTAGAGCGAGCACTATATGTTATAGGCTTTCTCTTCTTTACTTAGGTCTACAGGTGTAACTCTAACTTTGCTGACTACGACATAACAATAGAATTATGTAAAAGTAAAAAGAAATAGAAAAGAAAAGAGATTAAAAGAGAATAAAGAGAGTGAATTGGGACTACACACCCCTCATCTACCTTTATATATTAAGCGAAGAAATAAAATATCTAAAAAAAATACATGTCAATAATTTACAATACGACATGTATAATTTAAGTGTACCTAATAGACTAATTAAAGAGTTACATATCGATCTCGTCAATGCCTAGCTTGGGATAAATACGTGCACACTGATTGCAACTAAGGGGTTTGGTGAATACATCAATGAATTGATCTTGAAACCAAACAAACGGTGTTGAAATTTAAGAAGTAGAAACCTTTTCGCTTATGAAATGATAGTCGACTTCAATATGATTGGTCCTCTCATGATAAATTGGATTTTTTTACAAGACGGGAGGCTGTTTGATTATTTCAAAAAAACAACATTGGTAGGTCCATTGAAAATCTATTTCCTGAATAGTTTCTTGAGCTCACAATTGGTAAGCCATCGCCTTATGTTCTTCTTCAATATTTTATTGGGCTATAATACTCTATTTTTAATTCTTCGACGTTATCAAATTTTCTCTCACAAATGTGTAGTACCCAATAGTAGACCACTAATTAATCAGGGAGCTTGCCCAATCTGCATAAGGATAAAAGCTTTGGGGCTCCTCATCATAGGCGTGCAAAATTGAGGATGGGAAAACCTCAATCCTAAGTGTGTTTGAGGAGATGATTGCACACTTTTGTTTTATCTTTTGATTTAAAGATACATAATAAATCAACGAAACATCATCTTGCACTGTTGTGAGCCGCGAATATGTGGTGCTTGGATCTCAAATGTAATGAATTGTATCTTTAAATGTAGTGATTATGACATCCAAGAACATCGTAGCTGGCTTGAACAAGGGATTTTGGATGAACAAGGGATTTTAGAAACCCAAACTTCGAGCACGGACCTGCTCGAAGAGGGTAATGTTTCTCATCACTAGTGCCATCAAGAAGAATTCTAAAATTGACTAAAGAGGAATTGGTGCACATGCTTTACTATGCTAAGCAACATGCACAATGACCTCATTGGTGAGTTCGAGGGATATTCCACTGCTTAGAAAATGTGGAACATCTTGACTCTTGCATACGTTGGCACCACCGCTACTAAATTAACAGCTTTAAATATTAAATTTAACACATACGATATGGATCATAACGTCTTAATGGTTGAGCATCTTAGGCGAATGTCGGCGATGATTCATGACCTAATGCACTTATAGATGAGTAGTATATCCTAGCAGTACTGCGCTCTCTTTCAGATTTCTTAAAACAAATGAAGCTCATTATGATGCACAATGAGGGCATAAAAGCCTCCCCCCAATTATCACATCATTTGGAGTTGGAATCTGAACACCAATCTATGCGTAAACATGACATCACATTCTTGGCAGAGCCAAACAAAGACAAGGATAAAAGACTCCAGCGGAAACGTAAGGGCTATAACTCCCAAAGGAACAACCAAGAAGGAGAAGCGCATGCACAGAAGTCGCATGGTGGCAAACATAAGCGAGCATAATGGCTGGTAAGAAAGGCAAGTTGAAGGCAAAATGTTACAACTATCAGAATATTGGTCACTTCACTTGAGAATGCTCTGAGCTGTGGAAGATATGGATCGACATTGATCCTTTTCATTGTGCTTTTGTATACACTGAGGTTTTGATTACTCTTACATCTAACCATAACTGGGTTGTAGATTTAGAATTAACCTAGCACATAGTTAGGGATCGGATCGAACAGGGTTCATGCAGTACCGAAAGTGCCCACCTGGTAAGTGGAGAATCTACATGGAAAATATTTTCTCTGAGATGTACTAGGAGTTGGGTCATTCCAACTTCAGTTGCGGGCATGAAACACTCTATTCCTCCATTATGTACTCCATGCGCCTGGTGTTTGGTGCAATTTGTTTTATGTGCTTTCATTAGCTAGACTTGATTTTTCTTTTGCTTTCCGTTCAGATGTGGTGGACATCTTTTTAGACTCTTCTTATTATGAACACGGTTATGTTTATGATGGTTTATTTATGCTTGATTACGATGATTCATATGATTATTTTGCACATACCTTTTTTACTTCAACAGATACTAACTCACGCATTTGGCATGCTAGTTTAGGTCATATAAATCAGGATAAAATGCGTAGACTTGTTAGAGAAGACCTCTTATGTCTACTCGCAAACATATTTCTTTCTACCTGTGAGCATTGTTTGAATGGGAAGTTAGTTAGAAAACCATTTGGAAAAGCAATATGCGCTTCAACTCCCTTAGAGCTAATCCACTCAGACATTTGTGGACACCTTAATGTTTGGACCTACTACAGATAATCCTATTTCATCACGTTTATAAATGATTACACGTGGTATGGTTATGTGTACTTGATATCATATATATCTGAGGTGTTAGAATTCTTCAGAAAGTACATGCTTGAAGTCGATAACCAGTCCGATAAAAGGATTAAGATCTTATGACAAGACCATAGATGCAAATATTTGTCTGAGCACTTTTCAAGTCTATATGAAGAGAAAGGAATTCGTAGGCACCTGATTGTTCCTTATACTCAGTAGCAAAATGGTATTGTAGAGAGAATGAATAAAACATTACTCGATATGGTGAGATCGATGATGCCGCAAGCTAATCTTTTTCTCAAATTTCAAGAGGATGCATTGTTGACTGCTGCCTACATACTCAATCGAGTACCTTTTAAGTTGGTTCCAATGATCCCCTATGAGTTGTGGTGCTAGAGAAAACCAAATTTGACTCAACCTCGCCCTTGGGGATCGGTCAGTTTTGTTCATCTCCCATCTCAGAAAACTGAGAAATTAGATCAAAGATCCCTAAAGTGCATTTTCATCTGATACATTGAGCACTCAAAGAGTTACATTATGATACATGAATGAGAAAATGTTTGAACGATTTAAATAGAGTCGCGAGATATTGATTTCGTCGAGGATGATTTTCCAAGTAGGAAGAAATCTCAGGATACTCATGAGTTCTTCGATCACCTAGCTATCGCTTGACAAAGGTGGGGATATTTATCACCAACCTGTCGGTCCAGATGATCTACCGATCATCAAGGACATTGGGAGGGATCTTTTGCCTAGTGGAAGTATATACCACATGATGCCGAGATTGACTTAGATCATGTACTTGAATTGAGGAGGAGCATTCATGGACCAAAACTTCATCATCATTTTGAGGTTGAAGGGGTGTTATTCATGGTTTATTCCCTAGATGATGATGAGCTTGTCTTATACCAGGAGGCGTTGATCTCCTGCTGATGGAGAATGGATTCAAGTTTCTCCTCTGTGTGAGAAAATTAGTGCGTAGGTGACTCTTGTGCCTTTATGATTGTTGTCTATGCCTTGAAATAGAGGCTTAATGCTGTTACTCTAGCTCATTTCCAAAGACCATAAAAATGGTATAACAGAGCATGTCTAAGAAAGTAGTTAGGCCAATATCGATATGTATGAGCATTGCGAGAAGATTTTCTAGTTTTATACCTTACACGTTTATGTGCACGGGTAAGATGAGTTCATGGTTGGCCAATGTGACCCTCAGCACGTTCGAACTCATGGATGCAAACAAGTACTAAAAAATTACTCGAGTTGAGAGTATCCTTGAGAAGTTATAGTATATCGAGTTCAGTGTAACTGAGACAAGTCTAGGGCAGGTTAGTATTATGGAAGATGAGATACATTATGCTAGTTGATGATAACTAGATATAGTTGTTCTCTCGTGAAGTTATGTGCTTCACTGGTCGCACAATGCATTTCATGGTATGAGAACTTTTTCTTTTGTAGCTTGAAATATAATCACCAATTGGATTAATGCCTGACTTGTCCAAATGGGAGATATAACACATTTCGTCCAAGTGGGCCTCGCCTAGCTTGGAGGTAGATATGTGTGGCAGTTACAGGATAACTACCTGCCCAGTTGCTGAAGTAGTTATGTAACTGCACAACAACCTCTCTTGAGTATATAACCACAAAGAGATTACTTGAAAAGAGAGATTTTCAACCCATACGAAAATAGACTGATCATCATAGAGAGCAAGCAAAGAGAAGGAAATTCGGGTTCCATCAACCACATGATTTGCCGTGTGGATTCTTGGCAAGAAGAAGGTTGTTCCTTTAGACACATTCCTATATCAGTGAAGTAGTAGACCTACTTCCGGTGACGTGAAATGCATCCAAAATGATTTGACATTTGAGCTTCACCTTCCGTTGCCGTTGGATCTAAGGAATCTCTTCGAGGTAGAGGATTTCTTACATAATCATTAATCCAGACTGTCCATTAGGTCCACCTCACTCTTCTTCTAGTTGTAGTGCAAAAATTATGGCAATGGATGCACCCAACTGACCTGTCATTTGTTAATGATCTTGTCTATCTATTTTGTTTCGAGTCACAGATGGGATGGTTTGGATCATACCATCAGTATCATATATCAAGGCAACCATCACAAATGGTCTGAATTCGATGGATGGTCCAGATAAGTGAAATCGATGCCAACAAATCCAAATTTAACTATGTTCAGGGAAAGTTTTCATACACCACCGAGGTAATTTCTCTTTAATTATTAAACTAAGCAAGCAAGGGTCTTGCTTACCCATTGTTTTGGATTTTCTGTGGTTAATAGATACCCCCATCATCAAGCGCTAAACATAGATGCCCCCAACACTGCTTGTAACGACTCGAAAATTTCCGTACAATGGCCCAAGTACCACCTCGACCAGAAATCATTTAGGATTAAATCCTTTAGAAATTTGACAAAGTTAACTGAGTGCTAAACTAGATTATCCATGAAATCCGTTTGAATCACTTTAAATACGATCTGCAAGACCCAAAACTTGTAGAATCATTGACGCTAGGTTACCCTAAAGTCTAAGATCAAACTCATTACCCGACTGCTCTCGGGAGCACATTGAAACTTTGTATCGTGTCGGACACATCAGAGTCCGAATAATACGAGGTTAAGGACTTAGGATCCTCGTTGGGCTTGACAACCATCTCGAAATCAAATCCAAATCGGTGTCCCATGGTCAGTGGCTTGAGTCCGGAGCGAGAGAGTGTGAAAACACTTGTTTTCTTTACAAAATAAATATCTCAAATAGTAATCTGAGACTTGTTACTTGCAGACATTTTGATAAGCAACCAGATCGTCAGAATCAGACCCAAATACACCCTCGGATCAGGAAAAATTTCATAAACATATCCATGTACTTGGAATTCCAGATCGAGACCCGTTAACCGTTGAACTGAAACTGGTCCACCACGCGTGATCTGGGAATCCGACTGAAATGAAAACTTAACTCCACTTGGATCCAAGGTTGGTGAGCTTAAGTCTGACCTTTGGCTCAAGGAGGCCCGCCAGAAGTGCTCCGTTGAGCTGAAACAGAGACGTTTTGGTTATAACCTAAGTATACCTTGTCCACAAGTCTATTTCAGAGAGTTTTTAGGCTATATAAGGACCTTAGAACCCTCTCTCTCACAGCCATACAAATTTGAGAGAAACCCTAAAGAGAGAAGTGAGAAAAGAGAGAGAGAAAGAGTGAGAGAAGTGGGAGAAACTCCCTGCTACTATTTCCTGCCGCTACCCAAGCTCCACCACTCCATTCTTATCGCTTTTCCAGTGAATCCGACTTCGTTTCTAGGTAAGAAACCCTAACCCTAATCTGTTTTGGGGTGTGAAGGTTGTAGGTTATGAAATATCTAACCTATTTCATTCTTTAGGTTACCAAACTGCCGAATACGGAAGCTTAACAAACCTAGCTGATTCGTTACGATTCTAAGGCGAAAGGTGAGGACTTTAGATGTATTGGTTATAGTTTTCAACACTTTCAATGTCAGATAATGATAGATTCATGATCTGCATGCAATTGCACATGTAAAAAGTGCTGTCTGTATTTCATTTCGATTAAAGACGAAGAATATGAAATTTTACATATTCTAGGTATTCGTAGAAAATACTGTATACGTATAAATTTTGGAAATGTGTTTGCCATGATTATTTGTTGTATGAATATAATATATATGGATAAAATACTTAGTTGGCGAAAGGACTCGCCATAATACATACTTTGCTAATATACACTATGTATGTAGAAATAGTGTATTCTAGAAAATACCGTACACGTATAAATTTTGAAGATGTGTTTGCCATGATTATTTGTTATATGAATATATTATATATGTGTAAAATACTTGCTTGGCGAAAGGACTCGCAAGTGTTTGGATGATGGTGCCTTAGGTAGGTGTCGAGAGGGGATTCTCAACTACCTTAAAGATGTGTATGTTTTCCTCCTTGTGGTTGTTTAACTTAACCACTTACTTATGAAATATATGTGCTTGTATTTCTTGTTTACATGATGCTTTATAACATGCTTTATGACACGCTTGCTTGAATTATTTTGTTTAATGTGCTTTACTCTACATGCTCTAAATAAAGATTGATTGAATTTGAGACTATGTTTATAGTCTAGACAATCGGTACCAGACTTGAGATCGTGGTTGAGATTCATTTCACCACGTAGGATGTGTTTGACGAACCTGAGTCGTACTTCGGTTGGCGACAGTGGTTTGGCCACACGAAGTGCTTATGCACTTCATGTCGTTCAGTTGATCGTGTACTCGAGCTAGTCAGGCTCGTCAAGTAACCCGATATGTCTAATATATGTTCACCATGTTTGGACGCTACTACTTGAACCTAAGGTACCAAGCTTACCTGTGAAACCCCGTTAACCATGGTACCTCGATCCGCTAAGACTTATGAGCCGGGCATGGTAGTATGGGACACTGTGGTCGAGCTGCCGGCCTACGCTGGGGCCACGTGCCTCCCCATAGTGACTAGTGAGCAACCAGACTCGTGAGCCGATTATGGTGGTATGGGACACTATATTCGAGCTGTCGGCCTACACTAATTGGTGACGAGCCCTTTGTAGTGATCTCGAGTATACTCTGAATTCGCGGTGAGGCGACGAGTTTTGCCGCGGTGTATGGAGTATGAACTAGGCCAGTTTCAGTATAGTGATGAACCGTTAAAGAGGTGATGGGGGAGTGGTGTAACCATTGTGCGTAACAGCCTTGGCAGCCTTTGCAGCGACCTAAAAAACACACCATCGTATAAGATTAACTAGGACTGACGACCCTAAAATGGATTATGTTTGGGAATGATACAAGGGAGGTACCTTAGTTTTTCAATATTGCTGTTTAAAATGGACTAATAACAACTCAATAATCATGCTCATCATGCATTGCATGTGCCTAGAAGATGTGGAGCACTAAGGAATGCAAGCATGCCGTGAACGTAAGATGATGTCGCACGAGGGAGTGTGTGGTGAGGGCATACATCATGACTGCATTCATACCTAGGGCATACATCATGACTGCATTCATACCTGTATTAATAAGAGTAGTTAGGAGTGTTTGATTGTACTGCTTTATCGTTACTGCTTGACTGCATTGATAACATGTTAACCTATGCTTTATTGTTCCACTGAGTTAGCTACTCACTCCCACGTTACGGGACGGTGTTGTACACACCAACCAAACTCTGTCTCAGGTATAGATGAGGTGGCGACTCAGGAGGCTGAGCCGGACTATGACGAGGACCAGGACGAGTTCTCATTTATGCAGTATTCTGGTGGTTTCGACTAGACTGCCGGATCAACGGAATTTGCTGGGATTACTTCCTTAGTTGTATTTTTGACTTTTTGAACATAAAATAGATATATGTATATGATGACTCAGATGGGTTCATACTTTGGAGAATGAAATGATTTTGTTTCTTTTACATACATATATACAGTTCAGTCTTCCGCTTGCCTTTATATAATTGATCTGGAGTATGAATTACTGTTTTGGTATAATCTCACTCATGTTTATTGCTCTAACACAGACAACATTTAATCATCATTATCTATGTTGCATTAGTGATGCGTTGGAATTCGGGAGTTGAGTTATGCTCGACCCCTGATTTTCAGGGCGTTACACTGCTGATGTGGCATATATGGGACCTTGAGTGTTCTTAGATTGGTATACAAGGTGAAATTCTACTCGGCCATACATCTGGTTAGTTTGGATCAAATAGAGCTGGACACGAATTGAGTTAGCTCGGCCAGCTCGATCGACTTGAATAAGAAAAGCTTGATTAACTCGGCTCAAAACTGGGTTCTGCCTGAGTCGAACTAGTTTTTGGAGCTCGAAAAAATTTTGAGTTGAGTGCGAGCTTGACTTGACTCGAGTTGAACCCCTACTCGAACTTGCCTTGGTTTGAGTTAGATCAAATCGGGTCGGTGACTCTGTCACTTAATATAAATAATAATTTTAAAAATTAAAACCCTAACCCCCCTTTTCTCATTTCGAATGAATGCTTGAGCGAACGACCCCGCCTCGGGCCCTAGCCTCCTCTCTCTCCCTCTATCTCTGCCGAAGTGAGCGGCCGAGCTCTGCGAGCCTTAATCCCCTTTCCCCTTTTGCATTTCTCCTCTCTCTGTCTGAGCCAGTGAGCCCTAACCCCCGAGCCTGTCCCTACCTCCGTTCGAGTAGCTCACTGCCCTACGCGCCTGTCAGGCCGTCACTGCCTTCATTCGAGCCCCTCACTGCCTTACACACCCATCTGTCCAGATTGTCCTTACTTTTCTATTCAACTCGGTAACACTTTCTCTCCTATTTCATTGTCCATAAAAAAGCTCAAGCTCAAACTTGGCTCGAACTCAGCTCCAGTTGGCCCAAGCTGCTGATAGAACCGAGCTGAGTTGGCCAGTCAGGCTCGAGGATCGAGCCGAGCTGATTTTGAGCTAGGGTTGGTTGCTTGCCGAGTCAAGCTATGCCAAGCTCGGCTTGGTTCGACTTGTGTCCAGCTCTAGGATCAAACATGTGGGAATGGATTGACAGTTGGTAGAATGATAATTGGTGGTCCACTTTAAATGTTCACGTCACTTGAGAAGTGGGTTGGCCTGAAACTTAGCATTAGTCACACATGCACTAAGAGGATGTCTTATGAATGTCATGGGTTTCAAATGCATGTTAGCGTTGGCACTCATGTGACTTTGGTGTTTAATTCTTGATACATATACATTTTTTTAAAAAGGATGGTTGGGCCAGGGGCCCACCAGCTTCATATATGGAGAAAGATTATAGCCTAAGGTAATTCAGGCCAACAACCACAGTTTAGCTACCCACCTATCATATCCTATACAATGGAAGAATGTTTTTTCTTTCTAATTGAGCTAAGGCCAGCTTTGTCCAACAGAAATCGGCCTTTGATCTTCTGAGGGAGGCAGGGAACATCCCGAAAACACATAAAAGATTGGGTTGAGCTACCCTCTTTAGCTAGACCATCTACTGACCCATTTGCTTCTCTTGGGATAAGGGAGAAACTGAAGGTGCCCCTTCTGCAAAGCCTTCTAATTCTAGCCAACCAATAGTTCCACTTCTAAGAGACAAAGGATGTTCCAGTCAAGCAGTCGACAACCCATTTAGAATTAGACTTGATAATGACCCTAACAATCCCTGACGAAATACACAGATTGAGGCCGTCATACACAGTTCACAATTCAGCTAAGTTGTTTGTACCAGTCCCATAACCCCTGCAAAAGGCAAACTGCATATTAGCTTGGGAGTCTCTGCAAATGCCCCCTCAGCCATATAACCCAGGATTAGATAAGGCAGAGCCATCGATATTAAGCTTAGACCAACCCCCGGGGGGACGAACCATTTAACCACAACTGTAGGCAAGGGAGGGGACGAGTAATGGGAGGGGTTGAGGGGACGAGAGCCAGCTGGGATACTGGAAGGGAGAACCCGAGAGTTGGAGGCTTGGGGGAATAATGTTGCCAACCACCATAAAGTCTTTTCCTTCACTCGAGCCACGGAGATGGGGATGCCTTCAAAACGGGCATTGTTCCTGGCTTTCCAAAATTTCCAAAGGGCCAGAGTTGGGATTAAGTGGAGATGAATCGAGATTTTTCTGATAGGGAGGGCCCTGAACCACCACCGGTGGTGTGGAATGGAAATCCCAAAGGATCCAGATAGCTAGGACCAAACTGTTGACACCAAGCTGCTTCGCAGGAAGAGGTGGGCCAGCGATTCTGAAGAGGGGGGGGGGGGGGACTAAGATCACCAACACAACAGGCACACTTTGAAGCAAGGGGAATCCCTTTCTTCTGGATACTTTCATCCACAGGAAGAGCCCCCAGCAGGAGTTTCCACACAAAAATGGAGACCCTGGGGGGAATTTTGGGGTGCCAGACCCTTCTCGCCCAGTCTTTCTTTAAGCCATGATGTCTGTTAACCTCCCAGTCTGATTTGACCATGAAAATACCAGCAGTATCGAGCGGCCAGATTGGGACATCGTTTGAGTTGGAGGTGCTGAAGCCCCCTTCTCTGATATGATCCAAAACCCCGACTGGCAGGGCCATTGGGATAGACAGTAGTAGCCCATCAGATCCAATGAAGTCAGAAACTTTCAATGAACTATGCACCAGAGGAATGTAGATAGAAGGAAATGATTCCATGCACCCTAATCCTGTCCAATTAAATCTCCACATGTTGATATTACCGAGGCCCATTGCCCACTGAGTGATATTATCCAGCACCAGGAAGAGTCGCACCCTACGCTTCCAGATGGGCGAGGCACCAGAAGGAACCAGGATAGGGGCCACAGAGGACCTATCATGCTTGTATTTCAAAATCATAAAATTAGCCCAGAGATTTCCATCATTGCCAAACCTAATGTCCCAGGCCATCTTCAATTGGAATGTAGCCATAACCTCCTTCAGCTTTCTGATCCCCAGGCCACCCTCCTCCTCGGGGAACGAGAGGCCATCCCATCTCCTCCAGTGAAGCTTCTTCTTGCCATCTCTCCATCTCCAAAAGAAATTAGCAAAACTAGAAGCCAGATTGGAAAGAACTTTCTTCGAAATAATTATTGCCACCAAGGAGTGAGTAGGGATACTACTCAGGATGGAAGAGATCAGCATTAATCTGCCCCCCTGCAAGAGGATTTTGGCATTCCACCCCTGAATTCTGGAGCTCACCTTATCTAAGAGCGGCCTGAAGAGGTTGCATCTGATCCTCACTTGAGCGATAGGCACACTCAGGTAGATGAGGGTTGAGGTAGAATTTGCTAGGCCAATGGATCTCTCAATGCAGCGAACCCTTGAGATAGACAACTTTGGGGAACAGTAGAAAGTGCTTTTCCTTAGATTGATTTTCTACCCTGACACCTCTTGAAAACCAGAGAGAAAAGAGCGGACAATTCCAAGGGATTTACAGGAGCCGTTAAGGAATAGAAGAGTGTCATCTACAAAGAGCAGGTGTGTAACCTGTGTGCAACCCTGATTTAGCTTAAAAGGAAGACAATGACCTCTTTCCACCAACCTGGCGAAGCCACGGCTTATAACATCTGCCGCAAGAATGAATAAATTGGGAGAGATTGGGTCACCTTGCTGAAGCCCACGGGAAGCTTGGAAGAAATTGCAGCTTTCCCCATTGATAAGGATAGAGAACCAATATTGCTATCCTAACAAGATTTAACCAACTTCACCTAGGCGGGGTTGAAGCCAAACTTAATGAGGACCTGCTTCAGGAAGCTCCAATCTACTCGGTCGTAAGCCTTCTCTATGTCAGGCTTCAAAACAATATTCCCTCCCCTAGCCTTCCTACTAATGTCCCTAAAAATCTCTTGGCAAACAACAATGTTTTCAGCTATGGAGCGCCCTTGCACAAAGGCTCCTTGTTCAGGCGAGATACATACATAAATACATACATACGTAGTGGCAAATCTTGTTTTATGCAATTTCTCTTCCTGGGAATTTCTTAGGAGATTTTCAAAATTTGACATTTCTCTCGCAATATTATTTAGGAAATCTAGCTAAAAATAAAATATTTAAAAATATTTATTATAAATTATTACATAAAATTTACGAATTAAATATTTTAGTATAAAATGAATTATTTTAATTTTGTAAATCTAAATTATTTATTTGTTAAAGTCACAATAGCTTCTCCATAAAATCATGAAAAATTAAAAAAATAGTTGACATTTTAAAAATATTACCATATTTTCACGATAATATCATAAGATATTCAAAATTTCATCTACATTTGTCACATTACATGCATGCATATGTGTGTGTGTAGTATGTATGAATCTTAAAATCTTTTAAATGATATGTGGGACAACCAATCATCAAGGTGGACTATGTTGATCGAGTGCCTTTAATCTGGTGTAAATTTCTTTTATTGAGTCAAACGAAAGCCTAGTCGGGTCGCTTGAAGCACGCTGTGAAGTTTTCGGTCAACCGAAGGTCTAGTTGGGTCGACCGAACGGTAGGAGTGTTAATAGGCTGGGCTCAAGCCTGACAAATTAGAATTTTGAATAGGGATGGCCTGATGGCCTGGCTCGAAACAGTTTAAAATTTAGGCTGAGACCTTTCCCAATCCCGGACCATTGATAGCCCTATCGAATAGGCATGTAAGTTTTATGCGTAAGTGCATGTTATGTTTTTAATTCTGTATAGGGGTTTATAAATAGCCTTGTTAATATGAGAGTTGGGTTAAAGCGAGACATTTTGAGAACATGAGAGAGCTTGAGAGCCAAGGGTTTTGAAGGGAGGAAGCTAGGATTTGTATCTGTAAGTCGTTCCATCTCTCGACTTTTTGATTATACTAGATTGTTCATCGCTTTATGCCATATTTTTTTCTCACAAGGGTTTTCCACGTAAAATCTCTGTGTTCTCTGTATGTGCTTGGATTTTTTCTTTCATATTTAAGGTTGCTTCCATGCCCATTAAGGGGTATTTGTGCCCAACAAGTGATATCAAGGCTAAAGGTTGGGGATTAGAATGAATATAAAAATATGACATCGAGGGGATCAAATGTGAAGTTCAAGACAGAGAAGTTCATAAGAAAAAATATTTTTAAACCCTGAAGGTCGCTGATGAAATCCCTCATATTTCAGTAAGCGCTACAACATGTACTCCTTGGGAAAATGAAACATTCAGAATCTATGAAGGAAGATGATTGGGAAGAACTTGATCAGAGGGCGATTAACACCATCTAATTGTGCTTGACCGTTGAAGCCCTTTATAATGTCCTTGATGAGATGAGTGTCACATGCTTATGGATGAAGTTGAAGAGCATCTACATGACAAAGTCGCTCACTAATCGTTTATCTCTGAAGAGATAATTTTATACTCTGAAGATGACAGAAGGGTCGAATCTCTCTAATCACATTAACATCTTCAACAAACTGATTTGTAAGTTGACAAGTGTAGATGTAAAGATTGATGAAGAAGACAAATCCCTAAATTTATTGACCTCTTTTATAGAGTCTTACGATTATTTGATTGGTACTCTATGTTATGGTAGGGATACCTTGGACGTTGATACCATTATTTCATCCCTTTAGTCGAAGTAGTTGAGAAGGAAGATCAGAGACGAAAGTACTTATACGGATGCATTATTTACTCGAAAAAGATCGTTTGACCAAGAGAAGGGGAATGCGCAATTTAGATCTAAGTCAAAAGATAAATGCAAATTGAAGTGTTGAAATTGTTAGAGGGTTATACATATAAAGGACTGTTAAATATTGCAAAACCCAAAAGGAGGCAAAATTAGATGATTCACCAAAGGAAGCCAAGTCAGCGAAATTCGGTGAAGGAACAGATAGTTGTGACGTGTTGTCAGTGTCCAAGACCAGTTGCTTCAATCATGAGTAGATTTTAGATATGGGGGCATCATACTATATGTGTCCTCATCAGAGTTGGTTCACCACATATAGCGGGTATAATGGTGGCCTGATTCTTATAGGCAATGATCATGCCTGTAAGATGGTATGAATTAGTTCAATTTGCATCAAGATGTTTGATGGGGTACTGGAGTGTACTCTGACAGATGTGAGACACATTCCAAATTTGGAGAAGAATTTGATCTCTCTGGGCACTCAAGATGTATTTAGGTGCAAGTTTGCTATTACAAAGGTGTCCTGAAGGTTTTAAAAGGGGCACTCATAGTTATGAAAGTACAAATGAGCAAAAATCTTTACAAGTTGATCAGGAATACTATATCGGGTGGAGTTGTAATGTCTATAACGGAGTCCACGTCGGCATGTTTGTGGCATGCATGCCTAGGACACACAAACGAGTACGGTATGAAGATACTTCTTGATTATCATTTAATTCATAGTTTTAAAAGTTTTGATTTAGATATATGTGAGCATTGCATATATAAAAAATAATTAAGTTTAAGCTTTGAAATAGGAAAACACGTTAGTAAAGGTCAGCTTGACTATGTGCATTCAGATGTATGGGGGCTGTCACTAGTTGATTCTAGTAGAGGGTTGCCATTCTTTGTTAAATTTATTGATGACTTCTCTAGAAATGTTTGAGTTTATGTTCTGAAACACAAATCCAATGTATTTCCCATTTTGAAGTCTTGAAAGGCAATGGTTGAAAAACATAAAGGGCAGAAATTGAACATTCTTGAGATAGATAATGATGGAGAGTTTACTTATAGGGAATTTAATCATTACTGTGAGAATGAGGGGATAGTGACGCACAACACAACGGGCTATACACTAAAGAAGAATGGTGTGGTTGAACGTATGAACCAAATTCTTTTGGAAAGAGCCCATAATATGTTAAGTAATTCTTAGTTGGGTAAGGAGCTATGGACTGAAGCTGTCTCTACGGCTTGCTATTTAGTGAATCGATTTCCCTCTGCATTTATCAATTGTAAAATTCCAGAGGAAGTATATATGGAGTGGTCATGCAGTTAATTACTTGGAGATGCGGATATTTAGTTGTAATACTTACTCTTATGTACCGTCAGTTGAGAGAGATAAGCTAGAACAAATGGATAAGAAGTGTACTTTAGTAAACTATAGTGATGGGGTGAAATGATACAAATTGTATGATCATGTTTCACGGAAAATCATATTTAGTCAGGATGTCAAGTTTGATGAAGGTTTCTTATTTCGGAAGTATGAGCACACAGAATTGAAAAAATCAACGATTGATGTTGAACAAGATAAAAGTAAAATACTTGAAGAACCTAAGCCACAGATAGAGGTATATGATGGGGTGGAGTAACCACCTATTAGGAGAAATCCACTAAGGGATTGTAAGTTACCATTAAAATATAAGAATGACTCAAATGTTGCACTTACTCTCATTACAGATGAGGGGGATCCCTTTACTTTTTAGGAATTAAGTTCTAGAAGGCAGAGATGTAGAGAAGTGGATGACAATAATGCATGATAGGATTGTCTCTCTATACAAGAATGAAATATGGGAGCTGATGGAGCTGCCCGTTGGGTGGGAAGCGATTCGTTGCAAGTGAAATTATTGAAAGAAACTTAATAGATACAAGACCAAATTGCAAGTGAAAGGGTTATGCTCAAAAGGAAGGTGTTGACTTTGGTGAGATATTCGCATCACTGGTAAAACAAGTATCTATCAGATTTGTATTGGATTTGGTTGCCCAATACAATTTGGAACTGAAATAGTTAAATGTGGTGATTGCGTTCTACATGAGAATAAAAGAGAAGATCTATATAACGAAACCTAAAGGGGTTTGAAGTGCGGGAAAATGACAATTTAGTTTGTAGATTACAGAGGTCGTCGTATGGCCTAAAACAGTCACTCAGGTAGTGGTATAAGAAATTTTATTCTTTCATCTTGAGTCAATGTTTTATCAGAAGTGAATTTGATCATTGTGTTTACTTTAAAGCACTAAGTGACAGGAAATTCATTATTTTGGTGTTGTATGTTGATGATATGCTTATTTATTATTTTTTTTTTTTGAGAAAGATATATAATTTTCATTGACTTGCAACACACAAATATACAACTGACCTGATTCAGGAGGGTAACCACAAAAAAAACCGGACCTCTCCTATCATATGCTCTACATATCAACAGGAAAAAAACCAAAAAAACTCGAGACGCAGCGCGAAGACCCCCCCAGACCACTCGAGGAGAGCCCACCACACAAACCAAAAAAATAACAGTGACAGGATCGTGTAACACACACTTTATACACGAAATGATCTCATGGCCCCCAACCCAGTCCTGTCTAGGACGAGAAGTCCCCGCAGACGCCATGGGAGGGAGTTTGGATGCACATGGAAGGAAGCCACTTGGTTCTCACCGCCCATACGAGCCATGGCATCCGCTGGCCCGTTCCCCTCTTTGAAGGATGGGAAAAGGACACCAAACAACCCTTAAGAAGGGAAAGAATTCGCAAGACCCAAGGTCTCATAATCCATGAAATTCAGGATTTCTCGAGGATGAGGTTGAGGGCGAACTCGGAGTCCGATTCGACGACGATTTTCTTTAGACCCCTTAAAAGACAAAAATTGATACCATCATGCATAACCCTCACTTCCGTGATATTATTGGAGCACACCCCATAGCCTGAGGAGAAAGCGAAATTAGATGCCCATTATCTCCCCGACAAACACCCTCACCTCCAGACAAGCCCGGATTCCCTCTCGCTAATCCATCGACGTTCAGCTTTACTCACCCTACTGCCGGCTTACTTCATCTGATTATACGACATCTCATCGGTCTTTCCCTTGGAGGGGGAATTCCCAAGATTCGACTACACCTCTTAGCTCTTGAGTTGTCAACCGCATCCTTTTGAAGGATTAAATCAGTCCACCATTTTATTCGTGCAATGGATGAAGCTACCCTCATCTTACGGCCCTCATATTTTACTTCATTCCTAGCATGCCAAATTTTCTAGAAATGAGAATAGGGAGCAGGTACTTGATATTGGCTGGCACTCCATCAGAAGCCTCCGCAAGGCACCACTACAACATTCTCCCTTCCACGTTCTGATTGGGCATGATAGGTATTCTGCAACAGTAGCCAAAATGGGACCAAAGTGCAGTCGTGTGCTGGCCATGCAGGAACAGATGATCAATAGACTCGGCATTTGGCAAAGCTTGTTGAATGACACCTGAGCAGTAGATGCAGATGGACGCCAGCGAAATCCCTCTGGACTGAACCCGATCATCCACCGCGATTGCCCCATACAGCGGCCTCCAGCAGAAAATTAATATTTTTGGGGGAATATCCTTGTGCCACGGCCACTTGCTCCAACTGATGGCCTGAGAGGAAGCCCGACTCACCTTTCAAGCCGATTTTAATGTGAATCTACCTGACGGATCAAAAGGCCAGAATCATTCATCCTCGCCATCATCTGAGATCGCAAAGCCTCCATTAAAGATGCGAGCTAGGACCTGGTTCAGGAGGAAATTGAGGGCTGGCGACAGAGGGAGAGGACCTGCCGCACCTAAGAAATCTCTAAGCTTTAGACCCCTCATCTCAACAGGAATTGGGATGGAAACTAGCCGTAGAATAGGACCTAATCCAGTCCAATTTTCATCCCACAGATTTATGTCCCCTCGGCCCACCTTCCATTGGGCACTGTTTAGAATGAACGGAAAACGTTACCTGATTTTAGCCCATAAAGGAGAAGCTGACGCTGTAACTGACCGGGGAGTCCCCCCTCAGGTCCCTATGATTCTTGGCCCGCATCAGAGAAGCCCAGGGACTGACAATCTACCCAAACTTCACGTCCCATGCTATCTTCATCCTAAGTGCACTCATAACTTCTTTAAGATGTCTGATCCCAAGACCGCCTTCCTTAATAGGCTTAGTAATTCTATCCCAAGCAATCCAGTGTAGTTTGCTTTTGCTATCTGACCATCCCCAGAAAAAACTAAAAAAAAAAGACTTTCCAATCTTCCGATAACTTGCCCTGGTACATGCATAGCTAACATGGTATGGATGGGGATAGACCCCAGAACATGCTTAATAAGAGTCAATCTACCAGCTTGTGATAGAAACTTTGATTTCCACTTACTAACTCTTCGCTTGATCTTGTCTACCAGGAACTGGAAATCTGCTACCTTAGTTCTACCTCGTTGAAGAGGCACTCCCAGATACTTTATTCCTTCAGCTGCGATCGAAAAACCTAAATTATGTTCAATATTTCTAGCCCTCTCAGCTGGTAGCCCCTTAGGACTGAAAAAGCAGCTCTTCCTGCAGTTTATTTTTTGGTGCGATGCCTCTTGGTACTTTTCTAGGAAATGTTTGGCTGCCATAAGCGATCTACGAATTCCATTGAGAAAAAACAGAGTATCATCTGCAAAATGAAGGTGGGAGAGGGTGGGGCAGCCACGTTGAAGCTTGAATGGCTGAATTTTATTGGACGCCACCATACTTTTGAGACTTAAGGAAAAGACTTCTAAGGCGAGGATGAATAAGCTAAGCGATAGAGGGTCACCTTGGCGTAACCCTCTCGACGATTTGAAAAAACCTGATGCTTCTCCATTCACTAATACTGAGAACTAGTTATTGGCTCAACACTTCTACACAAGTTCGATCCATCTTTCACTAAAATTGAACTTGGAGAGGACTGATTTCAGGACATTTCAATCCACTCTATCGTACGCTATCTCAGCATCCAGCTTGATAATAATATTCCCCCCATGCACCTTCCTGTTAATGTCTCTCACCACCTCCTGAGCCAGTGCGATGTTGCTAGAGATATCCCTGCCTTGAACGAATGCCCCCCGCTCTTTAGAAATCAGCTTAGGCAAGATGTTAGCTAACCTTGTGGCAATAACTTTTACAAAGATCTTGTAGATAACATTGTAAAGGCTGATAGGCCTGAATTCTGAAAAGTTGGAGGCTGAAGGGCATTTGGGGATGAGGCAGATTAATGAAGCGGAGAAGGGTCTCGACATCTCTCCTCCTTCAAAGAAATTAACAGTTGCTTTGTAAATATCTACCCCCACCGTATCCCAACAGTCCATGAAAAACACCACTGAAAAACCATACGAGCCAGGGGCCCCATCTCTCGGGGACGAAAAGACCACCTCTTTAACTTCAAGGAAGGATGGAGTAGCCATAAGATGCAAATTGTCTTCAGCAGTGACTAGCAGGGGATATTTTGCGTGAACTCGGTCTGGCAAGAAGTATCTTCCATCGAGAAAAGCTCCTGAAAAAATCTCACCACTGCTGCCTTGATTTCATCTTGCGTGAAGAAAATAGTCCCGGCCGCATCCTAGATGGATGAGATTGTTGCACGTCTTGCTCTGTCTCTCGCCGAAGCATGGAAGAAACTTATATTTCTATCGCCTTCCGTTAACCAGGAATTTCTCGCCTTTTGTTTCCAATAAACTTCTTCCATCAGATGGAGATGGTCGATCCGCTGCTTGATGGCCACGCTTTGTTGGATGGAGGTATCATCGACTTTATCCTATAGCCGCGCATCAATTATCTCAAGATCTTCCTCCGCCCTTTGGATCTATTGGAAAATGTTGTGGAAAGTCACTTTGTTCCAGACCTTCAACAACTGCTCACATTTCTTCATCTTGAGCTGCATGTTGATCATAGGTAGGTGAGAGCATTCCCCCTCCCAGGCTCTCTTGATCAGCGGCTGAAATGAATCGTGAGGCGACCACATTCTTTGGAAGCGGAAAGGCTTCACCTTAGGCTAGAATTGGCTGGGGAAGGAAAGCAATAAAGGAGCGTGATCAGATTTATTTCTCGATAAATGCCGAACTTGGAAGGATGGAAAAACAACCCCCCAACTGTTATTGAAGAAAACTCTATCCAGCCTGGCCCAAACGCGCGCGGCCCCCTCTCTGTTGTTGCACCCAGTAAACTTATTGCCGGTATAACCTGCGTCCTGCAAAGATGAGGACTGGATTGCCTCAAAGAATTTAGTCGAGCTAGCTGTGTCTGCCATACGGGCTCCCAGCTTCTCATTCGCATTCAAGATTGTGTTAAAATCCCCTCCGACTGCCCACGACCCTTGAATGGAGCTGGCCAGATTAGAAATCTCCCTCCAAAGAACTCTCATTTGAATTCTGTTGCGACTAGCATAAATAATAGATATGTGGGTCGGCTCATTATGGACCTGCAAGGACAAGCTTAACGATAGCATTTGATTAGACGAACTAACCACAAATACATTCAGGAAATGGTGATGAAAAACTCAGACTTTACCCCCTTCCTCGTAGTTAGATAGCGAGGAGTGAAAGCTGAGCTTCAGCCCAAGGGCAACTCTTCTGTCTTCCCTCAACATTGGCTCCAGGATAGCAATAAAGCACGGGTTGCACTTCCTGGTAAGCTCCTTTAAAGCTCTCATGGTAGGCGTATTGCCCACCCTGCGAGCATTCCAAATGATGGCTCTATCCATCCATAACACACCCGGAGTTCACGGCCCTGCACTTAAGTTTTCTTAGTCTGCTAGTCCACATTCCTACTTCAATGTGCCTGCTAGTTTTCTTTGCTGTGGGTTTCCTGACCTTCCTTTTCTGAGTGGCATTTGGATCTAGGAAGGGCGTTCCTGTTTCAGTGTCCGCAGATGTTTTAATCTGGGGCTCTGCATCCATCTCTTCCATGTCCCTGAAAGGGACTAAATTCTGATCTAGCTTGTTAGTGGGCAACTTTTGGAAGAATGGTGAGAGATCTACTACCAGCTAGGGTCGAGTCTCTTCATCACTGGACAACACTTCTTGCTGCACTTGATTATTAGAAGCACCTCTCTCTAATTGAACTTTGAGCCAAGGAGGATCAATTCATCTGTTTGGATCATGGTGCTAGTTTAGTGGGGAAGCTCCAACAGATCTGGCTTTAATCCTGGTTGGGAACCTGGAGCATTTGACCGCTTTATGCAGAGAGGGAGGAATTATTGAGAGTGCTGCTTCAAACGGTTCATGCATCTGTTCTCTCCGCTGATCCTCACAAGCTATGTTGGGAACCTCCTTGGAAGGAATAACTGAGGCCAAAAAGGGAATGTCTGTGCCAACTTGGAATGGGATGGGAGCTAGTCGATCTGATATAGGAGGATCTATAGTTTCTGAATCCAAACAGTCAGGAGCAGAGCTGAGAACACCCCCTACAGTCTGTCTGTAAGAGTTAGAAAATTGAAAGGGCTCTGGAGCTAGAGCCAGGGGCCTCAGCAATCCACTATTAGAGACTTGTTGATGTCCATCTTTGGGTATCATAGGGCTAAATTCAATGAGGTTCTGGTACATTTGCCGGGTTTGTGTTGACATCGATCTAATGGGGATTACCTGGAGAGAGGAGCGGCAGGGTTCTGTGATTAGGAAGGGGGGATGGGTGTTGAAGTTGTTGGGATCAGGGCAGGTATTATTGGGTAATGCAGGCTAGGCATTAGAACAAACAGGTTTGGGGAGGAGCTGAGCAGGGGGCGAGGATAGGGTCTGTCTGGCATTTTCACAAACAGTAGGAGGGTCGGTAATAACAGGCAGTTGGGGAGTATGGAAGGATCTCATGACCCACTCCCTTGTTGATTGCGGAACTTAATTCTCCTAGTGTCTTCCACATTTGCTCCTTGTGGCTGAGTATCACAGGGAACTCTCGCCACAGCCTCTTCAAGTGAACCCACAATGGGGTAAACAATACCATTCACTCGAAGCGATCGAGATCGGTTGAATCAAGAGTCAGGGGCAGGAATTACCTTTACCCTGGCAAAAGCTTGAAAAATACCAAGGGAAGCCATACTATCAATTTCTTCCACTATACCAAACGTGCTCGCCAGCTTTTCAATAGCTGCTGGATACCACGCATGGGGAGGGATGCCTCGCAGACCGATCCAAACTCCTTGACTGATGGCCGGGGATATTGGTGACCAATGTTTTACTCTCAAAAGCCCCATATCCCGGATTAAAGTAGTGTTTGATTCCAGCACTGCCATTTTCTTCTTAGATTGAAATTTCAGAAGAAAATGGTTTGGTGCTAACCTTATGAAATCAACTAGAGACGTTGATAAATCAAACTTTCAAAACGTATCAATGAGCTGCAGAATTGAAATGGACTCATTCTTTGCCGTTGCAATGAGGGCTAGAGCGAGCGATTTGCTCAGACTATCGACCATCACCTGGTCTGTTTGCACTGTAACGGGGTCCTCTGGTTCTCCTGTAATGTGCCTTTGTTGAGCACTTGAAGGTGTTGAGTTTGAGGCTTTCTTCAGATTGTTCGCATAAGAGGGGGCCTTGAAATGGGTTGGGTGCGGTTTAGGTGGAAAGACTTGGGTCGGCCAGCTCTGTTTAGGTCTGGAAGGAGGTACCTGATGCTTGGCTCTTTGGATGGAAATAATACGGCCATCAACTCTTTTGTCGTTCAGGACGTTTGCTGCATTGAGGGTGTCCTGCTCGTAGATGAAGCAGATAAATGCAAATCCCCTAGATCTGTTGTAGCTGTGATCTCAGTGAATGTATACATCCGAGAGCTTACCATACTTCCCAAATATCCGATGAAGGTCATCCTCGGAGGTATCATACGTGAGGTTGGCTACAAAAATAGAGGTGGGCGGGTTTGAGGGAGACGAGAGATGGGAGGGGTTGGAATCCGGCAATTGGGCGTGCTTCTGCGGGCGATCTCTCTCCTCCATTTTTTACACACATCGGGCGTGCTTCCGCGGGCGTTCTCTCTCCTCAATCAAGACAATCTAATAATAGACTAAGACATCTCAGTAGTAAATTTGATATAAAAATGCACGAGTAACGTACTTGAAATTGACCAGATCTCTTATATTTTGTTTTATCTAATATACATCTCAATGACACTGATCCACTTTCTATTGAAAAGAAAGAAAAAAAGAAAAAAAGACTCAACCCTAATTTCAGTCATATGTTGGTGATATGCTTATTGCCAACCATAACATATATGAAATCAACATATTAAAGACTCAATTATGCATGACATTTGAAATGAAAGATCTGGAGACTGCAAAGAGGATTCTCGACATCGATATACATAGGGACAGAGAAAGGAACAGGCTATGGTTGTCTCAAGATAAATATTTTGAGAAAGTTTTAGTCAAATTTGGATTAAAAAAGGCTAAACCGAAATTAGCACACGACATATTGCTCACTTTTGGCTTTCTTTAGAGTTATATCTTACGTCTGATGAAGAAAAGATGTATATGTCTCGTGTGCCCTATTTGAGCGTGGTTGACAGTCTTATGTATGCCTTGGTCTGTATAAGATAGGATATTTCACATGCGATAGGAGTTATAAGCAGATATATGTCAAATCTTGACAAGCAGCATTGGGAAGCTGTAACATGGTTACTTCTTTACATACAAGGTATGATGGACTACGTCTTGGTTTTCAAAAATCCTGAGGAGAAACTTGTAGGCTATGTGGATTGCACAGGGAATGCGAATAACAAAGGATCGACTTTCGATTAGTCCTTTGTATTAGCAGGTGGAGCTATCGGTTGGTTGGTAAAGCTTCATTTTGTGGTTGCACTTTTCACAATTGAAACTGAATATAAGGTAGTGACAAAAGTATTCAAGGAAATTGTTTGGTTGAAAGGGATGATGAATGAGTTGGGGCTTCAACAGAAAATCATGCCTGTGCATTATGACAATGAGAGAACGATCAATTTAATAAAGAACTCAGTGTATCCTTCCCAGACTAAACACATTCATGTTCGTCATCATTTCATTCGGTCAATGCTAGAGGAATGAGGTGTCTCTCTTGAGAAGATTCACATGAGCGTGAAGCCGATGGATATGCAAAGAAGAAATGAAGATGGAATGCACACAAGAAGTGATGATGATCATGGTGTTAATATGAAGATGATTAAATATGGTGATAACAACTTGGTGTAGTGGATATGAAGGATTAAAGTCACGGTGGAGATTGTTGATTGATTGCCTTTAATATGGTACATATTTCTTTCTTGGGTCAACTAAAGGTCTAGTCGGGTCTACCGAAGCATGTTGTGAAATTTTCGGTTAACTAAAGGTCTAGTTGGGTTGATCGAAGTACGCTGTGAAGTTTTCAGTCCATCAAAGGTCTAATCGGGTCGACCGAAGCACGCTATGAAGTTTTCGATCAACCAAAGGTTCAGTTGGGTCTACCGAAGCATGTTGTGAAGTTTTCAGTCAACCAAAGGTCCAGTTGGGTTGACCGAAGCACGCTATGAAGTTTTTGGTCAACTGAAGGTCTAGTTGTTTCTAATTTTGTACATGAGTTATAAATAACCTTGTTAATATTGAATTAGGGTTAAGGGAAAATGTTTTGAGAACGCGAGAGAGCTTGAGAGCTAAGGGTTTTAAAGGAAGGAAACTAGAGTTTTCATCTATTGTAACTTTCTGATTATAGTGGATTTTTCGTCACTTTGTGCCTTTGTGCCTTTGTGCCGTGAGTTTTTTCCCATAAGGGTTTTCTATGTAAAATTTTTGTGTTCTCTGTGTGTGCTTGGATTAATTTTTTCTTTCTGTGTTACTTGTTTCATTCATATCTAAGGTTACTTCCGTGCCCATTAAGAGGTACTTACGCCCAACAAACTGTTCATCTTTCATACCACTAGTAGCAAGCCATGGTGCAAAAGATCAAACCGGTTGATTATTTTAATCCTTTTAAATTGGGCCATTTCTTACAAAAGTCTGTTATTTTTAGAGACATGAATGGGATGGTTAGCATCATCGAACCAAAGTGGTTCTAAAATCATTTGCAATCCGTGGTGGCGTGACAATCGAATGGATGTTTCAAGAAGATGACATGACCCATTTTGTTTCTTCACTCAATCTTGAGTCTCCATTTTCATGCTATTGATTAGACGGTTAGAGTCATCCGATTAATTAACATGAATTTTTTACACCATGATTTGCGGAACCATAGTAATTAACCAATACGATCTAACTCATGTTTAGCCATTCCACGCATCAATTAAAAGCTTTGGAAACATTGCTAACGTCTACAAGAAGGTGGGATTCTGACACTACGCCTGTATACATATACAAAGATTCATACACGCGTGTGGAGACCGCCTCACCAACCATGGTTGGAGTGTGTGCCGTCCACACAACACGGTGGGGCCTCACACACTAGTTGCTTGAACTTTTCATCTACAACTAGTTGCGTTTGACATATTTCACCAGCACCCATATGACTATGATCAGGAAAAGAGGAATACTAGTATATATGCAAGTCCCCACATAAAAGTTGCATGCAGTTCTCTCTTCCCGCTACATGTGACAAACAGTTTCTGATGGGGGCCGTTGATCTGGTGGGCCACATCGGGCTTATGCCAAAAAGTAGGAGTGATTGGAGACATTGATCTGGTACGTGGACCACATCGTGAATGGCTTATGCCAAAAAGATAGGAGTCATTGGAGACATTGGTCTGGACCATTTCGTGAACTGGCTTATGCAAAAAATAGGAGTGATTGGAGACATTGATCGGGTGGACCACATCGTGAATAGGCTTACACCGAAAAATAGGAGTGATTGGAGACATTGATCTGGTGGACCACATCATAAATGGGCTTATGCCAAAAGATGGGAGTCATTGGAGACATTGATCTGGTGGACCACATCGAAAACATGCTTAATTATACCGAAAAATATGAGTATTTGGAGACATTCCTTGAAAAAAAAATAAAAAAAATGAGTATTTGGAGACATTGATCTGGTGGACCACGTCATGAGCGGGCTTATGCCGAAAAATAGGAGTGATGTTGGAGACATTGATATGGTGGACCACGTCATGAACAGGTTTATGCTGAAAAATAGGAGTGATTAGAGACATTAATCTGGTGGACCACATCGTAAATGGACTAATGCAAAACATAGGAGTGATTGGAGACATTGATCAGGTGGACCACATCATGAATGGGCTGATGCCAAAAAAATAGGAGTGATTGGACAATCATGGTCCACCCACGTTATGATTTTTGATTGTAGATCTCTTCTTCGCTGGCTGTTCCTTTTATCTGGCCATTGATATTGTGACTACCACAATCCAACCCTCTTGATTTTGGGGCATAGACTACGTAGGTGGTGGTCCACTAGAACAACAATCCCGACCTACATGCATTTCACGTGCATGTGCAGGGAAATTTATAGAACTTTCATACAACCACCTGCATATTAATAAAGAAAGAAAAGAAAAGAAAAATCACCTGCGTATTAGCATTCCTTTCGGTTATTGTTTCTTGTACGTTAGGAGGCTGACAATATGGCAAGGCTGCGTTTGGATGCACCACAATTGCAATCGCCTCCCCTAGCATTTCATATCCAAGAAATAGTCTCCAAATTGCAATTGTATTACAAGCTTTGCTATAAAACACATACCGAGCTATAGCTACAATAGAGCTTTGCTAAGTTCACATGCCACCACATGTTCCAGCATGGCAGACACGTGAAGTATCCAAGCCATCCATCAGGTGGAGCTCACTTTGTAGATGATACTGCCCAAAGATAAAAGGTGGTCCATTTAATAGGTGAGCAATGATATTTGAAATGAGTCGATGTGGTAGAAAACTGCATCTGATATTTGCACCGTACATCTGATTCTTTGGATTGGGAATCTACATTGTGTACCCTTCAGATAGATGGCTTGGATATCACACCTGTCCACCATGCTAGTATATGCGGTGGCGTGTGCATTAGTTGACTTATACACAAGTGCGGGCTTTTTGATACACACGTGTGGGCTTAGCAAAGTTTTGCTTTAGGATATTTCGAGATTCTGCCTTTGGATATGGTGCGATCTTTCAATGCGATACAAAACGTTCGTAAGATGGGCTTCATCATGGATGGTGGATAACCAAAAAAATAAAAACTCTTGGGGGTGTTAGGCACTATGTAGCTTATTTCTTTATTCTAAAAATAAATAAATTTTTATTTTGAAAATAGATTGCTCAGTAAAGTTCTAATTTTACTATTATATATATATATATATATATATATATATATATATATATATATATATATATATATATATATATATATATATATATATAGCAAGAAAGCTCTTAAAAAAAATTAAGTAATAGACAGATCATGGGTAACAATGTCGAACTGCATGCAAATCTAGAACTCACAAAAATGTGTTGGTTTATTAAGACACCAGGATGGTGGTCATGGAAATTAGAATCCGCTAAGGAGTTTGTAACCACTCATCTACTGAATCAACTAGCTCTGAAAATAGATGGCGCTATAGCGCGTGACCCATACATAGCTATTGGGGCGATTGACATGTCATGATGAGTAGGAGAGTGCGGTGGCTGCTGCGAAACCATTGGCATAATCTAGGACAGAGCAGTCATGGTGCAGATCTTGGTGATAGTAACAAATATTCAAATGAGAACTTTAAAGGCCAAAGAGGAAAATGATTCTATGTGAACAAAACTTTTTTATTTTTTATTTGGAAAAAATCCTCAATGTGAACGAAACTTGAACATGAGTTAAGTACATCCTAAGAGACATGAAAAGTCTGTCAGAAAGCGTGCACCAAATGAACTTCGAAATGGAATCGGGTTAAAATTCTTTGATCGGGACGTGGTGGCTAATGTTAAAATTCTTTGACCGGGACATGGTGGCTAATGACAACATTAGGAAGTCTGGATACGTCGGCGCAAGCTTTGAGAAGAGTTTTAATTTCTTTTATGTTTAACAACCTACCCACCCTGGAAACGGCTCAATCTAAGGTGGGGTTTAGCAATTGGATGAGCACCGCACGTTGCGTGGTGTCCAATTCGCCCTTGATGACCCTTGAAAATTCGAAGGACTGAGTGCTTCTCACGCCTGGTTGTTCGTAACCACATCAGATCTCCAAGGTGAACAACCTATGGTTGATGGAACAATATAGGAATATGGATGGTCTTCTTAACCTTCATTTGAGAGTTTTTTTAAAGAAACGTGGAAAAATGAGCAAATCATATTACTGTGATAATATCATGATATTTTGATCTCGATAGTTTTTTCAGCTCTTGCAATTTTATTGTGAATTATAGCATTTTTAACCAAAAACCACATTTCAAATTAAAAAAAAAACCCACTTAGAAGTTATAATAATTCATTCTATAACCATATATTTAAAATTATTAAATTACAATAAATATTTTTAATAGTTTTAGTAAGAAATTTCCTCATAATATGGTGGAAAATGACAAAATGCGAAAATCTCTCAAGAAATTAGCACGCCAAGAAATTGCCGAGAATGAGATTTGTCACTAAGGAAATTATCACTACTAATGAAGCTAATTATCAATTGATCATTACCTCTCTATGAACTAAATATTGCAATCCATTTCAATCGTCCATCCAAACACAATCTAAGGTGTACCAACACCAATAAGCATACCTTTTTTTTTTTTTTTTCACCAATCAGCATACCTGTGGAAATACATGTTTGATACCTGATGGAACCCATATAGACGAAAACTTCATTAAAAAAATACTAACCTAATCAAGAAAATCCTTAAAATAGCTATTTTATGCTTAATGCAGACTATTTAAGGTTGCTTTAAAAGCTGTGTTTTTTGAATAACAAAACTCGAAGAAATTAAAGATGTTAATTGCACACAGCGAAGAATTGATAAGAAGGTGCACTAAACAGAGTTCCAGACAGATGTATACCCATCGACCACAAAAAAAACTCTCTCTCTCTCTCTCTCTCTCTCTCTCTCTCTCTCTCTCTCTCTCTCTCTCTCTCTCTCTCTCTCTCTCTCTCTCTCTCGTTCAAACAGCATTATCTAAAGGTGTCCATGAATTTAGAAGCAAGGAGTTGAATGGTAGACAAAAAGCTCTAATCCTTAGAAATTTTAAGCTTGTAGAGAGAGAGAGAGAGAGAGAGAGAGAGAGAGAGAGAGAGAGAGAGAGAGAGAGAGAGAGAGAGAGAGAGAGAGAGAGAGAGAGAGAGAGAGAGAGAGTATTGTTTATCAACAAGAAAACCCTAATCATAACCCTAGGAAATTTTAAGCTTGTAACTAGAAAACCCTAACCCTAACCCTTGGAAATTTTAAGCTCGTAACTTGAAAACCCTAACCCTTGGAAATTTTAAGCTCGTATATTGAGAGAGAGAGAGAGAGAGAGAGAGAGAGAGAGAGAGAGAGAGAGAACCCTAACCCTAATCCTAAAAAACAATTTGAGGAAAAAATTACCTTGAATCCAAACCAGGCCCAATCAAATCCGCCAATTTCTGCTCCACACCACATAAATCAGCCTCTCTTAAATCGCCAACCTGACCACAAAAATTTCCCGAATAGAAGTGAAAAATCAAAACCCTCACCAAACTTACACTCCAAGCACATAGCCAACTGAAAAATAAATAAATAAATAAATAAAATCGTACCTCACACTGGATGGTGTGAATCAACCCGTCCTCGACATTAGTTGAAACACAGCTAACAACATCAAGGCCTTCACCAACTAACACGGCGAGCATCTTCGGCAGTGGCGCTCCATCACATGGCCCACTGCTAATGACCACTTCCACTCCAGCCCAACAAGGCCGGACCACCACACAAGGGGAAGTCGAGCTTCCTTTCCCATGGAGCAAACTCGAACTGGACGATGACAACGTCACCCTTCTCAGCCCGTCTCGCTTCTCCGTCAGCTCCTTGATCTTCTTCTGCTGGTGCCTTATGTAATTGGCCGCTTCGTTCATGTGGTCAGAGATCGATCGCTTTCCCTGCAACATCAATAAAAGCCTCTTAAAATCCCTGCTAGTCCTACATGCTTGATATCCATGAAAAGTTCATCACCTGGGGCCCACACAAAACAGGCCCCAGCCCAAAATTCAAGGTAGTCCACTCATAGGTGGGCCGCTTCTGTGAGGAAATTGGATGGTTAGAGGAAATTTTGGGGCAAGGTCTAAACACAGCGGACCCGACCTGATGAATGATCCTGATTTCCCATTATATTTGATGAAAATTCTCAATCTCTATCATCTAAAAGAACACATAAGAGATGGAAGGGAAAGAGAAGAAGAGGAATTAAGGAAAGGTTTGCATGGTTTTGTTGCCTTGAGGTATTCGAGAGGGAGGAGCGAACGAAGAGAAGCATAGAGCATCGCCATCTCATGCCTGCGCTGCCTCTCAACATCTCGATGGACGATCTTCTTCTTCTTGCTGCTGCGGCTATCGTCATCGACATCAGCAACGGCAGCAGGAGCCGCCCCGGCGGGTAGTGCAACAGGCTTCCTTCGCTGGACTGTGTGGAGCTTGAAGGATTGATTCTGGTGGTCATCGATGACGGCCCCTGGAGGACCATGGATGAACATGTCTTGGAGAATCTGTTGCTGCTGCTGGTGGGGAATGGAGGTTTGAAAGCACAGCTCTTCTCCTTGCTGGAAATGGAAAGTGGGTGCCATGAAATTCATCCTTTCCAATATCTCTCTGCTTTCCAAGAACTACTGTTCGACGAAAACCTCTCTCTCTCTGTGAGTCCTTGGGTGATTGATAATTCAAGAAAAGTATATAAAGGGAGAGACAGGAAGAAGGTGCATGTTTTTTTTTTTTTTTTGAGAGCAAGATAGGTGTGCGTAAGTATTTTATTAAGAGTGTCAATCGAGTATTTATTGATCGAGTGTGCCCACCTGGATTCATTTTACGAAGATCTGAACCGTCCATCTGGTGGGAGATGCTTTGGATGGGTTAGTGTAAGAAATTTATGCTCTTTGGCTACAGTTGACCGTCAGGTTCTTGGCCTTCAATGGACGGTTGAAACTAAAGTTGGTCCACATTTTATTGGCTAATGTGAGGTGTAAGATGCGCGGCCATCTTGATATTATGACCGTGGCCCATCTACTGGCGGTACCCACAAAATGGACAGTCGAGATCATCCTAACATAGAGGAATATGGGCTTCATTTAGAGAGTAGAGACATATGATATACGGCAAGCGACTCACACAAGAAGGATTCCATTCGTTTGGTAGCAGCCATCCATCACACATGGACATGATCGACCAAATCGTGGGCCGCACACAAGATGGAACGTGGCCGATAATCACACTGCCTGAACAGCTCTAACCATCTAAATTTGCCCGGGCTATTTTCCTTCAACCATCCATTCTGTGGCCGCCAATCGGACGGCTAGGATGTTCTGATCAGATTGATCCTCGGTTCCCCAATGGGGCCCTCAATTTGAACGATCTCCATGACATGCATACTACAGGTCCAATGGTTGAGTAGCCACAATTTAATAACTTTTGCTGAACGCAATCCCGTACTACTCTCCCTGGATATCTCTGGTAGTAAGCAATGTGGGGTCCACCGTGATGTATGTGATATATATCACCACCGTCCATCCATTTTACCGGCTTGTTTTAGGACATGAGCCAAAAAATGAAGCAGATCCAAAGCTTAAGTGGACCAAAACCACAACGGCCATTAAAAACTTGACTGACTACAAAAGTTTTGGAATAGGTCGTTTACCTGGCAATAAAACATCATGGTGGGCCGGATCCTTACTCTTACTCGGTGGTAGACTCTCGGGAGTTTCAACACCCGGTCAAGGGTTCGAGTATCCATAGGTGGTGAAATTCCACTAGCGTGAGTGTGTGGGGGAGTTTGTGCGTGTGTAAATAAATAAATAAAAAAACCATCATGGTGGGCCCTTGGAAGGTTTGGTTTGCTCCATTTGAACTTTAGACTACAATTTTTTACTCTGGTAATAAAAAGAGCTGGTAAAACAGATGGATGGCTCGAATATAAAAATTATACATAACAGTGCTCTCCACAACTCCAGTTACCACAGATAGCCCTCGTGCCACTAAATGAAATCCACCCATACATCGAGTCAAACCATCGGTTGTCCATTGATTTAGATGGTGTGGCCTGCTTTATGAGTGGACCATCCTGATTTTTGTCCCAGTAAATCCTTATGCTATGTCCCACCTTTTTCACGGCTCGGATGTTCTACAAAATCGACACGTTGGTGGGAAATATTGTACTGGAAAGTTCACATACAACAGTTGTATTTGAACATTTCTGATATATTAATATACAAGCGACTGCGCGTTGTAGGTGCTGTGAGAGCTTAAAAGAAAGCACCGTAAAAATAAAAATAAAAATAAAAAGGTCGTTTTCCGGCGGTTTCTTGCCGCACCGAAATACGGTTTCATTCTAGAAATGAGGAATTATACGGTCCTCGGCCCAAGGATTTACCTGCTTTTTTTTTTTTTTTTTTTTTTTTTTTTTTTTCAGTTTTTACAAGTAGGGCCCACTTTCAGTGATCCAGATCATTTGGGTATGTTGGGTGGCTTCGTGGCTGGATTGTGATCCCAAACCTTACTGATCTTAACCATTTAATTTGTGACTTGAATAATGAACGGTTGAGAAGAGAAATACAGTGAGAGTAAACATTCAACTGATAAATCGGCCCAGGCTCTGTAGGGTCCACCGTATTGTATAAGTAAAATCCACTCCGTTCATCAGGTGAGAAATATCATTTCAAACGTATGTGCAGAAGATATAAGTTTATTAAAAAATTTATATGGGCCACAACAATGGCAATAATGAAAAATTACTCTCAAAACCGCTAAATTCACATAGCCTTAGTTTTCTGTAAGGCTGATGTGTATATGTTCTCTTCATCTTGATGAACTGCACCTGAGTAACTGATTTGACGAGATATATACGCCCCACACACAAATCTATGGTTGACATCTTATCTTTATTATTAAATGTTAAATGTGGTGTGGCCCATTTGAGTTGTGGATTTGACTGATTTTTCATCGTAGGGCATATCATGGAAAATTAAACTTGATAGACGGACTGGATTTTACACTTGGTGGACTCATGGACTTGGGTGCCAACAATCTACCTAAGACGAGTGGTCCAGATCACGACGACATGGCTCCTCTAGCATAAACAGAAACCTTATCCGGTGGATATCTTGGGATCGAGGATCATGTGAATACTCGATCGGATAATACAGGCATGATTTTGCTTGTATTCGTAATCTTTTTTTTTTTTTTTTTTTTTTGCTTGTATTCGTAATCATTGCATCAGATCTAAGGAGAGATAAAAGTTTGATTTTATCATGAAGATGGATCATGTCTGGCGATCCAAACCGCTGATACCTGGAGAGATGCACGGATGATGATGATGGCCGCCACCGATGTTTCCAGGACTTGGAGATCTTAAATGGCCCACAAAACAACGGCTTAGAAGACGGTTCAAACCTGTACTTGTTAACATTGAATCATCTAAGCAGTTTAGATAATTGGAACATGAACCTGATCAAACCAATATCTGTTAAGGTGGCGGAAGCAATGACGTCTCCAGTTTGAAGGCGGTTGAAGAAATGTCTCCCAACAGGAGATGTCTCTCCTCTATATGTGCTTACCGACATACAGATGTATGATCATGTGAACCTAATTTCATTAGGTTTTACGTCCGGTGGTGTTGTTTACATAACAAGAGCATGAATAGAGAATTGTATTCTTTAAGGTAAACCTTGATATTAATACAAGAGTTCTTATAAGTAGAAAAATAAGTTCTTAGAAGTAGAAAAATAACAGAGAAGTAAATTTTGTATTATTTATTTATTTATCTTGTTTTAGTAAAGAGGAAAGTTCCGGATATGTAAGTATATTGTTGAACCATGTAATTTCTGATGAAGTTTTCATTCTCAGGTTAGAGGAGATGTGGTGCGGTTTGGATGCCACAAACAGTGGAATCATCGCGCTGCTCGACCAGTCGAGAGAATTGCTCGACCGGTCGAGTGGTACTCGACTCAAAGTCTAGCGAGCAAATTGATTTGGAACTCCGTGGTGCTCGACTAGTCGAAGGAGGTGCTCGACCGGTTGAGTGGGCCGCTTGACTGGTCGAAGACCCTATTCGACCAGTCGAGGACCCTGCTCGATCAATCGAGGTTACGCAGATTCATGTTCGGATTTTGTGCGGACTGCGTAAATTTGAAGCGGTTTTCAAAGAAGTGCGGAAGCAAGTTGCCTAAACTATAAATAGGGGTACCTAGGGCTTTTTTAGATAATACAAGTGAGTTTCCTAAAGCTTTACAAGGGTTTGCTAAAGGGTTTAGGGCTATAAAATGTGTGTGTGTGTGTGAGAGAGAGAGAGAGAGAGAGAGAGAGAGAGAGAGAGAGAGAGAGAGGAAGGGAGGTTAGAGAGAGAGAGCTTGTGGAAGGGAGGTTCTGCTCGTAGAGGCGATCTACTTCGCAGGCAACGTCTCAACGCTTCTACGTCTTCGTGATCGGTGAGATCTCTTCGTTTTTCTTTATTCTCTTATTGTTTATCCACTCCTGCGTGAGTAAAGAAGGTTTGATCTAAGCGGTGTGTGCTTGTGATCGGTTATAACGTTCTACTTTATAGTGGTTTGTTGCTTTGGACTAGGTCCCGTGGTTTTTACCTCTTTGAGGGTTTTTCACATAAAAATCTCTTGTGTCGTATGTTTGTGCTTTGATTTATTTCATTGCTTTATTATCCCATAATTCTAGTATATTTGGGAGGCTAGATCCTAAGGTTTTGTGCAACGGCCCCCCAACAAAGTGGTATTAGAGCGTTCAGGTTGGTTGAACGGAGTGGGATTAGTTTTGAATTATGGAAGGTAGCTCATCAAGGATGATCAGTCTCAATGGTTCTAGCTAGACCATATGGAAGGCTAAGATTGAGGACTTGCTTTATTGTAAGGACTTGTATGCTCCAATCTTAGGCATATCAGCAAAAACAAAGGATATGACAGATGATGATTGGAAGAAATTGGACTGGAAGGCAGTGAATTTTATTAGACAATGGTTGGACGATTTCTTATTCCACCATGTGTCTACGGAGACCTCAACCGCTAGCCTATGGCTGAAATTGCAAGGGCTGTATGAGAGGAAGACAGCCGACAATAAGATTTTTCTGATAAGACGACTTGTGAATCTCAAGTTCAAAGACGGTGGTTCTATGGTTGAGCACATGAATGAGGTCAGCAATATATTGAACTAGCTCTCCGCTATAAAGATGGTCCTGGACGACGAATTACAGGCTTTGTTATTGCTTAGCTCATTTCCTGATAGTTGGGAGACATTGGTGGTGTCTCTGAGTAATTACGCGCCAAATGAAAAGGTGTTCATGGAACAGGTGACTAGCTGTCTCTTCAATGAGGAGACAAGAAGGAAGTCTCAGGGGTCTACTCAACAAGATGCCCTTGTGATACAAGTTCGAGGGAGAGGAAAGAACAGAAAGGATGGGAAGGCCCGAGATAAATCAAGAGGCAAGTCGCGTACCAGGAAGGATGTTGAATGTTGTAATTGTTGTAAAAAGGGTCACTACAAGCATGAATGTCGTAATAAGAAGAACGACAAGAAATGAAAAGGAAAGGAGAAGGAAGATGAATCAGATTTTACTACAGTTGCTTTAGATGGTGACGTTGTAGTTATTCTTTCAGCAGATCATGATGTTTGTCTCACGGCTACGAGTCAGGATACCGACTAGGTGACAGACTCAGAAGCCTCGTTTCATACGACTCCACACAACGATTTCTTTACAAGTTACAAGTCAGGTGACTATGGGATCGTGAAGATGGGAAATTCTGACATATCGAAGATCGTAGGGGTCAGTGATATTTATGTGAAGACCGATGCGGGCTGCACATTGGTTCTTAGGGATGTGAGGCGTATCCCAGACCTTCGCCTTAACTTGATGTCGACGGGAAGGTTGGATAATGATGGTTATAAAAGCCATTTTGCTGGTGGGTGCTGGAAGCTCATCAAGGGTTTGTTGATCACAGCTAGAGGAAAGAAGTGTTATACCCTTTACAAGGTAAGTGTCGGTGTGTGCAAGGGTAGGTTGAACACAGTGAAAGATTCAACTATTAACATGTGACATATGTGTCTAGGCCACATGAGTGAAAAATAGCTTCAGGTATTAGCGAGGAAGCGGCTCCTTGTAGACGTGACAGGTATACCTCGTAAAACCTGTATTAATTGTTTATCAGAGAAATATCATAGAGTTTCATTTGTTAAATCTGCTTCTCATGTTAATAGAGCGTATGCATTAGATTTGGTTTATTCTGATGTTTGTGGTCCTATGAGGACAAAAACCTTGGGTGGGAAATTGTATTTTGTCACTTTATAGATGATGCATCTAGGAGGGTTTGGGTTTATACTTTAAAATTCAAGGACGAGGTCTTTGGTGTGTTTAAATTATTTCATACTATAGTTGAGAGAGAGAGACAGGTAGATCATTGAAGTGTATTCACACTGACAATGGTGGTGAATACATCGGTGACTTTCATGAGTATTGTAAGTCCTTGGGTATGTGGTATGAACAGATGGTTCCTAAGGCCCCCCAGCATAATAGTGTGGCTGAACGAATGAATTGCACCATTGTTGAGAGAATCAGATGCATGTTTTACCATGCGAAGTTGCCCAAGACGTTCTGGGGAGAAGTAATACACACGACAGTGTATTTAATAAATAGGTCTCCATTAAACCCGTTGAATGGAGAAGTACCCGAGAGGTGTGGACTGGAAAAGATCCTTCGTACAGTCATCTCAGGGTGTTTGGATGCTTGGCATCCGTTCACGTACCAAAGGATGAGAGGTCCAAGCTCGATATGAAGATTAGGCAGTGTGTGTTCTTGGGGTACGGTGATGAAAAGTTCGGTTACAAATTGTGGGATCCGACCGAGAAGAAGCTCGTCAGGAGCAGAGATGTGGTATTCTTTGAAGATCAGTGTATAGAAGACATTGGTAAGCCAGAGAAGAACCAACCTAGTTTAGGTGAGCTAGAGGATATGGATCCAGTTGTTCCTCCCGTGGTGCCTGATGACGGGGGAGTACAATAAGGCACAGAGGACAAGAGAGTTTTTATAGAAGATGGACCAGGGGAGTAGCCCCCGCTTGATTTACCTGTTGAACCATAGGTGAAGAGGTCATCTAGGGACAAACAACCGTCCAAGAGGTACTGTCGCATGAGTACATTATGCTCACTGATGGGGGAGAGCCAAAAGACTATTCTGAGGCTTTAGCCGACAGCATAAGGGGGAGTGGTTAAAAGCTATGAAAGAGGAGATGAAATTCTTGCATAAGAACTATACCTATGATATGGTGAAATGGATACTGCGGTATCTAAGAGGCTTATCTAGGTTGAGCCTATGCTATGGTGATAGAAAACCTGCCTTAGAGGGTTACACAGATGCAGATATGGCAAGTGACATAGACTCCAAGAAGTATACATCGGGGTTCATGTTCAGGTTTGTAGGGGGAGAAGAGGCCGAGTACATCGAAGTCAAGGGCAAAGAGCATATGATGTGTAGGCTGAGGAAGAGCTTGTATGGGCTGAAAGAAGCTCCACGACAATGGTACAAGAAGTTCTACTCGTTTATGTTGAAGCAGGGGTATGATAGAACGGAGTCGAATCACTATGTGTTCATGTGCAAGCTCTCAGATGACAGATTCCTCCGGAGTCGAAAAGGGAGAGATTTGATGGAGTTTTCCTCCTCAGGTTAGAGGAGATGTGGTGCGGTTCGGATGCCACAAACAGTGGAATCATCACGCTACTTGACCAGTCGAGAGCATTGCTCGACCGTTCGAGTGGGCCACTCGACCAGTCGAGTGGTGCTCGACTTAAAGTCCAGCGAACAAATTGATCTGGAACTCCGTGGTGCTCGACTAGTCGAGGGAGGTGCTTGATCGGCCGAGTGGCATTCGAGGACCTTGTTCGACCAGTCGAGGTTACGCAGATTCATGTCTGAATTTTGTGTAGACTGTGTAAATTTGAGGCTGTTTTCAAAGATGTGCGGAAGCAAGTTGCCTAAACTATAAATAGGGGTACTTAGGGCTTTTCTAGGTAATTCAAGAGAGTTTTCTAAAACTTTACAAGGGTTTGCTAAAGGGTTTAGGGCTATAAAAGGTGAGAGAGAGAGAGAGAGAGAGAGAGAGAGAGAGAGAGAGAGAGGAAGCTTGTGGAAGGGAGGTTCTGCTCGTAGAGGTGATCTACTTCGTAGTCAACGTCTCAGCGCTTCTACGTCCTCGTGATCGGTGAGATCTCTCCGTTTTTCTTTATTCTCTTATTGTTTATCAACTCCTGCATGAGTGAAGAAGGTTTGATCCAAGCAGTTTGTGCTTGTTGTCGGTTGTAATGTTCTACTTTATAGTGGATTGTTGCTTTGGACTAGGTCTCGTGGTTTTTACCTCTTTGAGGGTTTTCCACGTAAAAATCTCGTGTCGTGTGGTTTGTGCTTTGATTTATTTCATTGCTTTATTATCTCATAATTCTGGTATATTTGGGAAGCTAGATCCTAAGGTTTTGTGCAACGGCCCCCAACAATTTCTCTATGCCTTTTGTATCTTTTTCAACTTTTGGTTCTTTTTTTGGCTATTTTTCTTTTGCAGTTTTGTATTGCTTGCATTGATTGTGGGTAAGTGTTTTTGCAATGATTGATATTCGAGTTAATGGTCAAGAAACCTTTTAGCATAAGATCGGCATTGATGTTCATACTGTAATTGTGTTTTAAATGATCAAATCGAGTTTTATCAAATTCGAGGTATTGAAGTTTGATAGATCCAATTACTCATTGTGAAAACTGAAGATAAAGGCAATGTTTGGTAAAAAGTAGGTTGTGCAATTGCAAGAGAAGTAGAAGAAAGAAACAAAGAATATCACTATTGCATAGATGAAGAATTTGAAAATAAGCATTAGACATTCTTCAAGATCATTTTTAGAAGAAATAAGGAAATAGAAAAGAATAAAAGTCCTTAGATATGGAAGATGAGGCGTTGGAAAAAAAAATAGCTATGATGGATTTTTTTTTTTCTTTCTTACACTACATTATTTGGTTTTGTTTAATGTATTTAATCAAACCATTGCTAAAGGTTTGTGGGATAAATTGCGAAACTTATATGAAAAAAATCAATATAAAATAAAAATCTTCCTCCAATGATAGTTGTATACTTGACGATAAAGAGCCTATTTGTTAAATTTGAACTCGGAAGCCTGAATATGAAATCTGAATATAAAGTCTAAAATTTAAGTATTGAATATGAAACAACTTGTTTATTAACAAACATTTGAAATGTCTGAAATATATTAATTTGTCACATTTGCCCTTCTCTTCCCAAGAAATGATCATGATTGAATTCCTACCACTAAAAACTTCATAGATATGCCACTGGAATGTTTACTTGTCATCCAACCTGTTGAGGACATAAACACCTAGACGAAGAGATCACACAAATATCATCTTAATCCAAATCTGTGTGGCCCATAAGAAATTTTTAATAGTCAATTACTACTGTATTTTATGCTATGATCCATCTGAGATTAATTTGGATCTGCTTGAATTTTTAAATCATGCCCTTAAAATGAGCTTTCAATACGGATGGGCAGCATAGATGTAGTCGCATGCATCATGGTGGGCCCCACGATCAGGGGTCTCACCCACCTCCGTGGATCGAAGGACGCGGATTACCTGCTGAGAATGCCAAAGTGGGGGGTGCGTGGGGGTGTGAGTGCGTGTGTGAAAAACAAGCCCATAGCTACTAGATGATGCTATGTGGTCCCCCCATGATGTATGTGTTTTATCCATGCAGTACATCCATTTTTCCAAATCATTTCAAGGAATGATCCCAAAAATAAGGAAGATCCAAATCTCATGTGGACCACACCACAAGGAAACGATGGTGATTAAATGCCCACCATTAAAAGCTTCTTGGGACTTCAAAAGTTTTAGATGAAGCTGATATTTGTGTTTTCCATTCGTCCTAGTCTATGTGACCTAATCAACAGGTTGGATGGTAAATAAACGTTATCCTGAACCTTATGAAGTTTTTAATGGTGGGTATTCAATTATCACTGTTTTCTTGTGCTGTGGTCCACTTGAGACTTGGATATGTCTTATTATTGGGCTCATACCATAAAATGATATATAAAGATGGATGGACGATGTGGATAAAACACATATATCATGGCGGGCCCACAGAGCACAGTGGGATAGCCATCGCGCTCGTGGCAGCGTTAGTAGGCAATCCGAGTTAAATCCGGGATCCAGCAATTTCGCGAGGCAAATCCAGGAAATGAATTGCGTGTGTGCTCGGTGGTGGGTTGACACCATCAAGTTCTGTGGGCCCCATCATGATATATGTGTTGCATCCACACCGTACATCCATTTGGCTACATCACTTTAGTTCATGAGCTAAAAAATGAGCCATATCCAAAGCTTGAGTTGGCCACTAAATAGAAAGCAATAGGGATAATGATTTCTATCGTTGAAACCTCCGTAAGACCCACCATAATGTTTATTTGTTATCCAACTGTGTTCATGACGTCACACAATACGAATGAAGGGAAAAAAACAATATCATATTGATTCAAAACTTCTGAAACAATATCATATTGATTCAAAACTTCTGTGCCCCAGAGAATTTTTCAATGGTAGACGTTTAATCCCCCTTGCTTTCTGTGGTGTGGTCCATTTGAACTTTGGATCTTCCTCGTTTTTGAGCCCACGCCTTAGAAATATCTTGTAAAATGGGTTGACATTATGGATACAATCCAGATATCATGGTGGGGCCCACAGAATTGGATAACGTCAACACACTTAGTAGGTCGGTGGTTTGCAACACACCAAGCAATATTCCAAGCGGGGATTGGGTACTACCCCACCAGGAGCTACCGAGATGTGGACGATCTTGTTAGGGGTTTTGTGGGGCCCACCGTGATGTATATAACTTCTTGGGGCCATGGAAGGGTCTAATCAAGCTGATATTTGTGTTTTCCCTTCATCCAGGTTTTTGTAACTTTACGGAGAGGTTAGATGGCAAACAAACCTCAGTGTACCCTAAGAAGGTTTCAATTGTAAGTGTTCAATTCCTACTACTTTCTGTGGTGTGGTCCACTTGAGCTTTGGATGTCCCTCATTTTTAGGCTTACGTTCTAGAATCATCTGGAGAAGTTTATGGATGGTGTTGATCTAATACACATTATGGTGGGGCTAGAGAAGTTTCACACGTTAAAAGTTGGGTAGTGTGTTAGGGAGAGAACATCTCCATGGCAATGTGCATAGGGGCAATTTTGAAAGCAAAAAATTTTGTTTTAGAATAATTTGCTGAGCACATTCTATATTCACAGTTAAGCAATTCTATATTCACAGTTAAGCATGACCTCGGTGGCTCAAAAAATTCGGCAAAAATTACAGAGCGCTTTCAATGTTCGGCGTTAGTAAACAACACTTAACACCAAGAACTTTCATTAAATAAATTTTTTTTCCAGTGTTAACAAAGACCCTAAGTGTCCTCTTTGCAAAAACACTTGAATGTGTTTAATGACCTAATTAGCATATTGACAACAACCAATACGAAGATTGATGATAAAGAAAATTGCGCTTTTGCTTTGTTCCATGATATATTCATGATATGGTTTAATTATGAATCTCAATAATGGCCTATATCTCAATGTGGAGTTGGTCATGTTTATGTTGTTTGTCGGGGAGTTCCCCATAAAAACACATGAGAGATCTTTTAATAATACTAGGATGGTCAAAGAAAATCTAATGAGAGAGTACTAGTGGGAGAGATTAGACGAGATATGATCCAAAAGAGCACAAAATATGAAAGTATTGGAATTGTAAAAAGAATAACTAAGAATTTTTTTTTTATAAATTTAGAAAAATTTCAATCCTAATTCATTTGATTAAACATCGAATTTAAAAGTTTTTCAAGTAAACTTAGTTGAGAAATATGATTAATTTAATGATGGGGAAGTGCTATCATTTGTGGATCCATAAGAGAATATGAACCATCAATGAATCTTAGATTCAAGCACTTCATTCCATATAACACCACACAAAAATTATTTTTACCTATATCAGTTATATAATGGTGACACAATTTATAAGGTGATGATAACACATGAAAAATTATGGGGATTGGAGATGTTACAATTATTTTCTTTGATGATATCATGTGTATAACTTTAGGTGTGCGATACATACCAGAAGTTGTGCTTCTTCCCTCTTCGCTCTTTTGTTTTCTCTATAACCTTTCTGAAGTTGTGCTTCTTCCCTCATCCCTGGATTTTCATAGGGGGGAGCTTCCTCTATGTGGGCCCTGGTTGGTTGTTATTGAGTCGGGCTACTCATCCCGAGTTGATCCGCTGGGTGTAGACCTTGGTTGCTGCTTGTTACCTCCAAAAGCTCTTTATCTCTGGATGATGCTATGTTCCTACTCATTTCCTCCTGATTCTCAGAAGTTATCGATTGTTGTGCTTCTTCCGGCCCCTTATTTGCTGAATCATGGAAAAAAATATGGAGATAGGTCGACTACTATCTCTAACCTATTGTTGACAGTCCTTCTCTCTATTGCTTGGGTCGAGGGGAGGGTCCTCTTCCCCCCTGAGATTGGAACAATTGTTGTGTTCCAGTTGGGGGCCACCTCTCTGGCCATGTTGTTGTCTTGTGGCATCAGAGGAGAGCACCCAACTGATCTGGACCTACCTTGAATGTTCTAGCCTTTGACCACTTCCCAGGGTCTATGTTCTGCTAGCAATGCTTGAGTGGTTATCTTCTGAATTTGATGTTGTTCCATAGGGGCTTAAGCCCCTGAACTCTTAGAATGGGGATCTCTTCTATGTTCTGAGGGATGTGGAGGCCTGATTTCAAACTTTGAAGCGGGGTGATCAATGTTTTCCCCTGATGTAGTAGTCCTGAGGTTGCCTGGGTTATACAGTGGGTCCTAGTGTGGCCGCCTTATTTTATCTCTCTCCCTTTGCATCTCCACTCGTGGTTGCAAGAGATTACATGGATTTTTTATAGGGCTCATGTCTGATCTGCACCTGTTTGGCCTCCTTTTGACAGTTGGTGAAGAAATATCGTTAAGTATAGTGGCCTCAACATTTTCTCGAACATTTGGAGTGCTGTCTATCTTTTCCACAGCAGCATTAAGACAAACTAGTGGAGGGCAGTCCATCCTTTGTTCTGAGTGTGGGATGAACCTCCTGTCAACCCATTCTCTCGTGCTCTTTGAGGCTTCATCTAGCCTACCCTTGAGCTTGTGGTCATGATCGGACGCCCCTTTCGATGAGGATGCTTCTATCTCGGCATAAACTGGGAAGACCTTATCATCGACCACTAGTTTCAGGACCTTCTTCATATTCACCCTGGGTGTAATTTGACCCCGATCTTGGTGTACACCTAGAATAAACCATACCTGCTACTCGTATCTATCTAAACTGCCTTATCAAAGTAATTACCCAAATCCAGGATAACTGCCTCTGGCTAGGCATGGGCCGAGATTTCAAACAGGCGAATCCAGGTTCCCTCTTCTCCTTCGGTTGCACTTAGGGACCATGAGTACACTATCTCGAGCCCCATTAGTAGATGTAAGGAGGAATCTTCCTTGAAATCCCTGAGATCCTTCTTTGTCTTAAGGACTATTAGGAAGTGAACTGGGGATAGTCTCGCCACATCTATAGCCGATGTCGCAAAGCTAGATGCCCTGATAGAAGATGCCAGACACAAAATCGAGATTTATTTGTTTGAAGCTATACCCACCAATCCTAGCTACAATTACTTGAGTCTATTGGCGACCACCTCCAGATCTGTAACAGTGGTGATTCCTTCCTTGAGCCCCTTTGACATTCATTCTCTATTTTGATGTAGCTGACCCAGTCCCTCATTTCGGACCACCCTTGCAAAGGATCTGGGCTGTGATCGAGTTTGTTGGGGTGATGGGGCTTGAGATTGGATCATTTTGTGTTGAATGTATGAGTTAGGTTTCGCGTCTCTTACCGTAACAAGTCTGCCATCTATTCTTTGTCCATCTAGTATGCCCATGGTCGCTCTCCCTTCATTCTCATACAGGAATATGACGAACGCATAACCTCTCAGGAGCTTAGAGTCTGGGAAGAATGGGATGAATGTATCGATAACTTTCCCATATCTCTGGAAGATTTTTATTAGATCCTCTTGCATGCAGTCGAAGGGGAGGGTTCCAATAAAGAGACTAAAACCTACTTCCTTAGTTCCGCTTTCCAGTGCCTGTGCAGTTCTTGATCTCTTCGATGATCTCCCTCTCCTTTCCCACCTCTCCCATTCTGTTTTCTAGGATGTACCTGCCCTGGATGGGGCCCTGTCTCCACCTCATGTCGGTGTAGGCATTTCCCTCCTTATCATTTCCCTCCTTATGGGATATTGGTGTTGATGATGATCTTGTTTCAATCTCCCCTTTGTTAATTACGTGAAAAAACCTAACATAGACCATGTCTGGTCCATACCAATCACATACCAAAACAACACAAAATATTATATGTCAAATATAAATGATTTACAACTCGACACACTAAAACATGTAACACTTACAATACTCCCCCATAATTGCTTCCCTTACTTCACAATTCCTACAACAACAAACAAACCCTGCAAAATAAAATTTATTGTTTTGTTGGAACTTGATATTTCTCTCCCTTGTTGTCAGCATTCGACAAAGAGTTAGTTTCAATAAATATACCAATAAAAACATAGCATGGAACTACTCTAGAAGTCATAAATTTACCAATTACAAGGCACATACTAATAGGGGTTAAAGGTTGCATATTATCATTAAAAATATGGAGCATGCTAAGTATGATTATTTAAAGGATGTACTAATTAAAAATGAGAATGGCTAATCATAGGTATGGTCATTTTAGAACGAAATTATGTATGTGGGGGTGGGGGAAACCATCTCAATATCTCATTCCTTTCTATGTCTAACCAAATGCTATCTCTGAAAATTTATATGTAGAACCCTTGGGATCCAATCCTGCTATATATAGTGTATGCTCAATGTAGAAGAATCCTAAGGAAGTCGCTGTGGGAAGAAATAACAACAATTACCAGAAGCTCGCAAGGTCCATGGGCAGTGTGCGGTGATTTCAACGCAGTGGCGGAAGCTTCAGAAAGAATGAGCAACAAGAATCCCGATATTGCTAGCTCTGCAGAATTTGAAACAATCAACAACTCGGGTCTCCTAGACGTAGGTTTCTTGGGGAACAAATTTACCTAGAGTAATAACCAGGCGGGCAACGCAGGTGTTTGGGCCAGACTGGATAGGGTGCTATTCAATGCAGATTGGGCCAAACTATTCCTGTGCTTCAGGGTGGAGTACCTACCCCGAGTCAGCTTCGACCACTCTTCATTATTGCTGGTCTTCCTTAGACAGTCTCCCATTTTGGCCAAGTGTTGAGGGTCAAATATTGTATATTAGACCCCAATTATTACCTGAATTTACGACCATGAAAATGTTTAAAGGCCCATTTAAATCGTGTTTGTGTTGCAGGGTGAATTTACGATCATGTGTCTGAAAAGGATGCTAAGCGCGTGGATTTAATGCTCTGATGTCACCAAAGGCAAGGGATGGACTTCAGGGAACCAAGATCGACGAGTTTACACACCGGAGATCCGCGAAAATCAATAAACTGAAGTTCAAGTGGCTCGAAATTGGTCCAAAATGCAAGATCACGGGGTTCCCACCATCTGTTCGGCCCGAAACTTCATACACGGCCTGAGGACCTTAAATTAACCGTACACGTAAATTTTCAACCATTGGATTCCTCTAGAAGTGGCTCGACAGACAAATCAGCTCCTTGAATCCTTAAGTAGGGCCCGCCTTCTACCTGGATATGCTTCATTTTTTGTTCCAACGCTTAAAATGATATGAAAAAGTGGACGGATGGAGCAGATTTCAAACAAACATCTCAGTGGACCCCACGTGGAGGTGCATGTACACCATGCACACGAGGGGTGCCTCCCACCGAACGCATAAAGTCGGGTCAGCAGGCGCTGACCTGATCTCCTTCTTAGAACGAGATTTCCCATTTTTCACTCCGCAACAAGGACTTGCTGCATCTCTTTGTGGGCCACCATCTGAATCCATCCGTCCGATCTGGACCGTTCATTCATCTCTTGGGGCGGTGAAAACCCATGCCTATGTGGAATAATTGTAATAGATCACGAAAATTGGGTTTTAGCCTTTCAAACGCAACCTGGACGGTGGTCTAAAAAGCTCAGTGGGCCACACCGAAAATTAATAAAATCTCACTTTTTCCAGACAGTTTTTCGCCAGGAATTCAATGTACGATGTAGATTTCTCAGATGATTTGAATTGTGGGCCCCGCCAGCAGCTCAGCGGAAGGAATTTGTTGCTGCGAACTGAGCCACCGACTCGTTGCAGTGGGCCACCATCTTGATTCGAAGTCTCGATCCAGACCATCCATTGAATTCCCACAAGCCCTATTACCAAGGCCTAGGTGACAAAACTCTAAAGAACAGCGATAATGGGTTTCCAGCCATTCAAACACAGAACGAATGGCCGCAAGAAAGATTCTTTGGGCTGCACCAAAACTGATCCAAATCAGACCATCTCAGACCAAATTTTCGAGGTAAATCTGGTGGATGGCTTAGATTTTGCAAATGACGAGGTAAGTGGGTCCCATAGAGAGTCCAGAGCAGATCGTTTCAGGCTCTGTTCGCAGTCCGGACACTGTCCGTGATTTGCGGGCAGTTGTGGGCCACCATCATAAGCCATCTCATCGATCCAAACCGTCCATCGTGTAGGGCACTCAAAAACGTCCCAGGGGACATTCTCCTTTTCAACAGAAAGTGATGGAAGACGAGAGTATCTGTCGGTGTTTTCGGTGCAAAAACTGTACGCGTAACTGTGTAGCTTTTTCCAGAAACGGAAACTCCTGCTTCGAATTGCACTGCGAAAGTCTCCACCGACTCTCCCTCTATCGCCCTTGGTAGCTATAAAACAGAGAGGGAGAGAGAGAGAGAGGGAGACAGAGAGAGAGAGGGGGAGGAAGGGAAGCTCGGCTTTGACGTGAAGCACCAGAGAAGTTTGTTTTTTTTTTATTTATTTTTCTTTTTCTTTTCTTTTCTGTTGAGATTAGCCTGATCATCACCATGTTTATGAGCGGCTAAACCTCTTAGCTAGGGCTAAGAGGTGAAGCTTGTAGCGTGATGGGAGGATTTATACTTGTGCCTTTTATTTAGACTGAATTAATTTTTATTTAATTTTATTAAGGGAATGTTTTTAGTCTTTAATGGTTTGTTGTGACTGAAATTACAATGGGTCTGCGATGGCTTTGAGCATGTTCTTTTCCTTTTATGTTTATGACGTCAGGAAGCCCTGTTGTTCACCATCGTCTCCTGGGCATGGTCGGATGACGGTACCCTTTCTTAACCTTCATGGCATGTTGATTGGTTAGTAATTAGTTTAATTCTGTTGTTTACTTTGTCTCCTGGGCATGGTTTGGTGATGAAATCCATTCTAATTCATATACCTCTCATCTCTTGAAAACTATATCAATGGCAGTTCAGTTAATTTCCCTGATTTTTAATCCAGGCATAAATTCTCCCTGATCACTACAAGTGGATCCTCTGAATCCCTAGTTTCCTACCTCTAAATTTTCTATACGTTTTAGATAATTATTCCACAATTATTCTCTAAATTTCAGATTTCATCTTAGTCTAGTTCTAGTCCTAGTTAGTTTCAGATTGCGTACAGGTTTCAGTCCCTGTGGGTTCGACCTCGGTCTCACCGAGTTTATTACTACATCACAACCCTATACTTGGGGAGTGAACACCAAGCCATTTAGGTTTCAGAGGATGTGGATGCTACATGACTCATTCCTCCAGGAGGTAAAAGATGCCTGGGAAGGAGAGCTCTTGATGCAACCCATGCTTAATGTCGAAGTGAAACTAAAGAAAAGTTAAACATGCTATAAAAGTTTGGAATAAGGTATTCTGCAATGTGTTTCAACAAGTTAAACTGACAACAGAATCTTTGGATCATATTTAGAATTGAATGTAGAACTTAGAAGGCGAGGACTTACACCGGGAGTTCTCCATAGCCAAGCAACAACTAGCCCGTATGGAGCTCATGGAAGAAGTCTATTGGAAGCAGAAAGCTAGGAACACCTGGCTGGGAGAGGAGGATAAAAACACAAAGTTCTTCCACTCTTCGACAAATGAAAGGCTTAGGAGAATTGAAATCAGTTCGATAGAAGTAGAGGCGGGCCATATGGCAACAAACCAAGATACCATCAAAGCAGAATCGGTGAAATTCTTCGAAGCTCTATTCAAGTCGGAGGACACCATGTAAGTGGTAGATCTCACTCTTTCTATTCCTCATCTTCTCACAACTTAGGACAATGAGAGTTTAGGAGCCCCCTCCATCCTTGAGGTCCATCATGCTGTCTGTGCTATTCCAAAGGATGGGGTGCGCCAGGTCTGGATGATTTTTTAGGGGCATTTTTTGCAAGTTGCTAGCATATTGTGGGGCATGATCTGCATAAGGCGGCGGTGTACCTGTTTGAAGGAGGAATCCTCCCAAGTGCATTCGCATCATCCCTTATATACTTAGCCCTAAAATCCTCAGCCGCAACCATGTTTTCTGACTTTCGCCTAATCAGCCTCTGCAATTGTATTTATAAAGTCTTCTCGAAGATCCTAGCATCTAGATTAAGCAAACTGCTGCCAAAGCTTAGATCTCCCGAGTAAGGAGCGTTCATCTAAGGTTGCTCTATATCTGAAAATATTGTTCTTGCATAGGAGATGGTTAGGAAAATCAATAAAAAGGTTCGTGGGGGTAATATAGTGCTCAAGCTAGACATGGAAAAGGCCTATGATAGGGTAGAATGAGGATTCCTTAAGCAGGTCCTGAGGAGTTTCGAGTTTAGCAACAAATGGATAAGTTGGATGGAAAATTACTAGGGTAATAATTGGGTTTTCGTGCTCATTAACGGAGAAGCGGCAAGCTACTTCAAGTCCTCGGGAGGACTTCGTTAGGGTGACTCGCTTTCTCCTGGTTTATTCATTCTGGCAGCGAAAGCCTTCAACAGGGGATTTAAGTCGCTGGTGGAATGAAGTTTCTGTCAGTGTTGCAAACTTCGGCAAGGATGCCCGATGATCACCCATCTTCTTTACGCTGATGACGCCCTCTTGTTTCTAAACGGGGGACGAGCATCTCTCTAGGTAGTGATAGACTTCCTGGATTCTTTCCAAGTAGGAACTAGGCAGAAGGTTAACTACAATAAGAGCTCCTTCCTCTGCTCCGACAAGTTACCAACAAGTAGGGTCAGAAGTATAGAATGCCTTCTGGGGATCACGAGGTCCAGATCAGGGGCTTACTACTTAGGAGTTTTGATTGCAAGGGGAAGAGTGAAACAATTGGATTACCAATTTCTGCTCGACAAGATAGAGAAATGGATCAACAGTTGCAATTCAAGATATCTGTTGCAAGCGAGAAGGGCTATGTTAATTTGGTGCATACTGAGAAGCATCCCAATTCATGTCATGGCGTCCTCACATATCCCGATTCAAGTTCTAGTGGCGTTGGAGAAGAGATTTGCTAACTTCTTTTGGGGGTGGGCTGAAGGTAAAAGGAAGCTTTATTTGATCTGTTGGAGGAAAATCTCAAAACCGAGAAGCGAAGGTGGATTGGGGATCAGAAATTTGAAAGAGGTAATGAAGGCCCTCTGATATAAAATGACTTGGACTGCAAAGTTCAGTGATGGAGTAAGCTCATGGGTAGCGCTAACGAGAGCAAAACAAAATTTCGGTGGATGAAAGAGTCCAATCTAAAGGGATCATGATGGTATCTAGGTGCGTCTGCTTCGAGGTGCCCAGGATTAGTGGCCCTCTATCTAATCATTGAAGCACCTTTTCCTCTAAGGTAACCTAGTAGAGAAAATTTGGCATCGCTTTGGAACAATTTTTAGGATTCCTCTCATGTAGGACCAAAGAGTGGAAGGGAGGTTGAATTAGTGGTGGCGTGCTCCACCCCCCAGAGGCAGTATTACCATCCTGTGTAAGTTCATCCCCATCCTGGTTCTTGGGGAGATCTGGCACACCAGAAATGCGATCAAATTTGATTAGAAAAGTATCTCGGATGCAGCTACAATTGCTCACATGCAGTGATGGATCAACACGCTGAGTATAGGCATGTAGGTGCCCAGACCTCGATCCATGGCCCGCGAGCTGACTCTGAGGGTGCTGGGTGTGGCGGCCTATATTCCTCAGAGGGTGTAGATCGAGATAGTGAAGTTGGTTAAGCCACCAATAGGCTGGGCAAAATTGAACATAGATAGGTTGGCCAGAGGAAACCCAGGTTTATCTGGAGGAGGTGAAATTTGTAGAGGGGCAAGGAAAATTTCATATTCACATTCTCGGCGGATAAAGAGTCGGTTCCAACAACAGAGCAGAGCTACGTGCGGTTTGTGAAAGTCTTACTCTTCGCCTAAAACTAGGGTTGACCATGGTAGAGGTGGAATCTGACTCTAAGTTTGTGGTAGACCTGCTTATCGGTAAGTCCTAATTGGCTTGGTGCTGGAGGTACTAGTTAACTAGGATTGGAAAGCTGAAGCAAAGAAGGTAGATTACTTTTGGCCATGTTCTGAGAGAAGGGAATGCTTTGGCAGATGGAATGGCCTGCCTGGGAAGTGAGCTTCAGAACATTTCCCTTATCAAGCAGGTTTTGAACCTCCCTCAGATTCGAGGTCTGATTTTGCTAGATAAAGTAGGGCTGGCTTTCATTAGGAAATCCCCAATGCGTTCTTAAGCTAGGTCTCATAGATAAGCTGTTGAATATAGGCATTATGATAGGCTTCCTTAGGGTCTTTTCTCATGGGGGAAGCCCAATATGTCTAGGGTAGTGCATATCATTATACGTGAAATGAAATTATCAGTTTTTTTTTAACACAAAAAAACAAAGGGGGAGATTGTTGGTGCAATGATTTGTGCATCTTATTTGTCAACACTGTGAGTTCCTTTGTCATATACTTGGTTGAACTTTTGAAAGTTGAAGACACAAGAGAACAAGAGTATTAAGGAGCAAAGAACATGTAAATAAGGTGCCTTGGTATCCCTAACTATTAACCCAAAATAACGCTCGAATATCTAGATGATCTTAGGTTAATAGGTAAACTGTGTTGATCATCCCATAGCCTTATAAACCTAATTGGAACATAATAAGTAAGGCTAAAAGAAGTGCAAAGCTATTGTGAAAACATATTCAATAAACAACGGTTTTTTAGCGTTGCTTGATCCCATCGAGTAGACCTCGAGGGGTTTTCGGTGACATTAAAGATCTCATCGATGGCATCAAATAGGTAAGTTAGATATATCCAGCAAGAATTGATTATTTTATCTAATTTTCTTGATAGCATCAAAGTCTCCTTCATTGGCATCAAAGGGTTACCTCGATGGCATCGAAGACCACTCGATGGCATCGAATAGCTAAGTCGGATATGACTAGCAAGAATTAATCATTTTATCTGATTTTCTTGATGACTTCAAAGTACATTGATTTCAGACATGCTATGTCAAGAACCTTCCTTGCAGAACTCGGATCTTTCATCTCGAATGTCCTTGATAGCTGAGTCTTCAGCACATTATTTTCAGATATGATATGACTAGCGATTAACATGTCATCAATATACAATACTAGGATGATAAATTTGTTATCACTCAGTATCTTGTAATAGACGCAGTGATCATATTTACTCATGGTGAACTTCTGACTCAACATGAAAGAATCAATTGTTTTGTACCACTGCCTAGGCAACTATTTCAGGCCGTACAACGACATCTTTAACTTGCAAACATTGTTCTCTGCTCCTTTTATTTTGAATCCTTCTGGTTACTTCATGTAGATTTGCTCTTCCAATTCTTCATGCAGGAAGGCAGTCTTCATATTGATGTTTTATTTAAACCAACACGATTTAAATGATTTTTAAACTCGCAAGTATACGAATCAGATGTAGATACGGTACGTATTGCGAGATCGTTCCCACGAGGACTGGTTGTCACAATTCAAATCTATGACTCTCCTTAACTAATCCAACAAATAAAGGAATAAACTACTAAGCACAATTCTAAAATAAAACAATTAAGAACAGGGAAGAAAATTCAATCAGAGAGAGAGCACTAGGACTTTCGAATCCACCCCTAATTATCCTAACCCTTGTTTTGTCTGTTGATTCACCTTGATCTAGATTGATACCACTTATTAGAGAAAGCACAGTCTGTGTCCTTAATCGGGCATACTGTAATGTCTAATTCCTTTAAGCAATGCCATGAATAACATATTCCATGTCCTTGGTGGGTACATGGAATGTACATTCATTAAAGCATCCCTGTTTCTTCCTCTATAGTAAACCTGTTCTTGATCAGACCCAAGCACCTGTAATAAGCATCCAAACAACATCCATATATATACTTTGATCAAGTTCATAGATGGAGAAGTATGGAATTTAAACCAATCAAGCCCACTTAGAGAAAGAAACAAATTAATTAATATTCAAAGTAAACCAACCAATACAAGAACTAATCAAATTAGGGGTTTCATCTCACCTTAGAGATTAGTGACCCATAAAATCCATAAAAGAGATGGATAAATAAAATTCATAAAAAACGGAACACCAAACCAAACGATCTCCTCTCTTTTCTTTCTTCTCTTTCTTCTCTCCCGGCTCTGGATCTCGAATTCCCTAGTTCTCAATGCCTTTCCCACGTCCAAAACTCCCCTTTTATATAGGGATGGTGAGGTCGGTGGCAGAGTCGTGAGCGACTTTCACTCGGAGTACCAATTTTCGCAGCCGTGATCGGTGGGCCCCACAGAGGTATTTTCTAAAAAATCCACCTCGTCCATTGGATTCAGGATGAAATTTCAGTCAAGAATGGGTGGTTTTGAACGTCCATTGACGTGGCCCACAAAAAAAAATACAAAAAGATCAGTTTTGAACGTCGCCGGGCAGCCCTTTTGTGGCCTCTGTACCGCACACGTGTGTACGTATGAGAGTGAACTATCAGCATGTTTTTGTAGTATTCATGGCCCTCTACACGATGGACGGATCAGATCTTCCGGAAGGTTGACGAGTGGGGCCCACAAACAGCCGCAAAACGGACAGCGTCCGTGCGTTACGCGGACGCCAAACGAAGACTGTGATGATGGTGGGTCCCACTTTGATAATTATTTCAATAATCTACTCCGTCCATTGCATAGAGGAGGAAAAAACGGTTGGGAATGCAGATTTACGCCTTTTGTTGATGAGGTCCACCTGACTTTCTGCCCGACCGTTCGTTTGTATTTGAACGGTTGAGATCCCAAAAAATCTTCGTTTATTCTGATTTCGTCAGCTAGGTGGTGGTTATGGTGGCCCCAGGAAGTGGATGGACGGTTTGGATTGTCCATTTGGACAATGCGTGGGGTCCACAACCACGAACCGGCGGTTCGCTGTTGCGAACGCTGGAACGGCGCTGCCGTTTTCGAAGACGAGATGGGTTAGCCGTCCGCTGACCGTCTTGGGTGATCCGGTGTGGCGCGGCTACACATGCACTCTATGCACACGCCACACATACAAGGCCCACTGTGATTTTCTTTAGAAATCTAATCCGACCATCTGTTTTATCTTGGCCTATAATGAATTAGGACCAAATTTGAGGCAAATCCAGATGCCAGGTGGGCCTGAAATCAACGGTTTATGGGCTGATTTGTCAGTTGGGACACTTCTATTGTGATCCGACGGCTGAAATTTGAAACGTACGGTTAATTTATGTCCCTAATCCCATGTATAAGGTTTCGAACTGATTGGATGGCGGGAACCGTGTGATCTTGCATTCTGGACCCTTTTCGAGCCCCTTTATCGTGCTTTCCTCAGATCCTAGGCGTGTAAAATCTTCACTATTAGTTTTCTAGAGTCCATCCTGTGCTCTGGTAATTTTGGAGCGCCAAATCCATGTTTTTAACATCAATTTTCAATTAACGCTCCTGATTTCATCCTGTAATAAAAACACGATTAAAACACTCCATTAAACCTTATCATGTACATAAAATTAGGCAATTACTGGGGTCTGAGATGCAATATTCGACCCTCATCACAACCCCCAACCAGCATTTTGCTAGTCCCGAGCAAAACATGCAAAAAATAATTTCAGAAATAAAAGATAATTCCTGTAAACTCAAGTGACTTGTGAATAGATAGCTGAGATGTGAAAATTCTAAGATTTATGATCGGTGTGTGGAATTTTTCTCTTGGAATCAAGCTTACAGTAAACTTCATAATCAGGTTCAAAATATTAATCCATCAATTAGAACATTCCTAAATATTGAGTTCCACGAGTGTAAAGTATAATCTCGACTTACAATCAGTAAGAGATCCAATTGTCAATTTCATGATATCATTAGTAATTCGTGACAATCAAAACTTGAAACCAACACTTATCTCACAGATTAACTTTTCATCTTACCAGCCTTAGATATTCTTTATGAGCAGTAACGCAAATGAGGGGAATCAAATGAGGGGAATCAAATTCTCACCTATAGGGAGCAAACCTATGGTGGAAACTTGTCGCTTAACTTTGTTTTCATGTCAACTATGAGGAATCGAATCTTCATCTATAGGGAGCAAACCTATGATGACGATTATGCGACTAACTCTTTCAATTCTTCTTTATAAACTGACGCTAAAAATTTTATTTTTCAGGCTGGTTCCTTTCATGCCTAATGATTACCAAGTTACCATTTAATATCGAACTGAAAACTTAATGTGTAAGTGAGATCTGATATGGGAAATCGTAGAAATCATGGCTCAATCAATGTTTACACCTTCTAATCATGGATTAACAATTCAAAATTGACTGTGAAATCAAGCAGATGGCTGAATCCAAGAGTCATAAGTTACCAATCACGTATCTTATAATGTTAGAATCACAATTATCCTTCAAAATCACTTAGAATTCAATAGAAATTCCAGAAAAAATTTTAAAATTTTCACAAATTTTGCTCAAGACCGAGAAAATACTGATTAGGTAACCTAATCTCCCACCCCCAACCTAAAATCTACATTTTTCTCAATGTAAAAGAAATAAGCAAGTAATGCACATGGGACAATGAGAGTAAAAGAGGAATGAGGGAAAGATAGTACCTGGATGGAGAATCAAGAAGCTTTCTAAAAAATTTCAACGTAAAACAGGTTAGCTCAAGAGAGAAATCAACATAAGTAAAAATAACAAAAAAGAAAAACAAAAGAAGACCCTACCTATACCACTTTCGCAGGTGCTCTCGATTGCATTTAGCGCATGCAACAAGCCTTTAAACCCCTAGGTTACCCCTAGTGGACGAGTTATAGTCTCGTGAGGGTTTGTAGTAATGTTACCCACAAACATTGAAATAACTAAGAAAAAGTAATACAAGAAAGCAAAAGGCTGGGTTGCCTCCCAGGAGCGCTAAGTTTAACGTCTTCAGCCAGACAAGAACGGACCATGAATGAAATAATCTTTATAACTAGGGTTCGCCAAAGAATTTACCTCAATACCTTGATTAACCGATCCCAGACAAGTGATGTGAGTTCCCATGAGCTGTGCTATCTGCAAGGAGGTAACTGACACTGTCGTAAATAATTTAAGAACTTTTGCTCGCACGACTTCTTCCATGTGAGGATCATGCTTCCTTTGCATTTCACACGACATTTCCACAGCATGATCCCTACATAGTGGGGCATACTCCCTGTATTTCCACTATCTTCCGTTCTATTATTGCCTTATATGCTCTAAGAAAATTAATCAGCCTGCTCGCCTTTGTCTTCTCAAAGTTTGAAACTGTGCTGTCAGGAGGCGTCTCAGAGGGATGAAGAGGTTCCACTTTCGCTCTCCATTTTTCAGTCTCCAATATAGGAGTAGAGTCGAGCAGTGCATTGACTTCGTGGATGGGACTATCGATGTCAAAGTCCATGCCAGATTGTGCTAAGCAGGTCTCAAGAGGATCTTCAAAAGATGTACGGAAGGAGTCCTACACTAGACTCTCGATCATGTCCACTTCAGATATGTCATCCAAATCTGCGGATTGTTGTCCTACATTAAAAACATTGAGTTTAATATTCATGTTACCAAAGGACAATTTCATAACTCCATTCCGGCAATTTATAATAGCATTAGATGTGGCCAAAAATGGGCGACCCAAGATGACTGGGATCTGACTATGAAGATTTTGGACAGGCTGAGTATCAATAACTATAAAATCCACTGGAAAATAAAATTTATCAACCTGGATTAACACATCTTCGATAACACCCCGGGGCACTTTGACAGATCTATCAGCTAGTTATAATGTTACCTTAGTCGGTTTCAACTCGCCAAGTCCTAACTACTCATAAACCGAATATGGTAACAAATTGACGCTCGCCCCTAAATCAAGTAATGCCTTCCCGATCTTATGATCTCCTATGCCGCAAGAAATGGTGGGAGCTCCTGGATCCCTAAATTTAGGAGGAGTGTTATGTTGAATCATGGAGCTGAGTACGCTCCGCAATGAAGACCTTCCTATGAACATTCTGCTTACGCTTTTGAGTGCATAAATCTTTCAGAAACTTAGCGTAAGCAGGGACTTGTTTGATAGCGTCAAGCAACGGGATGTTGACTTGCACTTTTTGAAACACATCCAAGATTTCATCAAAGTTATTTCTTTTCTTTATTGGTGCCAGACGTTGAGGAAAGGGTGCTTTGGGCACGTAAGGTGGCACATTAATGGCTCTTGGAGAGTCAGAGAGCTTTTGGACTTTAGATGCATTGGTATGACTCTCTCGCTTCATCTTGATCTTCTGTTTTAGAATTTGATTCATCCCAGCATCTCTATTCTCATTGTCAATCTGCTTGCCCGACACGAGGGTAGTGATCGATTTGTCCCTGTTCATGATATTGCCCTTGGTTGGAATTAGAGCCAATCTCATACTCCCTTTGGGTTAGCCTCAGGTTGGCTAGGGAACTTGCCTTCTCTCTCTCACTTAATGTGGCAGCTAGTTGACCCATTTGTATTTCCAGCTTAGCAATGGATTGTGCATTTGCATGTAAGCTTTGCTGGTTAGCCAATAAGGTTTGTTGGGTATCTTTTTGGAATTGGAGAGAACTCTGCATGAAAAGATGAAGTGTATCCTCAAGAGATGGTTTCCTTGATTGTGTAGGCAGTTATTGATATTGTGGAAACTGTTGAAGTTGTTGACTGCCAACTTGGAGGTGTGGTTGCATGGGAGGATTTTCAGATGGTCCTCCTTGTTGTGGTCCTTTAGCCCAAGAAAAATTTGGATGTCTAGCCCACCCTGGGTTGTATGTGTTTGAGTAAGGATCATTCCCAGGTTTTTGAAACGTGTTCATAGCATGAACTTGTTCAGAGAGAAGTTCTGGAGATCTTTTGCACTGATGGACAAGACCCAGGCGGACTAGAACATGTGGCACATGCCTCCACTTGAGCCATTTGTGGAGGTCCATTATTTAATACCGTAGCATCAACTTTCTTTGTCAGGTTATCAAGCTTGGCGCACGCCTACTGACACGACTCCTATCTCATATATACCACCTCTCTTTTGTGGTTGGGGACTTCTATCACCTCTATTTGAATAGTCCCATTGCTGGGAATTTTCGCACAAGGTTTCAAAGAAGTTCCACGCTTCGACTTCACTTTTGGTCATAAATGACCCTCCACTGGTGGCATCAACCATGCGACGGTTCACGTGGTGTCGACCAGTCATAGAAGTATTGAACTTGTTGCCACTTCTCAAAACCATGGTGAGGACATTTAAGAAGCAAGTCCTTCCATCTTTCCCAACATTCATGAAAGTGCTCGCCCTCTTTTTGTGTGAAGTTAGTAATTTCTCTATGGAGGGCATTGGTTTTGTGAACGGGGAAGAACTTGTTTAAGAACTTCTTAGACAGTTGGTCCCATGTAGTGATAGATCCAACTTCTAGAGAATTCAACCATGCTTTCGCCTTATCCTTCAAAGAAAAAGGAAACAGACGTAGGCGGATCGAATCGTCTGAGAAGTTTTGGAACTTAAAAGTGGAGCAAATGTCTAGGAATTCTTTCACATGATGATATGGGTCCTCCTTGTCCAATCCATAAAAGGATGGCAACAATTGTATGACTCCAGGTTTCAGTTCAAAGTGTGCTGCCAACATGATGTTTTATTTAAACCAACACGATTTAAATGATTTTTAAACTCGCAAGTATACGAATCAGATGTAGATATGGTACGTATTACGAGATCGTTCCCACGAGGACTGGTTGTCACAATTCAAATCTATGACTCTCCTTAACTAATCCAACAAATAAAGGAATAAACTACTAAGTACAATTCTAAAAAAAAAATAATTAAGAACAGGGAAGAAAATTCAATCAGAGAGAGAGCACTAGGACTTTCGAATCCACCCCTAATTATCCTAACCCTTGTTTTGTCTGTTGATTCACCTTGATCTAGATTGATACCACTTATTAGAGAAAGTACAATCTGTGTCCTTAATCGGGTATACAGAATGTCTAATTCCTTTAAGCAATGCCATGAATAACATATTCCATGTCCTTGGTCGGGTACATGGAATGTACATTCATTAAAGCATCCTATTTCTTCCTCTATAGAAACTCCGTTTCTTGATCAGACCCAAGCACCTGTAATAAGCATCCAAACAACATCCATATATATACTTTGATCAAGTTCATAGATGGAGAAGTATGGAATTTAAACCAATCAAGCCCACTTAGAGAAAGAAACAAATTAATTAATATTCAAAGTAAATCAACCAATACAAGAACTAATCAAATTAAGGGTTTCATCTCAGCCCTAGTTGAGAGATTAGTGACCCATAAAATCCATAAAAAGAGATGGATAAATAAAATTCATAAAAAAATGGAACACCAAACCAAACGATCTCCCTCTCTTCTTTCTTCTCTTTCTTCTCTCCTGGCCGCTGGATCTCAATTCCCTAGTTCTCAATGCCTTTCCCACGTCCAAAACTCCCCTTTTATAGCGCTGGATGGCTGGGGTCGGTGGCAGAGTCGTAAACGGACTCGGAGTACCAATTTTCACAGCCGTGATCGGTGGGCCCCACAGAGGTATTTTCTAAAAAATCCACCCCGTCCATTGGATTCAGGACGAAATTTCAGTCAAGAATGGGTGGTTTTGAACATCCATTGACGCAGCCCACAGAAGAAAATACAAAAAGATCAGTTTTGAACGTCGCCAGGCAGCCCTTTTGTGGCCTCTGTACCGCACACGTGTGTATGCATGGGAGTGAACTATCAGCATGTTTTTGTAGTATTCATGGCCCTCTACACGATGGACGAATCAGATCTTCCGGAAGGTTGACGAGTGGGGCCCACAAACAGCCACAAAACGGACAGCGTCCGTGCGTTACGCGGACACCAAACGAAGACTATGATGATGGTGGGTCCCACTTTGATAATTATTTCAATAATCTACTCCGTCCATTGCATAGAGGAGAAAAAAATGGTTGGGAATGCAGATTTACGCCTTTTGTTGATGAGATCCACCTGACTTTCTGCCCGACCGTTCGTTTGTATTTGAACGGTTGAGATCCCAAAAAACCTTCGTTTATTCCGATTTCGTCAGCTAGGTGGTGGTTATGGTGGCCCCAGGAAGTGGATGGACGGTTTGGATTGTCCATTTGGACAATGCGTGGGGTCCACAACCACGGCCTGGTTGTTCGCCCGCTTCATGACGCCGAACGGCGCCATTTCAAAAGACGAGACGGCCGGCCGTCCGTCCGACCGTCTTGGTGATCCGGTGTGGCGCGGCTACACATGTGCTCCATGCACACGCCACACATACAAGGCCCACTGTGATGTTCTTTAAAAATCTGATCCGACCATCTATTTTATCTTGGCCTATAATGAATTAGGACCAAATTTGAGGCAAATCCAGATGTCAGGTGGGCCTGAAATCAACGGTTTATGGGCTGATTTGTCAGTTGGGACACTTCTATTGTGATCTAACGGCTGAAATTTGAAACGTACGGTTAATTTATGTCCCTAATCCCATGTATAAGGTTTCGAACTGATTGGATGGCGGGAACCGTGTGATCTTGCATTCTGGACCCTTTTCGGGCCCCTTTGTCGTGCTTTCCTCAGATCCTAGGCGTGTAAAATCTTCACTATTAGTTTTCTAGAGTTCATCCTGTGCTCTGGTAATTTTGGAGCACCAAATCCATGTTTTTAACATCAATTTTTAATTAACGCTCCTGATTTCATCATGTAATAAAAACACGATTAAAACACTCCATTAAACCTTATCATGTACATAAAATTAGGCAATTACTGGGGTCTGAGATGCAATATTCGACCCTCATCACATATCCATTTGTTCCAGCTCGAGATTGTATTGGGCAACCAATGTCAACAAGAATTTGATAGTTACTTGCTTCACAACCAGTGCGAATATCTCATTGAAGTCGACGCCTTCCCTCTGAGCATATTCCTTCGCTACCAACCTTGCCTTGTACCTATCCTATTTATTCTTGAAGATCCACTTGCACTTGATCACTTTTTGGCCAACAGAATGCTCCACCAGTTCCCACGTCTCGTTTTTGTACAAGGAGTTCATCTCATCGTCCATCGCAGCTTTCCACTTTTCTGCATTAACCTCATCAAGAGCCTCCTGAAAAGTAGAAGGATTCCCCTTATCAAAAGCTTCCTGTATCTCGCTGGTAACTTGTGATCCCGTGGCAGATTCCTTCTCGTAGGTAGCTGCTCCAGCTATTCTTGTACCTCTATCAGTGTATCTGTCTCAGCCTGAGTATTACCTGTGTCAACCTGAATGTCCACAACCAACCTTTTCGATTCCTCTTGCTCATTTTTATAGAATAAGGACCCTTCGTTGAATTTGACGTCATAGTTAATGATGATTTTTTATATGATCTGGTCATTTATCCCATACCCCCTCACACCACTATAGCTGACAAAGATATACTTTTGGCTATTTCGTCTAGCTTATTTGTAACGCCTTAAAATTCCAAGGCCCGAGTCTTTGCTCGCCCTGGGAATTCTGGCGTTAATATCATTCACATGTCAATCATGAGAATGAAATTTACTATTTATTATTATTTCATTTAAAAGGAAAAGTTCAATGAATCATTAAATGCTCTCTCAAATGGGAGCTTATTACATAATAATCAAGTTACAGCGGAAACGTAAATAAAGTTAAGTCATGAAATGTAACGCCCTGAAAATTGGGGGTCGAGTGGGAGCCCAACTCTCGAGTTCCAACAGTTCATTTATGCAATATAAATAATGATGATTAAATGTTGTCTATATTAGTGCCTTAAACATGAATGAGATTATACCAAATCAGCATATCATACTCCAGAGACAGTTAAATTGCGTAAGCAGAAGTCTGTGATAGATATATAAAATCTATAAACTATCGTAAGTCCCCAGAGTGTGAATATGTTACTAGGTTAAATATATACATGTATACTCCAAAACTGAACGAAATGAATATACATGGGTGTTCCAAAAGTGCAAAATGATAAGTGTAATGACTTCTAATCAGTATCCCTGAAATCCCGTCGATCAGAACATGGTCTACATAGACTTGCCTGATAGCTGCATATAGGAGAACTCCTCATCATCATAAAAGTCTGGCTCCACTTCGTAAGCATCGCCATCATCTGTAACTACAACAGGGTCTAGTTGGTGTTTAAAGCACCATCCCAGGACGTGCGAGTGAGTGATCAACTCAGTGGAGCTATAAAGTAAAGGTTAACATGTTATCAATTCAGTCAAGCAGTAATGATAAAGCAGTAAAACACTCATGTCCTAAATACTCTTGTTAATGCAGGGATGATATGCGATAATGATGTATGCCCTCACCTGCACTCCTTCTGCGACATCATCTCACTATCGCGGCATGCAACACTCCCACTATGCTCAACTCTAATACCAAAGGCATATACAATGTGGTGCATGTGCGTGATTTGCCAAGTTCTTAATTAGTCTTATTTATACAGCAAGTTGGGAAGCTAAGGTACCTCCCTTATATCATTTTCCAAATAATGATCCATCTAGGGTCGTCAATCCTAGCTAATCTCATACGATAGCAGTTCTAGGTCACCATCAGCGTAGGCCTAGCTTATACTCGAAGTAACTACGGAAAGGCTCATCGCCTTAGCATAGTCCTAATGTATACTCGAGGTTACTACGGGCTCATCACCTGATCCTAGGCCGACAGTTCGAATACAATATCCCATACCACCATATTTGGCTCACGAGTTTGGTTTGTTCACTGGTCACTACGAGGAAGCTCGTCTCCCCAACGTAGGCCGACAGCTCAACCACGGTGTCCCATACCACCATGCCCGGCTCATGACTCTTAGCGGATCGAGGTACCAAGGTTAACCGGGGTTTTCATTGGTGAGTTTGGTACCTTAGATTCAAGTAGTTGCGTCCATACATGGTGAACATTCATCGGGCTAATCGAGTTACTTGACAAGCTTGATTGGTACGAGCGTGCATTGAATTAATCGACATAGAGCGCATACGCACTCCTTGTGGCCTAACCACTTTCGTTAATCTCCGTATGACTCAGACTCATCGAAGGTGTCCGTCGTGGCTAAAACAGTCCGACCACCGATCGTAAACCGTTATCGATTGCCTGGACTACATCGTAGCCCCAAATCACACTCCAAACCATATCACTCACATGTGATAATCAAAGACAACATGTGATAACTAATTTCAATATCAAACTCATTTAAGCATTTCAACAAATGCGTAGTATACAAGTTATCATACATAGGCATTTCATCGGTAAATCACATAGTATTAAGATAGGTTACACAAAGGAAACTATAACTATATATAAGGGAATTGAGAATCCCATCTCAATACCCTCATTACATACATTTCATCAAGCATTTTTTCATTCAGGCATTTCATCAAACACTTAGACTATACATACCACATATATGTAACAAGTTAGTTAAAACACATATTAAAGCAAATCCTTTCACAAGGGAGTTGCCACACGTACAACCATCATGTATTCTCAAACATCCATCATAACAAGCACAAATTATAATTTCATATTCATTTAGACGTTTCAACAAACACAGAATGCATTTTAAACTAACATAGTTTACATATATGTGAAATATATGAAAAATGTTGTATCTAAGCATATGTGATAGCAATCAAGTCAGACATAAATCATTGCTGACATTGAAAGCCTTGAAGACCATAACTTAAATGTTTATAGTCCGCACCTTTCGCCGGTAAACTCATAACGAACTCAGTTTATACACTAAGTCCTTGTTAACGGCACAACGACAACCTATATCATGAAATAGTTAAGTTATTTCATCACTGCTCTATTTGAATCCCTAAAACAGGTTAGGGTTAGGATTTCTTATCTAAGAACGAAGTCGACATCGGTGAGATAGTGATTTAGAAAAGCTGATTCAGCCCGTGGAGTGATGGGATTGAACCCCAGGAACAAACCCTCACTCTCTCTCTTCTCCTCACTTTCTTCTTCTCTTTCTCTCTCTTCTCTCTCCTAGGGTTTGGAATTCATATAGCAAGGGAGAGAGAGGGTTTAAGGCCCTTATATAGGCCCAAAACTGATGGGAATGGCCCTAAGGCCATGGTATACTTAGGTTATAGCCAAAAGTTGGCTGTTTCGGTCCAACGGAGCACATTTGGAGACCCCTTTTCTGCGTACAATCCGGAGTAAGTTCCCTGACATTGGATCTAGGTCAGGTTAAGTTTTCAGTTCGATCGAATTTGTGGATCGACTGTGGCGGACCATTTTTAGTTCAACAGTCATCGATACTTGATCAGGGCCACAAACACACTGACATGTGTTGGAAATTTTTCCTGATCCGAGGGTGTAATTGGGTCAGATTCTGACGGCCTGAATCCTTAAATTTGGCTCGCAAGTGAATGACCCAAATCACTTAAATCTAAGTTCGTTTTCTAAATATATTCATGTTTTTCACACACTTCGCTCCGGGTCCAAGTTGTGCATTTCTGGATACTATCTAGACTTGATTTATGAGATGGTTGTCAAGCCCAGTAGGGCGGTCATAATCGTATAGCTTTGCAGTGATCGGACTTTCGATGCGCAATCCAGATTCGAAATGGAGTTTCAAGGTGCTCCCGAGAGTAACTGGATTTTGAGATAGATCCTAAGTTTTTAGGTAATGTAGCATTAGGGATTCTACACATTTTGGGTCTTGCAGTTCATATTTAAAGTGGTTCAAGCTAATTTTACAGATAATTTAGTTTAACACTTGGTTAATTTTGGTCTAATTTCTAAAGGGTTTGGTCTTGAGCAATTTCTGCCTGAGTTGGAACTCGGGTCTTTGTACAGATTTTTTCGAGATGTTACATGAAAATATTTTCTTGTTTATTCAGTATAGTCTTCCATAGAGAGGTGTTCCTCTAGGTCTTCAATCTGTACGTCACCTACATCATCTGTACGGTTGAAGAGGGTCAACGCCCTACTCATAGTGATGGCCATTTGTAACAACTTTGCATTTGAAATTTCTGAAACTCTAACCTTTGCTAAATAGATCAACACAATTAACTTTTGCTAATAATAAAGCAAACCAAGCAACTCGAAACCCTAACCTAATAATAGAACCTACACCACTAACAATCACTAATAGTGAAAATGAGACCCATATAAACCTTGAACTCAACTATTATATGACCATGGATAAATAATTAACCGGCTGAAATGATCTAGTGGTGTAGATCTCACCAGTCATCATGTGGGCCCGGCTTTCAAGCCGCGTTTGTACGCAGATCTGTGTGCACCTACGTTGTGTAGGAAGGTGTAATCGGTCAACAGACTATTGACCCAATAAAAAAAGAAAGAATTATAATGTCCTAGAAAAATCCGTATAAAGACCCGAGTACCACCTCAGGCAGAAATCACTTAGGACCAAATCCTTTAGAAATTAGGCGAGAATTAAGTAGTGTTAAACTAGATTACCTGTGAAATTAATAAACTAGATTACCTGTGAAATTAGCACTAATCACTTTAAATATGAACTGCAAGACCTAAAACTTGTAGAATCATTAATGCTACATTACCCTAAAATCTAGGATCAATCTCTAAACCTGGTTACTCTCGGGAGCACCTTGAAACTCTGTATCGGACCTGGACCGCACGTTGAAAGTCTGATGACTGTGAAACTATATGGATATGACCGCCTCGCTGGGCTTGATGACCATCTCAGAAATAAAATCCAGATAGTATCCCAAAACACACAACTTGAGCCTGGAGCGAAGTGTGTGAGAAACGCGAATATCTTTAGAAATTGAACTCAGATTTAAGTGATTTGGGCTGTTCGCTTGCCGACCAAATTTAAGCTTTCAGACCATCAGAAGCTGACCTAAATACACCCTTCAATCAGGGAAATTTCCCAGCACAGGTTTGTGTACTTGTGGCCCTGATCGAGTGGTGATGACCGTTGAACTGAAACTGGTCCGCCACGGTCGATCTGTAAATTCGATCTGATTGAAAATTTAACTCGACCTAGATCCAATGCCAGGGAGCTTAAGTCGGACCGCATGTAGAAAAGGGGCCTCCAAAAGTGCTCCGCTGAGCCGAAACAGATGGGTTTTGGCTATAACCTAAGTATATCATGGCCTTGGGACTATTGAGCTCACGTTTGAGCCTATGTAAGGGTCTTAAACCCTCTCTCTCCTTTCATATACGAATTTGCAAACTCTAGAGAGAGAAGAGAGAGAAAAGAGAAGGAAAGAGAGAGAGAGAGTGTGTGGGAGATTGTTATCGAGACTTAACCTTGCCATTCCACGTGCTTATCCACCATTTCTGTATCACTATTCGGGCGATTCCGATCCCATTCTTAGGTAAGAAAACCTAACCCTAATCTGTTTTAGGGTTTCAGATAGTGTAAGTGATGAAATAGCTAACCTAATTCATGCTATAGGTTGCCATTCTACTGTTGACAAAGGCGGAGTGTTCAAACTGAATCCGTTACGAGTTTACCAGCGAAAGGTGCAGACTATAAACATATAGGTTATGGTTTTCAAGGCTTTCAATGTCAGTTAATGATTTATAACCGACTGGGTTGCCGTTTCATATGCTAGATACTCTATTTTCCTCACTTTACGGTTATATATGAACTATGTTAAATATAGACTATTCCATGTGTAGGTTGAAATGACTGGATATGTCGGAAATTTTGTTTTGTGCTTGCTATGATTATTCACTATGAAGATATGATTGTTGAATATGTAACAACTCCTTATGAAAGGATTTGCCCTAATATAGCTTATAACTGAGTTGTATCGTGTAGGTTGAAATGTGTAGTCTAAGTGTTTATGGGAATGATTGAATGAGTATGAAATTTGAATCCCTGTTTGCCATGATTATCTATCATGGATATATACGTGTTGTATTTGTGATAACTTCTTGGTGAAAGAATTTGCCCTAATACATGTTGTGATCAACATACGTCATGTATGTTGATGTGTGTAGTCTAAGTGTTTGTGAAAATGTCTGGATGAGTAAATATTTAGTAAAGTGTATGTTATATAGGTATTGAGGTGAGATTCTCAACTACCTTAACTATATGTATATATCCCTTCATGTACCTTAGATTAAATTTGTGTGATTTAGCATGAAATGCATTTGTGCAAATTATGTTTACCTTGTATTTTATGAAATGTTCAATTGATTACGTTACTTGAATTAATTGTTTAACTTTGATATGCCTATCACATGTGTTATCCTGTTATATTTACATGTGTTTGGAACTACTACGTAGTCCAGGCTATCGGTAACGGTTCCTGAACGAGTGGCTGAGTTAGCTTCGCGACAACAGATGTGTTCGAGAAATCCGAGTTGTACGGAGTTTGCTGAAAGTGGTTAGGCCACGCGGAGTGCTTATGCACTCTATGTCGATCAATTCAACTTACACTCGTACCAATTGAGCTTGTCAAGTAACCCGATTTTCCTATTGTGTGTTTACCATATGTGAACACAACTGCTTGAATATAGGGTACTAAACTCACTAATGAAAAGCTTGTCTAACCTTGATATCTCGATCTGCTAAGACTCATGAGCCAGACATGGTGGTATGGAACACAGTGGTTAAGCAATCGGCCTACGCCGGGGTGAAGAGCCCACCTGTAATGACCAGTGAGCAACCTAAGCTTGTGAGCCAAATACAGTGATATGAGACACTATATTCGAGCTGTCGGCCTACGACTAGGTGACGAGCCATTTGTAGTGACCTCGAGCATACTCTAAGTCTTCGTTGAGGTGACGAGACTTTCTGTAGTAACTAGAGTATAAGCAGGCCTGCACTAGTGGTGACGAGCCTCTTTGTAGTGATCTGGAACCACAACATTGTATGAGACTAGCTAGGACTAACGACCCTAGAATGGATCATTGTTTGAGAAATGATACAAAGGAGGTACCTTAGCTTCCCAAAACTGTTGTATGAATAAATCTAATTAAGTATTGGCTAACATGAGCATGCACTGTCCCCAAGTATATGGTTGTGATGTAGTAATAAACTCGGTAAGACCGAGGTCGAATCCCAAGGGATTGAAACCTGTACGTTATCTGAAATTTACCAGACTAGAACTAGACTAAGATGAATTCTAAATCAGATGAATTTTGAGGAATAATAGTGAAATTATTATCTAAAACTGAGGAGAAATTCAGAGGAAAGAAAACTAGGGATTCAGAGGATTCACTTGTAGAGATCAGGGAGATCTTATGCCAGTATTACAAATTATGAAAATTTACTGAACTGCCATTGATATAGGTTTCAAGAGATGAAAGGTGTATGAATTAGAATGGATTCCATCACCAAACTATGCCCAGGAGACAAAGCAAACAACAGAATTAAACTAAATACCAACCAATCAACATGCTATGAAGGTTAGGAAGGGTACCGTCATCCGACCATGCCCAGGAGACGATGGTGAACAACAGGGCTTCCTAACGTCATAAAACATAAAAGGAGAAAGAAATACTAAAAGCCATCGCAAACCCATTGTAATTTCAGTCACAACAGACCATTAAAGACTAAAAACATTCCCTTAATTAAACCCAAATCAACATCAGATCAATCTAAACAAAAGGCAAGTAAAGAGTTCCCATCACACTACAAGCTTCACCTCTTAGCCCTAGCTAAGAGGTTTAGCCTAGCATGGCTGTACAAATCTCCATAAAGTTCATAGAGAAACCAGAAAGAAAGAAAATAAGGAAAAAGAAAAGGAAAACTTCAACTTCTCTTCCTGTCTCCCTCTCTAGCCGTATTCCCCGTCCAAGCAAAGATATCTCTCCCTCTGCATCTCTCAATCTCTTTATAGCTGCGGAAGTCGTGAACAGGCTGGGGTCAGTGGCTTGTGTAACCTTACGCAACAAATTGCGCAATGAATGTGCTATATAGGACTCTTGCGCAATCCCGAAAGATGTGATTCTCTCTCTTCATTCGTTTCCATGTTTTACAGAGAAACTGGTACTGAACCTTTTCTGCATCGGGGCTATTCTATGAACGTCTTTGATCATCGAGACCTGACCCATGGCCCCCTGGATCGGTGGCCAGAAGAATTCCACGAGTTCCCATCTACGTCTGGAAGTTCTGCTGTTCACCATCGTCAGGCGGTGAGATGAATGCGCTGCGAAAACTTCGGTGAGGAGGCTTCCTCAATTCGGATGTCGTGGTGGCGAGCGGGTTTACCTCATTGATTTGGAAAGTCCGGATTGAGGGAATTTTCGGATGTGGATCGCCTTAGCAGCAGAAGTTAGACAAATGGCCCTGGAATATTGCTTGATTGCGGAAGGAATTTGAACCAAACTAGATCTGCTTTAGCAGTTGAACTTGTATAGCTGTGATCGGCTTCATCCTGCGAATATCGTGGACGGCTCAGATCATTGATCCAATCCTCTCTATAAACGTGTAACGGCCGACTAATCCTGGACGAAGCTCCTGACCGCGCATAGCAGAAGTCGGCGCACCTTTGCGCCAGTGCCGATGGTGGGTCCCACACACTCCGTCGAATGAGAAATCCACCCCGTCCATTAGATGCGCCTCAAAATTTTAGTGAAGGAGAGGTGGTTTTGAATTGCCAGTGATGCAGCTCACCTGATCGATCTTACGGCCTTCCAACCTGTGTTTGGCCGATTTGAGGATGTTTTCTGGTCACTTTTCGGTTGGATTTCAGATGGGTCCTAGTCACCGGACAGTCACGACTCGAATGGACGGATCAGATCACCTAGCTAGATCGATCTGGATGGCCCACTCATATCATCCGCGAGTCCCTGTTCCACTTACGCCAGCAGGAGCTAAGAAGGAAACTCCTTTCGGTCAAAGACAATCTGATCGTCTTTTGTGTAACGGTACACGGTGCGTGCACAAATAGGTGTAGCACACATGACACATTGTAGGGCCCTCAATAACATGAATAAAAAATCTACGCCGTTCATTTGCTTCCTCATCTAACTTAAGGGATTGAGATCAAAATTGAAGCATACCTAGATGTCAGATGAGCGGCAAATCGATAATCCATAGGCTGATCTAACCATTGAGCCACTTCCACAGGGATCGAACGGATGAAATTCGACGTGTACGGTTAATTCGTGGTCCTTAGGCCATGTATGAAGTTTGGAGTTGATCAGAGGGTGAGAACTCTGTAATCTTGCGTTCTGGAAGGCTTTCAGGCCTCTTTAACGTGAACGGCTTGATTTCCTCGGATCTTTAGCTTGCAAGTCCGTCAATCTTGGTCCTCTGGAGTCCGTCGCTTGCTCTGGTGACTTCGGAGCGTTAATTCCACACTTTTACTATCAGTTTCCAGTCAACGCTCCTGATTGCATCCTGCAACAAAACACCATTCAAATACTTCATTAAGCATTATTGTGTATGTAAAATCTGGCAATAATCGAGGTCTGATATGCAATATTTGACCCTCAACCATGTGCTTTGGCGAGGAAGAGCACTTTCGGCTGGTTGCCATGCGCTTTGTAAGATGAAGATGTTGAGGGAATGCAGGAGAGGGCATGCATCATTATCACATATCATTCTTGCATTAACAAGAATATCTAGGACATGTTTGTTATACTGCTTTATCATTACTGCTTGACTGAATTGATAACATGTTAACCTTTACCTTATAGTTCCACTGAGTTGATCACTCACTTTTACGTTCTGGGACGGTGCTTTAAACACCAACCAGACCTTGGCTTAGCTGCAGGTGATGGCGATGCCTACAAGGTGGAGCCAGACTTCGAGGATGACGAGGAGGTGTTCTTATACATGCAGTTGTCAGGCGATTTCTTGTGAACCGTGTCCTGATCGACGGGGATTACCTGAATTTCAGAAATACAACTAGTTGAACATTATACCGTATTATTTTGTGAATTTTGGAACTATACATGTAATCATTTAACCTGGTAATCTGATCATACTCTGGGGACTTACCGCTATTTATATGCATTATATATATATCACAGTCTTCCGCTGGCGTAATTTGACTGTCTCTGGAGTATGATATAGTGTTTTGGTATAATCCTACTCATGTTTAACGCACTAACATGGACAACATTTAATCATCATTATCTATGTTGCATAAGTGATGCATTGGAACTCGAGAGTGAAGCTTATGCTCGACCCCCGATTTTCAGGGCGTTACAAGAATAAAAAAAGGAATTTCTCTCGCCTTCCTCGCCTCTTTCATTTTCAAAACAGACCGTCCGTCTGTCTAAACGAACTGGGCCTCCATCAGGTACCACCACTAAAAATCCGAGTCGTCCATCACATCCAGCTAAGTCCACCGACCACAGCCATGGTGGGAGTCACGAAAAATGAACACGGTCGTAACCACAAATTGAAGACGAACCCGATGTTGAAGGGAGAAGCCTTGTTAGAGAGATGAAGTCCACGTCAAGCCACCACGCTGGCATATTTATTCGTTTGAAGTCATCGGAAGGCATCCACGTACGCGTGCAATGGAGTCCTAGTCACACTAGCCCAATCCGGAAATACCTCCACCTGCAACTGGGAGCACAAAGAATCTTCCTATTTATAGGAAAATCCATCTTAGTCGATCAACAGCTTCTAGAAGCCTCTCACAAGCAAATCTCAGATGATGGCTCTAGGGCTGCTTAAGATCTCGTAACTTGTCGAGAAATTACTGATACAGTAGCAAGATATTGAAGTGGCGCAACGGTCTTCGGCAAGGACAAGTCGTTCTAATTGGCGACTCTCCTTGCACCATTAGCTGGACCACACATACTCATTTAACATCATCCAAACCTGTTGAACGCACCTGATTGATGGATCAACCGGTCGAGGCGAAAATGTCATGATCATTGGGTCATCTTCCCCAAATTGACCGTTTATGATGGGTCTTGATAGATGGGTCCTTCCTCAAATCTGAGACATTCATCGTGCGGCCCACTTCACCAAGAACTCATCGGGGATAAACGTGTTAACCCATACAACTGTTGAGATGAATAAGAGGGCCCTTGGGATGGATTTCTCGATCCTCCTCTTACTAACACTCCACTAGTCCCAGCAATTAGCAGTAGAAATATCTAGAAGTGGAACGGCTATAAATAGCCTGATATTAGGGCGAATCTCAAGGAGAAGAAGAGTGCCTGTCATCGCTGGAGCGAGTTGCATAACCAGTTGCAACCCGACTCAGTTGAGTGACCTATTTGCAGTAAAGAGAACAGAGAGTGCAAGGTGAGATTGAGAGGGAAAGAAAAGGAATAGAGAGAAAAGAGAGAAGATAGAAATATAGAAATCAGGGGAGTTTGAGATAGGAAGCAGCTACTGGAACGAGTTTCCAATCGCTGTCCAACTCAACAACTTCACTCGGCTCCATAGATGACGAGTCAGAACCAGTTTCTGACCCATTTTTTTTAACTGAGTTGTAAACCATTCGAAGGGGCAAAGGTGGAAGTTGTGCCAATCAACCCCACTCCCTGTCTCAACCTTTCGGTAGGCACGTAAACGAATCGACCCAACATTCTGCTAAATCAGGCCAATATCACCTCAATCGGCAACCAGAATCAGGTCTGGGAGACGAGTTTCTGACTCCGATGGGCTCGAAGAAATGCACACCACATCCTGACTCCCCTTTCTGCATCCAACAACAACCTTGGTTAGGTAATCCGGTCTATTCTCTCTCAGTCATTGAAGGATTGCACCACTCAGCTGGCTATGTTCACAATCCCCTCAACTCGGTTGCGAGTTGAGTGACTCAGCACCATTCCTGGATGGGCAAACCCGATTTACCTTCATGGCAATGGTTGGTTTTCCTAGAGCTAGGTCCGGCACTCCGAATTGAGCTCTGGTTCGTCAAGAGCTGTGGGTAGAAGTGTCGTTTGCACTGGAGTCGCCATTGAGTCAGGGACTCAGGTACAATACAAGAGAATAGATCTGACTCTGCTAGGCTTTAGAAACAACTCAGTGCAGTGAGTTAAGGCCCAATTAGGGGTGTTCCAGATTTGCCCAGTCTGGGGTTGACCCGACCATCTTGCTGACTGAGTCAACTCGATCAATACCCATTGTCGAGCTAACTCCAAGAACAACATTAAGGTGAGGAGCATCCCCCATAGCTTCTTCCCTTCATAAATTCCCATGTAGATTAAATACCCACTGTAGAAAATTTTAGGGAATTATTATTCCTAGTTGCATACTTCTAATTCCTAGTTGAGTGAATTTCCATGAAGTAATCTTTTAATGTCATGTTCCTTTGATTATGTGTAGGAAGTATTGTATTATAATTTCCATGCTACATTATAATTAATAGCCTAAGATTGGTTTTCCATTACACATGATGAGAACACAAAACTTCATGCCAGATTATCTATAAACTGTATAGTGAAAAATTACTTCATGACTTGCTATATTCTCTAGTTTCTAGCTTACTTGATACTATCATAAGGGTAGATCCTACAACATGGGAAATTCGATTTTGTTCCCAAGTAGTGCTCCAAGTAAGGATATAAATTCCAACTTTCATAGTTGTTATGGATTGATCATAGTACTAAAATTCCTCTTGTCATCTCGATATCATGAGCTTAATTCTAATAATATGACTTGGGCCTTACAACTCTTAATTCATATTACATTGCGAGTTGTGCAAGGAATGTGTATAAGATGGCTCCTATAGAAATATAAAAGGTCCCTCAAATAATTCATAAGCTCACTTGAGGCTTTACATGATGCTTGGTGAGCCTCCATTGAATGTAAAGAAATTATGGAAACTATATTGAACTCATGGACGGATGTTTCATACTTACAATTTGATGGATATTCCTATCCTATCAATGTAGCGTACATAAGTGTCATGGTGCATAACATCCACGCATAACATGAGAGCTTTTCCGAGTGTTCATTGTAAGTCACATCTTATTGGGTTGCTAAAGGTTTCTATTACCTAAATTCAACCATCAGAGTATACGCATTTGCACCACTATGGGATGCTCCTTTCTTATATGAGGCTTTTTCAGGATTTTAGTACCTCCTCGGGCGTACCCCGTGTATTTTTCCAGGAGGTCATCCTTGGGGGCACTCACCTTCATGGCCTTTTCCGAGTAGTTTACCTACCGCGGGTGGTCTTTTATTTTGATAGCTGGATGTGCATACCCAGATCTGTGACTTGAACATACATTCATACATTCATACACATGCATATGTAGTTGTACTGCCCTATGAATCGAATATGCTATGTTAACCTATATTGGAATAATGTGATATGATTGCATCTATGAGGAAAATTTTCATTGAGTTTTCACTCACCTAATCATGCGGTTGCACTAAATAGACACAGGTATGACGGAGGAAGATGACGCCTATGACGATATCCTTGGCGCAACTGATGAGGAGTATGGAGAGGAAGGACAGTATGCTGATACGGTTGAGCCGTTGAAGCTCAACTGATGATATAGGATATATTTATTTTCATGTTTTCAGACATTATCTTCATGTTGCTTATTTTGAATTTTGTAATTAAAAACCTCTGCTGTGGGATCTTGCTTTATTTCTTTATATTCCACTTACATATCTTGAACTCTTCCTAACAGTTTATAGAATAGTTACATTTCGATGTTATAAAATATGTTAGACATTAGATGAATGATTGTTACATAGCATGATGTAACTCTCGAGATTCTTGTACTCGAGCGGTCATCCTCGGGTTATGAGAATCAGGGTGTTACACCATTCCTTTAAAGTTTACAATAATTAAAATAACTCACAAGGATATCGAAAGGGTACCTATACTTCTCATATTCCACATATACAATGGTATCGATATGCGCAACATTCTATACGATGTGCGTGTCTAACAAAATATGTGCGGCCATTACACTCAGCGATCATGATCACAATGTAGAAGGCAGTTTAATACATCCGACTCGCCCCACATTCTCACACTACGGAGATTCGTCGGTGTGTCCCATGTTAGCGTAGATTTATGAGAACATCTCAAGACAGTATAACAATGTGATTGGGGGATTTATATGACACGATGTGTTCATGGAGCGACTATTTACGATATTCAATCTTGAGAAGGGTTGTAACATGCATGACGATTTACTTACATCAATTATGCATCACGCTAACCAGCCCATAGAATTCTGTGCCGACCAAGAGAGCTGCTACCCGTAACGCATTACGTCCATGATATTTTGATGATCACTAGGAGTGGGATTCCAGACACAGTACTTGCGTGCAGGGTAATAAAATGATGTGAATTTCTATAGTGCTGATTCATAAGGAGTTGATAAATAATAAACAAATTCTGAAACAGGGAAAATCGTAGCCGTTAGTCCCCGGCAACAGCACCAAAAACAAATTATATAGTGCTGATTCATAAGGAGATGATAAATAATAAACAAATTCTGAAACAGGGAAAATCGTAGCCGTCAGTCCCCGGCAACGGCGCTAAAAAACTTGTTCACTCCCTAAGTATAGGGTTATGATGTAGTAATAAACTTTGTAAGACCGAGGTCAAATCCACAGGGACTGAAACCTGTACGTAATCTGCAACTAAATAGAACTAGAATTAGACTAAGATGTAATCTAAATTGAATGACAATTGAGGAATAATTATGGAATAATTAATCTAAAACTTGTGAAATTCAAAGAAAAGGAACTAGGGATTCAGAGGATCCACTTGTAGAGATCAGGGAGATCTTATGCCAGTATCACGAATTATGAAAATTTACTGAACTGCCATTGATACAGTTTTCAAGAGATAAAAGGTGTATGAATTAGAATGGATTCCATCACCAAACCATGCCCAAGAGACAAGGCTAACAAATGATAATTACCAACCACATCAACATGCCATGAAAGTCAAGAAGGGTACCGACATCCAACCATGCCCAGGAGACAATGGTGAACAACAGGGCTTCCTGACGTCATAAACATGAAAAAGAAAGGAAATACTCAAAGCCATTGCAGACCCATTGTAATTTCAGTCACAACAGACTATTTAAGACTAAAAAATATTCCCATAATAAAACGAATATCAAATTCAATTCATAAATTAAAATTAAATTAAAAGCATAAAATTGAATCTCCCATCCCACTACAAGCTTCACCTCTTAGCCCTAGCTAAGAGGTTTAGCCTAGCATGGATAGGCTATACATCTTAAAAATAAAACATAAAAATAACAATAAAAGCAAAACTCCCTGTCTCTCTCTTTGCCAATCCACGTTCCAGCCGAACTCCCAGGCCTCCAGTCGACGATTCCCAGCTTTTCTCTCCTTCTTTCTTTTATAAGCGCCAGCCAGGTCAGTTTGCATAAGGGCGGGCGCTGGTTCAAAGCTACGTAATAGGTTCGCTTGCGAAAACTGAGATTGCGTAACACCTCTTTGCGCTCATTGGTTAGTGGGGCCTATTACTGAAACCAACGGAGAAATCCACTCCGTTCATTGGAAACATGTCGAAAAACTAGTCCGGAAGTGACGGTTCTGGATTAATTTTCGTGTGATCCACAGAGTTCTTCTTACACTGTTCATCTTCCTTTTAGACGGTTGAAAACCGATCTTCAGTTCTTCCTGCAATTCAGTCATCTAGGCTTGAATGATAGGAGGCGTAAGGTTCTGATGGACGGTCCAGATCAAGCCGAAAATGCACGGTGGTGGCCCACAAGATTGGTCGGCAACCTCATTCTTGAAACAGAGGTTCGTTCTTCGCCCTGCGATAGTTGGTGGGCCCTGGATTGATCCCAGGTGTGAAATCCAGTCCGTCCATTGGCTTTAGGCCGAAAAAACCACCCAGGAATGGGTATTTTTTTCTCAAGTTTAGTGTGGTCCACGTGATTTCCTGAGTCGCCGTCCGCCTTGCGTTTGGACGACCAAAAACGGATCTCCGATGACTTTTTCAATTCCACCACCTAGGCTATGGTCACACCCTCCTTCTAAAGTGAATGAATGGATCTGATCATCCATATGATCAATGGGTGGGGCCCACTAATTCTCGGATTGTCCGGATCATGCGGACGCTGTTCCTTCCCACGGGAGTTGCGCTAATTGTGTGATGGGGCCCACTTCATTGCTGATTTGAAAAATCCACGCCGTCCACCGCATTCTGCTCAAAAAACCGTTTGGGTAAGGACGGTTTTGGATCCAAAACATAATGGCCCACGAGATCTTTCTTTCACCGTCCATCTTATGTTCAACGGCTAAGATCTTTCACTAGCTTACATGGGGTCGAGCTGACACCTAGGTGAGGATCTTGGCCATCCTTTAGATCATATGGACGGTTCTGATCCTCCACTGAAAGGGTGAGTGGGGCCCACAATCACGACCCTTCGTCGGCCTTGAAGACGCTGCGGCGTCATTCCCTTTAAAAAAAAAAAAAACGTCGGTTAGCGCCTGCGCTGACCGATTTCCTTTATCTGGTGTTCGGCGTCCGTGCGTGTGCTGTGCACACGCACGATGTAAGGTGGGTCCCCCTTTGACGTATGCGAACAATCTGATCCGTCCATTATTTTCCTCATATTATTTTAGGCATTGAATCCAAAATTGAGGCAAATCCAGAGATCACGTGGGCCCCAGATCAGAATTTCATGAGCTGATCTATCCGTTGAGCCACTTCTGTAAGGGTCCAATGGCTGATTTTTGACGTGTACGGTTAATTTATGGCCCTTAGGACATATATGAAGTCTCGACCTGAACGGATGGTGGAAACCCTGTGATCTTGCATGTCGGATCCTTATTAGGCAATTTGAGCTTCAGTTTCTGGATTTTCGCCAATCTCTGGCATGTAAACCCGTCGATCTTGGTCCCCTGGGGTCCATCCCTTGCCTTTGGTGACTTCTGTGCATTAAATCCATGCCTTTAGCATTCTTTTCAGTCCAAGCTTCATAATTACACCCTGCATCACCAACACAGTTAAAACCGGGCTTTAAACACTATTGCGCTCGTAAATCCAAGTAATAAATGAGGTCTAATATGCCATATTTGACCCTCAACAAGGTGTAACCAATTAAATTGGAAAGTTTAAAGGAAAGATCCTCACCTTTGTTGTCTGGTCGTCCACTAAGGTTAAATGTTCAGAGATATCATTTAGGACTAACCTTTATTCTGATTCACTTGGTTTAAATTTGACTAAGGTGAGTGTTACACATTCTAGATTAATGAAATTGAGGTTTATGTTATACCATGTATTGTCTTTAGCTAAAGATTCGGGTGTGCTCTACCACTGAGTCGACATGTTTTGTCACGGTGAAATTCTCCACCACCTTTGGTAAAGGAGGTTTGAAAGAGGGAGGACATGAAGATGAGAAAGAAGGAAAGATGGAAAAAGAACCTATATCAGTCGTGCATTGCAGCAACTTCATGAGTTGGCACCTGCACTTTGATTCTCATACCTTCTCCTTCCCCGTCGGTGGCTGATTAAAGCTTGCTACTGGCTTGGGTTGCTGCTGATATCCAGTGATATCCAGCGCCCGAACTCCTCTTCTTCTCCTCTCTTTCACCCGATTTTCCTCCCCTTCTCTCTCTCTCTCTCTTTCTCTCTCTCTCTCTCTCTCTCTCTCTCTCTCTCTCTCTCTCCTGGCGTGACTATGGGATGTTCCTTCTCTCCTCCACATGTTAGGCCTTCGAATGCAGTCCAGCAAGAGAGAGTCCGATCGAGCTAGGTTGCGCAGTCCTGTGGGAAGTTTCGCATGTTCATCCTGTGGTGGGTTTGAGATTCATGGCCTAGATCTTTCCATCTATTTCCTCTAACGTACCAGGAGAGTGTCTCCTGCTTGAATGGCCCAGAAAGAATGGGTTTTGTCCTTGTTTTAGGGCTAAAACTATCATTGTTGTCCAACGGTCGTTCGAGGCGGATGGACCATGCTCCAATGGCAGATCTAAGTTCGGCCCACCTCCTCCCAAAACGGAGCTTCCTGATGATTTTAGATCACCATCTGACGTGTCCTGGCCTATCAAATTGATGGTTGGTGCGACGTTGCTAGATCTTCTGTGAAAGAGATCCCTCCGCTCTTTGCGGTGTGGTGTGAAAACTGGTGGAAAGGCGGGGTGCTGTTTTCTCCTCAACTTCTTTAATTATCTGGGGTAGATCTAGAACCTCTTCTTTGGAGGGTGGACAGATCTTCTATACTTGAAAGTCGGAGGTTTCCTATCTCGGTGAACCTGACTGCACGACTTTGTGGGGCTGTTGGAAATGGCGTGCGTGTTCGATCTCTGTGTGGATGGCCCACCTTGGTTGGAATCTGAAGTGGTGGTCGATGGTTAGTTCGGATTTCCCATCTCTTCGTGATGGTGGCCCATATCAGATCCAGACGGAGGCCTCTCGTTCAAAACCTTGAAGGTGGGAAGGAAAGAAGAGAAATCCTTCTCTTCGCGATTAGTCGGGTCAAACAACATTTGACTGGCTTTAGTTCTCGGTACTCTGCAACTGACCACCGCTTGTGCAAAAGCACCCTCCATATGGTACCTATTGGGATGTTCTTGGTTAATCTGCTTCGTCCATTTGGTTCGTTGATGTAGTAGGACCTTAGGGTTCTAAGGTAAATATGATCCACCGCTAATTAAGGTGGGCCATGCTTTGCAATATTAGTGTTAAGTCTTAGGTTTCTCTACTATGATGGTCAAATTTCTCTGAATTAGGTCTCCACTCTATACTTCTTATGAAATTTTACAATCAATGTTTGTAGAAGGGGACCGATTCACTAAGTAACAGGTCATATTAACGGTCTCAGTGCGCAATTTCTTACCCAACCTAGCGTTACTAAGCATGCATCAGGTCCTCTCCAAGAGAGTCTTATTTATCTGCTCAGCCACACCGTTCTGCTCTGGTGTGTGGCGCACTGTGATGTGCCTCACGATCCCTTCATCCTTGCGATATTTATTAAATTCACCCAAAGTAAATTCTCCATCGTTATATCTTTAGAACTTTCACTGTTCGCCTTGACTGCTTTTCCACCATCACTTTCAATTGTTTGAAATTGGTGAAAATATCAGATTTATTTTTCATGAAATAAACCAACACTTTCTTAGAGTAGTTGTCAATGAATGTGACGAGCTAAGATGACCCTCTGGCGGAAACCATGGGTGATGACCCACATACATCAGAATACACATAATTAAGAACACCCTTACATACATGTTTACCAGACTTAAAAGATAACCATAACTATTTACAATATATACAATGCTCGCATATATTTAAAATAAAAAATTTTAAAAAATGGAATTAAACATCGATCAGAAAGTACCTTCATGCCCTGCTCGCTCATGTGACCTAGACATGTATGCCACATATGTGTAGACATGGAATCTGCTACAACCACTGCATCTTCACTTAATAAAGTGCTCCCAATCAACCTGTAATGGTTTTCGCTCCTCTGTGCCTTCATAATAATGAGTGCCCATTTTGAAACTTTAAGGGCATTATTAAAGCTAGTGAATTTGCACCCAAGTGACTCGAGTGCTCCAAGAGATACCAAGCTCTTCCTTGTGTCAGCAGCATATCTTATCTTGGTCAAGGTACACTCCATGCAATCAAATATCTTGATGCACACCGATCTAAGACCCACCATATTATAGGCATTGTTATTGCCCATAAATACCTGGCCACCATCACACTCTCATTAACTAGTGAACCAACTCCGATAAGGAGTACGTGATATGAAGCTCTGGTGTCCAAAATTCACTCCTCCCTACGATCATCATATAAGTTTCTCGTACCTTCATTAGACTCGATAGTGTTGGCTTCCTCAGAAGAAGCCTCTGAGTTTTTTTTTTTTTTTTTTTTTTTTTTTTTTTTGCCTTAGGATTTGTACAATCCTTCTTCATGTGCCCCAACAACCGACAGTTCCAGCACTTTAACTTTCCCTTGCCCTCGCCCTTGGATTTGGATCTCGATCAAGAATATCCATTGTCTCAATTAGAACTCCGCCCCCTCGTAAACAATGCATCAATAGAGACCCATATGTTATCGTTTTTCTTTCTCATCACCTTTCCTTAAAAGGCTGAGATAATGGTATCAACACTAAGAGATATTTTACCGGTGCATAATGTGTCATTGAAAGACTCATATGAAGCCAGTAGAGAATTCAACAAGATACATGCCTAATCTTCATCCTTAATCATTTCCTCCACATCTAGCTATTTGCAAATAATCTTATTAAGGTTGATAATGTGGGCCTCAACATCTTTTCCCCCTAACATCTTTATATTGAACAATTGCAACTTAAAGTATAGGTGATTTTCAAGAGATTTCTTTATATAGATGTCCTGTAACTTCGCCCATAAACTTGTTGTAGTTTTCTCTCTCATGACATTGTAGATGACCTCATCCTTTAGGCACAATTGGATAGAGGTTCTCGCTTTCTTATCCAACTTATTTCATTTATCATCTTCCATAGATTTCGGTCGTTTTTTAAGGACCTCGTCCAATCCTTGTTAAACTAATAGACCAATCATCTTGACCTTCCATACTTCCATATTTTAAAAATATTTTTTCCGGAGTACTTCTCAACATCAAACTTAGGATTAGATGTCATTGATACTCTACTTTCAGATTCAACATGCGCCTCAACGTTTGCTCTGATACCACTTCTGGGGGGGAAACACACAGAGATGAATCAAGTATTCCAATAGAAAAAATCAAGCACAAGCACAAAGACTTTGAATTTAACGTGGGAAAATCCTTTCGGGAAAAAAACACGGCACAAAGCGATAGTTATAACTATGAAAGAAGAAATTATAAGAGATAGAGAATACCGGATCCGAACAAACCTCGAATCTCTCCTTACAAGCCCTTGAAAACCTTAGGAACAAAGTAGAAAGCCTTGAGATACATCCCAATCTCGATTACACCCCTATATATGGCCTTAGGAAGAACCACAATCGAAATTGGAAACAAATCCCGCAGATACGCTACTCTGCGTAATCGTTCGATGGGACATCGATGGCATCGAATCCACTTCGATGACATCGAACTAATGACTAAAACGTTCCAACGACTAAACATGAAAATCTCAGATTTTACCGACGAGCATACCTTCAATGTCATCGAACAACCTTCGATGGCATCGAACAAGGTACCTAAAATGTCTAGCAACCAATTTAATAAATTCTGAATTTTCCCGATGGCATCAACTTGACTTCGATGACATGGAAAGTCCGCTCGATGATATCGAACTTGTCATCGATAGACTTGTTGATTTACATATTAAGACATCAATCAACATTCATGACCTGAAATTCAGAAACCAAACGCGCATTCCGGTCCCATGTTCTGTAGTGCAACTCGTACACTAAGTGTACTTAAACTAATAATATATATAATTACAAACAACAATTATGTATAAATGATATCAAATTTAAGTTCCATCAAATACCTTTCATCTATAAACCATCTAATGACTTACCCATTTGGGGTCTTATTCAAACGTAATATCCAACATTCTACTCAAGGAATTACAAATTCATGTCCACCATAAAGAAAACAAAAAAACAAATAAAACATCATGTTCCAAGTAATCAAAATGAATAAAATGATAATCAATTCAGGGTAGTAAGTTCTTCTTCGGTAAGATAGGGACACGTCTCCTGTAGATCGTTCATCAGCTCAGCCACATCTTCATGTTCTAGCGCTAATGGCTCAACCTCAGTTACATCTATTTATTTTTCATTAATAAAATGATGACCTGGCCAGACTTAGTGAAAGTTCCCACTAAGGTTCATCCAATTTTTATTTTTATTTTTATTTTTTTTAAAGTAAAAGAAACATAAAGCACATTTAATAGTCGTTAATCTTATTAAATGCATGAAATGCATGTGTACACTAGGTAGGGAATGCATTTACTTGCATGGGTTGGAAATTCTTCAACCTGCATCTTCCATTAGAGAAGCATCTACCATAAAGGTAGGCAAGGGTAAAACCCGCATCTCGAAGTGAAACTAGAACAACAATTCATCCAGGGAGGTTCCCTAAGAACGGCTATATACATGCCATGTATGCTTGATGTTTAGGTTCCACCATTTATTTAGAGAATTACAATTATAATTGGTTTGTCAGCATATACATGTATGACAACTAGATTACAAGTATCATAGTTTTTTAGGCATATATACATGTGAACAAGTGTTAACAAGAAATAGATGGCTCCAATTTAGTATAGTCAAAATAATAATCAAAATAGAAATATTAAACCAAATCTATCATATATCAAATAAATACTATATTTTGATTCAAATGGAGAGGAAACAAGTTGGGATCCCTAACCTGTGGATTTGGTGAGGTTAATTTTTAGAATAATCGAATTAGAAGAATTTAAAAAATTCCTAAAATATAATATGCAAATAAATAATCATTCTTCTGGTCCTACCTTGGATTAATCCAGATAAGGATTGGGGTCCGCAACATGATCAAATTGGATTCTTTTAGATACAACCCTTGACATATGATTTGTAATTATCATTATCTCACATGAAACTCACTTGATCCATCAAAGTAATCTCAACCATTCTATTGGTATTTAACTAACCCCTCAATTATAATTAATTATGAGCCACAATGCAAACGATCTGATTAATTAGATTTCTAAAATTTGAATATAAGTAGTTTGATTTACCCTCTGTTGGTCGGACCGACTGTTTGTCAGTTCCCTCTGTCTTTATTTATTATTATTATTATTATTATTATTATTATTATTATTATTATTATTATTATTTATTTTTTAGTTCTTTTTGTAAAAAACACTTTGTCGATCGGAGTGACGATCCTGTGGGTCAGAACGACAAACTCCGGAACTCATTGGTTTGATGTATCGAATCAAGGTTTTTAGATTTTTCTTAACCTAAATCTAGGGTCCACTTGAGGTATACAGGTCAGATCCCAACCGATTAATGGCCAGCCAAAGGATGGTTAGAGAAGAGGGCCAAAGATCAATTTGATCCGAAACTCCTTTGGGCCCAAGCAATTTTTAATGCCATTTTCATTAACAATAACCATTGGATTGGTACGGTCCACCTGATGGTTAGATCGGTCTAATCTTTGAGGTTCTAGCATATTTCCACCTCAAAAATCGGATGGACCATGTGGATCAGACTCCACATGTTAGCGTGGGCCCGACACAATTTTCCATGCTAAAAGCCAAAAAGCATTTTTGGCAAAGGTTCGGGGTTTTCATGTGTATGGTGCTCCCTTGTACACCAAACAAATGTACCACTTCTGCTACATACATACATGTGATGGCTCCATGGCTAATACGAACCTTCCATCATGTAGGTCGTAGTTATAAATAGTAATAATAAAATAAAATATAGAGAGCAAAAAATAAAAATACTAACTTGGAGGAGCTTTTTCCTATAATTCTCTCTTCCTCTCTTTCTTTGTTTCTCTTTTGATACACACTTGTAATGTGTGGGGCCCACTGTAATCTATATGGTACATCCAATATGTCCATTATATGCTTCCCTTAATGCTCTCCTATGGCCCTAAAAAAACAACTTGATTGATCATCAAGTGGACCACACAAGAGGCTAAGATGCGACATCTACCATTAAAAATTTTCAAGATGCATTTGGAGCCCACTGGAATGAGTGGAGGACATCAAATCTATCTAGGGTATGTGTATGCTTTGATGCTCTCATAGGGCTCCTAAAAAGATCTTATGTCCTTTTTATATGATCTGCTAATTTTGGAAGGATTTACCGCCCTAAAATCTACTTGGTGTGAAAGCCAACTTTATACATTGTAAACATTTTACCGATTACCCTAAACAAAATTTATTTATTTATAAACAATTATCACATAAAGCCGAATAAAATAGATTGTAAATAATTTATACTTTTTATCGACAAATCATTTACCACTTAAAAAATTTACAAGCATCTGGAGAAACCCTTATAATGCCAATACTGCATTGCCAGCCCTGAGCTAAGGCAGGGCCAAGCCCCGGTGGAAAATGGCAGAAAAGTTGAATTTCAGGCTTTGAATTCTTGATTTTACTAACGAATTCTCGCTCTTAATAGAGATGGGCATAAAATCAATGCTTGTCTCTATTTATAAATAATCAGTACTTCTATCACCGCGTATTATTATATGTGTGATTAAGAACCTCTTTCTTCTTCTTCTTCTTCTTCTTCTTCTTCTTCTTTTTTATTTTTTATTATTTTATTATTTTATTATTTTTTCTGTTTTAATCACACTCATCCACCCACCCACACCACATGGGCATTCGATCGCTGGTCTCAGTATTGAGACTGTCTACTACTGAGCTACATGATAACTAAGAACTAAACATAAAGCTAACCACCTATTTGTGATAAATGCTAAATAATTATTAGTGAAACATTAATAATGTTTTCAAAACTATTTTACCGTAAAAATCCTTTTAAAATCCAACTAGCTTCGAGTACGAAGGTCAGACTTAGTCCTACAGTGGTAAAGCCCATTGCCACTCCTACATCATGTACAGGCTAGACTGTATGTTTGTGACTTTCATTTGCTTAAGTTACCACCAGGCATTCCGTACATTTGGCGCATATATATATATATACAGAGAGAGAGAGAGAGAGAGAGAGAGAGAGAGAGAGAGTCCGGGTCTGTTGCGCACGGTACGGTATCAGATATTTTGTGCACCAACCAACGCAAGTAAAAATGGTGGGCTGGGATTACGCCCCACCATGATTCATTCATGAAATCCACCCCGATCATTAGGTCTGTGATATAATTTTAGTAGTATGCCTTAAATAGTAGGTAGATTAGTGATTCATATGGGTCACATCAAGTAAAACCGTTTGGCTAATGGGCATCCCCTACACTGTTTTTGCTCATGTGGCCCACCGACATTATAAATGTACCTTATCTTTTATCCTTAGAACTAAATTATTATCACACACCTTATGTATGGAGTGGATTTCAAATAAACATCAAGGTTGATCAACCCTAGCCGAATCAGTAGTGGTTGAGATGCTTCAGAGACATGGATTGAATGCTGACCTTGTCAGTCACTAACGACCTTGCTACTGGTTGATGCTAGTGGGCCCAACGATGATGTATATATTTAATCCAAGATGTCCATCCATTTTTCTAGCTCAATTTATGGCATGATCCCAAAAATGCATAAGATCCAAATTTAAATTGGACCACACCACATGAAAATAGCGGTGATTAAATGCCCATCATTAAAAATTCTTAGGTACAGTTTATCTGTTATCCAACCTATTGATTAGGTCACAGAGACTTAGATGAAGGAAAAACACAAATTTCAGCTTGATCCAAAACTTACGTTGGCCCAAATTTATTTTTAATGGTGGTCATTCTTGTGGCATGGTCCACTTGATATTTGGATCGAACTCATTTCTTAAATCATGCCATACATTCAGCTGGCAAAATAGATGGACAGCTTGGATTAAACACATATATCATAGTTGGCCAACTAGCACCAACCACCTGGTAAGTGGATGATGGCTGTCACAACATGTAAGTAATCTACAGCTTAGGACACCGTCTCAACCAATACTGGATCAACGGGAGGTGGGCCTACCTTGACATGTATTGTAAAATCCACTCCAACCATAATATTGGGTCAATATGATAATTTAGGGGTATTGCTCCAACATCAGCCACATCTTTAATTCTAGTGGGCCACATGAGTGGAAACCGTGTAGGTAACACACACTATCAAAATCACTTCACTTGGTGTGATCCACATACATTAGGTTTGGGTCTAATGTTTGGTCTCCATGCATTAACCTCTATAAGGCAATTAATGGATGGAATGGGTTTCACATAAACATTCTGGTGGGCCCTGTAAAAAATTCAACGCTTCTCCTCTCCCACAGTTTTCTGTTTTGTGGCCCATTAAATCCCAAATCAGCCATATTTTAGGCACCCTACGGTTCAATTGATATCATGGACTGAATTGTCAGAGTGTATCACAGGAACACACACTTGTTTAAGTTGGCATGATGGGTGGTAATTTGGTGTGCAAGAGGTATCCTGCGGTGAGCAGGAGACCATTACTCTCTCTCTCTCTCTCTCTCTCTCTCTCTATATATATATATATATATATATATATAGAATCATGCTCCCCTGCGCACCTACGCACGTGCGCACCTTTGCACACGTGCCATTGGTGTCTAATCTGAATGGTCCATGTGATGCGAAATCCTATGAAACCCCATGTGACAAATTTTCACCCCGATCTAAAATTCTGGTGGGCCATAGCAAAGAGAAATGCAAATCAAAGGAGGAAACTGTTTTCATTTTTCATAGCCCATCAAAGTTTTATATCAAAGTAAAACTTGGGCTCGAGGGGTTTCACGAGGTGCTGCTTCACATGAACGATTCAGATTTTGGATCCCCATCATGTATGATGGGTTCTCAAAAAAGTTCGTACGTAGTAGGTACGAACTGGTTCACAGGTGAGCGTTTCCGTGTGTGTGTGTGTATATATATATATATATGTATATATAGGAAAAAGGTACTATGCGCTTTAGCGTAAAGTGGTCGTCCGTGAGGTCGAGCTGTGTGGGCCCCTCCGTGATGCCTTTCGAACATCAACACTGTCCACTAGAATAGTGGGCCTGGACGGCCCAAAATCAGGTCAATCCGTGACTCAGGTGGGCCACACCATCTAAAACCATAAGTATACATGCCAAAAACATATAAAAGACCGGTGTGACCCACCGAGTTTTCCATGCACCCGAAACTTGGTCCGAACCCTCATTCAAGTGGGACACACATAATGGATGGGTGGATTTGCAAACCACATCTCTAAGTGGGCCCTCAAAAATGGTTATGAATGTTTTAATGGTGCACGGCCCCTCTACACTTCTCAGTATGTGATGTGGCCCACTAAAGTCACGGATTGACTTGATTTTGGGCCGTCCATGCCCACCATGGAATGATGCATCTGGTGGACGGTGTTGATGTTCGAAAGGCATCACGGTGGGCCCACACAGCTCGACTTCACGGACGACAGCTTTACGCTCCAAATAAGATAGTACCTTTCGCATATATATATATATATATATATATATATATATATATATATATATATATATATATATATATATATATATAATGGGAAATGGTTCTATGCGCTGCTGGAGCTCATGGAAACTTCCCATGAGGTCGAGTTGTGTGGGTCTGCCGTGATGCGTGTCAAACATCTACCCCATCAGTTATATGCACCATTCCATGGTTGGCGTATGGCTTAAAAATCAAGTCAATCCATGACTTGTGTGGGCCACATCACATACAAAAGTTGAGAGGGGTTACCCCCGTTAAAACATTCATAATCATTTGTTGGGCCCACCGAGATGTGGTTCACAAATCCAGCCCATCCATTATGTGTGTCCCACTTGGATGAGGGGTCAGACCAAGTTTCAGATGCATCCAAATTTCAAGTGGGCCCCACCAAGTGCTTTTATATGTTTTAGGCATGTCTTCACATGATTTTAGATGGTATGGCCCACCTGAGTTCCGTATACGGCTGATTTTTGGGATATCCCATAATTTAAAGGGGACCAATCAAATGCATGGTGTTGATGGTTGACACACATCACGATGGGGCCCACACAGCTCGACCTCATGAGAAGTTCCACACACACACACATATATATATATATATATATATACACACACACACACACACACACACAACTGTAACAATCAATTCAACTTTTAGGATTGTCCGTCCATGTGGATTTTGGGTTATGGACGGTCCAAGTTTGCCTGATACACGTTTGCCAACTGCCAAGGCCTACCCATTGAGTGAGTTGGACGTCGCACTTTCATCTAACCGGTTGGTGCATCTCCCTCTCGTACACACAAATGCTCACATTTGCGTCCAACAGGTTGGCCCTACAGTTAGGATTGCATTAATTGTATGGACCATACCAACATATCTTTATTGTATCAAGAGGTATTCATTGTGGCCCACTTAATGTGAGGAATGAGTTATTTTTTCACCGTCAATCCATAGGTCAAGCTATATATTGAATGTGTTATTGAACCTATCCACCGGTTCGATGATAATTTATCATCCAACTGTGAGGGACGCCCACCCTTGATTTCATGGATGGCCCCACTGAACTTGGTATATACGCTATCCAGCTCATTGATATAAAACATATGTCCTGGATGAAGGGATTCAACAAAAAACTGGTCGTTTTCTTAATGGGTATATGTCACTGCCAGTTCGACTAACGGGAAGGGGACCTGAGGGAGCTCTCTCTCTCTCTCTCTCTCTCTCTCTCTCTCTCTTTCTATATATATATATATATATATATATATATATAGGAAAAGGTACTAGACGCTCAACCATATTATACCTTCCATAAGGAGGAGTGCTAACCGCACATTATTCGTCGGATGGTATTTCACTGTAAAAAAATAATTATTACCTTCTTTCACCTGTTTGAAAAATAGTGAGTAATTTTACTTGGAAACCGGTCCAAAAATGTTGACTTAAATTCGTGGGCCCCACCATAATGTATATAATATATCCGTGTCGTCCATCTGCTTTATTAGAATATTTTGAGGCTTTATCCGAAAAAATTAGAAAGATCTAATGTTCAATTGGCCCACATGAAAGGAAACAATGGACTTAGTTTATCCACCGTTGAAAGTTGACTCTTTTACTGGGCCTATGTTGAGGTTTATTCACCATCTAACCCATTCATAGGGTCACATGGACATGAATGAGTGAAAAATATAAATATAAGCCTGATCTAAGATTTCTAAGGGCCACAACAAGTTTTTAATGGTAGGCATTTAATTCTCATAATTTCGTGTGGTGTGGTCCACTTGACCTTTGGATTTGCCTAATTTTTGGGCTCATGCCTTAAATTCATTTGGCATGATGAATGGGCGGTGTGGATAAGCCACACACATTATGGTGGGCCCCATATTTATTATACAAATTCTTCGATTTGAGTGATTAAAAAGTAACCGGTCAAGTTAGCATTGGGAAAGATGAAGGTAAATGAAGGTAATTACCTTGGTAAGTAATGATTACTCATTTACAACGCAATTACACTTGATCCCAAAAACCAAACAGGCCCTAAAAGTTTTAAACAACGGGGGAGATTTTATAGGAAACCGAAGAAACACTGCGTGGATTAGATACTATAATAGCTAGAAATGTTATTGAAGTGGCATCTCCAAGTTCCATGGGCCCCACCGTGATTTATGTTTTATATCCACACCTTCCATCCATCTGGAGAGATCATTTTAGGACAATATGCAAAGAATGAGTTAAATCCAAAGCTCCAGTGGACCCAACATAGAAAATAGTGGGGATAGTGAGGCCCACCATTGAAAACTTCTAAAGGCCATGAAAGTTTTAGATCAAGTTGATATTTGTGTTTTCTCTTATTTCATCTCTTTTTTAACTTTTGAACAGGTTGGATTTCAAATAAACATTATGGTGGGCCTTGGGATAGTTTCAATGGTGGGAATCACTCTCCCCACTATTTTCTGTGGTGGGTCCACTACAGATTTTTATCTGCCTCATTCTTTGACTCGTGCCCGAAAATGATATTTCAAAATGGATGGACGGTGTGGATATAACACATGCATCATAGTGGGGCTCACAGAACTTGGTGACGTAGCTTCAGTAGCCGACTTGCTACTCAACTTTGCGTACGTCTACTTCCAGATTAAAAGGGAAAGCAGATTGGCTAGTGTACCTTACCTTGTATTGATGTTAGCAAGTTTTTTTTTTTTTGTCTACTCATGAGGTATGTTTTATATATATCCAAACCGTCCATCCATTTGGTGAACTCGTTTTAAGGCTTTGGATGAAAAATAAGATAGATCTAACTATCAATTGGACCACACTGCAAAAAGCAGTGTGAGATTGAACGTCTACCATTGAAACCCTTTTTGGATCATAAAAGTTTTGGATCAGTATGAAAATTTTTTTTTCCTCTTCATTCAGGTCCTTATATATATATATATATATATATATATATATATATAGAGAGAGAGAGAGAGAGAGAGGAGAGAGAGAGAGAGAGAGAGAGAGAGAGAGAGAGAGAGAGAGATGCACACCGTGCATAAAATTACACACGTGTCATGGGACCAAGATCCGAATGGTCTATGTGATGAGGCATCTCATGAAACCTCAAAAGACCAATTTAATTTTACCCTGATTCAAAAATTTGATGGGTCATAGAAAAGAGAGATGCAAATAAGGGGGGCAAACTGTAAGATATGTGTGTAAAGATGTGCATAGGTGCTCACGTAAGAAGTGCAAAGGTGAGTATTCCTCTGTGTGTGTATATATATATATATATATATATATATATATATATATATATATGCTCGAGCTCACGGGTCCGTCCCATGAGGTCGAGCTGTGTGGGCCCCATCGTGATGCCTTTCGAACATCTACCCCATCAGTCAGATGCACCATTCCATCGTGGGCCTAGGTCCCAAAAATCAAGTCAATCCGTGACTTGTGTGGGCCACACCACATACAAAAGTGGAGAGGGGCCGTACACCATTAAAACATTCATAACCATTTTTGAGGGCCCACGAGATGTGGTTTGAAAATCCAGCCCATCCATTATGTGTGTCCCACTTGAATGAGGGTTCAGACCAAGTTTCAGGCACATGCAAAACTCAGGTGAGCCCCATTAAGTGCTTTTATATGTTTTAACGGTGTCTTCACATAATTTTAGATGGTATGGCTCACCTGAGCTCTGTATACGGATGATTTTTGGGATATCCCATAATTTAAAGGGTACCCATCAAATGCACGGTGTTGATGGTCGACACGCATCATGGTGGGGCCCACACAGCTTGACCTCACGATAAGCTTATCCTCAACTCGAGCGCATTGTACCTTTTCCCTATACAAGACGAATATATATATATATATATACACACACACACACACACACACACACACACACACACACACGCACACATACGCGCGTCGGTCTATGCGTGTATAGGAGACTTGTTCTTGTATTTCACCGAAGACCAGGACTACAACATATACAAGACGAATATCCGTGAAACATGTGTTGCGGTGGGAATAAATCTCCATCAATTTCTCATAGTACATACAGTTGGTGTATAGTTGATTGTATCCTAACGATCATACAACAAGTGTATGTGATTATCACAACAACCATTCTTTTCACACATGTGCCAGCATGGTACACAATGAAAGATCCAATCCATCCATCCATTAGGTTGCTCTGTCCTTCTGCATGGTTTCCCAAAAAATGTCTGGTCCATTCACCGTGTGGGTCCCAGTTTTGGAAATGTGTGGACGGGTTAGAAAAGTTCAGCCAAGTTTTGTTTAGAGCAGTACATTTGTTTTGCTAATTGTGTCACTTGTGCTGCCTAGTAAAGCTGCATTTATAGAATATTTGATCCATGCAAAAATGTTGGGGACGCAACAAGCCCTCACACCATTTGTCTGAGGAAATAAAAAAATTCAAATAACGATAGAGAACACATGAATTTTATGTGTAAAAACTCTTGCATGGAAAAAATCATAGCTCCAAGCGATAAAAACTCTATTATAAAAAGAAAGTTACAAGAGATTGAATAATTTACAGATGAAAAACCCTAACTTCTCCCTCAAAACCCTTTAAAACATGTTAAACTTGACCTTAATCATATAATTAGAAGCCTATTTATACACTTCCGTATGAAATTAGAAATAAAAACCTGCACTTATGCATTCCACTTGGTCATACCTTCGGTTGATTGAGACATCAACAGATTCTCTAGGTCAACCGATATATATCTCGATCAACTAGGAACATCATGATGTGCTTCAATCTACCCAAGAATTCCTTGGTCGATCGAACAACACTACACCAGATTGAAGGCACTCAATCAACAATTTCTTCCGTGACTTTAATCTTCTAGTTCCATGTTTCAAGGTATCATCACCATATCTACTCTTCTTCATAGTGGCATCATCATCGTCGCTTATCGTGCACACTTTATCTTCATTAATTCTTTGCCAAGCCCAGAGAAATCGAGCAAAACCTGAACTTCTCTGCAGGAACCGCTTTCGTAAGCATGTCTGTCAAATTCTCACTTGTGTGAATTTTCTCAAGAGTGACACTACCTTCCTCAGATAAAATGATGACGAACATGAATGTGTTTAGTCCGAGAATGTTACATTGAGTTCTTCACCAAATTGATCACGTTTTCGCTGTCACAATGTACATTCACAACTTATTGTAGAAGCCCCAACTCATTCATTATCCCTCTCAGCCAAACAACTTTTTTGAATGCTTCGACCACTATTATATATTCCATTTCGATTGTGAAAAAAATAACTAAAAACTGAAGCTTCGACATTCAACTGATCACTCCACCCACTAACACAAATAAGTAACCGACAGTCAACTTTTTATTGCCCACATTACCAGCATAATTCACATCCACATAGCTTACAAGTTTCTTCTCAAATTTTTCGAATGTCAAGACATAATTCTTCATACTTCATGTGTATTGAAGTAAACATTTTACCACCATTCACTTCTCAGCATCTATGTCATCCAATGCTTCTTGGAAGGTATACAGATCCCCCTCATATGTAATGAGGGAAGTGGATTCCACTACGGACATTGCAACTCCACCCGATACAGTGCTCCCAATCATCCTGTAAAGGTTTCCACTTCTTTATGCCTTCATTATAGTGATGCCTCATTTAAAACTTTCAGGACACCATCATGGCCAGAGAACTTACATCTGAGGGCATCAAGATCTCCTAAATATATCAAAATTTTCTTCAAATTAGGAACATTCCTTAGATTTATCTGAGCACGCTTTACCCCATCGAATATTCGCATATGAATCGAACCAATTCTAATCATCTTACAGGCATGATCATTACCCATAAGCATCATGCCATCATCATACACATTGTACGTGGCGAGCCAACTCCAGTGAAGACATGTGATATAATGCTCCCGTATCGAAAATCCACTCATTATATAAGTGTCCGACCTTGGACATAGACAATACATCAAAACTGCTCATCTCTTCGCTGGATTCCGCTGAATTGGCCTCCTTTATTGAAGTATTTGATTTCTTCTCCTTCTGATTTTCAGAGTTTGTGTAGTCCTTCATATATCTCGTCTTCTCACAATTCTAACACTTCAACTTGCCTTAATCTTTCGATTTGGATCTTAATTGAGACATCCCCTTCTCTTGCTTAGATGATCTTCCCCTAGCAACCAGTGCACCCATAAAGGTACCTTCGTCAACGTTATTCGTTCTCAACTACTTTGACTAAAAGGCTGAGATAGCGGTATCAAGGTCCAATATATTCCTACCATCGCACAAAGTATCCACTATATTCTTTTAGGAATCTGGAAGGGAAGATTAAGTTTTTTTTTTTCTTCATTGATCTTCACATCCACACTTGTCAGTTTACAAACTAGTTTGTTAAAAGTACTGATGTATTAAAAAAAAGTCCAACTCATCCACCATCTTCAGAGTGTACAATTATTTCTTCAGATTATGCGATTGGAGAGCGATTTTGTCATGTAGATGTTCTCCAAATGCGCCTACAATCCTGCAGTAGTCATCTCATTAATGACATTGTATAAGACATTATAGCCCAAACATAATTGAATTGCGCTAATTTCCCTCTGATATAAGTCATCCAAATCTTCTTCATTCATAGTTTCAAGACGTCTCACTTTGCCAAGGAGTGCCTACTACAACCCTCGCTGAATTAGGAGAGCTTTTATCTTCAACATCTACAATTGAAAGTTATTTTACCTGTAAATTTTTCTGTCACTTTTTTTTTGTTAACTTGTTAATACGCCCACTGTCAGATCACACTTCACCGTTAGCCACCCCCGCTAGGGAATCGATGTCAAGACCTCAGTGTTGAAACAATTTATCTTTCACGCAGTCTACCACTTGAGCTATGGTTCTAGGTGTAAATTTCTCTGTCACTTATTTTCCATTTGATCCCTTTGAACCCACATCTTATATTCGATTTAAACAACCCAACATAAAGCCTACTCTCTGATACCACTTGTTAGAGATGCAACAAGCCCTAACATGTTGTCTGATGTGGAAGCGACCTCAAACATAATCATACAACGCAATAGGGAAAGAAAAATTCAAGCAACCACAGAAAAGACATGAATTTTATGTGAAAAAATCCTTATAGGAAAAAACCACAGCACTAAACGATAAACAATCAACTACGAACAGAAGGTTACAAGAGATAGAACAATTTACATATGAAAAACCTTAGTTTCTTCCTCAAAACCATTGAAATTGTATAATTAGAAGTCTATTTATACACTTCCATATGAAATTAGAAACAAAAACTCACACTTACGCATTCCACTCGGTTGACAGAGATATTAACAGAGTCTCTTGATCAACTGATATAGATCTTGGTCAACCAAAAACATCACAATGTGCTTCGATCCACCAAACAACACTACAAAGGATTAAAGGCACTCCATCAACCAAAAAAGGGACCACTCCTTGTTAATAACTTGATGTGAAAATTTGTCTCATGACCATTCATTAGGTGGGCTGTACTCGGACACCCAGACATCCCGTGGGCTTTCCATTGATTTTGGTGATGTGGTCCATCTAATGCAAATATTTCTACAATAAGTTTTTTGTTTTTAGTACAAATCCACATGGGGCCCCCATAAATGTTTTATGACATCCAATCCATCCATTACATGCACCACCTCCTATTCCAATGAGATAGCAGGAACTTGACTGGTCCAAAATACAGGCGGACCACTCTACAGGTAATAATTGGGATGGGGACACCTACCATTAAGTTTTGTACTGTTATCAGAAAGCCTTCAATCTTCAGATTTTTGAGGTGCTCGACCAGTCGTGACCGTTGCTCTACCGGTCGAGGGAGTTGCACGACCGGTTGTGGCCCGCTCGACTTAAAGTCCAGCGAGCTCAGTTTTTTAGTGTTCGGGATGCTCGACCAGTGGAGGGGATGGTACGACCGGTCGAGTGAGTTGCTTGACCAATCGTGGACATCCTTTGACCAGTCAAAGTTACGCAGATTCGTTTCTGGATTTGATGCGGACTGCAGAAATTTTAGTCAGTTTTCGCAAGGGCGCGAAATGGAAGTTGCCTAAACTATAAATAAGTATCACTGGGGTTTTTCTTGGGCATGAGAAAAGTATCCTAAGGCTTCCTAAAGGTATTTTAAAGGGTTATAGGGTTATCAAAGGGTGTAGCAAGGGTGAGATTTGAGGTTGTTCGAATTGGATAAGTCCTTTCTCTTTGTAATTGATGCTTTCATAGTGGATTTCCGTCGCTTTATGCCGTGGTTTTTTCTCGAAAGGGTTTTCCACGTTAAATCTGTGTGTTCTGCTATGTTTTCTTAGTGCCATTGTATTGCTATCCTGACCTAGATCTGTATGATTCCGCAGGCCAAAATCCCAACAAGTGGTATCAGAGCAATCATTGGGGCACATATTTGAATTTGATGGATTAGTAATAATTGGAAGCACTAGGTATGATATTGAGAAGTACTCAGGGAAAAATAATTTTGAGTAAGATGATGATTTCCTTAATCAAGTAAGGCGAAGATGGTGCTCTTGAGGAGCGAAAGTCTACTATGACTGATGATGAATGGAATACTCTTGATAAGAAGGCTTTATCATCGATCCGTTTATGTCTTACGGATGAGGCTCTCTACAACATCATGATGGAGAAAAATGCGGGCTAAATTATGGGCGAAGTTAGAGGATGTCTATACGAAAAAATCCTCTGAAAATCGTCTGCACTTGAAGCGGCAGTGGTATAACTTCAAGATGGCAGAGGGTGGAGATCTGGAGGTTCACATCAACAACTTTAATAAATTAGTTTGCAAATTGCTGGATATGAAGGAAGGTTATGAAAGATGAAAAACAAACATGTATGTTGCTGAATTCTCTTTCGGCGTCGTATGAATCATTCAAGGACACTATGTGCGCATGAATAAAACCCTTAGTTTCGACACCGTTATCTCAGCCCTTCAAGGGAAGGCTATGAGAAAGCTTAACGTCGAAATGGGGATATCTTCTGAGGTATTGCTTACAAGGAGTAGGAATTCTGAACAAGGTACATGTTCTTTAGGTTCTAGATCCAAATTCAAGGGTAAGGGCAAAGGAAAGGTAAAGTACTGAATTGTCGAAAGGAAGGACATGTGAAGAAGGATTGTGAAAATCCTAAATCGAAGAGAGAAGATTCTGAGGCTTCGTACAGAGAGGCCAATGCTGCCATGTCAGATGGATCGAGTAGATGTGATGGTGGTGTTTTATCTGTGTCTTCGCTCAGACAGCCATACGATGATCGTAAGGACGAGTGGATGCTAGACACAAGGGCATCTTTTCACATGACTCCTCATTGGTGTTGGTTCACCAACTACAAGGAGTGCGATGGTGGACAAGTATTTATGGGCAATGGCATTGCTTGTAATGTTGTGGCTATCGGTTCGGTGTGCATCAAGATGTTTGATGGGGTGGAGCGTACCTTGACTGATGTCAGGCACGTTCCTGATTTGAAGCAGAATCTAATTTCTCTTCGTGTGCTTAAGGCAAAAGGATACAAGTACATGGGTATTGATGGTGCTCTTAAGGTATCTAAGGGGGCACGAGTAATCATGAAAGCACAAAGACTCGGTAACATGTACAGGTTGATTGGGAGCACTTTAAAAGGTGAAGCTACAATGGCTGTAGTGGATTTCACCTCTGCACGTGTGTGACATGTTGGACATGGCCACATGAGTAGACAGGGCAGGAAGGCTGAGATGCACGGACAAAAATACAGAGCAGGTGGAGCAGCCACCTATGAGAAGAATCACATGACATGATCGCAGGATATCGGTGAGGTATATGGACGACCCCAATATCGCAGGGGATTCATCTTCTATTCGGATGGCTCTAGGTGAGCCTGGTGCTGAGAAGTGTAAGGTGACTATGTGCAATGTGATGGATTCATTGTACCAGACCAACATATGGGAGCTGGTGGAGCTTCCAGTGGACCAGAAAGTGGTTGGATGTAGGTGGATCTTCAGGAAGATACAACATAGATACAGGGTGAAGTTAGTAGCGAAGAGTTATGCTCAGAGAGAAGGGATCAGCTTCTCAGAGATATTCGCACCGACGGTATAGCATGTGTCTATTAGATCTGTGATTGGCACTGGTTGACTAATGTGATCTTGAGCTGGAAGGATGGATGTGGAGTTTGTACTTTTGCAAGGAAAAGTGAAGAGCAGATCTTCATGATGTAACCAGAGTGGTTCGAAGTTAAAGGGGCTGAGAAAAGACTTTACAGGAGGTCGTGCTACGACCTGTTGCCTAGGCAATGGTTTGATTCCTTCATGGTGGGTCAGGTATTATATGTTTATGACATATAGATTGTCAATTATGACAAGTCTAAAATCAATGTACTGAAGACTCGGTTAAGTGGGACTTCAGGATGAAGGATCGGGGGGCTGCAAAGATGGTTCTCGGCATTGAGACTGAAAGAGGAATAAACTTTGGTAATCACAGGAGGAATACCTTGTGTATAGGTATTAATCAAGGATGTGATGGTGTAACATCTCGAAAAAATCCATACAAAGACCTGAGTTTCACCTCAGGCAGAAATCATATATAGGGAATGCCACCTAAGAGCACGCGAAGCACGACACGTCTCTCACTTGACGATTTACTTGACGGGGTACCTCCCCTCAGCGATCGCCATATGGACCCTAGTTCAGGCCCTTCTTATAATGACACTACGCCGGGTTTTTAGCCGGCCACTGGCCCCACCAATGGGCCAACACCTGTGCCACCATCTACTGCACCACCTGTGCTACCATCTACGGCACCACCTGTGGCATCATTTGCGGCACCACCTATTGCACCACTGGTTCCTAAGTAAACCGCGCATCTTCTTTGACGCTGCATGTGCCTCAGTCGACTCCTCCTACTAATAGGTTCGAATAGATGATGTTGTTGATACAGCAACAGCAGCAGCAACTCTTGACCACCCTTGGAGGAATTTTTACCCAGGGCATGGGTGTGGCTCCACCTGCATCTTTTGTACACATTGCTGGGAATGCGGGTGCTAGTTGCTTCTTCGAACGATTCCAGCGCTTGTGACCTCCTACTTTTGCAGGTACTCACAGACCCGAGGAGGCCAAGTATTGGCTTGACCGCATCTCTAAGATACTTAAGCCACTGCACTGCACTGAGATAGAGTAAGTGGAGTTGGTCACCTTCATGTTTGAGAAGGAGGCCAGCTTATGGTGAGACAGTATCCTCCGTACTATTGTGGTGGGATATGTATGGACGTAGGCAGCCTTTGAGACTCGCTTCCACGAGAAGTACTATCCCCTCATGTATCGCCACGAGAAAGAGAGTGAGTTCCTATGCCTCCGACAGGGAAGGATGACAGTGGCGGAGTATGAGAACAGATTCACAGAGCTGGGCAAGTACGCTCCGTTGATATTGGTCGACGAGCCGATGCATATGCGGTGGTTTTCTGAGGGTATGCGACCCGAGATCGGCTCGAAGATGTGCTGCGCTAGCATACCCAGCTATGCCGAGCTAGTGAGCATGTCTATGCGAGCTGAGTAGGAGGGGACAAGCAGTCCCGTATGCGAGCACCTGTGGCCCTTAGGCCTCGACCTGATTTCCAGCCAGGCCATTTCTCGCCAAAAGGCCACATGTAGACTCTCCTCCCAGGCTTGAGGCCCCACCAGCTCAGCTGGAATGATTGCGATGCACATACTATGGGAAGGCAGGTCATACAGATAGGTATTGTTTCACCAGGATGAGGGACAACGGGTTTTCGCCACCTCAGATGATCAACCGCCAGCTTCCTCAGGGCATATCAGTACCACCTCTGCGGTCGGCACCAGCACATTCATCTTTTGGACCACCTGTACCCCGATGTAGGCTGCCTCAACGGCCTATGGTACCACAGCCGAACCGTTCACAGCAGGCTCGGGTGCACTCACTCATAGCTGAGGCATCAGAAGTAGCACCTACCGCACCTATGGCTTTCGAAGTCACTGCACATGTCCAAGGTACTCTAGTTTTCTTATTGGTGGACACTGGGTCCACTATCTCTATCATTTCATGCGCAGCAGTCAAGCGACTAGCATTGAATACTACTCCTATGAAGGGAGTGAGAATCACTGCCGCTATAGGAACCTTTTCAGATGTCACTCAGACTTATGAGGGTTGCTTAGTAGATCTGGGTAGCAGAACAGTGCTCGTCGACCTTATTGTCGCTCCACTATGGCACTACGAAGTTATCCTCGGTATGGATTGGCTCACTGAGATGAAGGCAGAGATTGATTGCGATACTCGGGTCATGATAGCCTACAAACCTGAGGGCACGGTTTTTACTTTTTCAGTGCAGGTCAGTTGGCCCTGTCGTGTTGGATGTTATGCTACCTTACTAGAGCATGTTGATGGGCCGACATTAAGGAACATGCCAGTAGTCCAGGAATTTGAGGACATGTTCAGGATGATCCCTGGATTACTTTCTCAGTGTGAGATCGATTTTACGATTGATCTTGTGCCCGGTGTGACACCCATTGTGATTGTGTATTGATTATTGCAGGTTGAACCAGGTGACGGTGAAGAACAAGTATCCTTTGCCTAGGATAGATGATCTGTTTGATCAGTTAAAGGGGGCATGATACTTCTCGAAGGTCGATCTGCAGTCAGGGTATCATCAGTTGTGCGTCAGGGATGAAGACATGTAGAAGACGGCCTTCGGGACTAGTTTTGGACACTACGAGTTTCTCGTTATGTTGTTTGGTCTTACGAATGCACTGACTGTGTTCATGGACCTGATGAGCAGAGTGTTTTGGCTGTTTCTGTTCTGATTCGTCATCGTGTTTATCGATGACATACTGATATACTCTAAGAGTCGGGAAGAGCACGAGGAACACCTGCAAGCAGTCTTGGGTACTCTGAAGAAGAACCAATTGTTTACACAGTATAAGAAGTGCAACTTCTAGAAAGATGAAGTCAAGTTCCTAGGACATGTGGTGTCCAAGGAAGGGATAACAGTTGACCTCGCTAAAGTAGCTGCGGTTCAGGACTGGGAGCAGCCCAGTTCGGTTATTGAGGTGAGGAGTTTTCTTGGTCTGACAGGGTACTACCGTCATTTTATTAGGGACTTCTCCAAGATTGCCAGACCGTTGTCTCAGTTGACACGAAAGGATCTGAAGTTCGTCTGGAATGAAAAGGTGGAAGCAGCTTTCCAGGAGCTGAAAGACAAGCTAACGTCCGCCCCTGTGCTAGTATTGCCAGAGCAAGGGATTAAGTATACTATATACACCGACGTGTCTCACGTTGGTCTGGGTTATATCCTTATGCAGAAGGATAGGGTGATTGCTTACGCCTTGAGACAGTTGAGGAAACATGAGGAGAACTACCCTACACAAGATCTGGAGTTGGCAGCCATCATCTTTGCGCTGAAGCTCTAGAGACATTACCTCTATGGAGAGGAGTTCGAGTTCTTTTGCAACCACAAGAGCCTTAGATACATATTCACTCAGTGAGACCTGAATATGAGGCATTGGCAATGGATGGAAACCTTGAAGGACTTCAAGTTCGAGGTTTCCTACCATCTGGGCAAGGTTAACCTTGTGGCTGACGTGTTGAGCCGCAAGAAGACCATAGAGTTTGCGGCTCCATTAATGGTGGCAGAATGGGGTATGGTAGAGTTCGTGCAAGACTTCAAGCAAAAACTCATCGTAGAGGAGCCGTTCGAGAGTGTCGCGCACGTTCGTGTGCGGTCACTTATCGATGATACCATCATCGAGGCCCAAAAGGACGATGAGCGATTGTCTGAGCTTCGAGAGCAGGCTAGCAACGATGAGGACTCCGAGTGACGAGTTTGTAAGGATGGGGGTGTTGAGGGTCAAATATTGCATATCAGACCCTAGTTACTACTTGGATTTACGAACATAATATTGTTTAAAGGCCAACTTAATCGTGTTTATGCTGCAGGTGGAAATTAGGAGCTTTGATTGTAAAAGAGCATTAAAAGTGTGGATTTGACGCTCAGAATTTACCAAAGCAAGGGATGGACTCCAGAGGACCAAAATTGATGGATTTGTACGCCAGAGATCAGAGGAAATCAAGCCGTTCACATTTAATAGGCTTGAAAACCAACCAGAACGCAAGATCACAGGGTTTCCGCCATTCGATCGACATAAGACTTCATACATGGGATGTGGGTCAGAAAGTAACCGTACATATTAAATTTCAGCCATTAGAGATCTCAATAAATGGGCCAATGGACCGATCAACCGCTTAATTCTTTAAGTGGGGCCCACCTGCCACCTGGATATGCCTCACTTCGGTCCCAATGCCTAAAAGATATTGTAAAGTGGATGGACGGAACATTTCTCATAAACATTACAGTGGACCCCACATACGGGTGCACGAGTGCACATGCGGTGCACTCCCGGAGCCGCCCGGACTCGGGTCGGTCGACCAAACGGGCGACCCGTCTTCTTCTTGCGCCAGGAGACGGCGTCAACGCCGTCGACGCCGCGCGACAACCAAGTAGGCCCCACTCGACAAATGGAGTGATGATCTGAACCGTCCATTGTGATCATTAGGGGTGTATAACCCTCGCCTAGGTGGCGTTTTGCTCCATGAAGACATTACATGTATATGAGTACTTAATCGGATGATCGACGGCAGACAGAAAAAGTTGCGTGGACCACACCTTCATCAATCCGATCTCGTCAGTCCTGAACGGTTTTTCGCCAGAATTTCATTGGACGGGGTGGATTTTTACATAGATATCAATGTGGGACCCACCAATCTTGACGGTGCGGAAATCAGATCTCTGTTTCGCAACAGGGAGTTGCGGACCGACCGTGTGGGCCACCATCTTTGATCAACCGATCAATCCAGACCGCCCATTCGTTCCAGAAGGTTGAACCGACCGTGAAAAAGGAGTTTCTCCAAACCCATACACACACACTCAGAAGAATCTAGATCAAATGCAGTTCGGACGGTAGAATGATACTTTTGATGGACCACACTAAATGTGACCCGAATAACATCAATCCCAACCGGTTTTGCGAGACCAATCCAATGGTCGGAATGGATTTATGGTCTGACAATTCGTTCTGGGCCACACCAAGCATCAGCGTAAGTGTCTTGCGACGACTGCGTCCGAGAGCCGGTTGATCCGAGCCATTCAACAACCATTGACAGGATCGGTCACCCGACAATTACATCGTCCAAATCCAACCCGAGGACCACCGATCAAGTTCAAGGAGTTTAAATGGCTTGGATGTAATATTTAAGGCAGTCAAGGGCCGAACGCAGGCACTTCACGCTGCTGTGTGCTGCGTAAGTGTGGAGTCTATTTTTTAAGCGGATTCTCTCCACTGCTCCTGACACCTATAAAACAAAGAGAGAGAGAACGTGGATAGGGAGGACCGGGAGCAGCTTGGCTTGGGGCTTAGACGTGGATCGGTCGAGAGAGAGAGGAATAGTTAAGTTTTTATTTTATTTTTTCTACTTGTTTTCCTTATTTATTTTTTTAAAGATGTTGAGCCTTTCCATGTCAGGCTAAACCTCTTAGCTAGGGCTAAGAGGTGAAGCTTGTAGCGTGATGGGATGCCTCTTTGCTTGTGCCTTTGTTTAGACTGAATTTGATGTTGATTTGGGTTTTTATTAAGGGAATGTTTTCAGTCTTTAATGGTCTGTTGTGACTGAAATTACAATGGGTCTGCGATGGCTTTGAGCATGTTCTTTTCCTCTTTATGTTTATGACGTCAGGAAGCCCTGTTGTTCACCATCGTCTCCTGGGCATGGTTGGATGTCGGTACCCTTCCTAACCTTCATGGCATGTTGATTGGTTGGTAATTAGTTTAATTCTGTTGTTTGCTTTGTCTCCTGGGCATGGTTTGGTGATGGAATCCATTCTAATTCATATACTTTTCATCTCTTGAAATCATATCAATGGCAGTTCAGTTAATTTCCCTGATTTTTAATCCAGGCATAAGATCTCCCTGATCTCTACAAGTGGATCCTCTGAATCCCTAGTTCCCTTCTCTGATTTTTCCTAAATTTTAGTTTAATTATTTCACCATTATTCCTCAAATCATAATTGGTTTAGATTTCATCTTAGCCTAATTCTAGATTTGGTTATTTTTAGAAAGCGTACAAGTATCAGTCCCTTGGGATTCGACCTCGGTCTTACCGAGTTTATTACTACATCACAACCCTGCACTTGGGGAGTGAACAGGGGGCTTACATTATCGTGGCCGCCTATGCGTCCCAAATCTTCATGACTTGAGACAGGAGATTCTCGAGGTGGCACATAGTTCAAAATTGGCGATGCATCCTAGAAGCATGAAGATGTATCAAGATATGAAGAGATCGTACTGGTGGGACAACATGAAGGCCCACATAGCAGATTATGTGTCCCGTTATTTTACGTGCTAGTAGGTCAAGACTGAACATCGTTGACCTCCTGGACTGCTTCAGCTCATGTCCATAGCTGAATGGAAGTGGGATTTCATCTCTATGGATTTCATATCGGGGCTGCCAAAGACGAGAAAGGGATATGACTCCATTTGGGTGATCGTGGAACAATTGACAAAATCGGCTCATTTTCTCCCTATCAAAGTTTCGAACTTTGCAGACGAATTGGCCAGGTTGTACATCAAGGAGGTTGTACGTCTGCATGGAGTTCCCCTAGAGATTGTGTCTGACCGAGACATGCGATTCACATCTATCTTCTGGACTCGTATCCAGGAAGCAATGGGTGTGAAGTTAAAATTTAGTACCGCGTTCCACCTACAGACTGACGAGCAGACAGAACGGGTAAATCAGGTGTTAGAAGATATGCTGCGAGCTTATGTGCTGGATTTCAAGGACAGTTGGGACAAATGTCTTCCTTATGTAGAGTTCGCGTATAACAACAGTTTTCAGGCGAGTATTGACATGGCTCCATATGAGGCATTGTATGGGTGACCTTGGCAAGCACCGCATTGCTGGACAGATAATGGTGAGAAGAGCCTAATTGGCCCAGAGTTGGTTCAGGCGACCTCAGAGAAGATCGACATTATTAGGCGTCGATTCTGGCAGCACAGAGCAGGAAGAAGAGCTACGCCTATACGAGGCGGCGGCAGCTAGAGTTCAAGGTCGGGGATCATGTGTTTTTGAAAGTTTCCCCCATGAAGAGAGTCCTTTGGTTTGGAAAGAAGGGGAAGCTTACGTCGTGGTTCATTGGCCCATTTCAGATACTTGATCGAGTTGGTGAGGTGGCATACCGTCTTACTTTGCCCACACCACTTGCGGGTGTGCACAACGTATTTCATGTATCTATGCTGAAGAAATACGTTTCTGATCCTTCCCACATCATCAAATGGGAGCAGGTACAGTTGAGTGAGGATGTTACTTATGTTCTGCGGCCAATGCGCATCCTAGACAGGAAGGAGCAGGTGTTGGGTAGTAGGGTTATCTCGTTGGTAAAGGTGTTATGGATGCATCACACTGAGGGAGAGGCTACTTGGGAGACAGAAGCCGAGGTCTGTAAGAACTACCCTCAGATGCTCGAGGAGTACGAAAATGTACTAATTTCAAGGACAAAATTTTTCTTTAAGGGGGGTAGATTGTAACGTCTCGAAAAAATCCGTATAAAGACCCGAGTTTCACCTCAAGTAGAAATTACTCAGGACCAAATCCTTTAGAAATTAGGTGAGAATTAGCTAGTGCTAAACTAGAGTACCTGTGAAATTAGCACTAATCACTTTAAATATGATCTGCAAGACCTAAAACGTGTAGAATCATTACCGCTATATGACCTTAAAACTTAGTATCAATCTCTAATCCTAATTGCTCTCGGGAGCATACCAAAACTCCGTATCGGACCTGGACCGCGTGTCGAAAGTCCGATTACTATGAACTATATGGTTATGACCGCTTTACTGGGCTTGACAAGCATCTCAGAAATGAAGTCCTAACAGTATCCAGAAACGCACAACTTGAGCCCAGAGTGAAGTGTGTGAGAAACGCGAATATCTTTAGAAAATGAACTGAGACTTAAGTGAATTGAGTCGCCTCACTTGCGGGCAGAATCTAATGATTCAGACCGTCAGAATTTGACCCAATTACACCCTCGGATCAAGAAAAATTTTCAACACATGTCAGTACACTTGTGGCCCTGATCGAGCACCGGTGACCGTTGAACTGAAACTGGTTCGCCACGGCCGATTTGTAAATCCAATCGGACCAAAAACTTAACTGGACTTGGATCCAAGGTCAGGGAGCTTAAGTCTGACCGCACTCAGAAAAGGAGGCTCCGGAAGTGCTCCGTTGAGCCAAAACAGACAGATTTTGGCTATAATATATGTATACCATGGCCCTGGGGCCATTGGGCTCACATCTGAGCCTATATAAAGGCTTAAAACCCTCATTCTCTCTCCCCACACGAATTTGTAAACCCTAGGGAGAGAAAAGAAAAGAAAGAGAAGGAAAGAGAGAGAAGAAGTGAGGGAAGTCTGCGTTTTGTTACAGGGATTCCTCCCTACCGTTCAACGTACCGGATCCACGCTATCGTGTCGCTACTTCAGCAATTCTAGTTCCGTTTTCGAGTAAGAAATTCTAACCCTAACCTATTTTAGGAATTCAAATACGCAGATCGGTGAAATAGCTAACCTGTTTCATTGATTAGGTATCTGAAGTGTAGTTTACAAGGCAAGAGTGTTCAAACTGAATCCATTACGAGTTTACCGGCGAAAGGTACGGACTATATACGTTTAGGTTATGATTTTCAAGGCTTTCAATGTCGGTTAATGATTTATTACAAGCGTGGGTGCTATTTCACATGCCAAATGTGACGTTTATTTCGCTTTACGAATACGTATGCAATATGTATAGTATATGTACTTGTTGAAATAACTGAATACGTATGAATTTTGGATTCGTGATTGACATGATTATTTGTCATGCATATATGCTTGTTGCATAGGAGACAACTCCTCGGTGAAAGGATTTGCCCTGATGCGTGGTATAGACAACATACATCATGTATGTTGAAATGTGTAGTTTAAGTGTTTGTTAAAATGTCTAAATGAGTAAGTAGTTAGTAAATTGTAATGTATAAGGGTATTGAGAAATGATTCTCAACTACTTTAACTATGTGTATGATTCCCTCAATGTACCGTATATTATAGCATCTGTTTTAGCTATGTGATGCATATGTATAAATCTATGTTTAAGTTGTATTCCATAAAATGCTTTGATGATTGTATGAGCTGAATTATTGATCTATTACTGCTTTGATTATCTCGTATGATTATTTATTGTAATGGACTGTGTTTGAGACTATTATATAGTTTAGGCAATCGGTAATAGGCCTTAATTTGGTGGCTGAGATTGTTTACCACAAAGGACATATTCGCTGAATCCGAGCCGTACTTCGGTCGACGGCAGTGGTTAGGCCACACGGAGTGCTTATGCACTTCATGTTGATCGACTTGAGGTGCGCTCGTGCTAGTCGAGCTTGTCAAATAATTCGATTGACCCGATGTATGTTCACCATATATGAACGCTACTACTTGAACCTAAGGTACCAAACTCACCAGTGAAAATCCTGTTAACCTTGGTACCTCAATCCACTAAGATTCATGAGCCGGACATGGTGGTATGAGACATCATGGTCGAGCTGTCGGCCTACGCCGGGGCGACGAGCCCACCCGTAGTGACTAGTGAGCAACCAAAGCTCGTGAGCCGAATACGGTGGTATGAGACACTGTATTCGAGCTGTCGGCCTATACTGATTAGGTGACGAGCCCTTTGTAGTGACCTCGAGCATACTCTAAGACTGCGTAGAGGCGACGAGTCTTTCCATAGCAACTTGAGTATAAGATAGGCTTGCACTGATCAGGTGACGAGCCCTTTGCAGTGACCTAGAACCGCAACATCATATGAGATTTACTAGGACTGACGACCCTAGAATGGATCATTGTTTGGGCAAATGATATAAGGGAAGTACCTTAGCTTCCCAACACTGCTGTATAAATCAATCTAATTAAGTATTGGCTAACATGAGCATGCACCGTACTGCATGTGCTTTGACGAGGAAGAGCACTTTCGGGAGTTTGCCATGCGCGCCGTGAGATGAAGACGCTGAGGGAGTGTAGGCGAGGGCATGTATCATTATCGCATATCATTCTTGCATTAACAAGAGCATCTAGGACATGTTTGCTGTACTGCTTTATCATTACTGCTTGAATCAATTGATAACATATTGACCTTTGCTTTATTGTTTCACTGAGTTGATCACTCACACCCACGTTCCGGGACGGTGTTTTAAACACCAACCAGACTCTGTCTTAGTTGCAGGTGGAGGCGATGCCTACGAAGCGGAAACGGACTATGAGGATGACGAGGAGCCATTCTCTTTCATGCAATTTTCAGGCGGGTTCATGTGAGTTGTGGCCTGATCGACGGGGACTTCTTGGATGTTGACTAGATGTCATTACCCTTGCTATTTTGTCTTTTCAAAACACACATGTATATTCATTTTGGTCCATTTTGGAAAGAATACATGTATATATTTAATCTGGTAACATGTTCACACTCTTGAGACTTACAACAGTTTATATACTTTATATATCTATCACAGTTCTTCCGCTTGCGTAATTTAACTATATCTGGAGTATGATATGTTGTTTTGGTGTAATCCCACTCATGTTTAATGTACTAACACGGACAACATTTAATCATCATTATCTATGTTGCATAAGTGATGCGTTGGAACTCGGGAGTAGAGCTTATGCTCGACCCCCGATTTTCAGGACGTTACAGATGGGCCAGGTTAAGTCGGAGAGCATTCCCTACGCGTCTCTCCTCAAGTTTTCCTCAGGTCATGTCCCAAAACAGATGAGAAAAAGTAAGATATCTCATGAGCCTTATTCTAATGTGGTTGACAGTGTATGCCAGGGTTTGAATTAGATCGGTTATTTCACAGGCTATCAATGTTGTGAGCAAGTACCCCGGCAAGTAATATTGGGTAGCGGGGAGAATGTAAGAAGACTACGTCTTTCCTTTTGAAAAGACAGGAGCAAAGGTGGTTGAGCACGTGGATTTTGATCCGGCAGACATGCTCACCTAGATCGTTCCTGCAGAGAAGATTAAGTTCTGTGTAACTTCTTTGGGTTTGGCGATGGCGGAAAAGAAGGATGGAGTGTGCACGAGAAGCTATGATGTGATACAGAAATAAGAAAAGAGGTCAATGAGCTACAAGGCTGAAGATTGAAGACTTGGTGGAGATTGTTGTTAGAAAGCCTTTAATCTTCAGATTTTTGAGGTGCTTGACCGGTCGTGGCCATTGCTCGACCGGTCGAGGGAGCTGCACAACCAGTCGTGGCCCACTCCACTCAAAGTCTAGCGAGCTCAGTTTTTTGGTGTCTGAGATGCTCGATCGGTCGAGCGAGTTGCTCGACCAGTCGTGGCCATCCTTCGACCAGTCAAGGTGATGCAGATTCGTTTCTGGATTTGATGCGGACTGCGGAAATTTGAGTCGATTTTCGCAAGGGTGCGAAAGGAAAGTTGCCTAAACTATAAATAGGTGTCCCTAGGGTTTTTATAAGGCATGGGAAAAGTATTCTAAGGCTTCCTAAAGGTATTTTAAAGGGTTCTAGGGTTATCAAAGGGTGAGATTTGAGGTTATTCGAATCGGATAAGTCCTCTCTCTTTGTGATTGATGCTTTCATAGTGGATTTCTATTGCTTTGCGCCATGGTTTTTTTCCGAAAGGGTTTTCCACGTTAAATCTATATTCTCATGTGTCTGCTTAGTGTCATTGTATTGCTATCCTAGACCTAGATCTGTATGATTCTGCAGGCCAAAATCTCAACATGTATATGCTATTTTAATTCATGCGGAAGATGCATCCGACCAGGATGAATGGACACCCAAAAATCAGATCATTCAAAAGCACAGATGGGCCACACACATGATTTAGAGTTATTAGGAGTGATTTTACGTGGTATGGCCCGCGTGAACTTTGTATCAAACTGAATTGTAGGCCACATGATGGACGGACTAAATGTCATTAAAGCATCACAGTGGCCCACACACATTGATTTGATTTGTACATTGAGTGTATTCTTAGAAATATTTGTACAACATCTGGCGGCCATTTACCTGTCAGATCATAGCCCATCATGATCAGACATTATGCCAGATGCGTCATGTCATCACGTTTCACCCGTCCCATTATAATGATTAACTTATTTTATTTTTAAAAGTCTCTACAAAGAAATTAATTTTGTAACTTTCCTTTAGCTTGGGAGCCTGGTTGATACGTGGGTACCTGCATGGGAGAGCGGATTAGGTGACACCAGCCTCGCCCAAGACGGTGGGGCCCTTACCGTGGGGACAACGTAGGGCCCACCTTGATGTATGTATTATATATTCCTGTTATCCATTCATTTTTTAAAATCATTTTGAGGGCATTATTCTAAAAATAAAGCAGATCAATTATCAGCTGAACCATACCATATATAAGAAACATTGGTGATCAACCATCCTACCATTAAAAACTTCTCAATATAATGGTTCTAAATAAGAACAAGTCCGGACAAGTCCAAATAAGAACAAGTCTACTCTAGCTTTTGATCCACTCAATATTCTTTTTCTCATGTCCTAAAATGATTTCTAAAAATGAATGAACAGTGTGGATACAACAAATACATCAAGGTGGGCCCACGGAACTTGGTGACGTCACTTAAGTCTCGCTACTCAACTTGGCAATTCTCAGCGCCTGAGTGTAGGAGAGAGTTATTTTTTTTTTAAGACTCTATCTCAATGCGGCTGAATCCCAATCATTCTCATCATCTCAAGCTTATATAAAGGCTCGCACATAACCTCCATGCGGTGCTGGAGACCACTACTCATATATACACACACACACACTTCCCTATCATGAAATATCTTCTCTAAAATTCATGCACACTTAAGTAACATTACCTTTCTAACGAGGAGGTTTAGTGATCTAGACCATTGAGCTTGGGTCCCACCATGGATAGATCATACTCAAAGAAAATCTCCTCAATTGGACAGTTAAACTTTTAATAGGTTAAAAAGAAACAGACCAACAAAATACACATTCAACGAAAACAAAGAAAGAGGGTGAGCCTTGGATCATGTAATTTGGGCTAATTTCAGGGAGTGGTCCATCCATGATGAGAGCCATCAAATGAACAGCTTCGATAACCCAACCATCGAACACACAATTTCGAGTTTGCACATAGAAAGTTAAGTATTGTGACTGCATGTGTTCAATTTCTTTAGTTGGTTCTGTGCCTAGTCAGCTTTTTTTCTTTTTTTTTTTTTATGACACTTTTCTATTGCTTTGTAGATTTTTTATATTTAAGTTCCTATTTCCGTGGACCCCCCCATGATGTGTGTCTGTTACTTGAACTATATCTGTGAGTCTCTCTAAGTGATGAAATGTCCTAAAAATCAACCGTACCAAAAAGTCAGGTGCACCACACCATCTAGAACAGTGAGAAATTTTTCCTAAAATATATAAAATCTAAGTGAAGGGATGTCCCAAAAATGAGCTGTATACGAAAATCAGGTGCCCCACATAAAATCTAAGTGAAGGAATATCCCAAAAATCAGTCGTATCCGAAAATCACGTGCACCACACCATTTAAAACAACATTTAAAACTGTCAGAAATCATTCCTGAAACATATAAAATCACTTGGTGGGCCCACTCGAATCCTGCAATGGCCTGAAATTTGGTGGATGACTTAGATGTCTGAACCACATCTTGACAGCCTTACAAACAATCACGAAAGTTTTACTGAGTAGGCATCCACTCTCAACTGTTTCTTGTTATGAGGTCCACCTAAGTCATATATCCAGCTGGATTTTGGCTCAGTTCATTGTTGTGTGACCCACTTACAGTAAGGTCGATCTTATACGAACATTTTCCTACTCACGTCCACAGACCCATTTGCATGTGATTGCCAACCCTCTAACTAGGGTCTCTCTCTCTCTCTCTCTCTCTCTCTCTCTCTCTCTCTCTCTCTCTCTCTCTCTCTCATTTAATTTTTTTTAAAAAAATTTCAAAATCATCCCTTTGCAATACTGTAGATTGGATGGTTTAGATCATCTAACCAAAGTTTTTCTTTGGAGTCATGAGCAATCGATGGTGGGCCTATCCCCTATATGTTTCAACATTACAAATCCACCTATGATTCCTATGCTCGATTGTCACTATTTATTTTTCATGCTATTAATTAGATGATTAGGATCACCTAATCAGTGACTCTATGCCACAACTTACAATAGTGACATCAAGCAAATGTACGATTTTTGAGTTTTTAGATCAATTGATTGTTTGACATAATATCTCAGACAGCTTGAGTTTTTAGAGAAAGTGATTGTTTGATATAGTATTGGAGTAGAAGTTATTTGATATATATTGACATACAGGTATAGAATCCTCTAATAGCTCAAGCTTTTAGAAAAAGTTGCTGTTTGACACATTTAGAAGATTTGGGAGTGTTAACAAGAGACTGTGATTGTTGCTCGTACATGGTACGGATACATTTCTGATTTCTAAATTGGATTTTTTTCGTGCCCATACACTCCAAGTTGAGTGGTAGCATTTGAGACAACGTTCCAAAAATGCTAAGAGCAAGGAAAGCGAGTTCTTGCCATTTCTTATAAAATAGAGAAATGCTCAGTAACCCCAGCAACCGTGCAGTTGCTTGCACTCGTACATGTGAAAACAAGGTGCATGTCTACGACATTGGAGCCGGTCATCAAGTGATCTGATTGTGTCATCAAGCGATCGGATTGCAAGTAAGACATGACCTAAAAATCAGGCTAATATGATCGTCTCGTGGGAGACATGTCTACATGGAAAATAAACGCTCGGTTAAGAGATTATCCAACGGTTTGAATTTGATGGATGCATGAGGTCCACAGGACGGTAATCTCCTTTGACGCCGCATACATATGATGGAGGCTCTGTGGGTAGAATGATGTAAAGCGGGTTGCGTACAATTTTATGGCCAAGATGGACCAGAAAAGATCCTATCCGCGGCGGAAGTGATCCGGACTGTCAAAAGCCTCAAACGGGCATATCTCGCAAACTGGAATGAGTTATCCAGCATGCCATAGGGATACCCAACTCTGCCACGCAGGGTTGCCATGCTGAATTTGTGAGATTCCATCAGATCAGCGGTTGAATTTCCGTTTTAATTTCGCTTTTACTATTTATAGTAAGTTTTAGTTTGATTATAACTCTTCATCCATTGGACTTTAGAAGCCGCATCCAATAGAAAAAGTGCTTAAAAAACTTAGGAAAATAGCATGGTTAAGCCAAATACATTGGATACTTACTTTTTTTTTTTTTTGCTTGAAAACCATGAAATCTAGTAGAAATAGTGATCGTCTATAAATAGTAAGTTTACTATTTATAGTAAGCCACAATTTCTAAGAATTTTAGTTATAGCATGCTTTTGAAAATTCTCCCTAAGATTTATGTTATTATTTAAGAGGTTGTAAGCTCATTTTTCATCACTAATCAATTTATTACGAAATTTTAGAATTATTTCTAATTTCTTAATTTTCTCATGGATTCGACATATCTCTGTGGGAGTCTGGAGTAGTTATATGGATTCGGAATAGTTACCCCCCATGAGCATCACATAAGCTCCGTGGGACCCAACGCAATGTATGCTTCTCCATTAATTTTGCCAGCTCATTTACGACATGAGTCCAAAGATGAGGAAGATTAAAATTTCAAGTGGTCCACGCCACAGGAATGGTGATGGCTTGAGCAGCCATCACTAAAGCCATGTGCAAGCTGTAGAAGTTTTGGATCAGGTTGATATTGTGTTTTCTATTTATCCCGATAAGAATAACCTTATGAATGGTTTGGATGGCATATAAACATCATGCTGGGCCATTGAAAGGTTTTTATGGTGGGCATTTCCATCTTTCCTGTGGTGTAGGCCACTTAACTTTTGAATCTACCTCAAATTTTTTATTTTTTATTTTTATTTTTTTGCTTATGTCCTAACATAAGCTTGCCAAAATCAGCAGCCCAATGGAGGTTTTACTTAAAAGGATCCTTACACTTGCTCCGGTGGTAGACTCTCAGGAGTTTCAACACCCGGTCAAGCGTTCGAGTATCCATAGGTGGTGAAATTCCACTGAAGTGTGAGTGTGTGGGGTGTGTGTGCGTGCGTTAAAAAAAAAAAAAAAAAAAAAAAAAAAAGTTTCACTTAAAAGGAGCTCCTTCCTATGACTAGATTGGCCAGATTTTTTAGGTACAGCATAGGACCACCAGAAGACTAGAAATATTCAAGAGAGCTTCCAGTGCTTAGTATCAAAGTGAGCGACCAATGAATCTAATTCTATATGTGGTGCACATTTGTGACATCTTAACCGTTCATCTGTTGGACCCCAACATGGATGGACATACATCAAGCCAGTCAGGGAATCATTTGAAGCTTGGGATGGGACGGTCTGAAAAAGTCCAAACAACGTTTGACATTCAATGGAAAAGGTCATCCAATCAACAGCCAGGATCACCAAACTGGTGTTACATTTAGTATATGGCCCACCCATGGTAGGACCCATTAGGTAATGTCCCTGATCTCATTCACACATACCATGTGTAGTGAGACTGAGTGCGGGATTCTAACTTAGAGACTGGTGTTGAAAGTGAAAAATGGAGGTAAGCATGTGCAGGTCTCAATACAGGTCTAACCCCTATGGATCCTAACAAATCATTTCTATTCCCATGTTTATTATCCATACTATATATAAAAAGCAAGCAGCTAAGGACAATTTTACCCATGCAACTACTCTTCACATCATATTGAACTTTGTATTTTTAAAGGATATATTAAGAAATTTAAAATAAAGTTGAGGATAATTCAGTCTATTTAAAGGTATATGGCTGCTTGGCAATATATTATTTAGATGGAGTGTGTGTACTGACTTAGATGACACCCATATCCTTAGCTCAACTGGTAGATTGAGTGGAGATACCTCGTTTCAACACTTGAGGTCTTGGTATCGATCCCTAGTGGGGGTGGCTAACATGGAGTGTGTGTACTGACTTGGGTGTGTACTAACAAGCTAACCCAATATATATATATATATATATATATATATATATATATATATATATATATATATATATATATATATATAATTTAGATGGTATCCGTACAAAGCTTCAAAACAACTTAGCTAAGTCTCTCTCCCTTTTTGTGTGTGCGTCGGCCACGCTATCTCTTCTTCTATTTGCAATCTTTATTTCTGTTGGTAATCCACACCTTTTTTTCTTTCACTCTCTTCCTTAAATCCTCTCCTTGCATGCATTGGACATGCCACATCCCAAGTACATAAAAAATATCTTAGTAATTAAGAAGTATATATTATCTCTAATACTTTGACTATCATTGTTAGTCATTAATTAATTTTATCTCCCTTCATGCGGCACACACATATACACAATCAGAAATGTCCATTGTTGGCTTCCATGGCATGATCCCAACCGAAAAGATTATACTCACTGATAATCTTGGTCATTGGAGGCCTTTTATTGATGTAGAATGGATGGTTATCAAGAAAGCTCAACCAACGGTCAACATTCAATCACTTTGGTGGACCATCCAACCATATTGTAATTTTTTAGGTATGGCCCATCTACAGCGTAGTCTGACACATGAACAGTCCGGATCTTATGTATGTGCCAGGTGCATTGAGATTGGGTGATGATAAATGATCCTTTCATTATCATCATTGCCGCCAACACCATCATTATCATAGCCTCTTCTCAATTATCTTTGGTTGGATTTTCAAATCCTATTTACCCAATCAAAATTCAAAACAAGAATTTTCTGAAATTTAAAGGTTAAAATATGAAAGTTCCCACCTAACATTGGACACGAATGGCCTATACGTGTCCCCCACCAACATGAATTTCTTCCTGTTGGCAGGGGCACAGGCAATTCGCGTCTGCTAGCATCACTCTCATGTAGAGTTTTGATGCAAACCGTTCTTAAAATATCCAAAAGGTTACTACGTTTCCATCATCTACAGAATTACAAGAATGCAATTAACGACCGACCGCTAAATACATTTGCTGTATATTCAGTGAGAACAGCTGTCATGGAACTTCCATGAAGGACACAATTCCACTGAAGTGTGTCAAATGAGTTTGGTGATGGGTTCATTGAACTGCTGGTGGATGATCCACAGCCTAAAAATAAAAAAGATTGGACGGTTTTAAACATCCAATCACTGTAACTTTACATATTGAAAGCTTTGTGGTGAACCCATTAGAGTCACGATTGGTTTCTGTCAGGTAAATTTTCAGTTTTCGAATTCCACTCTATCCTATCATGATAAAAAAATGGTGGTGCAAAATGACCCCTACATGCATTACATTCTATGAGGAGGTGGGATCGAATTAGGCCCAGTTGTATCATGGTCTGATTACAATTTACCATAATAGGATTCTATTATGGTTGTTTCAAAAGAAATAGGATATATGGAAATCCATCTTCAAATGATAAACAAACACATTATTATAATATAATTTAACCACTTTCCTTAGGGTGTGTTTGGATGCTTGGTGGGATGTTTAGGGTTTATCGTGATAAGTGAGAAACATTTCTGGTAGAACTCACTTGTAAAAGAGTAGAGTGAATGAGAAACATAACTAATTTTGAACCACCCACAGGAAAAAAAAAAAAAGAAAAAAAAAAAGAATAAATAGTTAGGAGGTAAAATGAGTCTTTTTTTTTACTGGGGACAGGACTTGAATCCTCATGATTTCTAAAGTGGATGGATTTTGCTTGTATTATAATTTTTATTGTTGTCTATATTGACATGTAAAATGGGACTCTATCTTTATTCTTGTCCGATTAATCAGTTCTTCAAAAGATTTAGGGTTTACTCTTTAAACAATTATCATTCTAAACTAATAGCTGCTCATTTAACAGTTGGCCTGCCCAAATCATAATTTGAGTGTACTTCCAAATGCACACTATTCCCACAAACCAGATTTGTTTTTTTTTTTTTTTTTTTTTTTTTTTTCTGAGCTATAAAAACTCATTTCATAAATGTTAAAATTAATTAATTAATTAATTAATGTGTGAAAACGTTGGTGGAAAGTCATGCAAAGCATGCATTAACCCAACTCAGCAAGTAAAACGATGGCTTCTCCAATGCTCTAATGTCTCTATCAACTCAATACCATTCCATTGGCTGAGAAAGTGACACAAGCAATTACGTACCAGTCGTAGTCCAACTCCGTCCACAAAGATCAACTGTTAATCCATACCTAACTATGACATTGGATTCGAAAGCCGATTGGTGGTGGAGATTCTTTCTTAACACTAGTTTTTCTTTTTTTTCCTAGATTTTTACTATGCCCACATTCACCTCTCTGCAAGCACCTCCACACAACACATGGTCACATGTACTTAACCGAGCATGCATGGGGCAACTAACCAGTGGAAGCGGATTGCGTACTGAGTAAACTCTGTGGGCCCACCGTGAATTTATGTGTTTTATCTACTCCGTCTATCCAACCATATACTTTCAAGGCTAGAGCCCAAAAATAAAGTACATCCAAAGCTCAAGTGGACCACACCACATGAAATAGTGTGAATTGAACATCTACCGTTGAAAAGAAATCTTTGGATCAAGCTGATATTTGTGTTTTCATTTCATCCATATATCTGTGATGTTATGAACAGGTTGGATGACAAATAAACATCACTGTTGGCCCTAAGAAAGTTTCAACGGTGGAAATCATTATTCCCACTGTGCAGTCCTTGAGCTAAATCCCTAAAATGAGATGGAAAAATGGATGGACGGCGTGGATAAACCATATAAATTCACCGTGGGCCCAAATGAGTTGACTCAGTACAATAAAGTGTACTGAGTCACTCGCTATCCGATTTCCTAACCCATTACCCATGTATCAGATGGGCCCTACCATTTGCTTGACCCAGTTGAAATTTGACAAAATTGTTAATCTTTTAAACCGTCTATCAATTGTATACATACGTGGTGAAAATCCGAGGGAGAGAGGGCAATGTGACTAGCCTAATTTTATGGGGTAGGCCATATAGATGATGGGGCCCATCTAATGAGCGGTTATGATGTCCCACACAGGTGCTAAGTTCGATTTGTTGGGGGTTTGCCAGAATCTTTAGAGTTACTATTTAATGATGAAGAAGAATCTATGTTAGTATAGCTAGCTATAGCTGTTTGGATGTGTCCATATATAGACATGGACAAGTTGAAGAGAAATCAGTGAATTGACACGACCCTTTTTTATATTTCTGTTTCATTTTCTGAAATGAAAATAATACAAAGATTACCACTTAAATTCCAAAATGGATTTTGGGCACATTCAAATCAATTAAAGTGGGTGTAGATACCAACTAAACTAACTTTTGATTGATCTAATGGTACATTTGGTGCTACTTAAAAATTTTCTATGCTCTTCACGCTCCAAATATAAAAGTATGCCGAAGTACTATGCATGACTTAGGATTGATGTGACTTGGTCGACTCGCTGAGTTGGGTGTCGTATGATATGGAGAATATGAAATTGATTCACTCCTATCGTGGTCATTTTTGAGTTTGTTATCCACTGTCTTTACATGTAGCACGCATATACAATAATCTAGACCATTCAAACTATTTGAATGATAAAACTACTTGATTCCATGGCCGCAGCGGAGTCCATGTAATACATGAGGCATTTTCACATCAAGCTCGAGTAAGGTGGCCTATGGGATGCAAGGGCACACTCGAGATGGGCGGTCCGTATGAAGCGGGTGACTTGTGTGAGGTAGAACCTATGTGATGTGGGGTCTACGAGGGGGGTTCAGCTAATCATGACCTAACTCATGGGATGTAAGGCCTAGGCTATGAGATTGGCTCATGTGAGATAGAACCTATGATTTGCGGTCTGTGAAGGGGTTCAGCCGAAGACCTAACATATAAAATATGGGGCATAAGTTTTGAGATAAAGTGATTGATTCGCCACACTATCAATTCAAGCTTTTAGAGCAATTGATTAGTCGTCCTGCATCACCATAACAGAACAAAAAAGAATTAATAGGTGTTACTGATGACTCGGTGATACAAATGATCAATAAGCTAACTCTTGTCATGGGTCAATACAAGTTAGCCATGGTGATCAACAGCATAAATTAACTAAACCAGGTCCTTTGGACTTGGCTGAGTGGAAAGCACGGACCATACATGTACACATGGTCATACATGATATTGTGTAGAAACCAGTTAAAAACTCCGGTCCCATGTACTCATGGCCATGGGGCGGGAGCTGCTCACTTACACAGTTTTAACTCGGTCCATATTTACCCATGGCCATACATTATATTGGGTGAAATCACTCACTCGGGTCATTTTGACTCGTCCTATTCGAGAAAGGATCGCTCCCATGTACTCATGACCACATACCATATTACATGAAAACCACTGAGTCAGGTCATTATGAGTCAGTCAAGTGCAGAAAGCACAACTCTTTTGTGTCATGGCCAGACATTACATGGGGTAGGAACAACTCACTCAAGCAGTCAATCTCAACCTGAGCGTGAAAAGCACGACTCATCTATACCCATTGTCATAAATTATTAACGCTGGAAAGAGAGCTAACGGATAAACAGAAAGATCACCCTCTTTCTCGAATAAATAAGACCTCGAAACCATGAGCCGTGATGACTATCAAATCCATGAGAGATAATAAAATTCAAAAATATTTTATTGAAATCCGTCTCTCAAACGATATTATAAAGTTTTAAATAATAAAATAAAATTTTAATTATGAGTATTAATACAAATAATTTGAAAATTTTCTAAAATAGTAAAACTTATTAAAAATAGAAAGTTCTAACTATGAAGGACGATTCCTGAAAAGATAAAAAGCAAACCCTAAGAAAACACTAAAACTAAAATTCTAATAATAAAAAGTTACATGCAATGCAAAGCTTACTAAAAATAATAAGTTTTCTGGAAAAACGGGAGACTTAAGTAGGAATGAGTCATTTTCTTGTGAAATGGAGTGGCACAATATATTTAGAATGAAATTTCAGTTGAAATTCATAGGTCGTGAATCATATAACTCATTTCGAATCAAAAGTTATGGTCGATTTACAATTTGCACTTTGAACAATAATTTTTCTCAATCTGGAATGAATTTCCCTGATCTAGATGAGCCTGGTGCCAAGTTACATCATGCCACATGTAAGACTAGGCACAGATCTAATGGATTATGTCCACTTCCATTCAGGCTTTTTTCAATCCATCTAAACTAGAAATATGTTTGTGGCCCGCTTTAGATTAGTTATATTTTGTGGAAACCACTCACTTAGGTGAGTCTAACTCAACTGAGTGTCAAAAGCACAACGATCCAATGAACTTATCGCCTATATTGTGCAGAAACCACTCAGTAAAGTCAATGTAATTAGTCAACTGTGGGAAGCACAATTCTCATTTACCCATGGCCGGAGATTGCATGAGGTGGGATCCACTCACCTGGGTCATTCTGACTCAGAGTCAAGAGAAGAAAGCACAATTTATATTGATGTAGGACGTAGATCAATCACGTACCTATCACAAATGGACCAGAAGAAGTCCAAAAAGAAATCAAGACAGTTTCAGCATACTTCCATCAATCGAGGTCTATCAACCAAACCGATCAAGTTGATTGAATCGATCGAAATTTGGATTTAGATAAAAAGCTTGTTGGACAATTTTTGCTCAGTTAGAACGATGGACCGATTGGGTTGATCGATTAGAACAAATTCAATTTTATGGGTTTTAGTCTCCGGACGTTTTGTGTCATTCCGATCAATCGATCAACGACCAAACGATGGAATGCGACAATTTGCACATTTTTTAAGTTTTTGTTTCCTTATTTTTCTAATTTTTTCTAATCGCATTTTAAGGTTTATTTAAAAGTAGGGTTGTATATGAACCGAGTTAGCTCGATTAGCTCGCTCGACTCGACTGGAAAAAGCTCGATTCAACTCGGCCGAGTCAAGCTGATTTTTTAAGCTCAAAAAAATTTCGAACCGAGTTTGAGCTTGCCCGAGCTCGACTCGACTCGGATCAAACCCCAACTCAAATCGAACTCGGATTGAACCAATTCAATGACTTGGTTACTTTGGTATTGATGTTACTCACCAAATGTTTGATGAAATGACTTAATGAAGTGTCGACTGGTGGCAAGGAAGGTATGTATATGAAATAAATACCCTTTTGATGTAGAGCAGGTCGCGGACAGTTTTATGGCCAAGATGGATTAGAAAAGGCCTGGTCGACGACAGAAGTGATCCAGACCGTCGGACCTTAGATCGGGCGTATCTCGCAATTCGGAATGAGTTACCTGACGTAAAATATATGATTTTGGGGTAGAACAAGCTACTTTAGCCAACCAACCCAACTATGTTGGGTTGCGTAGCCCAGAATTGCAAAAAACCCCTGGATCGACAGTCATTTCCCTGTTTTAATTTCGTTTTTACTATAAATAGTAAGTTTTAGTTTGATTATAACTCTTCATCCGTCGAGCTTTAGGAGTTGCACCCAACGTGAAAAGAGATTAGAATAATTAGGAGAACAGTTTGGTGAAGCCAAATAGGATACTTACTATTTTTGGCTGAAAACCTTGTGCACTAGTAGACATCACGATCGTCTATAAATAGTAAGTTTACTATTTATAGTAAGTCGCGATTTCTAGGAGTTTTAGTTGTAGTTTGAATCTAATTTCTTTCCCATTGCTTGGTACCCCTATTTAAAGGGTTGTGAACTCATTTTTAGTCATCAATTAATCAATTTCGAATTTCTTAGAATTTATTTCTATTTTCTGCTTTCTTTCCTCGTGGATTCGAGAAGTCTCTGTAAGGAGTCCTGAGAAGCTCCGTGGATTTGGAGTAGTTATCCCCATCACGTTCATCCCTGCGTCAAGTATTCAACAATATATATGCCTGATCTTCATCTTTGATCATTTCCTCCATGTCCAGCAATTTGTAAATCAATTTATTAAAATTACTGATGTGGGCCTCCACATCCACCCTCTGCCAATCTGAAGATAGACAACTGAAGCTTCAAGTGTAGGCAATTCTTAGTGATTTTTTTAGTATAAATATCCCTTAACTTCGCCCATAAGCTGCATTTTTCTCCTTTAAAACATTATAGAGGACCTTATCCGTAAGACATAAACAGATCGAGGATAAGACCTTCTTATCAAGAGTATTCCATTCTTCATCAGTCATAGTAAACTTTCTCTCTTCAAGAGCACCATCCTCACCTTTCTTGGTTAAGGAACTGATCATCTTAATCTTTCATAACTCAAAGTTATTTTTCCCTGAGTACTTCTCAATATCATACCTAGTGCTTCCCATTGATGCTAATCCTGCAGATTCAAATTTGTCTCCCAACAATTGCTCTAATACCACTTGTTGGGAATTAGACAGTGGAATAACATAGAGATAAATATAGGATAGCAATCCAAGAGCACCAAGCAAACACAAGAGAATATAAAGATTTAACGTGGAAAACTATTTCGGAAAAAAACTATGGCACAAAGCGACAGATCTTCACTATGAAAGCAAAAATAACAAAGAGAAAAGACTTACCGAACTTGAGCAATCCTTAAGTCTCACCTTACTCCACCCTTTTGAAACTCTAAAACTCTTTTAAAAACCCTAAGAATAGTTTCTAAAGCCTTAGAATACCTCCTAATCCCATTTACATCCCTATATATATATATATATATATATAGATATATATAGATATATATATATATATATATATATATATATATATAGCTTTAGAAAGAAACCAAAACGGAATAAGAAGTAAATTTTGCAAAATTTGCATTTCCGCAGAAATTCCATGCGAAACCTTCGATGACATCGAGCACCCTTCGATGTAATCGAAGAATGACACAATATGTCCAGCTAGCAGAGGTGAAAATACAAAAAATACTTGATGGCATCGGGTGGCTTCGATGACATTGAATAGTGAAAATCAGATTTAAGACATCTGACAACAACAAAGAACATATGAATAAGTTTAATTCCCTGATTAACAGTAGTGATGGTTGAAGTGAAGATTGACGACGAAGAAAATGTCACACTTTTACTTTGTTCGATAATATATTCGTGGAATGATTTGATTATGAATCTCAGCAATGATCCATATCACAATATGGAGTCAATCACGTCTACATTGTTTACTAAAAAGTCACATAGAAAAATATATGAGGGATGTTCTGGTGATGCATTGATAGTTAAAGAAAGATCTATCAGTGGAAAAGATCATAAAATTTAAGTCAAAATAACACAAAATAAAAATGTGTTGGAATTGCAAAAAGAATAATTACATTGACAAAAATTGTAAATCGAAGAAAGTAAATCAAGAAATCTTTAAACTTATTCATATGATCAAGTATTTGATTCAAATGGTTCCTAAAGAAATATAGTTAAGAAGGGCGATCCATCTGAAAACAAGGAAATCTTGTTATTTATAGTTATAAAAGAGAATTTAAACCATCAACGGATCTTGGATACAAATTCTTTGTTTTATATGACACCGCACATATATTATTTCACACATATCGGTTATGTGATGGTAGAATAGTTTACACGGGCAATGATAACATGTTTAAAATTGTGAAAATAAGATATGTTACACATACAGTTTCAGATGTGCGATATATACCGAACTTATGAAAAAGTCTTCTTTTATTGAAAAAGTTTAATAAAAATGACTAAATTTTTTAGTTAAAAAGTTAGTTGAAAATCGTAGAATGAAGATTATATTTGTGAAGAGATGATTGATGTGCAATTTATATTATTTGATTGAAAATATTATGATTGACTATGCTATTGTTGTCAATCTTGTAGCAGAATTTGTTACAATCTGACATAGACGATCGGGTAACATGAGCAAAGATTAAAAGTATTTCTTGATCGAAACTCACTTATTGATTTAAAAATAATTAATTTATATTTTTATGAGGATTGTTTATTTGGAAATCTCTATAAAATTCATTTTTTCTCTTCCACTATTAAAAGTAAGGATATGTTAAGTCTATTTCGTTCTGGCACTTGGGAGACTCTCGTTGAACCCTTAAAAGGTTCGAAGTATTGCTTTTTCTATTAATGATTTTTTATATGATATTATAGATTCACATGTATATGAGGAATAGTGATGCTTTTGTTTGTTTTATTAAGTTTAAAAGCAATTGTTGATATTTTTTCAAATAAATTTATTTACTTGAAGGGAGAAATATACACTTCTTCAGGTGAAGCCTGCACAAAAGGAAATAGGCTTCGCCTATCATATCAGCCCATGAACAAACTCTAAAAACCTAAAAGAAAAATTGAGTGAGGGCACCATAGGATAGCGGGCGACGCCTTAACTACCTTAATTGGTCTTTTTTCTCCTTCTGGCCAGCCTCATACCTGAATTATCTAGCGTCAAGGCCCCCCTAATCCTCCTTGGGAGCTCCGCCCTCCTATAAAAGGTGGCATTAGGATGCCCATCACTCACAAGCTTAACTAGCTCATCTGCCACCAAGTTCCCTTTGCGGAGAATATGATTAATCTTGAGATTAAGAATCCCCGGTTTCTTAAAGATGTCTCCCACTCAATACCAAACATAAAAGGGGGCGGGAGTCTTGTTTGCTAGTTATCGCCTCTACAACAATACGTAAATCTGTTTCAACAACTATCTTAGACATTCCCAATCGATGACAGATCTCTAATCCGTCTAGCATCATCTGCGTCTCCGCTACAATATTAGAAGCTCTGTCATATGATTTATGAAAAGTGAAGATCATGTTACTTGAATGGTCTCGACAAACTCCTCCTCCTCCACCAGCCTCACTCGGATTTCCTTTAGATGAACCATTTACATTTAATTTGAACCAATCTTTCACAGGTTTGGTCCATTTTATAATGCCCAGCACCTCCTCTTGGGCATGGGTGATATGATCAATGTGAAGAGCCTGCAAAGTTACTAGATCTGATAAAGCATTCTTGTCTTTTATCTCCATTAAACTTGCAGCTTCCCTGAGCCAATTGGAGACTTTGGCTATGATCTAATTAGTTGCAACATTCCGTCTTAGCTAGATCTCCCAGACTATAAAACCTAGCACTATTCCCCTGAGAAAATTAACTCTAGAGGATATATATATCTTACTCATCCATCGAGTAATTCTTCATTCAATAGTTTGATTAGAAACGATTGTCATACTAAATAGGGTCACAAAGTGAGTCCTATGCTCAATCGCATTGGTCAGGGTGTTTGGGGTTGAAGATTGTGAGAAGATTCATCTTTTCACTAGGAGACTGGGAGGAAGAATTATGCGAGGCAACTTGTTAAATTTCAAGGGAGACATTTGCACGAACTATAGCTTGACGCAGATTTTGAGAACCTTGACTTACTACGGTGTAAGGGTAGGTTCATTCGGGTTAACAGCGCTGACAATCTGGGTGCTTCTATCCAACTGATTGGGAGTTGTATCAAGTAGTGTAACCAACCCTATGCTCCATACCGTAGCAGCGGGATTCGGTTGTTAATCTGGGTTCATTGCCTTAAATACATACTTGGGGTAATTTGAATAGCCTCCCTTAATAGCTTGGGTAGATCTGCTAACTATGTTCCTTGCACCATCTCAGGTTCTAACTTGTAGCGTTGCACGGTAGGAGGATGGGCCATACTCTATTGATGCAGACAATGTGTCTTTGCTGCAAGCACATTTATAGGCGATCGAGACTCCAACTTTCTGAATCGTCGTGTCTACTAGAACCGCTCTGTGCATAACTTTCCAAACAAATGATGCGATCTTTGGGGGAGTTAGCTTAGACCATATCCATTTAGCTCAACATAGTTTTCGGTGGTGAGGTCAAATTGCGTTACAAGCCAATTTCAATGAAAACTTACCAAAATATGTTAAGTTCTAGATGAATTTGTCTATCCTATTAGACAAAGATACACTACTATTTTTTATTGCCAGAGGAGTGCAAGTTGGGAGGACGTTTTCTATTTCAGTCATATTACATTCACATCCTTACCTCCAGAAGTCTCTAACTGAAGCCCACTATAGATATTATCTAGGATATTGATTGAGTAGCTCTAGCTAATAGCCCCCGACCTGACCAATTTTGGTTCCAGAAGTTGACTTTTCCTTCGCCTATGAGCCATCTCAAGTTATGGAGAACAAACTTCAAAATCTTTCACAGATCCTTCCAAAGGATGGAGTGATGAGAGAAAATTGATCCATTCGATTTAATGAATTTATGTACATATTTTGATGGAAAAAGTCCACCCACAACAATTTGTTGAGCAATAAATTCCATTCAATATTAACTCTAAACGTCTTCATAACACGCATCTACAATCCTTCTTATGGCAAGACCTTGCAATTTGGGCTGATAGATTTTCACCCAGCTGATCAAATGTCTCTTGATTTTACCTTCTAACCTGCCCTGAAAAAAATCGCAAAGGCAGCTTCTATTTTAATGCAAGATACTTTTGAAATATTGATTGCTGACCGAAGATGGATTAGGTAGCTCGAGAGGACATGTTTGATTAGAACTGTCTTCGTAGCAAGATTGAGGAGCTTCGCCATCCAATTTGATACTTTGTTAGCTATTTTCTGGATAAATGGATAGAGGAGAGAAGCACAACATCTCCCTTTGGTTAGAGGTACCCTAAGATAAGTGAGCAGGAAGAATGCTTGTCTGAATCCAGTAAGGTGCAAGATTTTTCGTGCCCTTGAAGTTTTAGCTTTCGGCAGGATAATGAAAGAGCTTTTAGCCTTGGTTATATCTTGTTGGAAGGCTTATTCATACTGGAGATAAATTGAAGCAGCACTAAAATTGTAGCAATCCTTCCATGTAGAAAAGTATAGTATCATCAGCATAAAGCAGATGAGAGGTCAACGGGCAGCCTCAAGGAAGTCGGTAGGCTTAACATTCTCCTAAAATGAACAACCTCTTAATCCCTCTACTCAGTACCTCAATGGCAAAAATGAAGATGGATGAGGATAAAGGATCTCCCTGTCTAAGACCTCTGGATGATTGAAAGAAGTCGGATGGCTTCCCATTAATCAGGAGGAAAAACCATCAATCCCTCATGCACCTTTGCACCATACCAATCCATCTACGATCGAAACCAAAAGAGTAAAGAACCTGGTGAATGAAGCTCAATTCTAGACGATCGTAGACTTTCTCCATATCCAACTTAAAGATAAGGTTGCCTTAATGAGGTTTTTTATCTATCTCAAAGGCCATCTCATTGGCAATAACTACATTCTCCGTTATTGACCCGTCTTTCACAAAAGCTCCTTGTTCTTCGGATATAATGGCTGGAAGGATCATAGCTAGGCTCGTAGCCGCCACCTTATAGAATATTTTAAAAATGTAATTGCACAAACTGATCAGCCTATAGTATGAGATGTAGATTGGGTTCTTATTCTTGGAGATCAAGGATATGAGAGTGCATTGGAAAGATCTTGGGATTGACCCTCCCGCGAAGAAATCGCAAGCCGCCTTGAAAATATCTTCTCCTACAATATCCCAGCAAAGCACTTAAAAATTTGTCCGGGCCCGATGCACTATCAATAGGGATAGAAGGCTACCTATCTTACCTCTTCCCACGATAGTGAGCTTATTAAGAAGCAAGGTGTTCATTTGTTATATTACAAGATTTGGGATGCAACAAAGAAGATCGGGATCCTCTTTAATTGGGTTCCATGTGAATAGGTCTTTGAAATATCTTTCAGCCTCGTTTGGGATATCCGCCTCATTATGGACCATGATCCCTGATTGGAGCTTAATTGCCTTGATAGATGAGCTTCTTCTGTTTTTTTTTCATGACCATCCCATGCAAGGACTTAGTGTTACGGTCCCCTTCCTTCAGCCAATCTATTTTCAATTTTTGCTTCCAAAATATTTCTTCCTGGAGCTAGGCTATCTTGAGGTCGGAAAGGGCGATCGTCAGGGCATCTTCATTGTCTTCGGTTCTAGATTCTAGGAGGACACATTCTGCCTAGTTTATGTCATTCTCGACCTTCTAAATGTTCTAGGAAACATTCCCGAAAACTGACTTGTTCCACTCTCTAAGTGCCCGTTTCAAACCCTTCATCTTTAGAAAAATTTTAGACATGGGAGCAACCTTACATCAATCTCCCAAGAATCCTTAACGACGCTTAAGAAGTCGGGATACGAAATCCACATTCATTGAACTCGAAAGAGTTTTGGGAAAGCGATTGAATTCTCAAGCTTAGAGTAGAGCAGGGGGGAGTGATCAGAGTGCACTCTCGTAAGATGATCGACCATGTAGTGGGGGAAAGCTTGGATCCTATATGCATTCAAAAAAAATATGTCTAGCGTAGCCCATAACCTGTTTCTTCCTGCTCTATTGTTGCACCAAGTAAAAACTGATCCAGCGATGCTGATGTCAATGAGGTTTGCATCATCTATGGCCGAACGGAATTCCTCCATGGCTCTAGTCACATTTAGCGCTCCCCAATTGCGCTCATTTGCATTCATGGTAACATTGAAATCTCCACCCACCATCCATCGGCCCGAAATGGACAAAGAGATGGTATTCAAGTCTTCCCAGAGTTGGGACCTCCATTCCTTGCTGCAGCTTGCATAAACACCTGTGGTGAAGAATCCCAGCTGTTGGTCTGACAACAAGATGTGGAACATGACACACTACCAAGTAGCTGCTACTAGGGAAGCCTACAAGTTGTTCTTGAAAAGGGCCCAAATTATCCCTTTAGTAGCCTCTTCCATGATAGCCTTCTCAAGGCCTACCCTCGCTTGCGTAGAGGTTCTTATCATGGACTCCTGAAGGATGAGTATATCAACCTTTTTTCTTTCTTTCCTGGTAATGCGCTTCAAGTGGCATAAGGTCGGAGCATTTCTAACTCCTCTCACGTTCCAGCATAAGATATTAGACATCAGAAACCGAAGATGATAACATAGCCTTCTTTCACAGTCTGGCCTGCCTTATACTCATTCTGCTTGCCACAACTCCTTTATTGCAGCCTCTTTGTTTCTTCAATTCCCTCTCGGGTGGACTTACTAAATCCTTATCACTCATTAACTTACTATGGCTATCCAATTTAAGGTCCCATTCTCTCCTAATGTCAACCCAAAGATTTACCTTCTGATTTGTTGAAAATTAGACATGAAAGAAGATTAAGTATTTGAAAACTGACAATGAAGAAGTGTATAGCTCAAAAGGTTCAAGAATTTTTACAACAAACATGTAATTCTATACCTTCTTGGAGAAATTGTTAATAGAAGAAACAAAATACTTCGAATCTTACATGGATTCAATAGAAGTCTATCAACTGTTAGAATGAATTAGATTTAAGACATCCTCGTTTTTAGCAATGAAAATATAAAAATGAGTTGTATATTGTTTTTCAAATAAACAATTATCATAAAAAATTAAATTATATAGATTTTAAAACATGAAGCAAAATTTTGATTAAAAATATCTTTAATCCTTGCTTACTAGTTCACGTGGCCCAATGTCTATGCTAAATTATAGCATGGTCTTTACAGCTTTGACAATAATAATATTACCAACTTCAACATCTCTAATCAAATGATATAAATGGCTTATCAAGTCTCCTTTTTCAAATATCATTATCCCTTTTGCAATCTTTGTTGGGGGCCTTGCACAAAACCTTAGGATCTAGCCCTCCAAAACAAACCAGAATTATGGATAAAGCAATGAAATAAATCAAAGCATCAATCACACATCACACAAGAGATTTTTACGTGGAAAACCCTCAAAGAGGTAAAAACCACGGACCTCGTCCCAGATCATCAACAATCCACTATGAAGTAGAACGTTACAATCTTCTTCACTCACGCGAGTGGATAAACAATAAGAGAAATAGAGAAAACGGAGAGATCTAACCGATTATGAGGACATAGAAGCGCTGAGATGTAGATTGCAAAGTAGAGAACCTCCACGAGCAGAACCTCCCTTCTATAAGCTTCCTCTCTCTCTTTCTCCCTCTCTCTCACCTTTGATAGCCCTAAACCCTTTAGCAAAATCCCTTGCAAGCTTTAGGAAACCCTCTTGCTATTTTGTGATACTTAGAAAAACCTAGGCAACCCCTTTTATAGTTTTGGGAAACTCCTTTCCGCATCCCGGTTGCGAAAGGACTCAAATCAGAGCTTTCGCAAGCAAAATCGCGGAACAATCTGCGTAACCTACGACTAGTCTGGCTCTCTACGGCCGGTCGTAGACCACCACGACAGGTCCCTAGCTACTATGAAAAAAACGAACTCGCTGGACTTCGAGTCGTGCCAGGGCTCGAACCTACGACCGGTCGAGCACCTCCCACGACCGGTCGAAGACGGGGAAAAAACCCCATCAAATCTCCCCCTTTTTGACCCGGGAGGGATCCACCTTCTTCAAGCCAGCCAGGTTTCTACAAACCTCAAACTTGCCCTTGAGCAAAGCCTTGGTCATCATGTCTGACCCATTATCGTCCGTGTGGACCTTCTCAAGCTGTAACACCTTTTGTTCCAAAGTATCCCTGATCCAGTGATACCGAATCTCTATGTGCTTCGACTTGGAATGCTGACTTGGATTCTTGCTCAAGTGTATAGCACTCTGACTATCGCAATAGACCACGTGCTCCTCCCTTCAAAGGCTAAGTTCTGTAGGAACCTTTTCATCCAAAGCATCTCTTTACATGCTTCATTGATGCAATGTATTCGGCCTCTGTCGTGACAATGCTACAACCTTCGTAGCTTGCTCTGCCAAGAAACCGCTCCCCCCGCAAACGTGAACATGAACCCCGATGTAGACTTCCCGGAATCTATGTCACCCGCCATATCTGCATCGTGTAGCCCTCTAACACGGGTTTACATCACCATAGCATAGGCTCAACCTGGATGAGCCTCTTAGATACTCCATTTCACCGCCGCCCAATGCTCTTTACCGGATTGACAAGATACACTACACCAACCGCATATGCTATGTCGGGCGTGTACACACCATAGCATACATCAAACTTCCTACGGTGACGCGTAGGGTATCTTCTGCATCTCTTCCACCTCTTCGTCTTGGGACACTTCATGTCAATCTTCTTGATGTCTTTTCCCATGATGAGCATGTCATCAACGTATAAATGTGACGAACTAAGAAATCACCATCCGAGAACTTACGCGTGAACACACAGGTGGGTGGTCAGGCTCCATCCACTGTCATACCCATCTTTGTAACATGAGCAGAATCGAACTTCTTGTACCATTGCTTGCCGTGGAGCTTGTTTCGGCCCATACAAGCTCTTCCTCGGCCTACACACCATATGCTCCTTGCCCTTGACTTGAACCCCTCCGGTTGGTGCATGTAGATCTCTTCTTCCAGGTCACCATGGAGAAAGGCGGTTTAACATCTAACCGCTCTATCTCCCGGATCCATGCTAGTCGCCAACCCAAGCAACACCGTATGGATGTCATTTTCACCACCATATCTCCTCGAAGTCTATGCCTTTCCTCGACCAAACCCTTTCACCACAAGTCGGCCTTGAACCTCATCAGTGAATTCTTACACTCAATCTTCTTTACAACACCCACTTGTTGCTCGAGCTTTCTTGCCCTTAGGCGGTTTCACCATATCATAGGTGTGGTTCTTATGCAAGGATTCTATCTCCTCTTGCATAGCTTTCAACCACTCCTCCTTATGCTCGTCGGCTAGGGCCTCGGAAATAATCTTCGGCTCTCCCCCATCGGTTAGCATAATGTACTCGTGCGGTGAGTACCTCTTGACTGCCGTATGCTTCCCTAGATGACCTCCTCACCTGTGGCTCAACGGGTGGATCAAGTGGCTCCCTGGTCCATCTTTTGAAGGAACTCCCTCGTCCTCTTTCTTTGTACTCCCCGTCATCGGGCACCACGGGAGGAGTAATCGGATCCATGTCCTCTAGCTCACTGAACTAGGGTGGTTCTTCTCGGCTTACCAATGTCTTCGATACACGATCTTCAAAAAAACCACATCTCTGCTCCTGACGAGCTTCTTCTCGGTCGGATCCCATAACCTGTAACCGAATTTTTCATCACCGTACCCTAAGAACACACACTGCCTGATCTTCATATCGAGCTTGGACCTCTCGTCCTTTGGTACGTGAACGGATGTCCCGCATCCAAACACCATGAGATGACGTACGATGGATCTGTCCAGTCCACACCTTCTCGGTACTTCTCCATTCAACGGGGGCGATGGAGACCATTTATCAAATACACCGCCGTGTGCATTGCTTCTCCCCAGAACGTCTTGGGCAACTTCGCATGGGATAACATGCATCTGATTCTCTCAACAATGGTGCGATTCATTCGCTCAGCTACACCATTATGCTGGGGGGTCTTGGGAACCGTCTGTTCATGCCGTATACCACAGGACTTGCAGTACTCGTGAAAGTCGCCAATGTATTCACCACCATTGTCGGTGCGGATGCACTTCAATGATCTACTGTCTCTCTCTCGACCATAGCATGAAACAACTTAAACATACCAAAGACCTCGTCCTTGGATTTCAAAGCATAAACCCAAACCCTCTAGATGCATCATCTATAAAAGTAACAAAATACAATGCCCCACCCAAGGTTTTTGTCCTCATAGGACCACAAACATCGAATAAACCAAATCTAATGCATGCACTTTATTAACATGAGAAGCGGTTTAATAAATGAAACTCTATCTTGTTTCCACGATAAACAATCAAGACGAGTTTTGAGAGGCATACTGTCACGTCTGGAAGGAGCGCTTCCTCGCTAGTAATTGAAGCCCTTTTTCACTCATGTGGCCTAGACGCTTTGTGCCACATGTCAATAGCCGAATCTTCCGCCGCGTTCAATCCACCCTTGCACATACCGACACTTGCCTTGTACAGGTGCAACACTTCTTTCCTCTAGCCACGATCAATGAACCCTTGATGAGCTTCCATCGCCCACCAAAGAAACCGGCTTTCATAGCCATCATCATCCAGCCTTCCCGTCGACATCAAGTTGAGGCGAAGGTGCGGGATATGCCTCACATCCCCGAGAACCAATGTGCGACCCACATCGGTCTTCACACAAATATCACCGACTCTCACGATCTTTGATACGCGAGAATTTCCCATCTTCACGGTCCCATAGTCACGACTTGTAGCTTGTGAAGGAGTCCTGTGTGGAGTCGCATGAAAGAAGCTCCGAGTCTATCACCCGGTCGGTGCCACGACTCGTGGCCGTGAGACACACATCGTGATACGCTCAGAAAGAATAACTACCATGTCGCCATCCGAAGCGACCGCGATGGAATCGATTCTTCTTCCTTCCCTTTTACTTTCTTGTCGTTTTTCTTACCACGACATTCATGCTTGTAGTGGCCCTTCTTGCCACAATTCCAAAGATTCAACCCTCTTTTCGTTACTCGACTTGCCTCTTGATTTATCTCGGGCCTTCCCGCCCTTCTGTTCTTTCCTCTCCCCTTTCTGCGTCACAAGAGCCTCTTCTTGAGTAGACCCTGAGACTTTCTCCTTGTCTCTTCATTGAAGAGACAATGGTTACCGTTCCATGGATATCTTTCCGTGCACGCGGAGTTACTTAGAGACACCACTAATGTCTCCCAACCGTCGAGCAATGAACTAAGCAATAGTAAAGCCTGCAATTCATCATCCAGGGACCATCTTCATAGAGGTGAGTTGGTTCACTATATTTGACCTCATTCATATGCTCGGCCACAGAACCACCATCCTTGAACTTGAGATTTACAAGTCGCCTTATCGAAATATCTTATTACCTTGTCTTCCTCTCATACGACCCTTGTAATTTTAGCCATAAGCTTGCTTGGTGAGGTTTACAGACACATGGTGAAACACGGAATCATCCAACCATTGTCGATAAACCCCACCGCCTTTTCGGTCCATCTTCTTCCAATCATCATCGAACCTTGGATTTTCTTGATATGCAAAGATTGGAGAATATAGGTCTTTGCTGCATAAAGCAAGTCCTCCATCTTAGCCTTCCATATGGTCCAGGTTAGAACCATTGAGGCGATCATCCTTGAGCCACCTTCCATAATTCAAACCGATCCTACCCGTTCAATGAACTTAGCTTTGATACCACTTTGTTGGGGCCTTGCACAAAACCTTAGGATCTAGCCCTCCGTAAACAAACCGAATTATGGATAAAGCGATGAAATAAATCAAAGCATCAATCACACATCACACAAGAGATTTTTACGTGGAAAACCCTCAAAGAGGTAAAACCACGGGACCTCGTCCAGATCAACAATCCACTATGAAGTAGAACGTTACAATCTTCTTCACTCACGCAGGAGTGGATAAACAATAAGAGAAATAGAGAAAACGGAGAGATCTAACCGATTATGAGGACATAGAAGCGGTGAGATGTAGATTGCAAAGTAGAGAACCTCCAAGCGTAACCTCCCTTCTATAAGCTTCCTCTCTCTCTTTCTCCCTCTCTCTCACCTTTGATAGCCCTAAACCCTTTAGCAAATCCTTGCAAAGCTTTAGGAAACCCTCTTGCTATTTTGTGATACTTAGAAAAACCTAGGCAACCCCTTTTATAGTTTTGGGAAACTCCTTTCCGCATCCCGGGTTGCAAAAGGACTCAAATCCGCTAGCTTCGCGCAAAATCGCGGAACAATCTGCGTAACCTACGACTAGTCTGGCTCTCCTACGACCGGTCGTAGACCACCTACGACCGGGTCGTAGCTCTCCACGACAGTCCTAGCCTAGCTACATAAAACAAGAATCTTCAATCAACTTTTTTCATTAAAAAACTTACATCTATCTTCATTAAAAAAAAATTCCCATGATAGAAAACTCTATCATAGGTCCGCATACTAGAAATTATACATATGATATTGTCAAACATAATAATTCTAACATTTTTAATCTTCCCAATTTTACATGTGCTATTATCACTCATATAAACTAAGCTCTTAGTATGATGTCATATGAAGCAAAGCGCTTAAATTCAAGATCTACCGATGGATTCTATTATGGAGTCACAATTGATAATATATGATGCATGGTTACATCTTTCCATAATATAGACGATTTTTCAGTTCTCATAGGTGGGACCCATGGGCCTTCCTCGAATTGAACCCATGTATACAATACAAAGATGCGTGCCACCGATCATACAATTCTCGTTGTTACTAGCTAAGATAAGATACAGACGCCTGTATTAATTACGGAGAGAGGGCCACAGCTAGACCACAATGGCCCACATCCAACCCAAACTGTACACAGATATAAATACCATATGCATCTACAATATACAACTTGCTGCTCCAATCTTGATTGGTTGGACAATCCATGTGTGGGGCCATCTGGCCGCACGATTAGGTGATCAAATCAGCCCATCTAGTAACCCTACCATTGATGAGTGGCTGCACAAAATCCCCCCAAGCATAGCCATTATACGACTATCAATGGGGAGGGCTGGCCCATCGTTGAGTCTGTCCTTCTCAGGGCCGGGCTTGGGCTGGCATACAAAGCCCAAGGGCTACGTCCAGCTTGAAATTTAAACCGTTTATTAATTGGGTCAGGTTGTCTTAAATCTCGTTAGTCCTCCGGCTTGAAATTTATACCCATCGATTAATTGATTTGGGTTTAAGTTATCTTAAATCTCATTAGTCTCTTTTAGGATCCGTTTTGTAGACTCAAAATATGAGTTCATCTCATTTTAGTTAACAGTAATTATGTATTGGAGATCAAGTGTTTTCATATATCCTGTATTTCTGGCCAGTTTGGATGCCCCAGTTGGTATTTTAGCACCTATTTTGTCAAGCGGGAGATGGGACCCATATTCGCAAAGTACATCCAAACAGTCCCTTATATTATACACCCCCACATGGCCAACATGCCTGGCATAATCATCATGGGCTGGGTTTGGGCCTATCTATTTTTATCCATCAAGGGCCTAAGGCTGTGGGCCTATTTTTTTAAATTTGTGAGCCATACATGGTAGACCTTGGCCCACACTGGCCCTGCCCGCCGTTGACAGCACAGGCGCATGGTTTCCTATTAATATGGATAATTAATGGTGCCTCTTGTAAATAACCATCATTTGAAGACCATCCGTTGGATGGATGGGTTGGAAGAATCCCTATGTTTTTTTAAACGGTCCAAAACTAACATAGGAATCTATGGCCCTAATATAATAGAGATGATACATGCACCTCTCCCATTATATCCACAGCAAGATGCAACACACCAATGGTTTGGATTATGGACCATGGCCCCAATTTTCAGAATTTAAGACCAATATGGACCATGCTCCAAAAAAATCCCATGTTGGAAGATCCAAAAAAACCAATCTTTTGGTTGTTTTTTAATTGAATCTGGACCACTGTCATATGTCTCTTCTTAATTCACTACCTACAAGTGGCCCACAAATCGAAAGGTTAAAATTTTCCAAAGCATGGTCCATCCACTATCGGATGCAATAGATAAACGGTCTAGATTAGAAGTATGGGCCCACTTATCATAATCGGAAGCCCATGTATACTATTCAAAGATGGTAGTCATGTCTCATATTATGATTCCTCATTTAGAAAATAACAGCCCTTATAACGTATAGAGTGACCTACGTAATCGTTACAGTCCATCTACTATAGGACACGACAGATCAATGATCCAGACTATAGAACCATGGCCCACATATCAGAATTGAAAATCTATGTACACTGTTCAATGGTGCTTATGGTATCTGGATGAAAAATCCCAACCCTACAATAACGGTCCACATTCAAAGAAGAGGAAACAAGATCCCATGCCTTCATATTCCTACCTGGGGGAATTTCTTTTCACCATGACCCATCCATGGCCAGATCCATCATATCAAAGGTTTGTATCACTAAAAAATGGGCCCCACTTGTACAAATTGAATGCACGCAAACTCTCGTATAATACAGCAATTATGATACTTACCCATCGGCCATGATACTTACATGGAACCCAGAATCTTATGGCCCTATTTATGGCTGTTATGGGCTGAGCTCAGGCCTGCCTTTAGGACCATGAGATGGGTGTGATGGGCCCAAGCCTAGATTCAGACCCAACAAATAACTGGGTTGGTTTTGGAGAGATTCGGGCCATTGACAGCTCTAAGTCAAGATGATCTACCGCATTATGGACAAACCACTGCGAAAGCATTTGCTAAGACGATTAATTTTTGCTTTACAACTCGAACTTTTATCACCACAATTATCAGATGAATAGCCTTGTAAATCAATTGAATCCTACGATAGAGATGACTTTTCCTTGAATGGAGATGAGCATTCAACTACTTTAGAATTCTTCCCTAATGTGTTAGCATACTCTATCACCCTCCAAACCCTTCAAATAATGTATCCCTTCATCAAATAATTGTAACCCTTATTTCCTTCATCCCATATATAAGTTGAAGAGCAACATTGTCTTCCAACTTCCCTAACCCGATGACTAAGACGGAAAGCTTGTTATCTCCAGTCTGTTTCCTTCCTCTCATCTATAAGTTGATTAACAATCCCGTCTTCCATATTTCCTAACCCAACGACCGACAAGGAATTAGCTTGCCATCTCCAGCCCATCTAAAGAAAGGTAGAATCCTAATCTTCATATTGTTCCCTGGCCCCAATAGTAATTGAAGATGCTTTCCTGATCGACATGGTAAATGAAATGAGGTTCTCATTCACACAGTAATATAAGGTTACAACAAGACCTTCAAGTATAGGCCTAAAGCGAATAGGACCTTGATGGTCGTTCTTATTAGAAACTTTCTACCTATAGGTGTTTAAAGTTTCTACCTCCTGAGAACTTCATTTGCTGCTTTTTATGTTGTTTGGATAAATAGTTGATGTTTGTTTTGTTTGTAATCAATAAAGAAAGTTGGGGGCTTAAAGACGATTAAATACTGTCATAGTCTCAACCATAAATAATGCCGACCAGAGATCAGCGTATATTGCTTTCAGGACTCCTCCGCACCTTACGAGAAATCAAAGTTTTTGAGTTCCGGGGAGAGTATGGTCGCAAGGGAGAGATAAACAAGGCCACAGGGGGGCACATATATCACCGTTGAAATGAACACGTTTATCATCCACCATCATTCACTAAAAATCACAAATGAAAGATATACACGCGTCCACGGTCCTCGTTCGGGTTTAAGAGGCCAAGGCCCAAGCCCACAAAAGTATCATCGCACTCTCGATCCAGCCCACGAACTCCTCATTCTCACATTTGGAGTTGCACCAAATCGTTCATCATCATCGTCGACGTCGTCGTCCTCCTCGATCATGTTCCTCACTAGCACCACTTGTTTCTTCCGCCTCTCCCCGCCGCCAAGCGACTCTATGATCTCGATCATGGTGGGCCTACTGTCCGGGTTCGAATCGGTGCACCTTAATGCAACTAGAACTGCACACTTCAGCTGGGCGTGGTCGAACCTACCTTTCAACCTTGGATCAACAATCTGATCTAGTGCGCCTTTTTCGATATACGGCTTGGCCCACTGTACAATGTCCCGCTTAATCCCACCTGGGAGTTTCTCTATCGGCTTCCTAGCACTGATTATCTCCAGCAAAAGGATCCCAAAGCTATAAACATCGCAGCTCTCGGATACCTTCCCCCACATGGCGTACTCCGGGGCGAGATATCCGAGCGTCCCTTTCACCCTCGTCGTGAGATGGGTTACACCTTCTGGTATCAGCTTTGCAAACCCGAAATCTGCTACTTTCGCCTGGTAATCGGCGTCCAAGAGCACGTTGCTCGCCTTTATATCTCTGTGTATGATGTGAGGGTTCGCTTCATGGTGCAAGTACCTTACCATGCAAATGAGAAGAAGAGTTAGAGGCACGTTTGGATACGCAATCAAAATGGATTGTAATAATTTAGTCTAGTTAGTAGCTTCAGTGGCTCTCATGTTGAAGCATTGGCTCAAATTATAATTGCATTATTTTTTAGTTGGATTTAAGAGAAGATAAGTGCAATTGGAGGGAGATTCCCACATGTTCATTTAGTATTGTAAATGCATTTATATGGTGCCAGCGTGGCATGATTTCCATTACATGGGTCCCACAATGTAGATCCCTGGGCATGGAAACCAGGCGAGTCCACTTGTAAAATGCTAGAAATAGTCTGGATGACTTAAAAGACTTGTGTTCATGTTTTTTTATTTTATATTATTTTTTACATTGGTTATATGACTCACCTGATGGACGACTCATTTTCCATGATGAAAAATGTGGTGGTATGTTAATGAGATGCCTAGAATGTAACGAAGTTAATTAAACTAGGGGTTGTTTGGCAATGAAGATTCCTTAGACATTGGTTTCCTTTCCACATATAATGTTTTTAGCTGTTTGTGTACTGTAAAGACTAAAACGTGGCTATGAAAATTAACAACTGCTCTATTATACTTTTTTGGAAAATAAAACTTTATAATGTTAGATAGTGGAATTTAAGAATGTTAATTATTATGTAAACGCATTATCATTGTGATTTTTTCTATTTATTTAAATAAATAATTTAGTAGACAAATGCTGATATAATGAAAGGACGGATAAAGAAATTTACAATCCTTACGAATTTACAATATAGTTGAACTCTCTTTTCAAACATGAGTATATCTTTTCTGTTGATTTGACATCTCGTAAAAATATCATAAAAATATTGTTATTGTATTTTTATCATGGCTATTCAAACACGAAATTTTTTTATCAAGTTACCAGTCGACCAGGAAATGGATATTATAATTTGTAATCATTGCATTTTATTATGTTACAAAACCTATAAATATTTCTATAATGGTATAAGATACTCTTGCTATTGATCATTTTTCAATTTGACTCGCTTGAGCATCCAAACACAGCCTAAGGGCTTGTAAAAGTTCCAATTCAACTCACTTGAGCATCCAAACGCAGCCCAAGGGCTCGTGGAAGTTCGTGATTAGGAATTTACCATCATCTACAAGTCAAAAAGAAGTGAACAAAAAGGAAAAAGATATAAAGATTAGGGCTTGCAATCTATGTGACTACATCTACAGGGAATATGTGAAAGAAGAATTCTTTTATGTGCAAAAAAAATGACAATAACTATATTTTTACAGGCCTACATTCTTATATTTCTACACCAGAGTGAGAATGAGAGAGAAGTGGCTCAAGGCAACATTTTGGGTCACCATCATCATGATTTAAGCCTTTTCTAACTAATCAGAGTTAATTACACCATCCTATTCTTGCATTTGATACATTCTATATATCAATGACAATATCTTCTGTTTAACTGCAAGTCATCAACAAAATATCATATTAGTTCATAAGAAAAATATGTAGGTTTGCTATACAAGTAGCTAAAAAAAGCTACTCTCCTTTATGTGAACTTGAGATCGGTAATGAAAACACAGAACTCCCATCAATAGAGTTCAAGGTAGCCTTTTGTATGTATAATGATAAATCATGGTTGGTGCTTGAATACATGGTTGCATTTTCCGACATTGCCTACCCAAAAAAAATCATCGTGGATATTGCTTACGCACTACAACATCATGTGATGGAAATTAATTGTATATGTATTGTAAGCTTGGCAATCATGGTTTCAAGAAATTTTCGTATACTTACGCTAGTCCCTCTGCCGATCCGATGGCAATTCTCATCCTCCGTGACCAATCCAACAGAACATCAGCCGCAAGGTGGCCATGTAAGTGAGTGATCAAGCTGTGATTAGGCATGTAATCGTAGACTATGAGCCTCTCATCTCCGCCTGCGTAAAATCCCCTCAGCCCCAACAAATTCTTATGTCTTACCCTTCCTAGTATCTCCACTTCCACCGCGAATTCCATCTCGGCCTTAGCCGTCATGTGCTTGAGCCGTTTCACTGCTATCTGGAAGATCGAAAACACTTCCTAAATTAATAATAATAACAATAATAAATCATCGAAATAGTATTTTTCACAGATTCTTTTTTTTTTTTTTTAGAGCAAAAGAAAGTGATGAACAAGATTGCCTCTACGCCTTTACTATTTCGACCCCAGTAGACGCTTCCAAATCCGCCCTCACCGAGCTTGTTATCATCGTGGAAGTTGTTCGTAGCATGAAGAATCTCCTTGAGAGTGTAAATCTCCCATGGATAACCTTTAAACCTGTAACAAAATAATAAAAAAAAAAAATAATTCCACCCACAGTTGAATTCAAACATATAACTTTTGTGTATGGCATTTTCTATAATTAACATGATAATTCAATAATTTCCTTGACAAAATCATCTTGGTTTTTTTAAGTTTCTTCATATTCAAAATAGAAAAAGAATAACACATACACAAACTACACTAGTATGATAATTAAAACTTTATTTAACAATCTAAAATATACTTTAGGGCCGGTTTGGTTGTCACTTCGAAATGATTTCATTTTCATTTTAGATAGCATTTAATTATGCATTAAAATCTTGGTATTAATTAAAAATAATCCTCTAACCAAAATCTTATATGAATTATGACCTCTAATACATAATTACCATTAACTAAAACAAGATAAATCATTTTTAAGTGGCACCCAAACAAGTTCTTATCATATTATTTGAACAAAATAGCAAAAACGGTGTATTTCAACACCGATACGATACGTTCCAAAATTTTGAACACTTATTGCAAGCTACATATGAGTGACACCCAAACAAGTTCTTAGCATACGATTTGAGCAAAATAGCAAAAATGGTGTATTTCAACACCGATACGATACGTAACGTTCCGAAATTTTGAGCACTAATTGCAAACTACATATGAGTGGCACTCAAACAAATTCATAGCATGTACTTTGAACAAAATAGCAAAAATGGTGTATTTCGAAACCGATACATGACGCTACGTTCCGAAATTTTTAACATATATTGCAAAATACACACTAAGGTGAATCAGAACCATTAAAATGAATTATGGTGACCCACCTCATGAGGGGTTCGTCGGAAGTCCCCGAGCCGCAGATGCAAAAGAAACATTTGGCTAGCATTTTTCGTTTGAACACAAGTGTGTGTGGATGAAAATGGATGGTGATGATGATAAATGTCCGTAAGAATATTTACAGAATAGAGGATAAAAGGGTCGGAGATATCAAAGCTAGATGCTTGAAGAAGTCCTATGTGTGGACAGACAGGCGCATGCGGACAAGGAACTAGGCATTAATCGTAATTAAATTTGTCTATTTAGCTCTTAATGTTGCTGATTGGCTGCTTATTACAAGCTCCTTTCATTGGAAATATCATATATTATTTTTTAATACAGGCCTGGGGGACCACTTTGTGCGTTCACCACATGGTATTAATCTATTTTGGCCATTTTAAGGACATGGGGAATATACGTAAGTCAATCCAGACCGTCAAAATCATTGGAGCTATTGTGGATGGTTCCTAGCTTGCTAAATCGTAGCGCTCGCATGGCTACTTCATTTCACCTGATGAATTTTGAACATCAACCGTGTTGGTTCTAATTGAGTGTCTGATCATCATCGATCCGAATGTCGGGTTTGTTTGATCGGTGTGATTTTTGGATGATGTTTCCATATATTAGTGGTTGGGATTTTGGTGTGTATGGCACGTGTGTTGCGGTGAGTTAGTGCCAGGGAATGGAATGTTCTCTGGTAAACTCACATTGGAAAGTACAACTAAACTAATACTCAAAGGATGTTTAGGGCTTAGGTTAGTCTTCTCAGTTTATTTTAGAAAATAAAATAGGTGATCCGCAAGATCTTTGTAAATGGTGGCCTGCATATATCTCGACCGTAGACTTGACTTGTGAACAGTGATCCGGACCTATCCAGAGGTGGGATATATTGCTGATGGACCACACGCCAAAAACTAGCACTGATCCATGATCCTAACCGTTCAATTGACCCATTGACCTTTTTGTGGGCTTTTTCTTCGCAAGCCATCAATCAAGATGATTAGAATTGCCCGATCGGTGGGATTTATTTATTTTTATTTTTTTATATCATGGCCCATTCACAGTGCTGCCCACCTTTTGATTACTTCCAACTAATATCACATGCCGTGTGTACGGTGGAGATTGATGCAGGCTACAATCTGGGATGGGCCGCTGATCCATTAAAACTGGCCTTCTCTTAATTTTATTTAGGGAAACATGCCTGACCACACCAATGATCAGATGAAAGTGATCCCTAAACTAAGTCAAGCTGACCCAAAAATGATGGGTTCATTCCTGTGTTTTCTTTGGGAGAAAGGAAAAGAGGGGTTTAACTTGGTCAGAAAATACTTATTTAATTTAAGTATGAGAAATGGTCTAGTGGACTGAGTGTATGTAAACTTCCCCATGTACCTACTTACATTTTAACTAGTTAGCATCCATACGACCTATCTGGGCCGTCCATTAGGTTCAATCAACCTGTATACTACTATTGTGCAGATATTACAGCACTCTGATCATCTAAACATCATGGGCCAAACCTATCTTCTAAGAGTGATCTTGTCCTTCCAGTTTTGCAGTGGAATTGAATCATCAAATCGGTATGAATTTTCTGCTAAACCCTCTAAAGAGAGCTGGACATAATGGACAGCCCCAAATAGGCAATATAGGTGTTGTCACGCTCCACACTCCGGATACAGAGTGTACACCCTCAGACCTAAGTTATGATCCATGACTCATACACTTAGTGTACATAAATTCATCCATCATACAGTGATTAAGAAGCCGAAATACTATTTATGCAGTATGAGTATAGCTGCAGAAATGTTATGATATGCATGTCAAGTGGGATGATCGTCCACTTGCTTATGTTGGATATCCGTCAGCCCAAAAATTGTGTCCTTCAAACATCCACCGCAGGTAGGCATGGGCAATTTGTACCAGTCAGACATCCACCTAAGTAGGCATAGGTAATCATACATCTACTCCTCCATGAGTAGGCTTCCACTATTGTGGATATTTGGTAACGAGTATACCTGGTGTAATCATCCAGGGAGATCCCTAAAAACTCAAGCACAATGTGTGCATGCATTCAATCATGGATGCATGTAATGTATGCTCAATGTCTATGAATCGAAATACAAAGCCAACAAATGCATCTCTCTCTAAGAGGAAAACCATGTATTCATAATATGGTTATTTGACATGTTTGCATAATCACATTTATCAAAGATACCTCAATACATATACAACAAAGATCATGTTAGCACATCAATACAATCATTCCATAAGTTACGACAATCATATCAATCATGATCATTATAACAATCACAACATCTATCTTAACCGTATGGGTATGAAACACGTTGAAATCCACTCACATATTTATGGTAAGGTCAAATCCTTCAAATAATCAAATGCTTTAGAAACTATGCTTCAAATCTATATTAAGATGATTTAGCATACCACAATTCAATCGTACTATTCCAACAAGTGGGGTCCACATTGATCCAAGCAAGATGACCCATTATTAACTCTTAAATTTAAATTTTGAAAAACAACGAGGATTATCAATCAATGCAGTCAATTGATTGAGACAACTTGAGGGTCCTTGATCAATCTTTCGATCACTCGACCATGGATCGATAAAATTCGAATTTAGTTCCTTAAGTCTTTAGACACTTTTGGTTACCTTCAATCGATCGAACCTTGCTAGTCAATCGATCAAGTTTAGTCAAATTAAATCAGTTTGCTCGTTGGAAAAAAAAAAAACAGTTGACTTCGGTCGATATGTTCAATAGATTAAGACTACTTGAGATTCTCCTCGATCGATTGAACCTGTGTTTTGATCAATCGGAACAGAATTTGAATTAAGGTTTTTTCTGGGGTTTTCTCCCCAGGCTCAACCAGTCGAGAGCCTCACTCGACCGGTCGAAGGTGGTGGTCGACCAGTCGAGGACTGACTCGACTCAAACTCCAGCGAGTTTGGTTTATTTTTTTCCGTGGTGCTCGACTAGTTGAGGGAGGTGCTCGACCGGTCGAGTAGGCCGCTTGACTGGTCGAGCAACCAGTCAAGTTTACGCAATTTTGAGTTTGAATCTTGTACGGACTGCAAAAATTTGAGACGGTTTCGCAAGAAGTGTGAAAGGGAGTTGCTTAAACTATAAATAGGGGTACCTAAGGCTGTTCTAGGTAATGCAAGAGGGTTACCTAAAGCTTTGCAAGGGTTTGCTAAAGGATTTTAGGGCTATCAAAGGTGTGAGAGAGAGAGAGAAAGAGAGAGAAGAAGCTTGTGGAAGGAAGGTTTTGCTCGTAGAGATGATCTATTGTACACTCGACATCTCAGCGCTTCTACGTCCTCGTAATCGGTTAGATATCTCCATTTTTCTTTTATTCTCTTATTGTTTATCCCCTCCTGCGTGAGTGAAGAAGGTTTGATCCAAGCGATGTGTGCTTATGATCGGTTGTAACGTTCTACTTCATTATGGATTGTTACTCTGGACTAGGTCCCGTGGTTTTTACCTCTTTGAGGGTTTTCCACGTAAAAATCTCTTGTGTTGTGTGGTTTGTGCTTCGATTTATTTCATTGCTTTATTATCTCATAATTTTGGTATTTTTGGGAGGCTAGATCCTAAGGTTTTGTGCAACGACCCCCAACAATTTTCAGTCTCTGGACAAAAATTGACCTCTTTGATCGATTGATCAAAATCGGATGGGTTTTGTCTGTTATATGATCCGCTTTCCAGAATTTCTAAGGTTTCTACTCCATCTCTCATGTTTTTATAAACTCGATGAATACAAGGGTTTGACCCCAATACTAGCTATTAATTTCCTATCAACGAAAATTAGAAAAAGAACGAGCTATTCAGATCCATAATATCTGGTTTTTGAAGTTGAAGTGATTTTGAAATATTTTTATTATCGACAATACTTTCCATTGATCGCTATGAGGAATTCATTCATCAGATCAATCTAGGATTTGAGGCTCTACATGATTTGGCCTTAAGATCCATAGGTTCAAGTTTTCTTAGAACAAGGTCACACAATCGATCTATCAAAATACTGAATCTTACTTAAAATTTAATTCTTATTATCAAACTTCTCCATAAATCTAAACAATAAGCGTAGTGTTAATCTACCATATTTGTGAAAACTTACTAGTAGGAGCTTCTCGTTCATAGGATTTTTCTCTCTTACAGCTGCTCTTTTGTATTTAGGGTTTTCTGTAAGAGTTTCTAGCATATCTTCACTTTAAATAGGGGAAGAGTCCTGATTCTAGACGATTCCTACAAAATCCTATGGTGTTGACATATCCCTCTACTGAGAGTGTTCCTACTAATTGGGCAAAATGCTTGGTTCTGTTAATGAAGGAAAAAAATAATAATAATAAAAAATCAAATTATTACTTTGTTGAGTCATGGTCTCAAGTGAGTCACAAAAATCAAGGTCGTTACATGTGCCACTAACATGGATTAGCTGGTAACCCCTACACCACTCAGCTAGCTGGTGGAAAAGCCTGGTGGAAAAGCTTAGTGGGCCCTACCATGATATGTATGTGTTTTACACACTTTATCCATTCATTTTTCCCACTCATTTTAAGGCATGATTCCAAAATGAGGCAGATCCAGAGCTTAAGTGGACCACACCACAAGAAACATTAAAGATTGAACATCTACCATTGACAACTTCTTGTTGGGGGGGGGGGGGGGACGACTGGGTTATATGATTTTATGATTTTATGAACAGGTTGGACGGCGAAGAAGCATTATGGTAGGGCCTCAATTAAGGTCATGTGATTTTATGAATGAGTTGGATGACATATAAGCATTTCAATTCCAATTGTTTCAACACCAGGTCATGGGTTGGAGTACCCATTGTGGTGAAATTCTGATGTGTGGTGTGAGTATATGGGTATGTGTGGGGTGTGAGTGTGTGTTATAAAAAAAAAAAAATTCCCCATTGTTTCTTGTAGTGTTGTCTACTTGAATTTTAGATCTTCTTCATTTTGGGCTCATGAATTAAAATGAGCAGGCAAAGTAGATGGACAGCAGGGGTAAAACACATGCACCACGATGGGGTGGACAGAACTTTTCCGCCCATTACCTTGGTGGTATAGGGATCACCAGCCCATTGGCTTCCACCACCAAGTCCAAATGCAACTAGGTGCATGTAAAGGTTTCCATACACCACCCACTGGATCATTTCTCATTCTAGTTGAACCCATCTTGGGCCCTTGGCACATGGGGAGTTACTTTACACTCTGGTAGAGCATGATACTCGGTACTCCCGGGTGCCCAGAAATTATGAACTGGCCATATATTAACTCAGATTAAGCCGTCCAAACTGTGGGATGTATGTACCACACAAGTCATCACCCAAAAATCAGATTGGTTGAAAAATCTTAATCTCTGATTGGTGGACACTTCCCATAAACTATAAACTAAGCTAATTTCATTATTGGACGATCCACATTGGCAGATGTCTTTTCTTCATCTATAAATCAAAAATATCTAATGATCTTACCACTAATCAGAAGCTAGGATTGTTAAGTCAATCTGATCTAGTTCCATAGTTTAACTGGTTTAACTAGGGTTAATGTATGCCACGTGTACAAATTTTTAGTGCCGGCGTATCAAGGCAATCCAAGATGTGGACATCAAACTAACGTTATGATAGATGAGTTATTTTATATAGTGCCAGAGTACCATGATCCGTACTCATGCACATGTGGCGTTTGTCTTTCTCAGCTTGAAATGCCCAAATGGTGTGGTCCATGGTGGATCAAACACAACCCAAAACTGGCACTGAACGGAATGATTTTAACCATTTGATTGCTGGCCAAAAAATGGACGGTCAGGATGATAAAAGCAAAAGCTGTATAAATTCAATGAAAGAAATGCCACGTACTGATTGGAGATTAGGCTAGGACTTGTCTATTCAATCTTATTTTGTGGATGAGCTAATCTTTAGATGGTCCCATATTTGAATGGTTGGCTTGGATGAACGTGTAAGGTCTTGCACACGTGTGTACTGTTTACATGCAATTCCTCTGCAGCTCCTCATGCAATAACCTCATTTTACCAGACCTGCGTGTAAAAAATTATTCATCTTCATTTAAAACTTATACACATGTTCACCTTGCATATCATCTATTTCCTTGATAGTACATGAGTGGGGCCCTGTTTCATGTGAACTCCATCTAACCACACATTAAGTGAGCCCCACCATAAAAATGGGATACTCTAAAAATCAGGCTATTCAATGATTATGTAGGGTTATATCATAGAGAAAAATTGACAACTACAAAAATATCTCAAAATTCATGTGGTGGCCCACATGATTGATGGTTTTGACTGATTTTTGTGGTGTCTAACTTTTACAGTAGAGCGATCCTTCTGGACAGATTGGATGCCATACACATGGATAGTGGGCCCACCCGTGCGATCCTTAATCTACATGGACTTCTAAGTAACCGGCCTCATTTTTTTTCCCATTAAAATGAGTTTTTTTTTTTTTTGTTAGATTGTTAGCACACCCCACTGTCAGTTCACACTTCACTGTTATAGCCACCCCCACTAGGGCATTAAAATGAGTTTAGTTGGCAATTGGGCTCATTCAAACATTTGACTTTGGAGTCGAAGACTATTATATTATGATGTGTTTGGATATTTCTCAACAGAAAAGATTGGAAAACACCTAAAATAAGAGACTTTCCAAGCATAGCAATCATCACCTATTTGAATGACACAGTCAGTGAAGAAGAAACTTCATCTTCTTGAGGGTATGTTTGGAAAGCACATCGGGAAAGGGGGGAGCCCAAATAATGATTTAGACTTAGATGGCTGCATAGTTCTAAACCTAAGTGGATGGACTAGTAGCTTGGCTGAATCAATTTGACTCGATGAGATCTTGAGCCGAGTCACTAGAAAACTCGGCTAGCTCATGAACATTACTTGTTCTCGAATCAATGAGATTTCTCGAGTCAGCTTGGTCAAGTTGATGTGACTCGTGGCGACTTTGGATACTGACCTGGATAATCAACCATTCATCATAATCATCCGAGACTTATCACAACTAATTAGCTAGGATCGACTACTAAAATTATGATCTACCATTATACTTCATATATTATCAAGACTTTTGTTACTATCGTCATCCACGTCTTTTTGGGACTTTCTCTTATCCTTTTAGAGCCTTTAGCTTGCACCAACTCATCACTTGAACCGTGGATGGTCGACCGTTCTTTTCAAAATAAAAGACCAAAGAAGAGAATGAGTTTCAAATTCACCACCTTATCACAAAGTCCAGTCCCACAACCAACTCACGATCAGCCATTTATGTTTTGATTTCAAATGCTTATATGTTTTGTCGAAGCATTATTTATTACATACCATGTTGAGTCGAGTTTTCAACCTGACCGGACATCAAGTTGAGTCGAGTTTTCAGATTTTTGAACCATGGAATGCAGCTATCCATCTCTACTAATATTTGTTAAATTATTTGCCCTAAGTCATAAAATAATAGATTCGTGAATATATGAAAATTTTTACAAGATTGGACATGATGATTAGGTAATCCAAAAACTCATATTGATTGGACAGTCCTAAACATTATATTCTGGGTCCCTAACCATTAGGTTTGAGGGACTTTTGGAAGAATAAAATGAATAATTACGAAACAAGCAAATAGAGTTCCTTTTCTCCTTTTTTAAAAACTGCACTAATCTAAGGGTTAAGATTGTTCAATTATAGTGAATTTGATATATGACACATCTAAGGCAAGACCCATGTAATAAGCATTTCAGATATGATATACATTCCCATATATTTGAAAAGTGAGTCACTAATAACCATAAAACTCTGTCGCTTGACTTTACTTAAGATTTTGAGCTGAGTCACTTGATAACTTGCTCATGAGGGTGAATCAATCCATTATAAGACTCATCTAAGTCCATTATTACTGGTCTAGATATTACCAATTTAATTATTAAATCTTGATCTTTAGTTCCGAATCTGATCCATGTGCATTACAACACACAAGTGCATTACAACACACAATGACAAAGGTTGTTGTCAAGATATGCATAAGTGTTGCAAAAAGGAATACTCTAGTCGTGTTTGGATACATGGTGTTGAGATGTGGAGCCACATCTGGATAGGGCTGCTCGACCAGTCGAGTGCCCTGCTTGATCGGTCGAGTCGCCCATTCGACCAGTTAAGGGCTGGCTTGACTCAAAGTCCAGCGAGCAACAGTTTTTTGGATCCGAAGTGCTTGATGTTAAGGGTCAAATATTACATATTAGACCCCAATTATTTCATGATTTTACGAATATGATACTATTTAACATCATATTTTAATCGTGTTTGTGTTACAAGAGTGATTTTTGATGCGGTTTCTGAGGTGCGAAAAAGTACTAAAACTATTTGATGGGTCTCTAAAGCCACCAAGGCAAGGGAGTTATTTAAGGTGTATGCCAAGATTGAAGGATTTTTTCTATACATCCAAAGAAAGGTCATGTATTCACTTTAATCTCGTTTTCGTCAGTTGGAAGATCACCTAGGTTTTTTACCCTTTTTTTTTCTCAAAATATTTTGTCTTGCATGGTTTTGACCATAAATCTTTAATTCATTCTAGATTATATTTTTTCCATCCATTGGATCCCTGTAAAAGTGGCCCAACGGATAGTTCAGCTCATAAACCATTGATTTTGGGCCCGCATGAGATCTGGATATGCTTCAAATTTGGTCTCAACCCATTATCTGAGGAGACAAGACGGATGGACGGATCGGATTTCCCAGATCCATCATCATGGACTCCACCTAAGTTGGGCGTGCATACAGTGCACACGCACGCTAGCCGCACCGGACCAGCTGGTCCGGTCAACCGAAAAGACCCGAAGAAACCTAGAAATACAAAATCTCTGAATGTTTTCTTCCATTCGCGGCTTTACGAACTCCATATCTTTTGAGAGCGTATTGTATATCCAAGGCCACCAAAGAATCATGGCCCATTTAGATGATCCAGACCGTCCATCCTATTCAGGGTCCACCCCTGTCCAATCTCGAGCTAAAATTACATGAGATTAGGCACGTGTGGGCGCACGATTTCCAGCAACAAAAGAAACTCGGCACTGCTACGTTAACGGATGACGTCCAATTGGGTGATGTCGTGGCCCACTAAGACTGACTGATTGGAAAATCCAATCCATCCACCTTGTTGCCCATCAAAAACCGACCGTCCCCTGGCCCGCTTCTTGATTTCCTCAGAGGTTACATGTACTGAAGGTTTAGACGCTTGACGGACGACAGCAAGAAAGATTCTATGGGCCACACCAAAACCTATCCAAAACAGTCCCTTCCCGACCTTTTTTTTACGTGATTCCAATGGACGGAGTAGATTTCCTCACTGACGCTGATCATGGGCCCACCAGCAGCTCAGCGCAGGTCTTGCACAGGTAGAGCGTCCATGAAACGTAGATTGCCCGGACGAAATAAAAAGAGAGCTTCCGTGGAAAGATTTAGTGATCTCAATCACGATCGGATTAATGATCCAGACCGTTCAAATGATGGAGTAGGGGATCTTGAACCCCACCAAGAAGTTAGATCCCGAGTCTGGATGATCAGTCGTCCAAAATCTGCATCCAAACGCAGCATGTTTCCTGCACAAGCGGCGTTGGCTGTGAAAATTTGCCACCGCCTCTAGCTTTGAGCAATCGATTTTATGAGGTACGTAAACATCCATCCAGGCATGACCGACCCACGCACACTATAAGAGGAAGGGAAAGAGAGGACGTGTACACAGATTTTGAAGGTGGGCAGCCGTGGAGGCTAAGAGAGAGGAAGAGACAGGGAGTGATTTCTTTTATTTTTCTGTTTTATTTTTCCTTTCTTTTAAGGTGTAGCCTAATCATGTTGATGGGCTAAATGGCATCGAAGTTAGACATATGAGGAGAAAATGATATAGTGCTGATTAAAAAGGAAGTTACTGGCTTTGTTTTGATTTATGTTTATTGAATTCTCATGAATTCTAGTTTGATTATTAGGAATGTTTTTAGTTTTTCAAAAAAATAGGTTTTTTGCTCAAAGACACATTCTGTTAAAGCTTGAGATATTCTCTTTTCATATATTGAGATTGACTTGGGATCATCCTTGGTGTTCATGTTATTTCGTCTCATTGATGGTTGGGTGATGGAACATTCCTAACTTTCTATTCTCCTAAAGATAAATGGTTGTGATTTAATAAATTGTAATGTGTCAAGTCTCCTAGAAATGAGTTAGGTGTGAAATCACTTCCAAATCCACACCAATCAGATAATGGGGATGATTAGATCCATGAAGTTTGAGGAGTATTATACAAAATCTCTTCTTACCATCGGATAAGATAGGACTCGATTCCAGGGACACCGCACAGCTTTGAATCAATGCAAGGTAGCTTCCCAGCACATTAATGGATCCATCCTTGGCACCCTAGTTTCCTACCTGAGGTTTTTAGATAAATATTTCACCATTAAGACTTTAAATTTATTTGATTTAGATTTCGTCTTACACATATCTCATCATAAGTTCTCAACTTAGATTCGGATAACGTACAGTAAATATGGACTGGGATTCGAACCTTTCATCTCAAATTGTTCTACATCAAATGTAGATATTGGGAGTGAACAAGTTGATCGGTCGAAGAGGTCCGCACGACCCGGTAGGAGAGCACGTAAATTCGATTTTAGCTAGGTTTTGAATACAAACTATGGATTTTTGAGGCGGTTTCGCATAGGTGCAAAAGGAAAGTTGCCTAATCTATAAATAGGGGTCCCTAAGGCTTTTCTAGGGTCATAGGAGTTATTCTAAGGTATGATGAAAGAATTTTTTTTATACATTGGAAGAGTTACAAGAGGACAGTATATTGCTTGTAATCTTTTTTTAAACCAAGTTTGATTGGTTTTTTGATTTTAAACTTATTGGTTTTTTCACAATATCTTATTTTGTGGTTTTGTTTATGAATACGTTTGATTCTTCTTCAGATTATATTTTTTGCTTATCGTTTGTGGGTGAAATAATCTCGGTTCAAATAGTTTAGCTAGTTATTAAGTAAACTAACAAAAATCAATGAAAAATTAATTTAGAATAAGAAGGAAAATTCACTGGAAGAAAGAACACTACTTAAAAGTTTAATTTCCTAACTTTGCCTTACCTTTGATTCACCCTAATTTAAATTAGAGGATTATTTATATCGAAGGACATCTATATTCCTCTAGAAGGAAAAGAGAATAAACCAGAAGATGTGTGTACTTGGTTGGGCACACAGGATGTATGGTTTTTATTAGATCCCTAACAGACTTCCCTAATGTATACACATTACTCTTTCATCTAAGATTAAGAATCAACCAAACCACTTAAATCCATATCCACCATATAATAAAAATTATAAATCACAAAATGAAATTGGGAAAAATCTGATGCATTACATCTTTCCATGTATGAGAAACCCTCGGCATGAATAGATGTTCATCTCATGATTTCTTTCTCATAAAGATGTCGGATGTTGGGAACGTGGTGAACATCTAGAATAAGATTCAATACAATATCCACATCTAATCTTTGGCATTATTTTTTAGGATTGAGGTGATATGGAGTTATTGATTTTATCACAATTTTTCGAAAAAATTGGGATAATTAATTCCGTGAAATTTTTTAATAAATAAGGTTGAATTATTCAATGATGTAGGGGCTTCATTCTCAACGAAGAATCTAGAAGAAAGACACCTCGGGAGTTTTAGGGGATTCAGGGAATGCTCTAAACGTTGAAGGAAAAGGAAGATCATTGAACAAAGGAGGTAATAAACACGGACGTTCTAAGTCGAGGAAGAAGTCTAAGGGACCGAAAGACAAAGACAGGTGTTGGCATTATGGGAAGAAGGGGCACATGAAACGTGATTGTAGGGCGTTTAAGAAACAAGAAGAGAGCTCTCAAGGCGGGAAAATACGCGTGAATCTATCGCCGAGGAAAGTGACACGAGGCATTGATCTCTCTTAATGGAGGAATGAGTCTTGGTCATAGACTCGGGGCTTCATTTTACTAAAGCCACTTCATATAAGGAAGTTTTGCGTGATTATGTATTAGGTAACTTCCAAGAGTTACAGGTGATGATGAGCCGTGCGGGTGTTGAAAGGGAGACATTCATATAAATCAAAGACGGAACAACTTTTCCTTGAAGGATTTTAATGACATGTATCGAGTGTATGAAACGAACTTGATTTTGGTCGACGCCCTCCTGGACATGATGGATATGTGGATCATCCATTTGGTGATCGTGATTCCCAAGATCACAAAGGTGCCTTGGTGATATCTCGAGGCAAGAATGAATGTTATTTGTACGTGACTTCAGTCATATAGTTCACTGCAAGAAATTTAAGTGAATGAACGTTCTGACATGGGTCCACTTCATATGAGAAAAGGGATAAAGTCCACCATATTCTTCTGAAGCTACCAAGACTAAAATCTATTGACTTGGAATTTTGTGAGAATTTGCATGTGTGGCCCAAGACTTGTGCTTTCTAGGGTAAGTTCCTACGTTTGAAAGCGGTTGAGATCGCGTTCTACCATCTTTTGAAATTCTGCCACCAAGGCCTGGGGGAGACACGTCATCGAGTCTGGCTCATATTATTTCATTTCTTTTATTGATGATGCTGAGTGGCTCAAAAGGACCGTGTATTTCTTAAAGTATAAATCGATGTATTTAATGTATTTAAAAGAAAGTTATGGTAGAAAGCGAGATGGTAAATCGGTAAAATGTTTCGGATCGGATAATGGGGGATAGTCTTGTGATAAGAGGTTTGAAGAGTATTATGTGCACCAACTCAAATGGAATCAAATGCATTAGAAAATGATTCCCATCCTTTTTCTCATGGTGTATTTAACACATTAACGAGACCATCCTTGAGCATATCCGGGAGCATGAGGTTACATCAATGGTTTATGGGCTGATTTGTCCGTTGATGTTTTGAGCGATTCAATGATTGAATATTGACTCATATTTCATTTATAATCCTCAAGCCACCATTAGTTGGTGGGCTACCGAACGGAAAAGTGGTGGGAACCCCAGAAAGAAGTGAACCTCAGATTTTCAAAAGTTTTATGAGTTGCACTTCATTTTCACATCTATGCGCATGTAATTTCTTCAATAAGTCAATCCAAGTCCAAGATGTGCACATTTATAGGCTACGGCGAATCCATGCATTTAGATTTTTTCACCTAAGCTCCTAAAGTCACCTTACAAAAAACATCAAAAGCAAAATGTAGTCTTCAATGAAAAAGTGATGCATAAGTAATGTGCAACAAAATAAGGCCGATGAGGAATTCTAATATGGAATATTTAACCCTCAACACAGTGTCATAGGATGATCATGCACAAGAGCATTATGAGGCAGAGCCGTAGACACCGGTTGTGAGGAGGTATAATCGGGAGAGGAGACCCATAATCCGATACTTAACCTCCTTATATTATCTACTGTTGATAGATAATGGTGAACCAGAGGACTTGCATTTAGAGTAGCTAGATGTTAAGACAACCTTTCTTCATGGGGACTTTGAAGAAGAGATATATATGCATCAGCCGATGGGATACATGGCACCAGGAAAGGAGAACAAGGTATATAGACTGAAGAAGAGTCTATATGGCCTGAAGTAGGCCTCAAGGCAGTGGTACAAGAAGTTCAATAGTTTCATGTCGGGAAATAGTTTTAGGAGATGTCATACAGACTACTATTACTATTTAAAGAAGTTTGATACGTCGTACATCATACTTCTTCTATACGTTGATGATATGCTTATGGCCGGATTAAGCATGAAGGATATCTTAGATCTCAAAAGACAACTATCTAGAGAATTTGCAATGAAGGATTTAAGAGCTGCACAATAAATCCTAGGCATGAGGATAAAGCGTGACAGAGAAAATAGGAAACTAGTTTTGTCACGGGCAGAGTACATTGCCAAGGTACTTGATCGATTCAGTATGGGAGGTGCTAAACTGGTTAGCACTCCATTAGCAAACCACTTCAAGCTTTCTAAGGAATAAGGTGCAAAGACGCGGGAGGAACGAGACTACATGGCTAAAGTCTCATACACGTCACCTATTGGAAGTCTCATGTATGTTATGGTGAACACGAGGCCAGACATTACTCAAGCAGTGAAAGTTGTTAGCAGGTTCATAAATAACCCCGGGAAGGAACATTGGGAAGCTGTGGAGTGGATCCTTAGATACCTGATAGGTACTGTGGATGTAGGGCTATTTTATGGCGGATCGGAAATCAAGCTATAAGGCTACATAGATTTAGATTTGGCAGGAGATATCGACAGCAGAAGAAGCACTACAGGTTATGTCTTTACTCTGAGTACTTGTAACACCCTATACTTTTTAGTAATCAGGGTGTTACCATTGTAGTTCAAGCTAGCAACTGGCATGAAGGTACACACCCAACATATAATAGTCACTAGCAATTAATAATTCAAAATCAGTGGATTTCAACTATTGAACATTAAGTTGAACAATTGCATTCTGTTGAAAGAGAACTTTAAGTATCAAATTAGAATCGTAGATCACCAGATCCACCATTCATTAGGGTCCAACTTGAAAGCCTTTCACTTAATCATCACACTTAGACCATTGGACCACTAATCCAACCATGGATCTTCATCTGGATGAACCCTGAGACATTTATACCATTGACGTTCAGATTCAAAATGATTCGACTGCTAAATTGTCGATAAACATTAACTAGATGCCTTCCAATAGTCATAAGACTGAACCTGAAATTTAAGCAGATCCAACCATTAGATTTTCTGGTATCAATGATTAATTATAAAAAAGGGTACATCAGGTAGCCTTTTGAACATCTGAGCTTCAAGTTTATTGGGCCATTATACTAAATTTAATGATCCATCACTCGATCATTGCGATTAGACCCTGAGATCATCAAACCTACTATGGATTTCTATATAAACAGAGTTTAAAATCCCAGGAATCACTAATGAACAGATTAGGAAAAGATCTGACCATCAAATCTCTAATGACCATTAGATATCATCATTCAGATGCACAAACCCATTATTATGGCCCACCTTAGCTTTAGATCAACCTCATTGCAGGACTCATGGCCTAGAACAGATAGACTAATTAGATGAATGGTGTGGATCTCATTCAAATACACTAATGCGGACCCCACCTTAACTGAGCGTGTACAAGAGGTGTGCACTCGCTGCACACCGGATCTGCCAACACGATCAAAGTCGTGTTGACCCGTTGAAAGAGTGAAAAAGAGAGATTTTTCTCTCTTTCTCCTATGTTTTTGCCAGCCATTGATCATATTGGATGATCCAAACCGTCTATGATGTAGCCCAGGGAATTCTGACCAAAACCCAGCTTTCACGCACGTTGATAGGCACTCGTGTGCACACAATTTTCAACGGTAGTAGAACCCTCATGTAGCTAGCCTTTCGAAAATAGAAAGATTCTCTTCCTCTCCTTTCCACGATGGCATGCGCATGCGTTCGCTCTTGAAATCTTGACCCTCACCTCATCAAATCCCAACTGTTGGGTTAGGGGCAGTTTTAGGGTTCCTAGCTCAATGAGAGAGTCGTCGTGGCATGTGGGCTTCAAAACCATTAAGCAAATGGTGATCACCGTCCCTTTTGTGGGTCCCACAGTGATCATGGGACCCATCCACGCCATCCAAATGCCTTGGATCATGAGATTACCCATCAGATCTGAACCCACCATTAGCGGAGGAGTCATCCTCTCCATTGGCTGAAATAACCCACCACTTGTACATGGGTCCCACCTGCTGATCTAGACCATCCACATGGTGGCCCATGGTTCCAAAAGTCCATTTCTACCATCTGATCACAGCCATGCAATCAGGATTAACTTTCATCATTACAAAACGTCAGATGTCAAACGACTAAAGATCGTAACTAATCCTTTGATTAGTTACGATTCGAACCCTCTAGAAGAGGATTAGTAGGGCCCATTTAAGGCCTCTTTTAGGGCTTCCTTTCCGAAATGGAAAGAGATAGAGACAGCGAGGAAAGGCATCGTTCTTCGCAGCTGCATCAAGCTGAGTCGGCTCGATTTGAGGCGCTGTAAATCGGGCCGAGTCCAAGTTTCTCCCTGGTCTAGAGAAGAGAAAACAGAAGAGAGAGAGAGAGAGAGAGAGAGAGAGAGAGAGCTCCGTCGAAGCTTCATCCTCACTCAGTAGCAGAACCGTTGGTGCTGTATCGACTCGGCTTCCCAGTCCCACTGCAAACTCCGACCCTGCCAGTGTAATCGGTCGACTCCAACATTGCCGATCTGTCATAGCTTGGATAAAACTCGTCCAAATCACCGACTAAATCAGGTGATTATCAGGTATAAAACCCCAACTCGACTGTCTGCATTTACATCCATTCCCAACTCGGTCATGAGTTGGCGCAACTCAGATCTGTATTTTAGGGTAAAAACCTTAATTTAGATCAGAGAAGGAGATCGGTTTGCATCAGCATTATCACACCATCAGGTATCTCAAACCGATCTCAATCATTGCTATGGTATTGAACTCAACTCATTAACGAGTTAACTCTACCCAGCTGAGTCAGGCAGCGTGTTACCTCCAGTGATCGACGTTTGAAATTGGCCAAATAGGCCCTGGAGATAACACAAATTCCCAAGTTGAATGACCCAGTAACAGTTCGTAGATGAGCTGACCAAACCAGTTTCCCCCAACCGAGCCAAACTCAATGCTCAATAATGAGCTGACTCGGTCTATTTCCTGACTGAGTCAATCCAACTCCGATCATCTGGAGATGATTTAAGTAGCATTGGAATCAATGGATCAGTCATCTAACCCCGTAGTTAGTAAATTTCTTAAGGACCAACTCAACAAGTTGTTAGTTGAAAGCCCAACCGAGTCAACTCGGTATTGACTCACTAGGATTCTATAATACTTTATTCAGGGGATGTTTGCAACGGATATACTTGAAAGACATTCTCCTTCGATCAATCTCAAACCAGGAACTTATAAACTCACCTTACAAGAAGATTCAAATTAGAGGAACATCCACTCAAGGTGAGGGATATACCTTATAGCTTCTTCATTGCATTAAATTCTAAAATAGTGTTAAGTTTGAAATCGTAGAGATATTAATTGTGCATGTGTTAGTCTTGCTTCCATTAAATTAATTTCACTAATCATGTGAAAATGTTCATATCTCATTGTTCTAAGATATCTTGTAGAAATTCACATCATACTCTTGGTTCCATATCTAGAACTACGTAGTTATATGTACATTTCCTTAAGTATGTTAAGAAGTAGTGAATCTTGGTTCCATCTAAATGGTAAGTTCACTCCATAATCCATTTCATATGCTAGAACCATTTTAATTTGAATCTAATGTATATGAAGCCTTGGACTAGCACGCTATTTCTTTCATTCTTAATTGGTTATGTTGAGAATGAGCTAATATGCAAATGTCTAATTACTTGATTCTTATATGTGACAAACATGTGATCAGGACTTGGTATAGTACTCTCCAAGTCATGTTAGTAATAGTCCAACTTGAAATTACATTCTACCAAATAATGACATATGACATGATGTTTACATCTATTCTGAAAGTTGTATAATGAGGCCTAAGTGTGGAATGCCACCTTTGGTGGGATGTTATGAGAACTTGATATGATATACTACATTTATGGGCCCTGGCTGAACCTTGATCATTTTGGTGAGAATAATCTTGTCAATCCTATGGAATGTACGTGAGTATCATGATGCATGACATTCACACATGACATGTGAGCTTTTCTGAGTGCTTAATGTAAGTTACACTTTGTTCGCTTTACTGTTGGATCAATTGAATGACCAGAGTTTGTGCATTTGAACCACTTTGGGCGCTCTTATTTTACATGAGGATATTCCGGGATCAAACACTCCTCGTGTGTACCCCGTATATTATTCCTAGAGTTAAGTTATCCTTGGGCGCACTCACTTTCATGGCCTTTTCCAGGTAGTTTATATACCGTGGGCGGTCTTTTATTTTAATAGCTGGATGTGCATACCCAGATCTGTGACTAAAACATACATCCATACATTCATGCAAATGCATATATAGTTGTATTGTCCTATGAATCAAATATGATATGTTAACCTATTTTGGAATGATGTGTTATGGTTGAATTTATGAGAAAAATTTTCTCTGAGTTTTCACTCACCCAATCCGCGATTGCACCAAATAGACACAGGTTTGATGACAGGTGGAGATACCTATGATGGGATCCTAGGGACGGCTGAGGTGGAGTTAGGCAAAGAGGGCTTCTATGCCGTTGCAGTTGAGCCATTGGAGCTCGACTGATCATTTAGGATTTACTTGCTTTCATATTTTAGATTTTTTTTTTGCTTTATTTGAATTGTAATAAAATATTTCCCCTGTTGTGGGATTTCATTTTGCTCTCATTTACATGTATTAAACTTCCTTTTTGTTAATCCTGATATCTCTAGTTTTACATGGTTATTGCCTTGTAGCATGTCATGAAATTTTCTAGTGATTAGACGTAAAGTTTGAAATTTACTACTAATTGAATGTATGATGGTCCATTTTATAATGTAATACTCGGGTTCTCGTACTCGAGCGACTATCCTTAGGTTATGAGAACCAGGGTGTTACAGTAGTGCTGCAGTCAATTGGGTCTCTCAGTTACAGAAGATAGTATCTATCAATACAACGGAAGCAGAATTTGTTGCAGCTACAGAAGCGTACAAAGAGATGGTGTGGATGCAAGGTTTCATGGAAGAGTTGGGAAAGAAAAAAGCAGATTGCTAGTTGTACAGTGACAGTTAAAGTGCAATACACTTGGCCAAGAATTCAGTCTTTCATTCAAGGATGAAACATAGTGACGTTAGATACCACTTTATACGTTCGTTACTGGAAGATGGATCGATTGCTCTAGAGAAGATTCATGCAAGTGAGAATCCTACGGATATGCTGATCAAGGCGGTCACATGGGAGAAGCTGACTGTTAGCTTTAATTGGTCTTCAGGCTTGAAGACAGTGAGATAGTGCACTCCGGATGTAAAAAAGACGAAGGTTTATGGTAATGTGTCTCTAAGTGGGAGATTGTTGAGATGTGAAATCACATCTGGACAGGGCTACTCAACCAGTCGAGTGCCCTGCTCAACCAGTCAAGTGTCCCACTCGACCAGTCGAGGGCTGGCTCGACTCAAAGTCCAGCGAGTAGTAGTTTTTTAGGTCCGAGGTGCTCGACCGGTCAAAGCCCATGCTCGACTAGTCGAGGGTCCGCTCGACCAATTGAGGTTACGCAGATTCATTTTGCAGATTTGATACGGACTGCAGATTTTTTAGGCGGTTTCACAGAGGTGCGAAAGTGAAGTTGCATAATCTATAAATAGGGGTCCCTAGGGCTTTTCTAGGGTCACGGGAGTTATTCTAAGGTGTATGCAAGGAGTTTTTTCTATATATCCAAAGGTAAGAAGTTAGTATATTGTTTGTAATCTCGTTTTCTTCATAATGGAAGTTTGCACCCTTGTTTTTTTACCCTTGTTGGGGTTTTTCCACGTATATCCCGTCTTATGGTTTTGTTTAGAATACTTTGATTCTTCTTTTAAATTATATTTCTTTCTGTTTATCATTTGTGGGTGAGACTGAAGATTGGATCTCGGTTCACTAGCGTTGTTGGCGTGCTGCGCAACACATGGATTCCATAGAGATTTCATAGCAGTTTCCTTTCTTACTATTGAAAATTAGATTTCAAAAATGAGGTCTGTTAGAGACAAGTAGAAATTTCAGTTCTGTTAAACGACAGCCACCTTCAGAACTATTACTATGGGCAAAAACAATGATTATATCATGGAATCCATAGTTTTCCATCCCCTTAAATAGACCGAGCCCCTTTGTCAAGGGAATCTAATTCTATTTCCTCTTGGATTCCAAGTATCCGGACACACCCTTAAGTTATATTTGTTTCATACTCAAGAGGATGCAAAAATGAGGTGCATGTGCAACTTGTCTTCCTCATGCTCACATCAGCTGATGGCACGTGATGGCCCAATGCTTAGTTCCAAAGTCATGGTCAATTAAGCAAGAGAATTTTATTTTTTTTTAAACAACTGAAATAATTGTTAAAAGTAAATATTACAGATTTATCCCCTATAATTATGTCTTGTTTTCCCTTACATTTGAGTGTTATAATGACTTACTTGGATGTGTTTTCAATATGCAAGATGATTATGGAGTTTAAGTCGAACACAAGCTCATATTACCCCAAATGAACTAGACTTTACATAAAACTCTATGTGAAATTATGAAATTACCCTTTGGATCAAGCTCCATAGATCCTCAAACATCATCCATTTGGTGGGCCATACCATGTTATGTGATGGAACAACTACATTATCATCCAATTGTAGTTGCCCCATCTATGTGAGTCAAACAGTTCGACGGTGAAAAAAGAAATTTATATCCACATTCATAAGTAAGAAGTCCACCCTAATATGTAGCTAGGTGACTCGGCTAAAAGCTCAATTGAGTCAACTCAACTCAGTAAGATTTCAAACTAGATCACTGGTCGACTCAAGTCGACTTATAGTGACCAGAGCTGGGTCACTCACATGATCCACTGGTTTTTAATAAAATTTAAAAGAGTATTTAAATATATTTATTAACATTTTAAGTAATTTTAATTTATTTACCAAATATCAAATTGAGTAACGACTTTGCCAAGTTTTTTAAGTTCGCCCGCCTATCTAGACATTGAGTCAAGTAGAATTTTCAGGTATAACCATTGTTCTTGAGGATTAGATTGTCCAACCTATATGATTTTTGTACCACTGATCATCCATGGTAAAACCCACCTAATGGACCGTCCAGATTTACTGATCATGCACTGACCACAAGTAAAACATCTATAACCATATAAACATTTGTGTGTGTAAAATTGCAACCCTAGACTAAAAGAAAATTTTACTTAATCAATAATCAACAACAAATTAGTACCATCCACTGAAATACAAAATGCAGATATATTGTAAGACAAAATGTAATTTGGGGTTGTGTTTGGATGTCCACTGGATCAGATGGTTCTCTACTGATAGTGTGATTTTGGGTGTGAGTCGGCTGATTAGGCTCTGATTCTGCCCAAAGTCTACTATTTAGGAGACCATGCAAATGACCTAATTCAAGGAACTATGTTATATGGACTTGTATTTTAGTTCCATCTGGAATGCAATTTTCATGCGGGGATATCCAAACGCAGTTTAAGGGATGGAATTAGTATAGATGTAATCTCCAGTCTCAAACATGCTCTCTTTCACTTCATCGTTATCCTCTTTGCAATGCATTCTACTCTTCTTGCACTCCACTTCATTCTCCTACATATTCATGCATTAGAAAGAACCAAAACAGATATTAGCACCATGTGGATCAAGATATTAGCACGCGTGTAGAACATCCTAGACATGAAAAGGTGAGTCATGGCAAATAGATCTCTCAAGTTAAAAATTTAAGCAATCAACTCATTTGGTGGGCCATACCCATTTGTTGAGTTAGACCATAGTTTTTCTATTGACGTTGATGTTGTAGCAACCCTGATGGGTGGACCATCCTAGTTTTCACCTCGAGTGATCTTTTTGTGTAGCCCACCTTTTAAACGTTCAGATGTTGTACAGTGGGAGTCGAGAAGGCATTGAATGTGAATTGCATGTGAACATTTTGTAAAAAATAAATTACGGAATTGAAATGATCGTGCATTACATCAAAGATGGGGATAGAGGATTCAAACAGGTATAAGCTCAGGGACCCAACTCTATTTTTATATTTATTGAGGGTGAGGAGTTTGAAACCCATCAAAACTTCTCTCCCTTAGGCTTTACATGAATTTCACAATCCTAGTCCAACTAGAACATTGTACGTGTAACATAGTTATAACGCACCACTCTTACACGATTCTAGATTAATCACAACTTGAGTGAGGTCTATCAATATGCCCGATGACATTATCCAACCCTTAAGGAGATTCAGACCATTAATCAATTAGGCCCATCTTATAGAACTCTTACATTCTTTCACTTAAGCCACATTGATCAATGTCAATGTTCAACTTTGAAAACATTCGAAAACATATTTAAAATTTGAAGAAAACATCCGAATGGTTAACCAATTCAAACTTTTAATAATACAGGCAATGCTTCTACAATCTGATCCATTAATACTACTAGTATCAAAATATAGTAGCTATCACAACATTTAATCTTAACGAAGTGAGACTACTCATAGTCACAAATACCACTAGTCTTAATGATATAAATTAAGGATAGGGAAGTGTGGAATGAGGATTACACACGTAGTGTAATCATATATGCTTATCCTCAAAAAGCTCTGGAGCTTTCAAATGTCTTCAATGAGTTAAGATTTTGGTTCCACTTACTCAAAATAAATAGCACATACTGAAAGAGAAAAAAAAAGTAACTTTATATCAAAATGATTAAAAACTTTACAAATGAGATCTCTATATATGTCTACAAAAATAAATCACACTCAACTCTCACTAACTAAATACATATGTGGGATCAATAACTCTTATAGATGTCACATGCTCTTCAAATAATGTGATGAGGAGCCCTTTAGTGAGTAGATCCGCAATCATTTGCTTAGTGCCTATGAACTCCAAAGACACTAGATGATTCTACACTATTTCATTCACAACAAGATACTTGATGTCAATATGCTTCGACATTAATAATGCTTTATTATTACTTGAGAAGGAAACCACATCTAAGTTATCACAAAAGATTCTTAACGATTTTGGGATATACTCCAATACAAAAACTTTAGTAGAAACGTTGTAACCATAGTGCATGATTTGATGCTTCATGACAAGGAGTAAAATCAGCTTCCATGGTTGATGAGGTTGTAGTCGATTGTTTCACACTTTTCCAAGACACAACCCCACCAACCATCGTGAAAATGTATCTAAGGTGGACTTCTTTGTATCGACGCAACCGGCATAATCTGCATCTAATTATCCAACCAACTCCAAATGGTCAAACCTTCTAAATGTGAGTCCGAAGTTCATTATCATTTGTAGGTAGCACGACACTTTTTTTGCAACTACCCAATGCTGCATTTTTGAATTGGAGAGATATCTGCCCAACATTCTAACTACAAAAGAAATGTCTAATTATGTATAGACTTGAGCATACATGATGCTCCCTACTACTAACGCATATGAAAATTCTTTCATACGATTCTTTTCTAAATCATTTTTAGGACGCTAAAACTAGATGATTTTATCACCCTTTACAATAAGCGATTGTCCAGGAGCACGGTTTTGCATGCCATATTTTTCGAGTACCCTATCAATATAAACCCTCTGTGATAAGCTAAACAGTCCATGTACTCTATCTCAGCGTATCTCAATACCGATAACAAATGAGGCATCACCAAGATCGTTCATCTCAAAACTTTGAGACAAAAATTTCTTAGTGTCACATCATCCTAATGTCACTACTTGCCAAAAGAATATCACAACACACAAAATAAATATGACTAACTTCCTCCTACTGATCTCAATATATATACACTCATCTGTAGCATTTTCTACAAAACCATATGAGAAAATCACTTCATAAAACTTTAAGTACAACTATTGTGAAGCTTGTTTCAACCCATAGATATATTTCTTAAGTTTGCATACCATATGTTCTGAACCATCGGCTGCAGAACCTTCAGGTTGTAACATATATACATTCTCGTTTAGTTCTCCATTATAAAATGCAGTATTTACATCTACCTAATGCGACTCCAAATCCATACGAGTCTAAAAGCCATTATGATCATGAACGAGTCTTTCTTAGATACTGGTGAAAATGTCTCTTTAAAATCCTTCCCTTAACATTGGTTAAAATCATTGAAAACAAGTTTGACTTTATATCTTTTAGTATTACTCGTATAGCCCTATTTAATTTTAAACGCCTATTTACTACTAATCAGCTTTATTCCTAGGAGTAATTCAACAATATCTCAAAGTTGATTATCCTCTATGGATTTCAACTCATCTTTCATGGCATCAATCAATTAAGAGGAGTTGCACCTTGTTTAGCCTATGTAAAGGATTCATGATCCTTTTCCACCCATATGTCAAACTCGGGCTCCTACAAGTACACAATGTAATCATCTGGAATTGCAGGCATCATCTCTCTGTGATTTTCTTAATAGCCCACCTTCCTGAGTTTGATTTTGATTTCCTTCCTTAGTGGGTTGTATAGAAGGTTTATGGTAGTGATCTACAGTGATTATAGGCTCAACTGTAGTATTATACACATGTAGTTCGGAATTGTCATGAAGGGAGTCACAATTTGCTTCTTCCTCAAATACAAAATTTCTTATGTTCGTACTCCCACTATTTTCAATATCCTCAATGAATCTAGCATTTTCAGTCTCAATAATCCTGATGGACTGGGAATGACAGTAGAATTGATATCTTTTAACTTTTCCAGATATCCTATAAAGAAACAATTTATGGTTATGGGATCGAGCATTCTTTCATCCAAGTTATATACTTTAGTCTTAATAGGACATCCTCAAACATGAAAATATCTGAGACTTAGTTTTGTCCCATTACACAACTCAAAAACGATTTTCCTTAGAACCTCGTATGGGACCCTATTAAGGATATAAACTATGGTTTTAATCACATCACCTTATAGATATTCTAGCAATATTGAATTACTTATCATGGTATGCACCATATCCATTAGGGCGTCGTTGCATCTTTCAGCTACACCATTCTATTATGGAGTTCCAAGCATGGTATATTGGGTGACAATGCAACAATCTTGTACGTATCTAGCGAAAGGTCTTGGAGTGCAGCCCGATTCATCATATTTGCCATAGTATTCACCACCACGGTCAGACCTAACAACTTTAATCTTCCTATTAAGTTGATTTTCAAATTCAGCTTTATAAAATTTTAAATTTTAAAAACATTTAGGACATCTAATTTCTCATTTATAAAATGAAGGTACCCAAAACAAGAGTAATTATGTATAAAAGTAATTAAATATTGGTGTCCACTCCAAGATGTTGTAAGGAATGGACCACAAATTCCCATATATATCACTTCTACGAGTTCCACACTTCTAATTGTACATTTCTTCCTTATTATGGTATGTTTACCCTTAATACAATTGGTGCATATTTCATAATCAGAGAAGTCTAGAGAACGAAGAATTCATTTCCATACTATCATTTCCAATCTCTCATGAGAAATAGTGTCTAATCGCATGTGCTACAATATGGAGGAATTTTCATAGTTTAGTCTTCATTTAAATCATATTTATTTCCATGCAAGGCATTTATATTATAGACATGTGAGGCATTCAAGTCTAATTGGTATAAGTCATTCATCATAGAGTCATTACCAACAATAATCAAATTAAGCAAATACTCAAGCTTTTATTCTCAAATTTAAAGGAATATCTTGATTTTTCCAAACAAGCAATAGATACCAAATTACACCTTATAAAAGCACACAAACTGTATCTACTAGATCCAATAAATGACCAAACTTTTACCTAAGCTTACAGACCCTGACTACCTCCATGTTAACTTTAACTTCGTTGCCTACATATACTAATTGTTCTGTATCAATTGGTGGCCAACTCTATAACAAGTTCTGAACGAAAGTATAAATGTGAACAGTTGTACCTGAATCTATCCACCAAGAATCTACCAACACATCAGTTAGATTGGATTCAAAACGGATCAAGATTGAATTATTACCTTTCTTCTTGAGCCACTGCTTATACTTTATACAGTCTTTCTTCTAATGGCCTGACTTTTTTGTAGAAGAAACAATTATTCTTTTTGGCCCGCTTATTACTCGATCCATTCCCAAATAAGTTAAGGATGTCTTTTTAGAACCATTTTTCCTTTTTCCTTTTTTTATTATGTCCATGTCCATGTACATATCCTAATGTTACTAAATTAACATTTTGTGCCTTACCTAGTGTTTCAAGTCTTTCCTCCTCTTGGACTCACTAAGAAATCAGTTCTTCCAACATCCATTTATCATTTAGCATATTATAATTCACTGGGAATGTATTGTATTGAAGAGGTAAGTTGTTCATGACCAAGTGAATCAATTGCTCATCCTTAATTTATAGGCCTAAAAAGCAGATCTTATATACCACTTCGATCTTCTCTACAATATATTTACGAATGTTTCCTTTTTCACCATAGGATAAGTAAGTTAGTTTGTTCAATAAGTAACCCACCTCATCCTTATCCGATTTCTTAAATCAGTACTTTTCCATTTCGGTCAAGAAAAAATTGGTCTTATGCATATTACGCATGGCAGCTCTCATTATCTCATAAATCGAATGCTTCATAATTTTGAGGCACATACTGTTACATCTGGACTATGCCTCGTAATAATTAACCTTTGACTCAGTATTGTCATCAGATGATTTTATAGGTTTTGATTTTTCCAAAGCAAGGTTCAGTTGCAAACAACCCAGGACGATCTCTCTAGTCTCTTTCCACTGGAGATAATTGAACATGGTTAAGGTAGGAGCATAATGTGTTTGAGTTGGAATTGCAACTAGTTACGGAATATACTCATATTAGCAATTGTTTATTTTAATCAATTTATAAACAAAACTGAATATCAAGCAAAATATTATAATTTCAATTGAACCGCCCAGGATGAAGTGGGCCCAACTGATTTTTTCTGGTGAGAATCAATCACATCATCATCACTCATCCTCTGCAAAGTAGTTATGACATGTAATTGACTCTCTTGCACATGAACCTAAGCAATACAAATTACATAAATCCGAGATACTTAACACCTGCAGATGATATGGGTCTCTTAGCTTTACATTACCAACACCATATACTCAATACCGTTCATGTCACTGCCAAATGATGATCGATTGTGTTTTCATCACTGCTTGTATGGAACTTGAATGCAACTGTATGCAACCCCTTTCCTGAATCCTAATGTTACAAGTCTAAATTCATGAAAATTCTCACCTATTGAAGTCACTGTGGTGGCTAACCCAACTGGATCCAACTGTATAAATTTAGACTTAGGATTGAGATTATTATCCTACCCTCAACGGATTATCAATAAAATAATTTAATTTGGCCCAATAGGCAATTGTCATTAACTTTCGAAAGACGAGAAATCCATAAAGTGAAACAAACTGTCAGGTTTCACCTTCCCTTTTTATTTGTCCATGTCAACTTCTAAGAATGGGTAATGGGCTCAAAACCGAGCCTAATCTGAACTCTATCCATATGATCTTTATATCAACAATGGGCATTCCAAATCTAGTCACAAAATTCACAAGATGAACAGTCTAGAACATTTAGTCTGATACAGATGGATAGACAAATCTTACATTTTAGTCTAAGTAGATGGTCAGTCAGGATCTGTTACTTAAAGTCTATTAGGATAATTCTGTATACTTAATCATCCACCTAGTGAATGGTCCAAACGGCATACTCACATTATAGATGGTTCAAATCTCCAGGGACTTACGCCCCATTCCAAACTTTAAAAGGATTTCCAGCCTAGAGAGTAGGCCCATGACAACAACTTAAAAGATCATAGGTCCATATACAAGCCCAACAAGTATAGCCCAGGCGAAAGGTTCTTCACCCATCTAAGTCAGACGGTAAGTTCGCATGAGGGCCCACTAGACCAAACAACCCGCAATGGGGTCTGGCATCAAGCCTGCTGGCAGGGCCCAAAACTGGGCAAAACAAGTCTAGCAGGCCCACTAGATGAAAAACAGGCACAGGCCCATCTCAAAAAAAAAAATACTCAAAATAGTCCCAGACTCTAAGAAAGCTGCCTATCCCTCTTTTCCACTGCAGGAAAAAAAAAAAAAAAAAAAGAGCAACGGACACCAGACGTCGGGAAATGTGGACTAGGACCGGAGCACCGTTGAAGAGATTGAAGAGATGAGGGTTTCTAAGGATCCTTACTCTTGCTCGGGTGGTAGACTCCCAGGAGTTTCAACACCCGGTCAAGGGTTCGAGTATCCATAGGCGGTGAAATTCCACTAGCGTGATGGGTTGTGGGTGTGAATCGAAAAAAAAAAAAAAAAACCATCATTATCTACGATGATTTGATGGGATTCCAGCAGTCAAAGATCGAAGATTCCACGAGTAGTCTGGGCTTCTGAAAATGGGCCCACTCCTAAGTTGCCCAAATTATTAGAGAAAACATTCCCATGAAAAATAGTAGGCCCCACCGTGAAGATTAACTGGCATGAAAATTAGGCTAGTCCACTCATCGTATGAGCCGCACCGCATCGTTGGAGTAACTAATAGATAGTCTAACTCAACAAAATGTATGGCCCACCTAGACAGCAGATCAACTTGGATTTAGAGAAGGTGATCATCAGCATGGGGCATACTACTTACACCATAGTATATGCCAAAACGGTTACATAATGGTATTACAGGTTAAAAAAAAATTCCCCCCCCAAGGGCCCCCTAATAGGATGGAAATAGATATTTTAAGAAAAAAAAAATGCTATTATAATAGTTGTTAAGAGGGTCATTGTAACTTATAATGTAATAGTTTATCGTTATTAGAGTTGGGCATGGGACGACTCAACTTGTCCGACTTGTTCAAACCCAACTCGACCTGAATTGAGTGGGTGAGTCAATCCTTACTGAGTAAACTTCGTCCAATCCGAACTCAAACTGAGTCGAGTTCAGGTCACCCAGTAACTCAACTCAACTCTACTCGACCCAAAATCCAACTCGGTATTGACTCGTCTCGATTTACCTTATAGCTAATGGAGAGGCTGCAATTCTGGCAGGTGCACCTATGTTTTGAGTTTTGAGTTGTGATTTAAACCGGTGGATACCCCTTGCACTCGACCTGACTCGGTACGTCTGACCGGGTCGAACTCAGTCCGAATTAGTCCAAGCCTGGTTCAGACTCAGATTGGGTCAGGCATACTGGACTCGATACTAGATCAAGTTTGGGTCAGGTCTATTTCAAAATTGGATTGAGCAGGGTTAACCCTACCTCTGTCTAAGTCGACTCGATGCACAGCTCTAGCCATTATGGTCACCATTATAGTCACGGAATACTGTAATTTATATGATATTAACAGCCACCATTACTGTTATGGAATACCTTATACGGTTTTAATGTACTAAAAATGATGGTATGGTACCATAAATTGTAGTACTTTGCCTTAGGTCTCTGCTCTCATTAAATACCATAGGACTGGGTTCTTGGCTAGTGGGCCCAGATGGGCTTGGCCTATATAGTTAACGGGCTTAGCCAGATTTAGGGCCAGTATGTGGGTCTTTTGATCAGCTAGGACAAGATCCAGCCCGTCCAATGGCAGCCCATTTACTCCCTTACTGAATAATAAAATCCCGTTGTGGGAGTTTCACACCAGATCACCCACAGCGAGACGGTGCTATGGGTAACTCATTGTCAGATCCAAAAGGACACTTGTAACAAATGGGCCCGACCCGATTAATGTCTCCCACTTCCCAAAACCTTCATCTCCTACCAAGTAGAGAAGTGGAACCGCTATCTAAGAGCTGTCAACGGGTACCTGGATCCACGGGCATCTCATTGACCCGACCAGATTTTAACAGTGCCGGTCCAATTTCTGAACTATGCTCAAGCAATCCATCTTCAAAAGGGCACGTGTGTGAGATATAAACCATACATTGGTATGGGCCCAATCATATTGAACGGATGGGTGACCGGCACACATTATACCGCATTGGATCCGGGTACGGGTCTTCAAAAATGAGAACCGGATACAGACACTATAGCACCTGACCAAACCCGACCCGTTGACAGACCTGAGCCATGTACGGTCCAAAATAAATCCCGACCAAATGAAAAGATGAAAAGACTCACCCCTTGGAGAGAATTAGTGGGACCCACCACAAGTTGGTTTTTTTCTGCATAAATCCAAAAAAAGAAACAAAATGCACGTATTAATAACCTCTATACGCAATAGCTAGAAAAAGCACGTGATAGTGAGTATCCTAACCTCCTGTGGCACGTGCTGTCACACACAACAGCAACCACAACGACAGCAGAAGGAGAGGGATCATAGAGCTACGGAAGGACCAACGTCTCTCCATGCTCCTGAAGAACACCATACAGTCAATGCAGAGAGAGAGAGAGAGAGAGAGAGAGAGAGAGAGAGAGAGAGAGAGAGAGAGAGAGAGAGAGAGAGAGAGAGAGAGAGAGAGAGAGAGAGAGAGAGAGAGAGAGGTGTTTGTTAAAGGTCAATGTGAAAGAGGGATTTAGTAGGGAAGAGATAAGAGAGTGCTGTCAACCTTTCTAATTAATCATATCTAAATCTCTAGAGAAATGTGATAGCTACTCGCGGAGAGTACGATTCGAACTGAAATCCTATTCTCGCCTATTTCACAGCTGTAAAAGATCTGGACCCTTCTCCCGGTGGGCCCCCCCTGTGTTTTCAGTGGTAGAAGAATAGGGGAGTGGATGAGATATTACCCATACCGTGTGGCCCAACTTGATGAATGTGTTGTATATCCATGCCGTTCATCTGTTTTTTCAGATCATGTTAGTATTTTATTCCAAAATTCATGTAGATTCAAATGTCTGGTGGACCACACCACTTGAAAAACTGGTGAATGACACCATTAAAAATCTTTTGTTGGCAAAAAGAGTTTTGGATAAAGCTGATACTTTTATTTTTGGTTCATCCCCATCGGATCGACCTTATCAATGGGTTGGATGGCGAATAAACATTATAGATCTCCTTAAGGTGAGCCTTGGAAAGTTTTTAAGGGTGAGTGTCATTTTCATCTGGTGTGATCCACGTGAGATTTGGACCTGCTTAATTTAATTTTTGGTACCACATCATCAAATGGGCTTGAAAAATGGGTGGACAGGTGGAGTGTTACATGGGTAACACCTAATCCACTTCCCAAGAATAGCAGAGACAGGCGTTTTTCCAGTAGGGGTGTACACCGAGTTGAAACCGAGTTGAGCTGCTCTCAACTCGACTCGCTTGGCTAGCTACTCGACTTCAGCTCTCGGCTCGCTTTGTCAAGCTTGATGCTAACTCACTCGATTTGATGAGCAACTCGGGCTAGTTCGATCCGAGTTTGAGCTAAAATCGAGCATTTACAACATTTTCACAAACTCATTCAATGCATATTTAAATTCTCACTGTATGTAAAATAGTAGCGGCTATTTACAAGTATTTCATCAAATATTTTATTAGCAAGGCCAAAATCAAGGAAAAATAGTCTTTGTTTCATATACATACCTTCCTTGCCATTAGCTAACACTTGGTTGAGTCATTTTACCAAACACTTGGTGAGCGACATCAATATTAAAGTAACCGAGTCACTAGACTACTTCGATTCAAGTTGGTGTTCGATTTGAGTTGGTGTTCAATCTGAGTTGAGTCGAGTGCCAGTAAGCTCAATCTCAACTCGGAATTTTTTCAACCTTAAAAAATCAACTCGACTCAGTTCAAACTCAGGTTCGAATCAAGCTTTTTGGAGTCGAGTAGAGCGAGCTAACTGAGCCAACTCGGTTCGTGTACACCCCTACTAACCGGGTGGGGCCTAACATGATATATGTGTTTTATCCAAGCCGTTCATCCATTTTGCAAGATCATTCTAAATCATGAGTCCAAAAATAAGGCAGATAGAAGGCTCCTGTGGACCACACCATAGGTAGCAGGGGATAACAAGAACCCACTAGGAAACCTTCCTGGGGCCCACCGTGTTGTTTATTTGCCATCCAACCTATTCATAAAGTCAGATAGACCTTGATGAAGGGAAAATATAAATATCAGCTTGATCCAAAAATTAAGCGGCCTTAAAGAGATTTTCAGCGGTAGACATTCAATCCTTACTGTTTCTGTGAACTGGTTGAAGGGTCGTGATCTGGCACACGCAGTGCGAGTAAGATTGGAGAGAGTGGAATACGTCATCTTCTGACTTCGGTTTGACCTGCCTGCTGATTCTCCTGCAGCAAGCGCGCCAATCCATGGGCCTGGTTGCCTCTTATCGCTGCTACTCCGTTGAAATACACGCACCAGGTCGCTGTTGGTCGTCCACGCACATGGCCATGTGGATACTCCTTTCGATTCACACGTATTAAATGCCACGTGTATAAATACGTTGACCCAACACAATATGCACGGGTTTTCGGACTCTGATAAGTGGAGCCCATTTTTCGCTAATACGGACCATTGATCTGTTGATTGCTCGGTGGATGGACCGTGTACCAAAAATCTTCCGCGACCCAAGTCAGTACCGGGAAGATGTGGGGCCCACGTGATGTATGAGTGAAATCCAACCCATACATCAGATGCATCAGCGCATGTTACTTATGGGTACCGGAAATGAGGCTGATCCGTGAATTATGTAAGGGAGCAGGGTGGGACGGAATGACTACCGTTGATTTTCATGAAGGGCTAACCATGTTGTGTATATTAAATCGGTTGAGAAAAAATATGCCAAGTCCAGAGACACGGATACGATACGAACGAATAGAAATTCTACTAATACTGCTTGAGATTTTCGAGGCAACAGTTGAATCCGAGACAATGCCATGCAAACACCAAAAGGTAGACTAATTAAGTTAGCTTGCTTGACGAGCTAGCAACGTCAACATAAGCCGACTGAGGCCTAAAAGCTATAAGCCACACAATCAGCAATGAACACCAATTTACCATTAAGCCGGTTGCATTGTCGGTTATGGGATAGGAAAGGACAACGGTCACAAACCGAAATTGTTCCACTCGACAGAAGGCAAAAAACTCGTCTCCATAAAGCCAACCGAGACTCATATGTTATTTGAGTCGGAATCGATCGAGTCGAATAAAAGAAAGACGGCGTAAATGAAAACACTGTCCGGATATCTCGCAAAAGGATCCTCAATCCCAATGGTATCGGGATCGGATGGAGACCAAAAGTGGGCCAGAATCAAATCTCCATGATATCAGGAAGAGAATCCTTACTCGGCAAAACTCTCCCACATCTATAAATAAGGAACCTTCATTTCGGTGAAAGGTACGCAATTCTATATTCAAAAAACACCTTCTCCTTAGCCTAAGAAGCTGACTTAAGCATCGGAGGCTCCCCGGACTAGAGCCAGGTCCCCCTTTTATTTCTCTCTTGTGCAGGTGATAAGTCCGAGAAGAAGGCACACCATAAATTTGCATCAACAGAATCCATGACGTTCAAAATCTTCATCTAGCCTAGATGAAGGGTATCACCAAACATCAGCCTGTTTTTTTTCTCTCTGTTAATAAAAAAAAAAAAAATCAGGTGGGCCCGTGTAAATTAAGTGAGGGCGTCCCTTGTCATATTGTTCCCTTTGTGTGTGTGGTCGACAGTTGTATTAGATCGGTATGATTTTTCTTCCATGAAGTAGTATGAAGTGACTCATCTTGATGGACGGTATGGATGGTCTTCATATAACATGTGGGCCCACCAGATGGACACGGCTTTGCCGACCAGCAACCCTTCAAAACCAGGGACGCAGGTTGGAAATGGGCTAATCGAGGCTAGGCCCCTCCCAGTATGGCCCGGACTATGCAGGTTAATGGGCCGAGCTGACTTGGAGCCCGAACTTGGTTGGACCCAGGCCTGAGTCCTGTGCCAATTGTCCGAGTCAACCCGGACTCAGTCAACGAGTCACCCCAACTCAGATGAGTCACAACTCAATATGACCCAGCTCTGGCCGGGCTAGGTCTGAGAAGGTTTTAACTGGGTTAGTCCTGGGCCAGGAAAACCTTAGACCATTTCAAGCTCAGGCCCAGGTTTTTGACATCCACACCCACTCATCTGGAGGACCACAACATACGGTTTCGAAACACCTGGCCAAATGTCCACAGCGACAGGTGAGGCCCACCCGATAGAGGAATCATATGATACTCAGGCTGTATACGACGCTTGATACTCAGGCACTCAGAAATTATACATGTGGCATATACTACCTCAAATAAAACCGACTAGATTGTGCATCTTACTGTCGTAAAGTCACAAACCCAAGATTAGGTTGGTTGAGTAATCCTAGCCTCTTATTTGCGGACACTTGTTTGCAGAAATCGGACCGTTAGATTTTTTATTTTTTCAATTTTTAACCGTCCAATAAATGTCCAATAATCTCATAACCATGTGATCCAACAAGCTTCATTTTTGGTCCATAAAAAATCAACAGTGGTTACCGTAATTTTCATGGGTGAGTGCGTATCATCCATCACATTCTGCCAGAGCATCGAGGTATTTCTCATACATCAACAAACAGGATTTATGCTTATTGTCGTCTTCATGATGGGGCCCACCTTATAAACTGCTCAGATGCCCGACAAATCCTTTCAGTAGAATCTGAAGCTGGTAAGAAAATTTCTAACTATGAAAAGGAAGTCAGAAACAGAGAATGGGATATGCAGAATATGGACAGGAAATATTGACAGTTAAGAAACGGTACCCATTCGATTAGCTATAGTATTTGAATCGGACGGTTGGGATTGCCTGATTTATATGGTAATTTTGTTTCTTCTGCTGTGGGCCCATGTCAACTTTCCATCCCATCTACCCCATCCATCATTCTCCATCCGTAGTTCAAGAGGACCACACCATTGAAATTAGTATACATGGAAAGGTTCACCCTCCAAATAGTTTCCCATAGTGTGGCTTATATGAATCATATATGAACTTGATATTTGGGTCATAGGCTTACTTTTGATGTGACATCTAATGGTTGGAATAGATTTCACAGTTTCATCATGATGCCCTGTAAAAATCAGGGGTGGATGTCTCTCTCCTAATTATTCTCATTGGTGTGGCCCATCTGAAAATTTGGTTAGCCTGATTTATTGTCTATGAGTTTATTACTTGATTACACATCTAATGGTCAGGGTGGATTTCACACACATATCAGAGTAGGTCAAAAATAAAATAGAAATAAAAAATTATGAGTGGGAGTCCATGTGATACCTGTTTCAAAACACCTGAAACACTAATATCAAGCGTAATTTAGCTAGAGCTGGGCATCGGACTGAGTCGAATCGAATTGGGCCCAACTCGACTAGATTCGAGTTTTGTATGGCCTTACTCGAACTAGGTCAGAACCGGGACCGAGTCCTGGTCCTTTGACCCAATCCAATCCTAACCCATGTGGCCCTGGACCGATCCGAGTTCGACTCAGTCAGGAAAACCAAGTTGGATCGGATTGGCCCAGGTTCGAATCCGATCCACGAAAAATTAAAAAACAAAGGAGAGGGGGGGGGGGGAGAGAGGAGAGAGAGAGAGAGAGAGAGAGAGAGAGAGAGAGAGAGAGAGATTTTGTACCTTGATATGGCATCACTTCTTCTTGTTGAATCTGAGGAAGAGAGAGAGCTATTGCAGCTCTTCTTTTTTTCTTCTTTTTTTCTTCTTCAAACATTGAATAGAGCTAGCAAAAGAAATTAGTTTCATAAACTCTACCCATAAATGCTTTAGCGGCTTCAACAATCTCTTTCGCTTTCTCCTCATCACCAAGAATGTCTTCAACAGAGATTGCAGAGTGCATCCGGGTTTTCACTTTGCCCAACTGGGGCCATGGTTCAATGATCCAAAACGTTGATAGTATGGGACTCACTCTCAACAGTCCATGCACCAAAAATTACTAGATGAGAAAATCCTAGCCATAGAAAATTTGGCCTTTTATAGGTTGATTGGAAATTTGGCTGTATTTTTCCTTTGAACTCTTGTTATCTGCCTATTGAAAGGTTTACAAAATTTCCATCTGGACATTGCCAATGCATGAGCCAGCCACAGTCGGGTCCATGATATCAACGGTTTGGATCACTCAACAATGTCCCCACTCGTAAAAACTAAAAACAACAATGCATTACTGATTGCTAGGACTATCTTAACCGTTCAACACGTGAAGTGTCCTGCTAGGACGATCATGACCGTTGAAAAATTTTCATGCCAGGCACGTAAATCAAGCTGATCCACTCACGGTGTGGATGGTAACAAGAGAATCTATGTAAAATCAAGTGAGCATTTGAAAATAAAAAAAAATAAAAAAAAATACTTACCCGATTGATGCATATAAAATCCACACGGCTGTGACGGACGGCGGGACAATGACTTTAAAGAAGAAGAGGAAGAAAATCGTCCGACGGGCAGCGATCGACGATCGTCCTTGGTTCGGGTTAGGGTAAGAAAAGAGGGTAAAAACGGGTAGGGTAAGAAAAGAGGGGAAAGAGAAAATTAGGGTAAAATAAAAATAAATTTTTTATTTATACTGCCCACTCACCCGGGTCGGGTCTGTTCTGTTCGGGTCAGGTCTCTTCGGTTCGAGTATACGGGTCAAGTCGGTCCGGACAAACGTCTATCCGATATCAATCGGATCGTAATTTAAACCGGTCAGCCTAATCTTGGCCGTCGTTACCTGTTAACGTGCTCATAATCTGATCTGGCTAGCGAATCGGGTAACAAATGCCCACCTCTAAATTTAGCTACTGAAGCTAATGAAGTGATATCACCACACATTCTGTGGGTCCCACCCTGATATATGCATTATATCTACACTGTTCATTCATTTGGAGAGATCATTTTAGGGCATGAGTTGAATGATGAGGTAGATCCAAAGCTCAAGTGAACCCCACCACATAAAACAATGGAGATAATGACGGCCACCGTTGAAATCTTTATGGGGCCCACCATGATGTCTATTTGAGATCTAACCTGTTTATAAGTTAACAAAAACATGCAATAAGGGAAAACACAAATATCAGCTTTATCGAAAACTTCCATGGCCTCAAGATGTTTTTACGGGTAGGTGTTCAATCCCTACTTTTTTCTATGGTGGGTCCACTTGATCTTTGGATCTGCCTCATTCTTTGTCTCGTGTGATAAAATGATCTCTCCAAATGGATGGATGGTGTGGATAAAACATATACATCATGATTGGGCTCATAGAACTTAGTGACATCACTTCAGTAGTAATCTGCGTCCAATGCTAGTGGGTAGCGTAATTTAAGGTAGTAATTAATACTAGTAATGCTGGCATTATATTGTGGACCACCTAGATAGCGGTGATTGACTATTATAAACTTCTTAGGGGCCATAAAAGTTTTAGATGAAGCTGATATGTGTTTTCATTTTATCCATATCAGCGTGACCTTATCAACCGGAAACCAACCGTCCAAGAGGTCCACTTTTATGTTTGCACAGGAACTACCGTGATGTGTACCAAGAGATCTACTCCGATCATTGGATGTGTAATCCTGTGCAGGGTATAAAATCGGACTAATATGTTATTCCAGTCGGCCATACTAATAGAAACAGTTGGGAGAGACGTCCACCCTCAATTGTTATCAGGCTCACCGTGATGAGCATGTGAAATCCATTCCAACCACTGGATTCCACACCAGATTCTAGACATGATGGCTAAAATGAAGGCTCATAAATCATCTAAGTGGGGCCATACCAAGGGAAACAGTCTCCGGTGTAAGCATTTTCTGTAGATTGTTTTTAATCATGTGGTCTATCTGAACCACTAATGCTGCTGATTTAAGGGTCTTGAGTGTAACATTGGGTAACTTAGGTAATGGCTGAGGTGGACTTTACACGAACACCATGGTGGGGCCATCCCAAGCCGTGGTCACTTTTCCATGCTAAAATCAGGTGAAAGCATTTAATTACATTAATTAGGAAGAAAGTTTTCATTAAATGCACAGCTAGTTGGACGAAATTGCAATGTCCAACTACTTGTGTGTGAGCATTTCTCTCTCTATATAGAGAGAGAGAAGAGAGAGAGAGAGAGAGAGAGAGAGAAATGCTCATACACAACTAGTTCGACCGTCCAACAATGCTAATCAATGTTAATAAATGATGCGTATGGAAAAGTTAATTAAAGAGGGAGAGGAGTTGCTGGCTTGGGATTGCCCCAACATGGTGTTTATATGAAATCCACTGCATCCATTAGATAAGTCACCCCATGTTATATCCAGAGCTTGAAAATCAACCCCAGATGTGGTTAAGGTAAACCACCGGATTGAAAATAATGTGCAGGAAAAGCTAACCCTTGAAATTGTTTTCCTTGGTATTGCCCACTTGAATCATGTATGAGCCTGCATTTTAGGCATTAGGCCTATCATTTGGTGTGGCGTCTAATGGTTGGAGTGGATTTTACATTCTCATCACGTCGAGCCCAGTAACAATCAAGGGTCGATGTCTCTCCCAATTGTTTCCATTAGTATGGCCCACTTGAATCAAGTATTAGCTTGATTTTTTCATGCTCTGAGCCCTACATGAAATTACACATCCAATGATCGGAGTGGATCTCATAGTATACATCATGGTGGGCCTAGTACAAAATATAGGGTGTGCATTGCTATTAACAATTAGTTCTTAAAAACGTCGGACGTTACTGAGAAGTGGGACTGGATTCTTATTACCTGAATGATAAGTAGTGAGGTGCTTCCCAGACCCTGGGGCCCACCTTCATGTATGAGTTGTATATCCATGCTATTCATCAGTTTCTACGCATAATCTTAGCATATGTTCTTAAAAACGAAGCAGATGTAAATCTCAAATGGACCACACCAAAAGAAATAATAGACATTGAGAGCCTGCCATTAAAAACTTTCCAATGCCCATAGTAATGATTTTTGGAAATCTAACTAATTGAGAAAGTAAGAAAGACCCGGCTAAAGGGAAAACACACATATAAGCTTGATCCAAAACTTTTGTAGCCCCGACGAAGTTTTAATGGTTAAACACCACTATTCACTGTGGTGTGGTCCACTTGAGATTTGGATCTACTCCGTTTTTGAGATCATGCCCTAAATTGATTTGGAAAAACCAATGGACGTCCTGGATATACAACGAATATATGAACGTAGCCCCACGGTCAGTGAAACACCCAATACGGTGTGACCTAGGTTACAAACCAACACCCGAGTTGCAAACTGATTCGGATTGGGTAATGACACAACCACCCAAGCTGGTGCTGTGTTGACGTGGTAAATTCTGTGAGCCAACCGTGATGAATGTGTTATATCTACACTGTTCACCCATTTTCTTAAATTATTTTAGTGCATGAGCCCAAAAATCTGTCAGATCCAAAATTCAATTGGACCACACCAGAAAAAGCAGTTGCATCAATGACCCCACCCTTCAAATCTTCCTAAGGCTGACCATGATGTTTATTTGACATCTTACCTGTTCATGAGGTCACACAGACATGGCTGAAGGGAAAACGATAATATCAGCTTGATCCGAAACTTTTAGCTCTCAAGAAGTCTTTAGAGGTGGGCGTTCAATCCCCATTGTGTGGTTAACTTAAGAGTTAGATCTGTTTCATTTTTTAGGTTTCTGCTCTAAAATGATCAGCAAAATGGATGGTCAGCGTGGATAAAACTCATACATCATAGCGGGGTTCATGGAGCCTTCTCTAAGTAGCAGAGGAGTATGTTCGTTTCCATCATTGTAACGGGGGAGATAAATTTAAACAAGAGAGATGCATTTAACGAAGAGATAGAAAAGATGTTTCTTTCCGAAGAAAATGGAATGACTAAAAAAATGTACATATGTTATGTGTTTGGACTAAGCGCGGCATATGTAAGACATCCAATCCGTTGATTAGGTAACATCCCTTATAAGCAAGTGAAGATGAGTTTTTATGGTGATCAATAATATAATATTCTTCTGAAAAAATTAGACAGTTAGAAATCCATTCCAACTGTCCATATTCAACTTACAAGTGTGGCTATAGCGATGAGAACCATTTAATAATTTTTAGTGGATAAATTTTTAATTAATGTACTCTATTTGATGAATAGGTTAGATCTTTAACATGTAAATTTCATCACACAAATGTAAGACATAGTGTCACACATTCTCACATGGTATATTACATTGATTTGAAAAATGAATTTGTGTTATTTAATACACAGCTAGTTGACCAAATTGAATGGTCCAACTAGTTAAGTGTGAGCATTACTATATATATATATATATATATATATATATATATATATATATATATATATATATATATATTAGGAGTAGGGCTCAGAGATCCACTCAGCCTCGTCTTGGATTTGGATTCAATTAATCCTTTGCGTGCCACAAATAGAAAAATTTTGTTTGTTGTAATCTGTTTGGACTACATCATACATTGCATTAGTGCTAACAACATCAGTAATAATGTGGACCAATCGCAATGTAGGAAAATAAGAATTTCCTATTTATGAAAAGCAGAGGATTCGAATTCAATTTTGGAAACACATCATGGTGGGGCACACCCATGTGATGCACTCGCATGTAGACATCTTACAGTCCAATTCATACAAGTGATTGCTGGCCCATTCCTATGCACATGTATTCTTCAATGCTTTCATAGCACCATAAGTTACTATGCTCTTATTGCTTTGAATTAGATTCTATTGCAGGGGAGGAAATGATAAGGTCAATCACCATCTTTCCCAATCAATAACTACCTTAAATCCATAAGGCTCGTTTAAATTCACATAAGCTTTCTTGAATCCACGAGCAGAAAAAAAAAAAAAAGAAAATTTCCAAGGAATTAATTTATTGAATGAATGATAATTGATTAAAAAATGAGTTTAACATCCTTAAATAACCTTAGACAAATCATAAAATCGTAACTAAGATAGTCCTAATCAAATAAAAAATTTATTTTCGAAAAACATAGAATTTCCGCTATCCGTCGACCTGTCGTCGACAGGTGAAACAACCAAAAAGTGTCCAGGGACTTAAACTAAAAAATCTATGACTTTTGACATGTTGACCCGATCTGTCATCCTATCGAACAATATATTTTGACCTGTCTAAACTAGCAAAAATCAGCCAACAAGTACTATGGAATAATATTTCAACATATTCGATAGTATTTCGACCTGTCTAAACTGGCAAAAATTAGCCCGCAAGCAATTTCTTTTTTATTTTTATTTTTATTTTTATTTATTTATTATTATTTTATTTTTTTTACAGAATTTTGACGAACTATGCTGAATTTTTGTTGATTTCTCCTTGGGCTTCTTTCGATCCATGTGCATTAGAAATGTGTTTGATCCTCGTCCTACATTAGACCCCTCCACTTGTAAAAACTCGTCCTCAAGTTCCGTTCATGATACGTGTTCAATTTTCACGAGTTCTTCAACTTCGAATGCCGACGTTTATTAACCTCCTCATTGTACTTTGCAGTAGGCTTCTCTGATTTTATTTTATTTTTTGGATATCAACATGAATATTTACTACCCGAACTACCATATTCTCCATCATAACACTCATTCCAAGTAGTTTAGGTAATGGAAACAAGTCGAGTGTAGGTTTAGAAACTCGTGCATACACAACCTCAAATTAGACTTGGTCGATAGATTGATTCATCGTGTTTTTGAAGAAAAACTCAACCTGAGAAAGACCAGTCTCCTACATAGGCGATAATTCATCGAGAAGTTCGGCAAGCACAATCGCCTTGAATTCATACAACATGGGTTTTATATCTTCTGAAACAGTCACAGACTCTACATCCACTTTCTTTTCTACTAGTGCCACCATCACTCCCCTCTCCTCAAACTGTTTGATGAAATCTCATTCATTTACGAGATGTCGCTCGTCTACTTTAGAAGTATTGGATTGGTTCTCCACTTCCATAAGGGACACATGTACACTACTGATGAATCCGGCTGCCTGTCATGACTCCTTCTCGACCAGGTCGCCTCTCGCCAACAAATAATAGAACTTCTCTAAATAATGTTTCACTAATCGGCTATCCTGCTGATAATTTTAGAATTATTGGAGCAATACCTAATTCTAATTGCGAGGGAGGAACCATGCACGCAACAATATTGCTTCATTTACAGTCACATATGGATTGACGCTTCCATCTGTCTTATCCGCTCAAGTTGAAGTTGCTCCCACCAAGCCGAAGCTCTACCCTTCAACTTATAAGTCATAAGCTTAACCTTCTTATCGTCAGTGACATCCCTGTACTAGAAGAAGCGTTAACTTCAAGAAGCCAATCGAGGAAATCCTCAATGTGGAGTTGGTCGTTGAAGGTAGGGAAATCAACTTTCATCCTAAAGTCTCGATCCGTTCAATCTACCCGATCGTCGCCTTGTCCACGATATTAGAGGATCATTTCGCCGACCCAATTGTCACTGGATTCCACCTTCTCAATGTGGAGTTGGTCATTCAAGGTAGGGAAATCGACTTTCATCCTAAAGCCTCAATCCGTCCAATCTACCCGATCGTCGCCTTGTCAAGGATATTGGAGGATCATTTCACCGACCCAATTGTCACTGGATTCCACCTCCTTAGGTGTGATTCCTTGATTCACCACCGGCATCACCCTATGGTTAGCGCAATTATGAATTTCAGTGCCTACTGAGGTTGAATCACTGCTATAAACACGAGCTGCCCTAGAGCCTCTGTCATGCAATCGATGGAAGCATGTAGCTCTTGAATGACTTATCAATTCTCTCATTGCACTACTTCGAAAGCCGCTGTTGCTAAAACTATTTTTGAAAAACATAGAATTTATGTCATCTATCGACTTGCCACCAACCGGCAGGTGACCAAAAAGTGTCTAAAGATTTAAAGTGAAATTCTGTGACTTTCGACCCACTGTTGACTTGTTGAACAATATTTCGACCTGTCGAAACTAGTAGAAATCAGTCAACAAGCAATTTGGAATAGTATTTCAACCTGTCTAAACTGGCAAAAATCAGCCAACAAGCAATTTGGAACAACATTTCAACCTGCTCAACAGTACTTTGACCTATCTAAACTGGCATAAATCAACCAACAAGTAATCTTTTTTTTTTTTCTTTTTTTTTTTTTTGTCAACCACAAAGGTCGTCCGATTGAACTATGCTGAATTTTTATCGATTTCTCCTTAAGCTTCTTCTATTCCATGTGTGTTAGGAGCGTACTTAATCCTTGTGGAACATCATATTCAAATAACATTTGATGGGATACAATACAAACATCACACCAATGCGACAAACATTTTCCATTCTTTTAATATGGATGGTCAAGATTGTTTACACAGAATGTCCAATCAACAAATATTTAATCCATCTATTTGTCAAGGCCCGTGATGGATTGATTGGTTATCATTCCCATCCACGGCTTGGAAAAGGGATTGGCAAAGAAAATAAGGCCAAATAAAGAATGGATTTTGCTTAGTGTGAATTTTTACTTGATGGTAGTCTATGTAATGTGTTTTGAAATTAATAGACAGTTCGGATCAATCAATTGGACCATACAAGTGAATAGATGTAACTTTAGGCACTTTCATGGACCTTAGCAACATCCCCAAACCTTTGGACGGCACACAAGAGGTGACCTATTGTCAATCTAAACCATTCATTCATCAAATTGGAGCAAGCCAAGTACAAGAATCACAAAAATGGGTAACAGAGACAGAGAAAGTCCAATGCTCTCAAGACGCTATAAGTTATAGTGCTCCTAGTTGCATTGGAATACTTAAACTATCCGATCCATTGATCCAGACCATTAATTAGATCTAAGGTACAATTCATCATTGGAATACTTATACCATCCAATCCATTGATCTTACTAACATAACCATTTGATTAATGGTAGGGGTGTCAATGGATCGGCTCAGGCCTGCAAAATTAGAATTTTGAATAGGGCCGGGCTGGCCCGAAAAGTTCAAAATCTGGGCCAAGACCATCCCCAGGCCCAGCCCGTTGACGGCCCTAATCAACCATCGGATAGCCTTTAATAGGGAGCAATTCCAGTACGTGTGGGTGCGCGCATCTTTGTAAGATATTTATAATATAATACTGATAATGGAGGACTTTTTTTTTTTTTGCCAACTTTGAGTGGTAAATGGTGAAAAAACATTTAAAATAAAGTTATCGTATTTAAGGAATTTGAAAATGTACTCTTTTTTCATAACTTATTGTTAAGATTTTGGTCTACAAATATAAATAATCAGATAAGATTTAACCTATTTCATTTACTTCTTTTAATGCAGTAGGTGTCAATGGGCCGATCTCAGGCCTGAAAAATCAGAATTTTGAGCCATGCACAAAGAGATCAGATCATGGAACACTTGTGGGGTCTACTATGATGCGCATGTAAAATCCACTCCATCCATCTATTGAAAACCATTATTTGAACAGTACATACAAAATATCAGCCCCCTAAAATACTCATATGGACCAAACCAACAGGAATAATGTAAAATTTGCTCCTAAAACAACAAGTTCACACCGTGTGGCTCGCTTGAATCTTTTAACGGCTTTTTTATAAAACCATCTCTTCATCCTGGTGAAATGGACCTGATTAACGGGTTTGATGAATGATACATTCCATGATAGCCCACACACAACCCTATGGTCATCATCCCATTGGCAATGTCCCATATGGTGTGGCTCATTTGAATTGTGGATCTAGCTGATTTTTTACCTCAACACCTAACATCGAGTATCGAATCTAATGAGCATAGTGGATTTTACACTTAAAACATGGTAGGGCCCATGGACTCGGGTGTTTTAAGCACCTCGAGTGCTGTAGAGGACTTCAATTTCCCCTCACTCTCTTCCTTTTTCTCTCCCCCCTCAAATCTCTTCCCTTTCTCTTTCCATCCCCTTTAGCTCCACATGTGTCGCATGTGCCATACCCCTAGTGCATATTTTCAGAGCATTATAAGTTATAGGCATGAATAGACATGAATTCCATTTTCAAGCTCCTAGTTATTTCAGTTCACTTGGAATTTATGTCCATATGGACATTGTAGACGGATGAGCTGGACGCCTTTGAAAGCACTGAATTTTGGTGCTTCTAAACTAACCCATGCAAGTGCCTCACTTGTGTAATTGCCACCAAAAAAAAAATATTCCTTTGATAGTACAATGTCTAAAAAATGAGACTTTCCTCAATACATATGAATCAATATTGTTGACTTTTTATCTTTCAGTATCAATTGTATGATGTTGATCAAAGAGCAAGGATTGTCCAAACGTATGATCTCCTAGTGGCCCATTCATTGTTTGATCTATTACATGAACGGTTTCTATCTACTCCATGTATGCCATGTTTGTAGAATGACATGGAGGCAAAGCACCTCCAACCAGCGAAATAAAATCCTTTTTTTTTTTTTTTTCTGATCGAGTGCCTAATTCGCATTTACATTTTTTTTTCCTCCTTATATATAGATCATTTTAAACACAAACACACTAACAATTCTACGATGAGTTAGGGTCCACCAGCATATCATGTGTGTAAGACATCGGACCTGTCCATTAGGTTTGCGCCACCATGAGGATCACCTTTGTGCAAAAATCATGCCCATCACCTTGTGTAAAAATCAATCTCATTGGGCGAACCACACTTGTATTTTTTTTTTTTATTATTGATCAGTGGCTATATATTATTTTCTATGGTGTAGCCTACTTGATGAATTGTTCACTCTAATTTTTGCATAAGGAGATGGGGTGGATGTGGCACCCACATGAACATCTGGAAGTTATCAATCCTAACTTATCATCCCATGGGTCAGATGTGAGCAATATTTCTCTTACACCCTGATCCATAGCTCAAGTGGTAGACTGAGTGAAGATACCTTGGTTTCAACACTGAGGTCTTGGTATCAATTCCCTGGGAGGGATGGCTAACAGTGGAGTGTGTACTGACAACAGGGAGTGTACTAGCAAGCTAACCAAAAATAAAAAAGAGAAAGCAATATTTCTCTTTTATAAAGCTTGCTAGATAGTTCACGTCAATTCATGTAAGTCTAGGGCATGGTTTTTAAACTCGGTGACTCCGATTGACTAGTTTAGTCTCAAGTTTGGCCATGACTTTGCCCAATTTAGGGTTGCATTGGCCCAAATCACCCAAGTTGGGAGTAACTTAGGGTTAATTAGCTTGAACGAGGTGCATTCGACTTATCCTAGTCTTATGATGTAGAGTGGGTCACGGACAGTTTCATGGCCAAGATGGATCAGAAAAGGCCCGGTCGACGACAGAAGTAATCCAGACCATCGGACCTTAGATCGGGCGTATCTCGCAATCCGGAATGAGTTAGCTGACGTAAAATATATGATTTTGGGGTAAAACGAGCTACCTTAGCCAACCAACCCAGCCATGCTTTGGGTTTGCTTCGGAATTGCAAAACCCCGGATCGACAGTCATTTCCTGCTTTAATTTCGTTTTTACTATAAATAGAAGTTTTAGTTTGATTATAACTCTTCATCCGTCGGGCTTTAGGAGTTGCGCCCAACATGAAAAGAGCTTAAAATAATTAGGAGAATGGTTTGGTGAAGCCAAATAGGACACTTACTATTTTTGGCCGAAAACCTTGTGCACTAGTAGACATCACGACCGTCTATAAATAGTAAGTTTACTATTTATAGTAAGTCGTGGATTCTAGGAGTTGTAGTTGCAGTTTGATTCTGATTTCTTTTCCATTACTTGGTACCCCTATTTAAAGGGTTGCGAACTCGTTTTTACTCATCAATTAATCAGTTTCGAATTTATTAGAATTTATTTCTATTTTCTGCTTTCTTTCCTCGTGGATTCAAGAAGTCTCTGTGAGGAGTCCAGAGAAGCTCCGTGGATTCAGAGTAGTTATCCTCCTCACGTTCATCCCTACGTTATCTTAAAGTCATGGTTTGGGCATATGGGCTAATAGCCATCGAGCACTTCTTCGATGCGCTCTGGGAGAGGGTTGGTGTAGGCAATGCTTCCCATTTAAAAATAAAAAATAAAAAATCAAGTTTTCAATTTTTGAAAGTCCAATTTAAAATGCGTTCTAATATTTAAACTGATGTGGGATATGTGCACACTAAAAGTGTTGTCTCCTCCTAGAGTTGGTTGGATGAGCATTTTAAATTTTGAGTTTGGAAGCCCAATTTCTAATTGTCCTAAGATTCCTCACCCATGGTTATTAAATGATAGCAGATTGATGCACATTGACTCCTTGCGCAGTTTGATACCTAATTTTTAGTACTTAGCCAAAATAAGCCCTCACATGTTTGATGGACTAATTATGCCACTCAAATTCATTCTGCTAAAACCCGCGCCACTAGAAAATATCACCTTACCACAACTGAGTAGCCACTAAAAACAACCTTGTGTCATGCACAAAGACCCTACACAAATGTCCCAACAAATTAATAATTGTCTCTACGAGTTAGAATAATTGGGACCCACATGCCTATAAATACCCTTGGCACTTATTTTGAGGGGGACCTTCTTTCCAAACATTCTTCGTCTTAAGTGCGACACAAGAAGATAAGGAACTCTCGGTGGAGAAGTTTGTCAAAGTGAGCCTCACTTACTTGAACATTATGCCCCACTGAGAGGCCCTCGCATAGGCGTTGGACCCTCAAGAAAAACTACGGCGCATGCAATAGTTGCTACGGTGCAGGCCAACTTACAAGATTCCAAGGTTAAGCTCTATGCTGTAGTGTAGATCTTGTGCGGCACCCATGTTAAGATACAGAGCTTTCCTTCAACACATTCAAGGACTAAGGGCGAGTCCTTGCTCTTGCTCCGGTGGTAGACTCTCAGGAGTTTCAACACCTGGTCAAGGGTTCGAGTACCCATAGGTGGTGAAATCCCACTACGGTGTTAAAAAATAATAATAATAATAATAAAACACTGTAGTTTTGAAGCTGGGTACCTTCGATCTACTCGCCTTAAGTCGCCAAGGGACGACGGTTCCATTAGTGTTATCTTAAAGATAAGAGACCATAGCCTAGTACAAACCTACTCCTAAAGTATCATAGTTTTTCTCTTTTGCATTTTAAGTTTAAAACCTCCCTAAGCTCCTGTGATAGTTCACCATCATTTTCTTTCCTCCCATATGTGGCACTCATGTGCAACTATATATCTAGAGATCATTAAAATTCTAGGTCACATTGTAGGTGGAATATATCTACAAAGTCAAGCTATCAAGCAATCCTAACCATCAAATTGATGGCAATTGAATGAATGGTTAAAAGTAAAATAGTGAGTTGTCCAATTTCTTAAGGCCAAAATCATATTGTTACTATGTTCTTCTCAATGTAAATTTGGGTTTCGCTCCATACAAAGTTGGATCAGAAATTTGGACGGCCTAGATAATTGTAAAACTATGCCATGAGTACAGTTGAAGAGTCACCCCGAATTTTAAATGGTGCTATACTAACATGGGAGTTTAACCCTTAAAACTATAGAAATATTTTCTTTTCCATGTATATAGAGAGAACTGGGGTATATCTTCTATATTTTGGGGCATACTATGGTGTGCGTTTGAAGCTATTCTTGGTGGAAGTTGCCACAACCGTCTGTCTTGATCGTGGTCATTTGGATGGTTAGGATTTTCCGATCAAAGTGCCTGACAATATATTCTCCACCCAAAATAGGGCTGGCACCAATTGGACTATTATGATTGCCTGACCAAGGTGGTCATTAATCTAAAATCCTCACCACCGGTCAAACGGCTATGATTGTCTGATCAAGGTGGTTGTTGGTCTATGCTTGTTGTAAAACAGATGTCTTAAATCTTGTTCACCGAGATGCTTGATCAATCGAGGAACTGGCTCGACTAGTCGAAAGTCCCTTCAACTGGTTGAAGCCTGTTCGACTCGAAGTCCAGTAACGATGTATTTGGGATTTTCGAGACGCTCAACTAGTCAAAGGGGTCCTTTGACCAATCGAAGCTCAGGCTCGACTAGTCGAGGGTTACCTAGATGGTGCTCGGTTTATGTGCGAACTGCATAAATTTGAGGCGGTTTTTAAGGAGGTGCGTAAGTGGGTTTCCCCATCTATAAATAGGAGTTCATAGGGCCATTCTCAACTATGCAAAGGCTTCCTAAAGGTATTCCAAGGGTTTCTAAAAGGGTTTTAGGGTTTTCAAAGGGTGTAGTAAAAGTGAGATTCGAGGTTGTTCGAATCGGATAAGTCATTTTCTCTTTGTAATTTCTATTTACATAGTGGATTTCTATCACTTAGTGTCGTGGTTTTTTCCCGAAAGGGTTTTCCACATTAAAACTTTGTGTTATCTTGTAATTGCTTGTTGCTCTTGGATTACAATCCTAGATCCATATCTGTATGATTCCACAGCACAAACCCCAACAAGCGGGATCAGAGCTTCCGTTGGGGCACAGATCTGAATCTGCAGGAATAACAATAATGAGAAGTACTAGGTATGATATTGAGAAGTACTCAGGGAAAAATAACTTTGAGTTATGAAAGATCAAGATAATCAGTTCCTTAATCAAGTAAGGCAAAGATGGTGCTCTTGAGAAGCGAAAGTCTACTATAACTAATGATGATTGGAATACTCTTGATAAAAAGGTCTTATCTCGATCCGTTTGTCTCACGAATGAAGTTCTTTACAATGTCATGAGGGAGAAAATTGCGGCTAAGTTATGGGCAAAGTTAGAGGATGTCTATGTGAAAAAATCCTTTGAAAATCGCGTACACTTGAATTGTCAATGGTATAACTTCAAGGTGGCAGGGGGTTTAGATCTAGAGGCTCACAACAGGAACTTTAATAAATTGGTTTGCAAATGGTTGGATATGGAGGAAGTGATGAAAGATGGGAACAAGCATGTATGTTGCTGAATTCTCTTCCGGCATTGTATGAGTCATTCAAAGACATAATGCGCACCATAAATAAAACTTTGAGTGTCGACACCGTTATCTCAGCCCTTCAAGGAAAGGCCATGAGAAAGTTTAACGACGACATGGAGACATCTTCTGATGTACTATTTACGAGGGGCAGAAATTTTGAGCAAGATACGGAGTCTTCAAGGTCAAAATCCAAATCCAAGGGCAAAAGCAAAGGAAAGTTAAAGTGCTGGAATTGTGAAATGGAATGACATATGAAGAAAAATTGTACAAATCCTAAAGCTAAGAGAGAAGAATATGAGGCTTCATACAAGGAGGCAAATGCTGTCACGTCAAATGGATCAAGTGGATGTGATGGTAATGTTTTATTTGTGTCTATGATCAGAAACTTTTAAGATTGAACGTAAAGACGAGTGAATTCTAGACACAGGGGCATCTTTTCACATGACTCCTCGACGGTGTTAGTTCGCCAGCTATAGGGAGTGTGATAGTGGACAGATGTTTATGGGTAATAACATTGTCTATAATGTTGTGGCTATTGGTACGGTGTGTATCAAGATGTTTGATAGGACAGAGCGTACCTTGACTGATATGAGGCACGTTCCTGATACGAAGAAGAATCTGATTTCTCTTGGTGTACTAGAGGCAATTGGTTGTAAGTTCATAAGTATTGATGGTGCTCTTAAAGTATTTAAGGGGGCACGGGTAATTATGAAAGCGCAACGACTCGGTAATATGTACAGGTTGATCGGGAGCACTTCAACAAGTAGAGCTGTAGTGGCTGTAATGGATTCCACCTCTGCACATGTGTGGCATGCTGGGCATGGCCACATGAGCGGGCAAGGCAGGAAGGATGTAATGCATGGACGGAGATACAAAGTATGTGGAGCAGCTACCTGTAAGAAGAATCACATAGCATAATCGCATGATATCGGCGAGGTACATGGCCGACTCCAACATCGCAGGGGATCCGTCTTCTATTCCGATGGCTCTTGGTTGGCCTGGTGCTGAGAAGTGGAATGTGACTATGGGTGATGTGATGGACTCGTTGTACCAGACTGACACATGGGAGCTGGTAGAGTTGTCAGTGGATGTAACGCCCTGAAAATCGGGGGTCGAGCAGGAGCTCAACTCCCGAGTTTCAACACATCACTTATGCAACATAGATAATGTGGATTAAATGTTGTTCGTATTAGTGCATTAAACATGAGTGGGATTATACCAAAACAACATATCATACTCCATAGATAATTGAATTACGCAAGCAGAAGACTTTGATAAGTATATAAAGCATATAAGTGATTGTAAGTCTCCTGAGTATGATCAGGTTACCAAGTCAATTAATTACATGTAAAGTTTTCAAAATATACAAAATATGTAATGTCATCTAATCATCATCCTAGTAATCCTCGTCGACCAGAACATGGCCTACATAGACCTGCCTGATAGCTGCATATAGGAGAACTCATCCTCATCATCATGAAAGTCTGGCTCCGCTACGTAAGCATCGCTATCATCTGCAACTAAACAAGGTCTGGTTGGTGTTTAAAGCACCGTCCCAGAACATGGGAGTGAGTGATCAACTCAGTGGAACTATAAAGCAAATGTTAACATGTTATCAATTCAGTCAAGCAGTAATGATAAAGCAATACGACAAACATTCCTAAGTACTCTGATTAATGCAAGGATGATACGTTATAATGATGCATGCCCTCACCTACACTCCCTCTTGCGACAACATCTCACGATCGCGGCATGCAACACTCCCGCTGTGCTCAACTCCAACACCAAAGGCACATGCAATGCGGTGCATGTGCGTGATTAGTCGAATTCTTCATTAGGCATATTCATACAGCAGGATTGGGAAGCTAAGGTACCTCCCTTGTATTATTTCTCAAACAATGATCCATCTAGGGTTGTTAATCCTAATTAGTCAGATACGACAGGTAGGTTCTAGGTTACTACGGGGAGGCTCATCACCATCAGCGCAGGCCTAGTTTATACTCGAGGTTACTATGGAAAGGCTCATCGCCTTAACGTAGTCCTAGTGTATACTCGAGGTCACTACGGGCTCGTCACTTGATCGTAGGTCGACAACTTGAATACAGTATCCCATACCACTGTATTTGGCTCATGAGTTTAGATTGCTCACTGGTCACTATGGGGAGGCTCGTCGCCCCAGCGTAGGCCGACAGCTTGACCACGGTGTCCTATACCACCATGCCCAGCTCATGAGTCTTAGCAGATCGAGGTACTAAGGTTAAACGGGCGTTCAACTAGTCAGTTCGGTACCTTAGATTCAAGCAGTAGCGTCCATACATGATGAACATATATTGGGCCAATCGGGTTACTTGACAAGCTCGACTGGTACGAGCGTGCGTTGAATTAATCGACATGGAGCGCATATGCACTCCTTGTGGCCTAACCACTGTCGTTAATCTCCGTACGACTCGGACTCATCGAATGTATCCGTCGTGGCTAAAACAGTCTGACCACCGATCGTAAACCGTTACTGATTGCTTGGACTACATCGTGGCCCCAAATCATACTCCAAACATTAGCATTCACATGTGATAATCAAAGACAGCATGTGATAACCAATTTCAATATCAAACTCATTTAAGCATTTCAGCAAACACGTAGTACACATGTTATCATACATAGGCATTTCATCGGTAAATTACATAGTATTAAGATAGATTACACAAAGAAAACTGTAACTATATATAAGGGATTTAAGAATCCTATCTCAACACCCTCATTACATACATTTCAACAAGTATTTTCTCATTCAAGCATTTTATCAAATACTTAGACTACACATATTACATACGTGTAATAAGTTAGTTAAAACACATATTACAGCAAATCCGTCCACAAAGGAGTTGCCACGCATACAACAATCATGTGTTTACAATCAATAAACATGACATGCACAAATCATAATTCCACATTCATTCAAACATTTCAACAAACACTTGAAATGCATTAAAGTAACATAGTTTACATATATATGAATATACAGAAGGCATCGCATCTAAACACATGTAATAGTAATCAAGTCAGTCATAAATCATTAATTGACATTGAAAGCCTTGAAAACCATAACCTAAACATTTATAGTCTGCACCTTTCAACGGTAGACTCGTAACGAACTCAGTTTATACACTAAGTCTTTGTCAGCGGCACAACGACAACCTATAACATGAAATAGGTTAGCTATTTCGCCATTTACTCTATTTGAATTCCTAAAACTGATTAGGGTTAGGATTTCTTACTCAAGAACGAAGTTGAAATCGCCGGGATAGCGATTCAGAAGGGCTGATTTAGCCAGTGGAGTGACGGGATTGAATCCCAAGAACAAACCCTCACTCTCTCTCTCTCTCTTCTCCTCACTTTCTTCTTCTCTTTTTTCTCTTCTCTCTCTTAGGGTTTTCTAAATTCGTATGGAATGAGAGAGAGGTAGTTTAAGGGCCTTATATAGGCTCAGAACTGACCTCAATGGCCCCAGGGCCATTGTATACTTAGGTTATAGCCAAAAGCCATCTGTTTTGGCTCAACGGAGCACATCTGGAGGCCCATTTTCTACGTACGGTCAGGAAAAAGTTTCCTAACATTGGATCTATGCCAGGTTAAGTTTTCAGTCCGATCAGATTTGTAGATCTATTGTGGCGGACCAGTTTCAGTTCAACGGTCGTCGCCACTCGACCAGGGCCACAAGTACACTGACCTGCGTATGAAATTTTTCCTAATCCGAGGGTGTATTTAGGTCAGATTCTGACGGTTTGAAACCTTCGAATTTGGCCTGCAAGCGAACGACCCATTTCACTTAAATCTAAGTTCATTTCTCAAAGATATTCGTCACACACTTCACTCCGGGCTCAAGTTGTAAGTTTCTGAATACTATCTGGACTTGATTTCCAAGACGATCGTCAAGCCCAGTAAGACGGTCATATTCGTATAGATTCGCGATAATCGGACTTTCGACGCGCGGTCCAATTTCGAAACGGAGTTTCAAGCTGCTCCTGAGAGCAACTGGGTTTTAAGATTGATCCTACGTTTTTAGGTAATGTAGCATTAGCGATTCTACTAGTTTTTGGTCTTTCAGTTCATATTTAAAGTGGTTAGTGTTAATTTCACAGATAATCTAGTTTAGCACTTAGTTAATTTCGTCTAATTTCTAAAGGATTTGGTCCTGAGTGATCTCTACCTGAGGTAGTACTCGGGTCTTTGTACGGATTTTTTCGAGATGTTATAATCTACCCCCCTTAAAGAAAAATTTTGTCCTCGAAATTAGTACCTTTTCGTACTCCTTGAGAATTTGAGGGTAGTTCTTACGAAATTAGTACCTTTTCGTACTCCTCGGAACAATTAGCCTCTTCCTCAATGTGAAGTGTCCACAGAACCTTCACAAGTGGAATCACTTTACTACGCAATACATGCTCCTTCCTATCTAGAATACGCGTCAGTCGCAGTATATAAGTAGCATCTTCACTTAACTGTACCTGCTCCCATCTGATAATTTGGGAAGGGTCAAGAATGTATTTCTTCAACATCGATACATGAAACACGTTGTGCACGCCAATGAGTGGTGTGGGCAAAACAAGGCGGTAGGCTACCGCACCCACTCGATCTAATATCTGAAATGGGCCAATGAATCTCGGCGTGAGTTTTCCCTTCTTCCCAAACCGAATGACTCCCTTCATAGGGAAAACTTTCAAAAACACGTGGTCCCCGACCCCAAACTCTAGTTGTCGCCACCTCGTATCAACGTAACTCTTCTGTCTGCTCTGCGCTGCAAGAAATTGATGCCTGACAATGTCGATCTTCTCTAAGATTGCCTGAACTAACTCTGGGCTAATCAACCTCTTCTCGCCAACCTCTGCCCAGCAATACGGTGCTCGACAGGGGCGCCCATACAAGGCCTCGTAAGGAGTCATGCCAATACTCGCCTGAAAGTTATTGTTATAGGTGAACTCAGCATAAGGAAGATAGTCATTCCAACTGTCCTTGAAATCTAGCACACAAGCTCGCAGCATATCTTCAAACACCTGATTTACCCATTCCATATGCCCGTCAATCTGTGGGTGGAACGCGGTACTGAACTTGAGTTTTACACCCATTGCTTCCTGGATACGAGTCTAGAAGATAGATGTGAATCGCGTGTCTTGGTCCGACACGATCTCCATAGGAATTCCATGCAGACGTACTATCTCCTTGATATACAGCCTGGCCCAATCGTCTACCGAGTTCGAAACCCGAATAGGGAGAAAGTGAGCTAATTTCATCAGTCGGTCCACAATCACTAAAATGGAATCATGTCCCTTTTCTCGTCTTCGGTAGCCCTAAGATAAAATCCATGGAAATGAAATCTCACTTTCATTCGGTTATAGGCATGGCTGAAGCAGTCCAGGAGGTTGGCGATGCTCTGCCTTGACCTGCTGGCACGTGAGACAACGTGAGACATAGTCTATTGTGTGGACCTTCATGTTGTCCCACCAGTACGACCTCTTCATGTCTCGATATATCTTCGTACTACCAGGATGCATCGCCATCCTCGAGTTGTGAGTAACTTCGAATACATCCTTTCTCAAGTCATGAAGGTTTGGAATGCATAGGTAGCCACGATAACGTAAACCCCCATCCGTACCAACTCTCCACTCAGAGTCTGCATCCTCACTAGCTCGTTTCCTCAACTCTAACAACCCTTCATCTTTCCCCTGAGCCACAATGATTCGGTCATCAATCAGTAGTTGTACACGCATGTATGCGATGCTTTCAAATGGCTCTTCTACCATAAGTCTCTGCTTAAAATCCTGCACAAACTCTACCATATCCCACTCTGCTATCATCAGCGGAGCCGCAAATGCTATAATCTTCTTACAGTTCAACGCGTCTGCCACAAGGTTGGCCTTACCAAGATGGTAGGAGACCTCAAACTTGAAGTCCTTCAATTTCGTCATTCAAGAATTCTTATTTAGGCAGATTTTCATCCATCGCCGCTGCCTCATATTCAGGTCTCTTTGGGTGAATTTCTATCCGAGGCTCTTATGATCACAAAATAGCTCGAACTCCTCTCCATAGAGGTAATGTCTCCAGAGCTTCAATGGAAAGATGACGACTGCTAACTAGAGGTCGTGCGTAGGGTAGTTCTCATCGTGTTTCCTCAATTGTTACGAGGCATAGGCAATCACCCTGTCCTTCTGCATAAGGACGCAACCCAAACCGACACGAGACGCGTTGGTGTATATCGTATACTTAACCCCTTGCTCTAGCAATACTAATACAGGAGTGGACGTCAACTTGTCCTTCAGCTCCTGAAATGTTGCCTCTACCTTCTCATTCCAGGCAAACTTGAGATCTTTCCAAGTCAGCTGAGATAATGGTTTGGCTATCTTGGAAAAATCCCTAATGAAGTGTCGATGATAACCTGCTAGGCCAAGAAAACTCTTCACTTCAGTAACTGAACCGGGTTGCTCCCAGTCCTGAACTGCGGCTACCTTAACAAGGTCCACAACTATCTTTTCCTTGGACACCACATGTCCCATGAACTTCACTTCTTCTTTCCAGAGTCGCACTTCTTGTACTATGCAAACAACTGACTCTTTCTGAGCATATCGAAAACGGCTCGCAGGTGCTCCTCGTGATCTTCCCGACTCTTGGAGTATATCGGGATGTCATCTATAAATATGATGATGAATCGGAATAGATACGGAGAAAACACCCGGTTCATCAAGTCCATGAACACGGCGGGAGGTTTGTGAGTCCAAACGACATCACAAGAAACTCATAGTGCCTAAAACTGGTCCTAAAAGTTGTCTTCTGTACGTCCTCATCCCTAATGTGTAACTGATGATACCCTGATTGTAGGTCAATCTTTGAGAAATATTACGCCCCCTTTCAACTGATCAAACAGATCATCTATCCCGGGCAAAGGATACTTGTTCCTCACCATCACTTGGTTCAGCCTGCGATAATCAATACACAATCGCAGTGATCCATCCTTCTTCTTCACAAACAACACGGGTGCTCCCCAAGGAGACATACTTGGTCGTATAAATCTTGCATCCAACAGACCATCGATCTATTTCCTGAGTTCTTCCATCTCACACGGAGGCATGCGATACGTGGGTAATGAAATAGGTGTCGCACCAGGCACAAGATCAATGGTAAAATCAATATCGCGTTAAGGAGGAAATCCAGAAATCATCCTGAACACATCCTGAAAATCCTGAACTACTGGTGTGTTCCCCAACTTCGGATCATCAACCTGCTCTAATAAGGTAGCGTAGCAACTAACTCGGCAGGGCCAACTGACCTGAACTGGAAAAGTAAAGGCCGTGCCCTCAGGTGTACGGGCAGTCACTACTCTAATATCGCAATCGATCTCGACCTTCATCTCAGTGAGCCAATCCATACCGAGGATAAAGTTGTAATGGTATAGCAGGGCAACGATCAAGTCAACAAGTACTGTCCTGCTTCCTAAGTCTATCGAACAACCCCTACACATCTTAGTAATATCTAAGAAGGTCCTTGTGGCGATAAGGAGTCTCAACCCAACCATCATTCACATTCCAAACCAAAAGGAACTTCATGCATTTCATTTACCAAAATTGTCACAATACATGAGATACAACTTTACATGAATCATGACACAAGATGCATGTGAGCTAATCTAAGCAAAGTTCCACGTACTAAAACCTACAACCCACACTACCACCTTAATAGGCCTATCAAGGCTATACATATAAAAACAAGCAAACAAGTAACCAAGCAAACTAAAAGACGACCATATGCACGACTCTGGTGTTAGGGGAGGTGTACCCTTTTCTTGCAAACAACATAGGATAGCCCTCAAGGTGCGAGACACCTTCTTGAATTTTCGTTTCACGAAGGCCTCGGTATCTTCAAGCTTGGCTTCGGTCTCTCCAAGTTCGGCCCAGACCTATCCGACCTCCTGTCGCAGGGCAGCTTGGGTCTCCTCGATTTGAGCCCAATGAGCTTCTAAAGTAGCTCAATCCATATCAGGTACCTGTGTGGCAGGAAGAGGTGCCTCATCCGGCTCTTATACCTCTTCTTCTTCTTCCTGGTCTCCATCTTCACCACTGCTCTCACCTTCACTACCCTCCTCACCACTTCCTTCTCCTTCATCACCACTTTCTTGCTCACCTTCTCCTTCCCCGACATCTTCGCTCTCTTCTTCTGTATCATCACTTAGCTCCTCAAGGCGGGCTTGGCGTCACCTTTGGCAATGCCCATATTGTCGAGCGTGTTTTTACCGATAATGTGGATCAGGGCGACATCATCCATGTGGAGTCGGAAACAGTAGTGGCAGGCAATCTTGCAAACAAGCCAACCAAATGGTAGAGAGGAGCTCTCCCTAGTAGACCGTGCAGTGTGAATAATCTGGGATAGGACAAGAGTGGGTGGGCATACTCTCTCTCCTTTCCTAACTTTAAATAAGAAGTCCACAATGAACCTTGTGCATTCGGTACGGTTTCTCCACCTAGGATACACGTTATATGTGCATATGTGGTGGAACAGGCGGAAGTCGGTCGTCATCTTCGGTGAAGCGAGGCTATTTTCTCGCCTCTAATGCTCGAGTTGACCGCACAGGAAGCGTGTGCGGAGTCTCTTCTCTCGTTCGCTAGTGAGGTTCTTCTCACTGGTGTGCACCGCACCTCTTTCAACTCCCATAACGCGAGCAATCTCGTCCACGCCGATAATGATCTCCTGCCTTCCCAGAGGGATAGAAAACTGGAGAGGCTTCAACAACAGGTTCTGAATGAGGGCGTAGAAGGTGCGCACCGTTCCCTCGCTCGCATGAGTTTTCCCTTCAAATATAGGACCCCACCCATTGTCCAGAAGAAAGTTAATGACTAGATACGTCTCAAACATCTTCTCATCGACATGTGCTTCAAATACGACCTTGCGGTTGTGGAACTTACCCAGGTCGATGTTCGACAATAGCGATCTCTCCAACGGAATGTGAGGATCGAGGTCCTGCTTGGACCTCCGCTCATGCTCGGCACTCATATCGACTTCAGCATCCGCCCTCCTCGTAGTACGGCGTGGTCAGCTCGGCCCGGCCTCATCCGGGGCCACTCTTTTCTTTTCCATGAGGGAAAGGAGTGTAGAGATTGAGAAGATGGTCGTTACAGCTTCAAAGAAAGCCATTTAAAGTGTAGGAAACTTGGAAAATGAGATGGGTATGTAGGTTTTTGAGATTTTGAGACACAAAGATGGGTTCGTGTACTCAAATGGGAAGATGCAAGAGAGATGGAAGGTGGTAATGGATGAGTTTTTGAGAGGAGTGATTGAGGTGGTGTAAAATGGGGAAGAAGATGGAAAAAATAGAAGAAGATGATATCTTGAATGTATGGAAGGGGAAGTTGAGAGGGAAATGGGGTTTTTGGAGGGTTTAGAGGGTTAGGAAATGAGTGGAATGAAAAAAGAGGAGGTGAGGGGTGTCAAATAGGGGCTCCACACGTGTGAGAGGGCTCACCTGGCCTAGCAGTGGGCGGCTCGCCGCCGGCTCGCGTGCCGCCCCTGTGTGTTTGTTGAGCCGAGCAACAGACCGCCGACCAGCGGTTCACGCCCCCGGGCTCTGTCCCGTTAGCGGTCGTCCTGTATGGAGGCGGTGTCCACCCCAATTGGGGTGTGAAAACATGTGGGACCCACCTTGGGTCCCCCTATAAATCACGGTGTGGCCCCTACGTCCATTTCTGGCCCCCTTCGGACTTCAACTCGCACATATTCACGCTTTTGGCGTGGTTTGAGCATGGAATTTACTAAGTTATCACCTAAACTCGTCGATTAACGGGTTAGAGAGGGTTTGGGATCAAGTTTATATGGTCTTATACGCCTACGGGATGAAATTCGATGGTTAGTTTCAGTCAATTTCGTCGACAGGCGAAACTTGGAATCCTAGGACTGTTTCTAGGTTTCATCGCTCCCTCTTAAGTCCAAGTACGTTGGTACACATCGCGTGACCATAACCCAAGTCCAGTCTAATCCAAATCATGCTCTGATACCAACTTGTAACGCCTTGAAAATCAGGGGTCGAGCAGGAGCCCAACTCCTGAGTTCCAACACATCACTTATGCAACATAAATAATGATGATTAAATGTTATCCGTATTAGTGTATTAAACATGAGTGGGATTATACCAAAACAACATATCATACTCCAGAGACAATTGAATTATGCAAGCGGAAGACTTTAATAAGTATATAAAGCATATAAGTGATTGTAAGTCTCCTGAGTATGATCATGTTACCTGGTCAATTAATTATATGTAAAGTTTCTAAAATATACAAAATGTATAATGTCATCTAGTCATCATCCCAGTAAGCCTCGTCGATCAGAACATGGCCTACATAAACCTGCCTGATAGCTACATATAGGAGAACTCCTCCTCATCATCATGAAAGTCTGGCCCCGCTACGTAAGCATCACCATCATCCGTAACTACAACAGGGTCTAGTTGGTGTTTAAAGCACCGTCCCAGAACGTGAGAGTGAGTGATCAACTCAGTGGAACTATAAAGCAAAGGTTAACATGTTTTTAATTCAGTCAAGCAGTAATGATAAAGCAATACGACAAGCATTCCTAAGTACTCTGATTAATGCAAGGATGATACGTTATAATGATGCATGCCCTCACCTGCACTCCCTCTTGCGACAACATATCACGACGTGGTATGCAATACTCCCGCTGTGCTCAACTCCAACGCCAAAGGCACATGCAATGCGGTGCATGTGCGTGATTAGCCGAGTTTTTAATTAGGCATATTCATACAGTAGGATTGGGAAGCTAAGGTACCTCCCTTGTATCATTTCACAAACAATGATTCATCTAGGGTCGTCAATCCTAGTTAATTACATACGACAGGCAAGTTCTAGGTCGTTATGGGGAGGCTCGTCACCATCAGCGCAGGCATAGTTTATACTTGAGGTTACTACGGAAAGGCTCATCGCCTTAACTTAGTCCTGGTGTATACTCGAGGTCACTACGGGCTCGTCACCTGATCGTAGGCCGACAGCTCGAATACAGTGTCCCATACTACTGTATTCGGCTCACGAGTTTGGATTGCTCACTGGTCACTATGGGGAGGCTCGTCGCCCCAGCGTAAGCCGATAGCTCGACTACGTGTCCCATACCACCATGCCTGGCTCATGAGTCTTGATGGATCGAGGTACCAAAGTTAAATGGGCGTTCCACTAGTCAGTTCGGTACATTAGATTCAAGCAGTAGCATTCATACATGGTGAACATTTATTGGGCCAATTGGGTTACTTGACAAGCTCGACTGATATGAGCGTGCATTGAATTAATCGACATGGAGCGCATGCGCACTCCTTATGGCCTAACCACTGTTGTTAATCTCCGTACGACTCGAACTCATCAAACGTATCTATCGTGGCTAAAACAGTCCAGCCACCAATCGTAAACCGTTACTGATTGCTTGGACTACATCGTAGCCCCAAATCACACTCCAAATAATAGCATTCACATGTGATAATCAAAGACAGCATGTGACAACCAATTTCAATATCAAACTCATTTAAGCATTTCAACAAACACGTAATACACATGTTATCATACATAAGCATTTCATTAGTAAATCACATACACAAAGGAAACTGTAACTATATATAAGGGATTTGAGAATCCTATCTCAACACCCTCATTACATACATTTCAACAAGCATTTTCTCATTCAGGCATTTTATCAATACTTAGACTACACATATTACATACGTGTAATAAGTTAGTTAAAACACATATTATAACAAATCCTTCCACAAAGAAGTTGCCACATATACAACAATCATGTATTTGCAATCAATAATTATGGCATGCACAAATCATAATTCCACATTCATTCAAACATTTCAACAAACACTTGAAATGCATTAAAAGCAACATAGTTTACATATATGTGTAATATACGGAAGGCATCGCATCTAAACACATGTAATAGAAATCAGGTCTGTCATAAATCATTAACTGACATTGAAAGCCTTGAAAACCATAACCTAAATGTTTATAGTTCGCACCTTTCGCCGGTAGACTCGTAACGAACTCAGTTTATACACTAAGTCTTTGTCAACGGAACAACGACAACCTATAGCATAAAATAGGTTAGTTATTTCGCCATTTACTCTATTTGAATCCCTAAAACAGATTAGGGTTAGGATTTCTTACCCAAGAATGGAGTCAAAATCGTCGGGATAGCGATTCAGAAAGGCTAATTCAGCCCGTAGAGTGACGGGATTGAATCCCAAGAACAAACTCTCACTCTCTCTCTCTCTCTCTTCTCCTCACTTTCTTCTTCTCTTTTCTCTCTTATCTCTCTCTTAGGGTTTTCCAAATTCGTATGGAATGAGAGAGGGGTAAGTTAAGGGCCTTATATAGGCTTAGAACTGACCTCAATGGCCCCAAGGCCATGGTATACTTAGGTTATAGCCAAAAGCCGTCTGTTTTAGCTCAACAGAGCACATATGGAGGCCCCTTTTCTGCGTACGGTCAGGGAAAAGTTCCCTGGCATCGGATCTATGCTAGGTTAAGTTTTCAGTATGATCGGATTTGTGGATCTACCGTGGTGGACCAGTTTCAGTTCAATGGTCGTTACCACTCAATCAGGGCCACAAATACGCTGACCTGTGTATGAAATTTTTCCTGATCCAAGGGTGTATTTGGGACAGATTTTGACGGTCTGAAACCTTTGAATTTGTCCTGCAAGCGAACGACCCAATTCACTTAAATCTGAGTTCATTTTCCAAAGGTATTCGCGTTTCTCACACACTTCACTCCGAGCTCAAGTTGTGCATTTCTTGATACTATCTGTACTTAATTTCTGAGATGGTCGTTAAGCCCAGTAAGGCGGTCATATTCGTATAGATTCATGGTAATTGGACTTTTGACGTGCGGTCCAAGACTGAAACGGAGTTTCAAGTTGCTCCTGAGAGCAACTGGGTTTTGAGATTGATCCTATGTTTTTTATTCTACTAGTTTTGGGTCTTTCAGTTCGTATTTAAAGTGGTTAGTGCTAATTTCACAAATAATGTAGTTTATCACTTAGTTAATTTCGTCTAATTTCTAAATGATTTGGTCCTGAGTGATATCTGCCTAAGGTGGTACTCGGGTCTTTGTACGGATTTTTCCGAGTCGTTACAGTAGACCAGAAAGCAGTTGGATGCAGGTGAATCTTCAAGAGGATATAACATAGATACAGAGCAAGGTTGGTAGCGAAGGGTTATACTCAGAGAGAAGGGATCGGCTTCTCAGAGATATTCGTACCGACGGTATAGCAAGTGTCTATTAGAACCATGATTGGCGCTGATTGGACAGTGCGATCTCGAGTTGGAAAGGATAGATGTAAAATCTGAACTTCTGTAAGAGAAATTCGAAGAGCATATCTACATGAAGCAACTAGATCAGTTCGAAGTTTAAAGGGGCTGAGAAAAAAGTTTGCAGTAGGTCGTTGCACGACCTGTCGCTTAGGTAGTGGTTTATAATTTGATTCATTCATGATGAGTCAGGAATTGTATGTTGATGATATGTAAATACTAATCATGTCATGTCTGAAATCAATGTACTAAAGACTCGGTTAAGTGGGACATTCAAGAAGAAGGATCTTGGGCTGCAAAGATGGTTCTTGGCATTGAGATTGAAGTAAGAATTGGCTTTGGTTATCTCAGGCAGGATACATTAGGTAGGTATTGATCAAGTATGTGATAGACCAACCAAACCTGGAAAGCATTCCCTACGCGTCTCTCCTCAAGTTTTCCTCAGGACATGTCCCAAAACAGATGAGGAAAACCAGGATTTGTCTCATGAGCCTTATTTGAATGCTGTTGGCAGTGCATGCCATGGTTTATATTAGACCGGTTATTTCACAGGCTATCGATGTTGTGAGCAAATACCCCGGCAAGTAATATTGGGTAGTAATGAGATGGTACAGAAGACTACGTCTTAACTTTTGGGAAGACAAGGACAAAGTTGGAAGGGTACATGGATTCAGATTACACAGGCAGTATGGATTCCAGAAAGTCAACTTCAAGTTACTCGTTTATACTAGCAGGTTGAGCAATTAGTTGGATGTCCATGTTATCCGACAAGTGCTTGAGAAATGAGGCATAACTCGGGAGAAGATTCACACCAGCGTGAATTCGGAAGACATGATCATCATTCCTGCAGAGAAGTTCAAGTTATGTTCAACTTCTCTGAGCTTGGCGATGGCGTAAAAGAAGGACGGAGTATGCACGAGAAGCTATGATGAAACACAAAGATAAGAGAAGAGATGAAGAAGCTACACAGTTAAAAATTGAAGAGATGGTGGAGATTGTTGTAGAACAGATGTCTTAAATCTTGTTCACCAAGATGCTCGACTAGTCGAGGGACTGGCTCGACTAGTCGAAGATCCATTCGACTGGTCAAAGCCTGTTCGACTCGAAGTCCAGCAACGATGTATTTGGAATTTTCGGGACTCTCGACCAGTCGAAGGGGTCCTTCGACCAGTTGAAGCCCAGGCTCGACTAGTCGAGGATTACGTAGACGGTGCGCGGTTTATACACGAACTACGTAAATTTGGGGCGGTTTCTAGGGAGGTGCGTAAGTGGAGTTTCCCCATTTATAAATAGGAGTCCCTAAGGCCATTTTCAAGCATGCTAAGGCTTCTTAAAGGTATTTCAAGGGTTTCTAAAAGGGTTATAGGGTTTTTAAAGGATGTAGCAAGGGTGAGATTTGAGGTTGTTCGAATCAGGTAAGTCCTTTTCTCTTTGTAATTTCTATTTTCATAGTGGATTTCTGTTGCTTTGTGCCGTAGTTTTTTTCCGAAAGGGTTTTCACATTAAATCTTTGTGTTCTCTTGTAATTATTTGATGCACTTGAATTGCTATCCTAGATCTATATCTTTGTGATTCCGCAGCACAAACCCCAACATGCTCCACCAACAAGGGCTGGTCATGGACAGTTAGGATTGCTTGATAGAATCAAAGACAATGCCTTCCTGCATCCTAGTTGGTCCTTGGGAAAGTCTAATACAAACTATCATGGATTTGGTGATTCCCAAGACTAGCAAAGTGACATGGACTTGCTAATTCCCAGGTCCTTTGGACTATGCTACTTTAGTAAATCTTCTTATGCTTTTATAAATAAATGATGAACAACAAATACCAAATCCATTGTTTGGTAATTAAAATATCTATCCATGAATATATATATATATATATATATATATATATATATATATATATATATATAGGAAAACGCTCACCTGCGAACCAGTTCGTACGTAGTACGTACGAACTTTTTGATGACCCATCATACGTGATGAATCTCGCAAATCTAACGCTTCACTTGAAGCGAGAACCTCATGAAACCTCATAGTATGAATTTTTACTTTGATCGGAAACTCGGTGGACCGTGAAAAATGTAAACAGATTTCTTTCCTTGATTTGAATGTCTCTTTGCTATGGACGGTATGGATAAAAGTTTTAGATAAAAGTAAAACTTGGCCCGAGGGGTTTTCACTAGGTGCTGCTTCACATGAACGGTTCAGATTTGCGAGATTCATCACGTATGATGGGTCATCAAAAAAGTTCGTACGTACTACGTACGAACTGGTTCGCAGGTGAAGCGCTTCTATATATATATATATATATATATATATATATATATATATATATATATATATATATATGGATGGGAAAAGGTACTATGTGCTCGAGCGTAAAGCGGTTGTCCGTGAGGTCGAGCTGTGTTGGCCCCACCGTGATGCCACTCGAAGATCCACACCGTCCACCAGATGCACGAGCCCAGGGTGGGCCCACACGGCCCAAAATCATCCGTCCACGTAACTCAGGTGGGCCATACCATCAGAAAACATAAGTATACATGCAAAAACATGTAAAAGCACTTGGTGGGCCCCACCTGAGTTGTGGATACCACCTGAAACTTAGCCTAAATTACATCCAAGTGGGAAACACATGATGGACGGTGTTGATCATCAAAACACATCTCGAAAGGTCCCCACAAATGGTTTTGAATGTTTCAATGGTGCACGGCGCCTCTCAACTTCTGTACGTGGTGTGGCCCGCAAAAGTCACGGATTGACTTGATTTTCAACCGTGTGGGCCCCCTCTGGAATGGTGCATTTGACTGAGGGGGTAAATTTTCGAACGGCATCACGGTGGGGCCCACATCAGCTCGACCTCACGGACGACGACCGCATAGTACCTTTTCCATATATATATATATATATATAGCGATCATTTATTGTAATGGCATTGTAATGGCATAACATTTATTACAAAAGCAGAGCATTTATTGCTTTGTAAGTCTTTCAGACAAATAAGTTAGGTCCTTCCCACGTGGATGATAATGGATCTTAGTAGAGGTATAAACAGCTCACTATTATGACCAGGTTGTTCATCCATTTTTTTCGTGTTATTTTAAAATACGAGCTAAAAAATAAGGTAGATTGTAAGGCCAAGTGTACCACATTAAGAAAACGGAACGCCCACTATTAAAAACATCATGAGAGTTGCAAAAGTTTTGGATCAAGATAATATTTGTCTTTTCTCCTTTGTTCATGTCTATACACGGCCTTATAGACTGATGGTTGGCAAATAAACATCAGTGGCCCTTAGGAAATTTCAATATTGGGGGTCATTATCACCACTACTTCTTGAGGTGTGGTCCACTTCAGCTTTGGATCTTCATTTTTAAGCTCGTGTCCTATAATGATTTTTTAAAAAAAATAAAAATGGATGGAAACAATAGATAAAACCCATGTATTATGGTGGGCCATATAGAGCCCAAGCCTAAACGGATTACCATCTAGGTGGGGCAGGACGCAATCGCTTAACTTGCATTTAGTGGATTTGCTGGGGAAGATTCTTATAGGTACCTACCTAATGAAAGTAGCTTTCCCTAACATTGACACTAGAGTATGACTTAACATCCATGAAATCCACCTCATACATTAGGTATATCACCTTTTGTTTATGCTTGGTCCAAAAATCAAGCTAATTCAATATTCATGCAATTTAAGATTATACAAAAATATCTGAATTTCCTGTGTTATGGCTCACTTGAGATTTGGAATACTCTAATTTTTTGGGTAATCCTTTCACCGTATTGAGGCACATAAGATGAATGGATTGGACAACAAAGAAACACCATAGTGGGCCTTGTACAAAACTAATGGTGGACATCACGTCTCGATTGTTTCTTATGGTGTGGCCTACTTGAATTTTGGATCATCATGATTTTTGAATCCCATGGTGAACATGAGGCAACGTACGTGATGGATAAGTTGGATCTTATGAAAGTTCCACTCACATGACTCTTAGTTAGTATTAGGTACTTACAAAAGGTTAGTGCGAGGTAACCACGCCAGTCGGGTCCAGCTCAATGGCTTAGTGGTAGGCAGATGCTTGTTTCAACGCTAAGACCAAGGAACGAGTGCCCATGTGGTGTGGGATGTTAAAACTTAAAAAAATAATAATAAAATAAAATGTGAGTTATGTTAGCTCTACTCATTTATAAAGTCATTTTAGTTTTTAGATATTTAAAATTGACTCAAATCCATGTTTTTTTTTTTAACACTCACCCACACACACAATAATAAGCATTTGAACCCATGACCTCAGTGTTGAAACTCACAGAGTCTACCATTGAGCTATGAGTAGGGACATGTATTCATGAGATTATGGATATAAAATCTATGAATTTGGCAAATCCTAAGTAAATATATACAAGAAAGAGGTTCAAATTTATTAATTTCAAATAAATATTACAATACCATATTCATATTTGTGGACTAGTTATACCATATTCATTCATTTTTTTTCTTATAACTATCATAATTAATATTTCAATAACTAAAATACCCTTACCTACTGCCCAAATGGGAAGGACCTTTTCTTTTCAGCACGGTAGGAAACTCGTGAATCGACACCCCCTATAAATAACTAAAAGAAAAGGACCTTTCCTTTCCCTCTAGTGATAGGAAGCTCATTATGGGAATATTTCAATGGACATTAAGATTTTCTCAAATCCAAATATAATGTAAATCCAAGAATTTTACCAGTTGTTATTGAATATTCCAAATAGGACCTTGGAAGATAAGGATGTATGTCAAATCTCTAATAGTTTTCAATGCCAGGTTTTTAAATTAAGGGATTTTTCAATTCCATTCTAGCAAATCCCTAATTCAAAAAAGGCAAATGTCAATGCAATTTGTGTAAAGAGAAGATGACATGGTAGAGCTAGAAGAACTGTGCTAGGGTAGAATCATCTCTAGTACACATGGCAAGGCAATGTATCAATGTATAGATGTATACATTGGTATCAAGATGAGTCGCTCAGGCTTTAAAAATAAAACTCATGAGACAATCCTATCCATTCATCTTTGACCGCGGGGCCTACCTTGATATTCCAGCTTAGAGCAGTTTAAGTGTAGCCTGGTTGGAGGGACCGCCTTAATATATGTATAGTATATCCCATGTTTTACATACGTTTTGCCAACCTATTTAAGACATTAGCCAAAAAAATAAAGCATATACAAATTTTAGGTGGACCACACCACAAGAAAAAGTAGTGATTAACTATTAAAAACTTCCCAAGAGTAACAAAAGTTTAGGATCAAGCTGATATTTGTGTTTTCTCTTATTAAAACAGTGTGACCTTATAAACAGGTTGGATGGAAAATAAACATGATGGCATGGCTAACAAGTTTTTAGTGTTGGCTTTCAATCATTATCTTTTCTTGTAATGTGGTCCACATTATATTTGTATATACTTCATTTTTTTGGCTCATGATCTAAAATGAGATGGTAAAAATGAAAGCATGGATATAATACACATACATCAATGTTGTGGGCCTACGGTCAGGGCAGTATTGTGTTGGGTGAGGGAGTGGATTAGGTGTTACCCAAGTAACACCTTGAGTGTTACCCTTACGATGGGCCCATCTTGATGATATATTGTATATCCGCACCATTCATCTGTTTGTAAAGCCTGTTTTATGACGCGATCCCAAAAATTAAGCAGGTTCCAGTCTCAGGTGGACCACACCACATGAAATAGTAATAATTAAATGCCTACCATTTAAAACTTTCCTACCCACCATGTGTAACAACCCATTTTTTTTTGTGGAAACTAACCCCACCATTCGATTGCATGTGGCCCACCTGAGTTTTGGATTAGCCTCATTTTTGGCCTTATGTCTTCTCTTGGCCTGGCCGAGATAATGGACGGAGTAGATTTATATTATCGCTAGTAGGACCCACCATATCTTTAAAAAATAAAATAAAATAAGTTAAATCTTCCGCACGACTAAACCACTTTCTCCACTTTCCTTTCTTTTTGTGCGGTAATGGCCGCCGAACCTTCCACTAAACGAAACCGTCCAATAATCTCCACTCCTCCATTCCATTACGCATCCATTTATATATATATATATATATATATATATATATATATATATATATATATATATATATATATATATAGAGAGAGAAAGAATTGAAGGCATCAATAAAAAATATATATATATAGAGAGAGCTTTGTAGATCAAGAAAGAGAGATTAAAGCGAGGCCGGATCATCAGACTTTTAAGGTAAATGATCTTAACCTGAAATTTATTATTTTTAGTTATTTATTATGTTTATTTAATCCTAAATTTTCGTAGAAATATTATTGTCTTTAATTTTTATGTAGGGAATATACTCGTTTATGAATTTCTTTTTCTCTAATATTTAATACTGAAATAATTTATATATAAATAAAATAAAATAAATTTATAGAATAAAATAAATAGTTTATTTAAGATTATTTTATTAATTCTTAAATGTTTTGTTAAGAAAAAAATTAAATTAAATTTCAAATAAATTATAGTACCTTACATATATGTATAATATTTTACAGTACAAACATAATATGTAATTAATTATTTAAAATATTGATGATTCATTATGCAAAATTGTGAATATAAGTGTTGTAAGATTGATAAGTATATACAAACAAATATGATTATGAAATTAAAATATATATATATATATAATAATAATAAATTATATAATTTTAATATGTAAACAGTATTAATATGATATATAATAATACATAAAATAAAATAAAAGGGTTTATAAGATCATTAAAGTATAAAAAAATATAAATATTATGTTTTATAATAATATAGTAGTAATACAATATAATTGTAGGTTACAAAAAAAAAAAAAAAAAAAAAAAAAAAAAAAAAAAAAAACAAAATATATAACATAATAAAAATAAACATGAGTAAGATAACATTAGATTGCATAATTAATACATAAGTATTTATTGTTAAATATATGATTATGTTATAAATAACAACATAGAAAGTTTTATTTGATAATATATTAAAGTCGTAATAAATATAATTTATTATTTTTTTTAAAATTATGTAAATGTTAACATTAACGATTTAACATAAAAGTAATATAATAAATATATTAAATGTATCAAATATCAAACAAAAGTAAATTTATTAATTTAGATAATCAATTATAAAACAAAGTTAATCATATTGACATAATGTTGTAACAAATAATTTATATAATAATAATAGTATCCAAAGTCAAATTAATATCTTCCTTAACCTTATTCAATTTAGATTTTTAAAAAATAAATAAATATAAAATTCTGAATTTAGATTAAATAGTTAGATTAAAAATAATAATAATAATAATAATAATAATAATAAATTTTAAATTATCAAATAATATTTTAATTACATTATTAATGTTATATTATAGAAATCAGTGTGATAATTTTTGTTTTTGTAAAGATTAAAATCCAAATTTTAAATTCTAAAATTTAAAGAGTTAATTAAATTAAAATGAACTTAAGTTTAAGAAAAATTTTAAAATTTTGGAATTAAAATTAAAATTTCTTGTACATTATTTCACAGAAATTCCTAAATTAAATAATAGTAAATAATATTTTATTTAAGTATTTGAATTATTAAAGTTTCAACAAAAATTTAAATCTAGAATTGTTAATTAGAATTATATTGTTGATATTTTTGTTATGAAATAATTATTAATCTTACATATATGTCTACCATTCATTGAACATTAAATGTCATTATGTTGGATGTAACGTAAGTAAGTAGGACAATCGTGTCCCTTGGGTGAAAGATCCTAAATTAGCAAGTAGGGCAATCGTGTCCCTTGGGTGAGAGACCCTAAATCCAGCAAATAGGGCAATCGTGTCCCTTGGGTGAAAGACCCTAGAACCCACTGGATCTTTGGAGTCTCCTTTGTGTACGACGTATGAGTACAATTGTGTGTATGGACATACGTCAGGGTACAACTGGAGTAATAGTCTGACCAGCTAACATATAAATGGGTCCTTCACCATGAGGTACTAGTGCGTAGGCGTTAATGTAACGTGACCATCTACTTGGGTATGGTGTTATAGAAAATATTATAAATGTTATGAGTATTCATGGAAATATCACATGCATTGCATTTTCATAACTTTGTTATTAAATTTCATTATCTGTATTTTATTTCCTTCATTATTATAAAATTGATATTACCTGAACATATTAAATTTTGGGTAAGAAATGACCCTACTGGGCTGCTATACTCATCATACTAAAACAATGCACAGGTGCAGAGCTGGAATACTATGAGCAGGCGGGTCTCTACTAATAGCTTATTTTCTAGAAAATTAGGTTTAGTTTTAATTCAATTCATTTTTTTTTTGGTTATTTAGGTTTAGTTTATGTTCAAATTTCAATGTAGAAAGGACAGACTATTAAAATAGTTAAATTTAATAATCATTCAGCTGTATTTTCTTTAGATGAAGTTGAATATTGATTGATTTTTATTGAATTAACTAGATTGTAATAAATGTCATTACATTATAATTCACACCTTGGGATTTGGGTCATGAAGACCTTATTCGGGTATTCAAATTTCAGGGCGTGTCAGTTTAGTATCAGAGCCAGGTTAGATAAAAATTGTAGACCTAGGGTTGTCTTTAGAATTAGTGACCCAAACATAAATCTCTTTGCTTTTATGATAGGAAAAATAGAAATATAAATTTAGGAATCATTGCATTATGTTAACATCATATATAATCTTATCTAGACTTGACATTGAACTAATAACCCAAATCTGGACCTTAGGGAATTTTTAGCATAGTACATTAAATTGGACAGCAATAGTAAGCAGAAAATACTTAACTTACAAAAGTCATAACTAATTAATTAAAACTCCTTTTAAGTTGAATCAAAATCTCAGTCGTATATTAACAAGTGTAATTTCAGTAAAAAATAATTTAAAAATGTAAATATAGGTTTATCCTTTACCAATATTAAGTTATGTGTATACTAGTTAGAAATCATTTGTTTCTGGACAGACCTAATTATCCGAATTTTAGAAAAATTTTTAGACTTTGTATTAGGCTGAAATTTTACAGAATTATAGTAGACTCATATATGTATCCTTGTAAAAAATTTTAGATCAATCTAACACTTATAAGTATTAGAAACATTAGCGGGAATAGTACCCTAAGAATCTAAATTTTCTGCACTATAACCTTGATTCATGTTATTGACTGAATTCTCTTAATCTTCATGTATTAGTCTTTTAGATCATAAAATCTTCTTGCAATTCAATAAATTCTTCATGCTCCTATAGACCTTAAATAATATGCACTCCATTAATGATACTTAGAATTCAATTTAATTACTACAACCTACCTTGGTTGTCATACACTAAGCTTACATGTTTAATTAATCGTAGATTATGACTGATCAAAACATTGATGTCGGAGCCACATCAGGAGCTCCTGGTCCCGATACCACTGAAAATGGGTCACTTATGGGTAGAATTCTTAGGGCCATAGGTGATCTTACAGCTTTTGTGGGCTATCAGATAAGACAAACTCAAGCGCAAGGTCAAACCCAAACTGTTCACGTAGCTAACGAAGGGATAGAAACTTTATTGGAAAGGTTCAAAAGACAGAGGCCGCCTGTATTTAAGAGTAAGCCTGACTTATCTGAGGCCGAGGTGTGGAAGAAACAGATTGATAAGATATTCACAGTTATGAAGTATGATGAATACCAGAAAGCAGAATTGGTTATTTACATACTAGAAGGGGAGGCGGATCATTGGTGAGACTCAGTTGTTAGGATGAACCCGAGTGTTGAAGTCTAGACCTGGGCCCAATTTTGTGAGAAGTTTGATGATAAATACTTTCCCTTGTATATGAAAAATCAAAAGGCAGGAGAATTCATGAAATTGGAGCAAGGTGATATGATTGTGCGCCAGTATGATGCTAAGTTTACGGAGCTATCGCGATTTGCAACTTTTCTAGTGTCCGATGAATTCATGAAATTGGAGCAGGGTGATATGACGGTGCGCCAGAATAGTGTTTGGGCCCGAAAAGTTCATTTGATAGTCCATGAATAAATTTTCTTATGATGAACGTTCCAGATAACCCAAAAACCATATCAATAAGTCACGTATAATGCGTTTCTATTTGGCGCTTGAAGATGCGGCATCTTGATCAATTAGCATAGAGAAACTTCCGACTATACAACCCATTTATGGCCCATTTTCAAAACGAAGCCCACCTCATTTTACCTTCCAAGAATAAGCCCTAACTGTACGGACGCCTTCCCAAAGGTCGAAAATGCCCCTGCTTTTCCTTCCACAAGAGGATTGGCTGCTGACGCTCCTCGAACTCCGAGTTGTACGAACGGTTCAAAAGATATCAAAGTTACATGGACCCCACAGTTATGTATTTATTAAATCCACAACGTTCATTCATATTTCGAGATCATTTCGAAGCATTATCGAAAAAAAAAAAAAATCATACCCAAAGATCAACTGGACCACACCACAAAGAGCAGCGGGAAAATTGATTTTCACCGTTAAAAATTTTGTAGGGCCCACCACAACATTTATTTTCCATCCAATCTATTCATAAGGTCACAAAGACCTAGATGAAGAGGAAAAACAAATTTCATAATGATCCAAAACTTCTGCGACCACTAAAAGGGTTTCAATGGTAGATGTTCAATCCTCCACTACCTTTTACAGTGTGGTCCACTTGATAGCTAAATTTGTCTTATTTTTCGTCTTAAGACTTAATACGAGTTCGCCAAATAGATGGACGGTTTGGATATAACACACCGCATAAAAGGACCCATAAAGGTGGTGGGGATTACAACATGGAAAAAAAAAGCCTCGAACCTATGGCTACGGATTATAATCGTAGCCCTAACCAAAGCCCATGCATTTCATTTTGTCCTTTGCTATGTATCGAAGGCCTTTCGATATGTACTTCGATGTATTGAATGTCTTTCGATATGATCAAAAACGTTTTGGAACTGTCCAGCGAGTTTGCATAAAAAATCCAGCAATTTTCGATACATATCGAAGTGTATTCAATTGTATAGAAGCTATAGCTACGGATTATAGCCATAGCCATAACTGTAGTCCGTAAAAGTCTATGCGAAATTTTATTTTTTATTTTTTACACTGAGAAATTTATTCTACCTACAATTTTCTCTAATACATATTTATATAAATATGCATATATAAGTATATACAAAAAAATTTCCCTCTTTTTTTCATTTCTTTCTTTATTCATTTAACAAGAATATCTTCTAAACCAAAATTAGTTACTTGACGTACCATATGATTTTGGGGTAGGAGAAGCTACTTTAGCCAACTAACCTTTTTATTTTCCAAGATTCCATCAGGTCGATGGTCGAAAATCCATTTTATTCACTTCGCGGACAATTTTAATCAGTTTATGGTCAATTTCATTTATTTCATTTACTTCGCGATCAATTCCATGCATTTCACGGTCAATTCCCTTTACTTCATGGTCATTTCCATGCATTTCACGGTCAATTCGCTTCACTTCAGTGTCATTTCTATGCATTTCGTGGTCATTTCCGGCGATTCCATTTAGATTCACGGTCATTTCCATGCACTTCACGGTTAATTGCCTTCACTTCACGGTCATTTCTACGCATTTCACGGCCAATTCGCTTCAATTTAGGGTCATTTTCATGCATTTCACAGTTATTCCCGACAATTCCATGTTCATTCACGGTCAATTCGACGCACTTTACGGTCAATTCACTTCACTTCACGGCCATTTCCACGCACTTCGCGGTCAATTCACTTAACTTCACCGTCATTTCCATGCATTTCACGGTCATTCCCGGCGATTCCGTGTTCATTCACGGTCAATTCGACGCACTTCACGGTCAATTCACTTCACTTCACGGCCATTTCCACGCACTTCGCGGTCAATTCACTTAACTTCACCGTCATTTCCATGCATTTCACGGTCATTCCCGGCGATTCCGTGTTCATTCACGGTCAATTCCATGCACTTCACGGTCAACTCACTTCACTTTACGGCCATTTTCACGCACTTCGTGGTCAATTCACTTCACTTCACCATCATTTCCATGCATTTCACGGTCATTCCAGGCGATTCCATGTTCATTCACGGTCAATTCAACGCACTTCACAGTCAATTTACTTCACTTCATGCCCATTTTCACGCACTTCGTGGTCAATTCACTTAACTTTACCGTCATTTCCATGCATTTCACGGTCATTCCGGGCGATTCCGTGTTCATTCACAGCCAATTCGACGCACTTCACGGTCAATTCACTTCACTTCATGGCCATTTCCACGCACTTCGCGGTCAATTCACTTAACTTCACCATCATTTCCATGCATTTCACGGTCATTCCCGGTGATTCCGTGTTCATTCACGGTCAATTCGACGCACTTCACGATCAATCCACTTCACTTCACGGCCACTTCCATGCACTTTGCGGTCAATTCACTTCACTTCACCGTCATTTCCATGCATTTCATGGTCATTCCCAACGATTCCATGTTCATTCACAGTCAATTCGACGCACTTCACGACCAACTCACTTCACTTCACGGCCATTTCCACACACTTCGCAGTCAATTCACTTCACTTCACCATCATTTCCATTCATTTCACAGTCATTCCCGACGATTTCGTGTTCATTCACGGTCAATTCGACGCACTTCAATTCACTTCACTTCAAGGCTATTTCCACGCACTTCGCGGTCCATTCACTTAACTTCACCATCATTTCCATGCATTTCACGGTCATTCCCGGCGATTCCGTGTTCATTCACGGTCAATTTGACGCACTTCATGGTCAATTCACTTCACTTCACGGCCATTTCCACGCACTTCACGGTCAATTCACTTCACTTCACCGTCATTTCCATGCATTTCACGGTTATTCCCGGTGATTCCGTGTTCATTCATGGTCAATTCGACGCACTTCACGGTCAATTCACTTCACTTCACGGCCATTTCCACGCACTTCGCGGTCAATTCACTTAACTTCACTGTCATTTTCATGCATTTCACGGTCATTCCCGGCGATTCCGTGTTCATTCACGGTCAATTTGACGCACTTCACGGTCAATTCACTTCACTTCATGGCCATTTCCATGCACTTCGCGGTCAATTCACTTCACTTCACCATCATTTCCATGCATTTCACAGTCATTCCCTGCGATTCTGTGTTCTTTCACGGTCAATTCGACGCACTTCACGGTCAATTCACTTCACTTCACGACTATTTTCACGCACTTTGCGGTCAATTCACTTCACTTCACCGTCATTTTCATGCATTTTACGGTCATTCCCGACGATTCTGTGTTCATTCACGGTCAATTCAACGCACTTCACGGTCAATTCACTTCACTTCAAGGCCATTTCCACGCACTTCGCAGTCCATTCACTTAACTTCACCGTCATTTCCATGCATTTCACGGTCATTCCCGACGATTCCGTGTTCATTCACAGTCCATTCGACACACTTCACGGTCAATTCACTTCACTTCACAGCCATTTCCATGCACTTCGCGGTCAATTCACTTCACTTCACCATCATTTCCATGCATTTCACGGTCAATTGAAATTTTTCGCAAAGTAAACCGAATTGACCGTGAAATGCATGGAAATGACCGTGAATCAACACGGAATTGCCGAGAATGACCGTGAAATACATGGAAATGACCGTGAAGTGAATCGAATTGACCGTGAAATGCGCGGAAATGACCGTGAAGTGAAAGGAATTGACCGTGAAATGCATGGAAATGACCGTGAATCAACATGGAATTGTCGGGAATGACCGTGAAATGCATGGAAATGACCGTGAAGGGAAGCAAATTGACCGTGAAATGCATGTAAATGACCATGAAGTGAAGGGAATTGACCGTGAAATGCGTGGAAATGATCGTGAAGTGAAGGGAATTGACCATGAAATGCGTAAAAATGATCGTGAATCAATACGGAATTGTCAGGAATGACCGTGAAATGCATGGAAATGACCCTGAAGTGAAGTGAATTGACCGTGAAATGCGTGGAAATGACCGTGAAGTGAAGCAAATTGACCGTGAAATGCGTAGAAATGACCGTGAAGTGAAGGGAATTGACCGTGAAATGCATGGAAATGACCGTGAATCAACACGGAATTGCCGAGAATGAACATGAAATGCATGGAAATGACCGTGAAGTGAAGCGAATTGACCTCGAAATGCGTAAAAATGACCGTGAAGTGAAGGGAATTGACCGTGAAATGCATGGAAATGACCATGAATCAAAACGGAATCGCCGAGATTGACCATGAAATGCATGAAAATGACTGTGAAGTGAAGCGAATTGACCTTGAAATGCATGGAAATGACCGTGAAGTGAAGGAAATTGACCGTGAAATGCATGGAAATGACCGTGAATCAAAACGGAATCGCCGGGATTGACCGTGAAGTGAAGCGAATTGACCGTGAAATGCATGGAAATGACCGTGAAGTGAAGGGAATTGACCGTGAAATGCATGGAAATGACCGTGAATCAAAACGGAATCGCCGGGATTGACCGTGAAATGCATGAAAATGACCGTGAAGTGAAGCGAATTGACCGTGAAATGCATGGAAATGACCGTGAAGTGAAGGGAATTAACCATGAATGCATGGAAATGACCGTGAATCAAAACGGAATCGTCGGGATTGACCGTGAAATGTATGAAAATGACCATGAAGTGAAGTGAATTAACTGTGAAATGCATGGAAATGACCGTGAAGTGAAGGGAATTGACCGTGAAATGCATGGAAATGACCGTGAATCAAAACGGAATCGCCAGGATTGACCGTGAAATGCATGGAAATGACCATGAATTGAAGCGAATTGACCGTGAAATACATGGAAATGACCGTGAAGTGAAGGGAATTGACCGTGAAATGCATGGAAATGACCGTGAATCAAAACAGAATCACTGGGATTGACCGTGAAATGCATGGAATTGATCGCGAAGTAAATGAAATGAATGAAATTGACCGTGAACTTATTGAAATTGCCCGCGAAGTGAATGAAATGGATTTTCGACCATAGACCTGATGGAATCTTGAAAAATAACCAGGTTGGTTGGCTAAAGTAACTTCTCCTACCTCAAAATCATATAGGGTATGTCAAGTAACTAATTTTGGTTTAGAAGATATTCTTGTTAAATGAAGAAAGAAAGAAATGAAAAAAAAAAAGAGAAAAAAAAATTTATATGCTTATATATACACATTTATATAAATATGTATTAGAGAAAATTGTAGGTAGAATAAATTTCTCCATGTAAAAAATAAATAAATAAATAAATAAAATTAAAATTAAAAAATTTTAAAAAATTTTAAAAAATTTTTATAGACTACGGTTATGGTTACGGTTATACTCTGCAGCTATTGGTCAAATCAGTCTTCAATACATATCGAAAATTGCAGGATTTTTTAGGCAAACTCGCTGGACAGTCCTGGACCTTTTTCGATTAATCAAAAGACCTTCGATACATATGGAAAGACATATCGAAAGACCTTCAATACATATAAAAGGACTTATCGAAATGGAAGGGGCTACGGCTATGGTTACGGTTATAATCCGTAGCTAGAGAAAAAGCGTAGCGTTAAGCTTCTGGTTTATTTATTTATTTATTTATTTATTATTATTATTATTATTTTATTTTATTTTTTGCCGTTGTAATCCCCCACTTTTTGTGGGTCCTATTCTGAGGTATGTGTTATATCCAAACCGTCTATCTATTTGGCAAACCCGTATTAAGGCTTGAGACGAAAAATAAGACAAATCTAGCTATCAAGTGGACCACAACAAAATTTTTAAAGGTGAAAATCAATTTTCCCGCTGCTCTTTGTGGTGTGGTCCATTTGATCTTTGGATATGATTTTTTTTTTTTTGATAATGCTCGAAATGATCTCGAAATATGGATGAACGTTGTGGATATAATAAATACGTAATTGTGGGGCCCATCTAACGTTGATCTCTTTTGAACCGTTCGTACAACTCGGATTTCGAGGAGCGTCAGCGCTCGTCTTCGAGCACCACCGATCCGCTTGAAGGAAAAAGCAGGGGGCATTTTCGACCTTTGGGAAGGCGTCCGTACAGCTGGGGCTTATTCTTGGAAGGTAAAATGAAGTAAGCTTCGTCTCATAAATGGGCCATAAATGGGTCGTACAGTCGGAAATTTCTCATTAGCATATCATTTCCAAAGGGAACGACTTTTCGCCTATTCGACCCAACGCGACCGACCACAAACATAGATAACCAAAATAGACCACCGACTGTACGGGGAATCTATTTCAGATGAAAATAACCCTCCTTTTTCACCTGCTTCGTACCTTAACCTGAGGGTATTTTGGTCCGTCCGTACCCTAAAAATCGCCTTCCGTCGACTAACTAATTACCCTAAAAGACACTGCCTACTTTACTAATTGTTTCCGAACAAAATGGTGGGAGTTATTTCATACTCTGCTAGTGCATGACGATTGATACGCAGGTGATCAGAAACTGTACACGTGGAATGTATTAATTTAAAATAAACCGACTAACCAACTATCTTCAAGTTAACGTCCCAATCGACACTACACTGGTGGATACTTGCTAATTGAAACAGGAGCATTTGATGGGTTTCATTCTTTTTAATGGTCCACTGATCCGTTGGTCAGATTATTAATAATAATATTTTTTGGATCGTGATAAACGTAAAAGACCCAAAACTCGCAGATTTTAGTTTGAGTTAATGCACGTATGCAGTTTCTGAGTGGTTTCTAAGTGCCTGTGTATCATCGACCACACTCTGCCGGAGTACAAAAGCTTTTCTCATTGAATAGATATAGACAAGGAGGGTCTCGAGCACGTGACACATGCTGGCATTCTCGTGGCAAGCATGAGAATGCCAGAAAAGACATGAGGGCCACGTGTGTCCCTTTCCCGACCAATTATCTTTTTATAGGTAAGTTTTGTAGCCCGCGGGCTACATATGTAAGTCAAGTAGATGGCTGCCCCACTCGGATTTGGATTGGTTGGTGACCCCATAACCACCCAGCTAGCTGATCGAAAAGCTCCGTGGGCTCCACCACGATGTATGTGTTTTATCCACGCCGTCCATCCATTTTTGTAGATAATTTTATGGTACGAGCCCAAAAATGAGGCAGATTCAAGTCTCAAGTAAACCACACCACAGAAAACAGTGGGGATTGAACGCTTACTGTTGAAAACTTCTTGGTATCCCACGGCAATGTTTATTTACTATCCAACCTGTTCAGAAAACGGAAAACACGAATGTCAGCTTGATTCAAAACTTCTATGCCCCGGGAAGTTTTCAACGGTTAGCGTTCAATTCCCACTATTTCATGTGGTGTAGCCCACTTGAGCTTTCGATCTGCCTCATTTTTGGGATCTTGCTCTACGATGAGCTGGAAAAATGGATAGACGGTGTGGATAAAGCACATACATCAATATGGGACCCACGAAGCTTTTTCACTAGCTTGCTGGGTGGTATTGGGGTCACCACCGAATCCCAGTCCCAATTATACAAACAGTGTGCCCGTCGGATTTCAGCTGCTACCCACAGAGTCTATGAACGAACTATGAAATCCGGGCTTGTTCAGCGCTGCGGTGCACAGTCTCAGCCAGTGGGGTCCAGTAACATACTGGGTAGATTGTGGTCTCGCCATACGACACAAAAGGATGATCTAAACCGTTGGTTCGATAGGCCCACCATGGATAGGGTGTGTAGAAAAAAATCCACACGATTCAATGATCCTAGCTATTTGACCAATATCTTGGAAATGAAGGGCTAAAAGGCTAACTCCACATTCTCATAAGTCCACTATTGGATGGTCAAGATTGTTTAATCATACCAGCCCTACTATTACATTTCATGGTGAACCCACTAGATGAATTGCCCGCATCTGTCACGTGGGAAGAAAACCATGAGGCGAGTTATTTTATACTGTGGCAGCGCATACCACTTGATAAACAGGCACTTAGAATCTGTACACGCAACACGTGGCATGCGTTAATAAAAACTAAACCAATTTAATTATAGATTACTAAGTCAGGGTCCCAAAATCTGATTGATGAAGCAATCCTAACCTTTGATTCGTGGATACTTGTTCGTTGGAAACGGACCACCACATATTTTTATTCTTAACCGTCCAATAAATACCGATCAGCCAATAGTCAGACAATCAAGTAACCCAAGCTCTGTGGGGCCTACCATGGATTTACATGTTAGAATTCTTTATTTCATTGTACGGATAAGAGATCGAACCCATAAATCGTTCTGTATGGCCAGCCCTTCTATGATCTACACCGTATCCAAATCACACAAGCTCCCAGTCCAGTGCATGAAGGGCCATGATTAACCAATCACGCCAGTGGATTTGATTAGCCTCACCATGGTTACCTAAAGATCATCTAAACCGGAAGATCCTAACCCTTCAATCTAATTGGCCCATTCTACATGAATTGAACAGCTTCGTATTTTATATCTTGACCATCTACCTTTACACCACTTATCGAAGGGTTAGGATCTTCTAAACCATAGGTAATCCCCACCTAAGTGGGCCCAGTTTGGGTGGATCCCTAACTGTGGGGCCACTGTGATGTACGTGCCTTACATCCGCGCAGTCCATCCATTTTGAGAGCTCATTTTAGGGCATGATCGAAAATTGAAGCAGACCCAAATCTTAAGTGGACCATACCACTGGAAACAATAGTGATTGAATCCCACCGTTAAAAACTTGAAGGGTTCACAACAATATTTATTTTCTATTCAATAGTGATTGAATACCACATAAACATTAACTTGATCTCAAACTTTTGTGTCCCACGAGAAGTTTTTAATAGTCAATTGTTATTATTTCCCGTATTATGGACCACTTAAGATATGGATATGCTTATTTTTAGAATTATAACTCAAAATGAGTTTTCAAAATAGATATAAGACAAATATATCAGAGTAGGCTCCATAGTGATCCCACCCACCTCGGTGGACCGAGAGATCTACCGAAGCGGCGCCCACCCAAGTGGAGCGCATCTAGTAAGCCGTTAATGATATTAACAAGTTAGATGTAGGACTGCTTGGATTTAAGTGAAGTTGGACTTTGATAGGCTACCTCGTCCCTATGTCATTACAATAATTTCTTCTTTCTTTAGTTGTCAAATACCGTAAAATAAGATTAAAAAATGTTGTCTTCGCCGGAGCTTAATATTTTATGGTGCAAGTTTACTAAATATTGGACAATACGTACTGTCATATATGAAAATATGTAATCATGTATTTATGTTTTGTTTTAGTTGACCTTATTTACCTTTGGCCCTGTCCTGATAGGATTGACAAACCATGGCTAATTGTTTTGTTATTATTAAAGTTGTACATGAGCTGAGTTAGCTCAGTTAACTTGTTCGACTTGACTTGACTAAAGTAAATCTACTCGAAGCTTCTTGACTCACAATTCGGAGCTTACTATAAATTTTTACTGAAAACTTAAACTCAAACTCAGTTTAAACTAGACTAACTTGAAAGATTGAGCTCTAACTCAACTCGAAGTTGGGCATCGACTCAAATCAATCCGATCCGGATCGAGTCAGGACACTGACCGAACCGATCCGACGCAGCTTAGCTCGATAAACCGGTCGGACTTCACTTACTATAAATATTTTGTATAAAATCATATTCTCGCCGCTCTTTGTTATATATTTAAATTATATATATATATATATATATATATATATATATATTAAAAACCATAAAACTTAAACTCAAACTCAACTTGTAAGCTTGAACTTGAACTCAACTTGAAAGATTGAGCTCGAACTCTCGTGGTTATCCAACCCAAGTATTTTCAGGTATGACGTTCACATTTGTAGAATGGTATATCATTTTATGGTATGAACCCGAAGAATGAGTAAATAAAAGTTTGTAGTGGACCACACTAAAAGAAAACATGGGAGAGTGATTTCCATAGTTGAAACTATCCTAAGGTCCATCATTGTTTTAAAAAAGACGTGAAATAAGGAAAACATTATCATTTTATACTTTTGGATCAAGATTATGTTCCTACTCATCCCACTAGACCATTTAACTCGGTCATCTCTCCAAATGAATGGAAGGTGTGGATACAAAACATAATCATGGTGAGGCCACACTGGAAATTGGAGTTTGAAAACTGATGTGCACGTTAGTGGTGGCGTGCCACGGCACTATTTAAATTATATAAAATTAAAATAAGAAAGTTAAAAAAATTATCAATTTCCAAAGCTCATAAGTCGAGAAGAAGTAGAAGTATTGATTTCCACCATTGAATCACTCCGGATCGAATCCATTCGACTTGGATTCCGGTTTGGATCGGTCCGAATTCACCATGATCCAATCTTGATCCGATGAACGGTCGGATCTGACTAATCCAAGCCAAACAGCACCGATCCAAGCCTTCGAATCGGGTCGGATCAGGTATGATCGGGTCAGATCCACTGGATCAGACCAGAAATGCCCAGCTCTACGAGTTACTGACTAAGCCGAGCTACCCAAATCGGGCTCGAGATTGAGCCTAGCTAAGTTCGAATTTGGGGGTAGCTTGCAACCACTTGAGGTAAGTCTTAACCCGAACTATGTAAAATACTTTAACACTTTATTTTAATGCTAAACATAATGGGATGTGGACGGATGTTGGATGCACCGGTCCAATGCTAATTAAAAAGTGTTACATCTGCGTGTAAGTATGAGACCTACAGTAAATAGGTAAAATATTAAAATCAAAATGTTCTATTTATGAACATTTCGATGGTGCTATGTAGGTGCCACACCCCATCATCCATTTATTTTCAATCATTATTTTAGTACATGAGTCCAGAAATAAAGCAGATCCAATTATGGAGTGAACTGCATCACGGAAAACTGTGGTGATTGAATGCCCTACCATTGAAAACGTCTAGGGCCCACTATAATGTTTATTTTCTATCTAATCCCTTGATTACGTCACACAGGAGAACACAAATATCAACATCATCCAAAAACCAAAAACTTTTGTGGCCCCCACAAGTTCTTAATGGTTGGCGTTCGATTAGCCACTTTCTCCTGTGGTGTGGTTCACCTGAGATTTGGATCTGCCTTAATTTTATATCAATGCCTTCAGATGAGCCGGCAAAATGGATGGACGGCATGGATACGTCATGGAGGGTCACTACCGAATCCGAGTCCAAGAATACATGATATGTAGCGTCCACGTTACATACAAGTCCTCAATATTGACACGTGCGGCAGGTGATTACGTAATCCAAACCGTCGGTTGACTACCATCGTAGATTGAGAACACCCCCAAAAATCTTCCACCCTGGTGGGCCCCATTCCAGATATACGGGTCCAAACATGCACATGTGTGCGTGGTCCCACGTGTGAGGCAATCCACTCTCACCGTACAATTCATCGACCCTCTAAAATTCTTTTTTGTTTTTTTAATTAAAAAAACCTTTTGAACTTTCCCTCGGAGTTAGCTGGCTTACATCGAAAGGAATGGAGGTGGGGCCTACCCAAGAAAGTCACGGGTCAGGCCGACAACGTGGTGTGAGTGGGACGGACTCAAAAGTCCCCTCCACGTGATCTCAGTTTTTCCCGAGAAGCCTGAGAAAGAAACGGCAAAAAGCTTCACATGGCCCAACGTAGTAAAAAAAAGTCAAAGGTTCAAGTGAAAACTGTCGTGGTTATCCAAACCAAGGATTTTCGTTGTAGTTGTTGTTGCCGTTGTCATTTTGTACGGATCGGAATTATGTTCCACTCATCCTGACCACTGGTCATCTGTACCAACCCCCTTCCTTGGAAAGGGAATTGCTTGTGATTCCTGACACAAGGATATTCATCTAATCAGGGCTATATAGAGTTCACGCGAATGTTTGTGGCAATTGAGATCCAGGTTGAAGGATAAAAGGGAGGTTGAAATGTTGAAATTACAGTAGAATTGGATATACGGATAAAGATAGTATAAATTTCAAAATTCAAATGGATGAGAAATCAAATGATCCGTTAAAGGAAGTTAATTTAACATAATCCAACGAAAGAATGAGTGGTTGTGATGTATTATCTGTGTTTAAAATCGGACACTTGCATTAAGAGTTGATTTTAGATATGGGAGCATCATACCACATGTGCCATCATCAAAATTGGTTCAACACATAAAGTGAGTATGATCGTAACCTAGTTCTTATGGTCAGCAATCATGTCGGTAAGATTATCGAAATTGGTTCGATTCACATTAGAATGTATAATTGACTGGAGCGTACTTTGACAGATATGAGGCACGTTCCGGACTTAAAAAAAAGAATTTGTATCTCTGGTATCTCTTAAGGCACTCGGATGCAAATTCACCTGTTATGAATGTGTCATAAAAATTTCAAAATAAGCACTCGTTGTTATTAAGGTACAATAGATTAGAAATCTTTATATATTGATATAGAGCACCATATAAGGTGGGGTTGCAATGCCTATAATGGAATCTACATCAGCACGGTGTGGCATGCATACCTAAGCCATGCTAGCAAGCACCATATGAATGTACTTCTTGATCATTGTTTGATTATTTGTTTTAAAAGTTTTAATTTAAATATATATGATCATTACATATAAAGGAAATAATCAATGCTATTTTTTAAAACTGAAAAAACATGTTATTAAGTTTTAGTTTAATTATGTGCATTTGGATGTATGGTTTTTGCATAAAAATTCAAGTTTTGCTTGACTTCTTTAAGATTGGTAAAGGATAAATGAATATGAAGTGTGCACGAGAAGCGATAATTATAGTGTTACTATGAAGAAAATTAGAGATGGTGATAGAAACTTAGAGCACTAGAGCTTTATAATTAAAGCCACGATGGAAATTATTGATCGAGTGTCTTTAATCTACTCAGACAGAACAATTTTCAGTTCAATCGAATCCTGTTTCAGTTCAATTAAAAATTCTGTTTTTGGGGTGTTTGGGTTGATTTTGGTTTGACATAAATTTGCACTTCGGTTCGATCTGGTCCGACCAAAATTACATTCGGTTCGAGCAGACTTGATGCGTAAGCGCGGGATTAATTTCTAATCAAGTACAAGATGTATAAATATATTTGTTATCTCAGGATCAGGGCAATTTAAAGATGAGCCAAAGGATTTCGAAGGAGAAAACTAGGGTTTTTTATTTGTAAATTGTTCCGCCTCCTGTAACTTTATAATTATCGTGGATTGTTTACCACTTGGTGCCGTGGTTTTTTCCTGCGAAGATTTTTCACGTAAAAATTATATATTATCTATGGTTGTTTGAATTTTTCTTTACCTCTTATGTTGTGTGATTCTGTCTGAAGTCGCTTCCATGCCAAACAAATCAGGTAAGGGCTTCTTGTGTCCCCAACACCAATCAAGTGATGAAACCTTTTAAATGGGCCAATTTGTTAGCATCATTCATTTATGGGATAGATCACATGGTGAGATTCAATCAACCAAAGTACTACTTTGGAATCTTAAACAATTCAAAGTGAGATCCATTGATTTGATGTTCTAAGATGATGATTGAACCCATTTTGTTTTTCCGCTCAATCTTAATTTTCCATTTTTCACATTATTGATCATATGTTTAAAACATCTTAATGGTATAATTTTTGCATCATGAATTGCTCCTAGTTGTATAAACAAATGAACAGTTCAAATCCGCAATTAAGCATGCCACATGTCATTTGGATGCATGTAAGTTTTTAAAGTTGTAAGTGAATTTTACTTAAAATTGACTTTCAGTGGTAAGTTATGGAAGTGACTTCTCACCCTAGCCTTGTCAAGTTTCCTACCGGTGGTTGTAAGTACCTTACAAGTGAATTTTCTCCCCCCAAACACCACTTGTAAGTGATTTACTATAATTCATTTCCAATTCACCGAACTTACAACATCCAAATGACCCTCAAAAGCTTTTTCAGGACAAAAGAGGTTCGTGCACGGATGAGAGACCAATTACACTACATGTCTCTAAGGGGCACATGTGTGTAAGATATAATATATCAATTGGTATGGGTCTAATCATATCCAACCCATGCATGACCAGCGCACATGGAACCCCATTAGATTCAGGTCCTACCCTTCAAGAATGAGAACTAGATCCGGAGGAACCTGAACTCAGTTATCTCGGTACGGATACTACCACACCCGACCTGAACCCGACAGGTTGACAGCCTCGAGCCCATGTAGGCCTAAAATAAATTCACCACCAAATGAAAAGAATGAAAAGACTCACCCATTGGAAAGAATCAGTGGGACCCACCAAATTTCAAAATGAGCACTCACTGTTATTAAGGTACAACATATTAGAAATCTGTATATATTGATAGGGAGCACTATATAAGGTGGGGCTACAGTGCCTGTAATGGAATCCACATCAGCAAGGGTGTGGTATGCGTACCTAAGCCAATTTGTTACCCCCATCCATTTATGGGATAGATCACATGGTAAGATTCAATCAACCAAAGTACCACTTTGGAATCTTAACCTATTAATAAGCTATACACGCATTAGCTAGAAAAAGCACGTGACATGAGAATCCTAACCTCCTCCTACGGCACGTGCCGTCACACACAACAACAACCACAACAAGAGCAGAAAGAGAGGGACAAAGCAACCGAAGGAGTAACCTCTCCATGCTCCCGAAGAACACCATACATTCAATGCATGACAAGTAAGTTAATGAGAGAGGTATTTGGAAAAGGTCAAAGTGAGATAGGCATATGGTAGAGAAGAGAGGAGAGTGATGCCAATCTTTCTAATCCTATCTAAATCTCTAGAGAAATGCAATAGCTACTTGCAGAGAGTAGGATTTGTATTGATGAAATGTTTCGTAGCTATAAAAGATTCGGACTGCTGTCCTGGTGGGCCCCTGTGGTTTCAATGGCAAAAGAGTAAGCAAGTTCAAGGTGACGGATTGGGTACTACCCCCACTAAGACCTAGCTAGAGACGGACGGTTTGGCCAGGGACTTTGTAGGGCCACTATGATATGTGTTTTATGAAAGCTGTCCATTCATTTTGAATGATAATTTTAGGGATGAGTCCAAAAAAGAGGCTGATCTAAGGTTAGAGTGGACCACCCCTTGTCCCAGACAATAACCTTCATCGTAAAAACCTTCCTAAGGCCCACAGGATATTTATTTTCCATCCAACCTATTCCTAGGGTCACATATATTAGGACAAAGGGAAAATATAAATATTAGCTTGATCCAAAATTTTTATGGCCCAACTGTGGGCATTTAATCACTATTTCTTATGTTGTGATCCATTTGAGCATTCAATCTACTTAATTTTTTAGCTCATCACCTGAAATGATTTGTCAAAATGGATTGACGGCATGGATAAAATGTATACATCATGGTGGGCCCATAGAGCCCCTGATTGGACTGTCTATCTCTTGCTAAGTCCAATCATTAGGTGAAACATACATGCATGATTAAAACAAGGAATTATGACTGTACTAACCTTGTAGTATGGAGGTATTTTCAAAAGAAAAAAAAAAAAAAGAATTTTAAAGTATTCCCTACGTAATTCTCTTATAGGTTTTTAAATATAATGTGGATGAAATTTCTCATCTTTGTATTAGCAGCTATATATTTTTTGAGTAAAAAGAATTTACATATCATCTTATTACGATGAAGTGATATAGATGAGATTAGTCATTGGGCCCACTGGAACCTAGATCCAATCCGTTCATTTTCTTTACAACCCTTTATTTATATGGGAATATGATAACCTTTTGCTGACGCAATCTCTATGTGACCCATAAAACCTGATAACCTCTAATGATGTTCGTTCAATACGAACTATTTTCTTGTGATGTGGTCTATATGACTAGAGGATATTTGATCATTCTTCCAACCATAGCCTTTCATGAATTTTCGAGGTTAATGGATGGAGTGAATTCCACGCATAGGCAATAGTGTGCCCCACAGACGTTGTAAGAACAACCATAGAAAGGGCCAACCATTGCTTTTTTTTTCACTTTATGCACAGGTCTTCTTCTTTCTTAGGATACAAAAGTTTGTGCGACCCACTAACACTCTCCCTCCGGCATGCATCCGAAATTCTTCAACGTTCATCCAAAAACTCATCTTCTTTGAAGTCCATTGTTTTTCTCCTTCGGCTTCTATCTAGCATTCTCCGGCATTCATTCCAAAACTCCTCTTCATTGAAGCTTCATCCATTAGTCTCACCATCATGATTGTGTAGTTCTCCAGTGTCCCTAATATCATAGTAAACTACTATTTTAATCATTTTACCAATGTTGTTTTTTAAAGAACTAAGTTGTGATGTGTTTTTGCATTGTGTTAAGGGTCAAAGAGGAAAAGTGGTAACACTATAGAATGTCATCCAATAAGGGTCAAGATTAACATCCAAAAAAGGTCAAGGTTAACATCTAATAAGGGCCAATTTTGACAATCAGTATGTAAGGATCGAGATTGGCAAATGTGAAGGGTCGAGGTTGACAACCGGAAAAGTTGACAACCTCAATCCTTAACATTTAACAACCATAACCTTTCACGTTGTTTGACAACCTTGAATTTGACAACCTCAATCCTTAACATTTAACAACCATAACCTTTCACGTTGTTTGAACATTAACAGATGACAACTTATACTCTTCATATTTGACATTATACTCTTCATATTTGACAACCATTACCATTCACGTTGTTTGATAACCTCAACCCTTAATAGATTACAACCTAGACCCTTCCTATTTGACAACCTTAACCCTTCACATTTGACAATATATATCATTTATATTGTAAATGTAATATTATACCATTCATTTTTTATTACATGTTAACCCCTATTAGAAGATTATAGCTCGGCGGCCCATCCTATGCTATTAGGATGGGGATGGTATATACGAGAAGAGAACTTTCTCGTGCGTGGGTGGGGACTTGAAAGGGGTTGTTGTGAGGGATGTTATTATATACCAAAAGCTTGTACATAAAATGCGTCAGATTACAAAGACAACACCGGATGAATTTGATTTGAGAATAAAAGTTGCGTACGGTGATACAATACGTGAATTACTTCATCCACTTATAATAAAAAAACAATGAAGATCCTTGTTTTTGCTCGGGTAGTAGACTCTCAGGAGTTTCAACACCAGGTCAAGGGTTCAAGTATCCATAGGTGGTGAAAGCCCACTACGGCATGAGTGTATGTGGGGGTGTGTGTGCGGATGTAAAAAAAATTTAAAAAAAAAAATAAAAAAAAAATAAAAATCAAAGATAATGAAGATCCCCCTGCATATACGTTCTTCTACAGACAAAGTCCACTTACTGAGAACCACTGTATATAGAGAATGTGAGGCTACACCTCTTGTATAAGCAATGAGCGTACACCCTACATTATATTCGAGCATATTGTCCCCCCTGATATGCGGCATTCAAGTAATGATACATGTCATGATCAGTGACTATACGATTGCAATGTTCCTGGCTCTTTAGACAATGATACATGTAATGATCAGCGACTCGACGATTGTAATATTCCTGGCCCTTCAAACAATGATACATGTCATGATTAACGACTTGAAGATTGTAATATTCCTAGTTCTTCAAGCAATGATACAAGTCATGATCAACGGCTTGACGATTACGATGTACCCAACCCTTCAAGAAATGATACGATTTATAATCGACAACTCAACTATTACAATATATCGTTGTTTCACTTGTTGGGTAACAAGTACAATACAAATATTTTCGGCCCTTCGAGCAATGATTCATGTCAGGATTACCGATCTAGATCAACGGTCTAGATTACCGATTCACGGGACCAAGTTGTCAGAATTAGAAACCATCTATATTGTGCAAAGGTGCGGCTCATTGCAGGACACTTCAGCTCTGATAAGTAGGGTCCATTTAATCCAAACCATAGGTCTGCTGACCATGTCCCTAAAACCGGTCGCTGGGATTGGGACATTTCTAAGTGAATATGGACGGTTGTTGTATTTATTCTATTGACGATCATTTGTGAGCCACATGTGCTACAAAAGTATTTGCAGTTGTAGGACACAAGTTGAAAGGTCATGATCAACTGATGGGCCCCACATGCAACGATAGTCCGTGGATTGGAATCACCATCTATTGGACACTATGGATGATTTGAAGTAATTGGTGTCTTTCAAATGGACGGTCCAAAACATAGGATTCTAAGGCCCACCTTTAATGGTAGAAAATCAATTTAATCAGTGGCCAGGATCATCTGACCGGTTGGACCGTGGCCATCTAAGAAATACCACCAGATGGACGCGTCTTTGCCCACAAGCAACCCTTCAAAACCTGTGAGGGAGGAGTCTCAATGGGCCGGGCTATCTAGGCCCGCCCAGTCATGCCCGGCTATTCGGCTCATGTCTATGATGTATGTACGTGCGTCATTTACATACTGGGCCGGGCTACGGGTGGGGATTGGGGACTACCCCCACAAGGACCTAGCTGGAGATGGACGGTCCTGGCAGGGGCTCTGTGGGACCCACTTGATGTATGTGTTTCATCCACGCCGTCCATATGCTTTGAAAGATTATTTTAGGGCTTGAACACAAAAAGGATGCAGATTCAAGGCTCAAGTGGACCACACCACAAGAAACAGTGGGGATTGAACACCTCAGATCTCTTGGGGCCACATAGGCATTGGATCAAGCTGATATTTATGTTTTCCCTTCATCCAAGTATAGTGATGTTATGAACAGGTTGGATGGCAGAAAAACATCACGGTGGGCCGTAGGAAGGTTTCAACGGTGTCTGTCACTGTCACCACTGCTTCCTGTGGTGTAGTCCAATCAAGCCTTCTATCTGGCTGCTTTACGGGATCATGCCCTAAAATGATCTGTCAAAATGGATGGACGGCATGGATAAAACACATACATAAAGGTGGGCCCCACACAGCCTGTCAGGACCGTCCATCTCTAGCTAGGTCCTGGTGGGGGCCAGTACCTAGGTCTGAGAAGCTTTTAACAGGGTGGGCCTGGAAATCTTGGACCAGTTTTCATGCCCGGGCCCAACATGACACAGCCCAGGCCCAGGTTTTTTACATCCACATCCACTCATCCGGAGGACCCCAACCTACGGTTTCAAAACACCCGTCCAAATGTCCACAGAGACAGGTGAGGCCCACCTGGTAGAGGATTCATACGATTAGAGCTGTCAACTGGCCGGGCCTACGGTCGGCTTAGGCCCGTTGTGAACTGTTCGGGCCATGCCGTTGGGCCGGCCCTATTCAAAATTTTGATTTTTGGTAGGCCCGAGACCGGCCCATTAACGACCCCACATACGATACTCAGGCTGTGTATGAAGCTTGATACGCAGGCACTCTGAAATTATACAGATGGAATATACTAACTCAAATAAACCGACTAGATTGTGCATACCACTGTCCTAAAGGCAAAAACCCAAGATTAGATTGGCTGAGTAATCCTAGCCACCGATTTGTGGAAATGGGACCGTTGGATATCTTAAAATTTTTAGCCGTCCAATAAATGTCCAACAATCCGATAGTCAGGTAATCCAACAAGCTTCATTTTTGGTCCATAAAAAATCAACAGTGATTACCGTAATTTTGATGGGTGAGTGCGTATCATCCATCACAATCTGCCAGAGTATCAAAGTATTTCTCCAGCCATATATCAACAAACAGGATTTATGCTAATTGTCGTCTTCATGGTGGGGCCCACCTTATAAACTGCTCAGATGCCCGACACATCCTTTCACTAGAATCTGAAGTTAGTAATAAAATTTCTAACTGTGAAAAGGAAGTCAAAAACAGACAATGGGATGTGCAGAATAGGGGCCTAATATGGACGGGAAATGACAGGTAAGAAACGGTACCCGTTCGATTGGCTATAGTATTTGAATCGGACGGTTGGGATCGCCTGATTTATATGGTAATTATTTTCTTCTGCTCTGTGCGCATGTCAACATTAATCGTGACGTAGGAATGAAGGTGGTGAGGTCTATCACCGTCTTCCTCAGGAATAACTACAACTAAAACTCCCAGAAACCACAACTTCCTAAAATAGTAAACTTATTATTTATGCTGTCATGATTTCCACTGGCACACAATGTTTTTGACCAAAAATAGTAAGTGTCCTATTTGGCTTCACCACATTGTTCTCCTAATTATTCTAAGCACTTTCACATTAAGCGCAACTCCTAAACAAGGAATTAAAACTTACTATCTATAGTAAAAACGGAATTAAAATAGGAAAACGACCGTTGATGTGATGGTATTTTGCAAATCTAGCTTTCACAACTTGGTGTAGCGGTGTTAGTTGGCTAAAGTAGCTCTTTCTATCCCAAAATCATATATTTTATGTCCGATAATTCATTCCAGATTGTGAAATACGCGCAATCTAAGGTCTGATGATCCAAATCACTTCTGTTGCCGATCAGGCCTTTTTTATCCATCCTAGGCATAAAACTGTCCGCAACCTGCTCTACATCAAATTGCATCCCATCCAACCCATCCATCGTGTCCTCCCCCTCATGCTTACAGTGAGAGACCAAAAATCAGGCCAATTCAAATCTTAGGTGGGCCACAGTGCAGGCAACAATATAAAATATTGCCTAAGACCTCTAAATTCAAATGGTGTCGCCCAAATGGGGTTTTGAATAGCCTGATTTCTAGTGGGTCCCGTCATCTTAGTGGATTTAATCTGATGAATGGATTAGATGGGATATACACAACGTGGTAGGCGAAGGATTTATTGTTTAGGTGTGCGTTTAATATGAAAAGATATTTACAATAAACTTATCTATATTTTAGGATTTTGAAAATATGTGTGCGTTTAATAACTTGCAATTGAGATTTCACCCACAAATGTCACTCAACATAACTTCTTTTAATGTAGCCGGCAACTGATTCTCTCTCTCCAAGCATTAGCTAGCCTTAATTTTTTTTTATTGTTTTTTTAATTTTACACATGCATCCGCCACACACTCACACCCACGCACGCCATAGTGGGATTTCACCACCTATGGGTTTCGAACCCAAGACCTCATGTTGAAACTCCTCGGAGTCCACCACCCTGGTATGGGCTGGAACCCAATCATGTAGCTAGCCTGCACAGAGAGGAGATTATACATTGCTTGTAGGGTCTACCATGTCATACATGTAAAATCAACTCTATCCCCCGGGTAAGAACCATTATTTGAAACATACATACAAAATAAGAACCATTATTTGAACCATATATATAAAATATTATCCCCCTAAAATACTTATATAGACAGCACGAATAGGAATGATGTAAAATTTACTCTTAAAACCACCAAGGTCATTTGGTGTGGCTTGCTTGAGTTTTTTAACCAGCCATTTTTTTTCTCTTTTTGGTGAGTTGGACCTAATTAACAGGTTTGATAAAAGATACACCGCATGGTAGTCTATTCGTAAACCTATAGTCGACATCCCATTCACATTATTCCATTTGGTACAGCCCGTTTGAGTTGCGGATCTAGCTGACTTTTTACGTCAACACCTTTAAAAAAAAAAAAAAAAAACACACGCACAGACCTACACACTCACGCCTTAGTGGGATTTCGGTACTCGAACCCTTGACTAGGTGTTAAAACTCCTAAAAATCTACCACCTGAGCAAGTGTAAGGACCCAAAAAACTTTTTTACCTCAACACCTAACATCAGGCATCAAATTTGTTAAGTACAGTGGATATGGAAAGACATTTAAAATAAAGTTATCTATATTTTAGGAATTTGAAACTATATACTATCTTTAATAACTTAAGCTTGAGATTTCACCTCATAAATATTACTCAAATTCGCTTCTTGTAATGATGTAGCCCGAGCCACTTCTCCTCTTTTATGTATGTAGCCTGCACAAGAGGAGATGGTACAATGCTTGTAGGGTCCACCATGCCGTACATGTAAAATTAACTCCATCCACCAAGGGAGAACCATTATTTGAACTGTACATACAAAATATTAGCCCCCTAAAATATTTATATGGACCACACAAATGGGAATGATGTAATTTGTTTGCTTGAGTTTTTTAACCAGTTGATTTGTTTTGTGGCACATCCTCTTTATTTTATGAGTTAGACCTAATTAATAGGTTTGATGAAAGATACACCGCATGGTAGCCCATTCATAAAACTATGGTCAGCATCCCATTCACATTGTTCCATTTGGTGCGACTCATTTAAGTTATGGATCTGGCTGATTTTTTTACCTCAACACCTAACATCATGCATTGAATTTGTTAAGTGAGGCTCATAGACTTTGGGTGTTTTATACACCACGAAAAATGGGTGTTGTAAAGGACTCCAATCTCCGCCCCCGCCTCTCTCTCTCTCTCCCCACCAAATTTCTCCCCCGTCTCAATCCTTTAGCTTCACATGCATTGCATGTACATATATAATAAGATATGTTCCCGAGCTCTTAGAACATTGTAAGTTATAGAGCTCTTAGTTGCATTGGTCCACTTGGATAGTCTAATCGATCGCATCTGAACTATCCATTAAGCCAAGAATAATTTTCATGGGCTACTCAGCAAAAATAGAATTGATCTAATGATCCATTTCATGCTTGATTTGGCCTTGTTTTCTTTGGCTATCCTTTTTACAAGTCATGAATAGGATGGTTATGATTGCCTAATAAAAGTGATTCTTTAGCTGGATCACATTTTCAAATGGGCCTATTTTGGAAAATGATCTTGACTGCCCAAATGATCAATGTATCGTTAGTATTGTTCAAATTGTGTGATGTTTGCATAATAGCACATAAAAAGTGCGTTGAACCTAGTGAACCATCTATATCAATGAATTGGAACCATTTGAGTGTCCTAGTGCATATAGGAGCACTATTGCTTTTAATGCTTTGCGAGTGTTGGAGCATCTCTCTAATATATATTAGAGATATGTGGGCAACATGCCTGATAGGGCTGGGTCAGAAGTAGCTCAAGCTTAGCCCAAATTATTTAAGTGTTCATATCTAAGCCTAAGCCCATCCCATGGACCTAAAAGTCGTGCCCAAACCCAACCCTGATACCTGCCAATCCCAAAAGCCCACCGTCCATCCCAATCCATTCACAACCATATAGACCTAGCCATTTCCTGATCCCTTGAGTGGGGTTGTTTGGAAATGTTACAAACTTAAGAAATGCAATCAATTTTTATGAAACCCTACTTTTTCACTATTGAAGGATAAAAAAAAGTACTTACTAATTATTTTTTTTCATTTTTATAATTTTCTTCAAATTTTGCAGTAACTATATATATATTAAATATCTACTTTCACACTTATTAGAGGAGACACTTTTTTTATTTCACTATTGACTTTTTAACATTTTTATACAAGTTAATTTTACAAAACAAACAATGTAAATGGAATTCATGTCCATCATTTTCTTTACCTAGATTTTCCATATATGTATTGTAGACCAATGAGCTGGATCATTGCTTTTGAAAGCATTGAATTTTGGTGCCTGTATGCTATACCATGCAAGTGCCTCATGTGTACAATGGCCACCCATTAAAAGAAAAAACTCCTTTGATTGTACAATCATAACCATTTTAAAAATGGATCTTTTGTCATTGCATATGAATCATTGCTTACTTTTGTCTTTTAGTATCCAATTGTATGATGCCGATTAAAGCATTGGTTAGGATAGTGGTCCATTCACTGTTTGATTTATTAGATGAATAGCTTTTATCTACTAAATTAAATTGTGTAGATTGTTTACCATGGCATGTGCGGAAGCTTGGCAGATCTTAGAATTATGGCTAAGTCTTAGAGGGAAATGAATATGACCACTTAAAAATTCTTACCTAATTAAACCAATTTACCGATTTAAACAAATAAGGCAATTAAAACTTAAGCTTCCAAGCTAAGTGGGTCCAACCACATAGATTACACAAGATACAACAATCAGCAACTGGTCTATAAGGAGATAGTAAAATTGTGTGTGAGATGTGCAAACCATTCAACAGCTTGCAGACATCTCATTATACATTTGTGTAATTCAACAAATTAAGCTTACAAATATAAATAGAAATGTGAAAAAATAATAAACTCAAAGACAAGTATGTATAGTGGTTTGGCTACTTGTCTACTCCACCCCGGCGAATGCAATTTCCTCGAGTGTACCAAAATTTCACTATTATAGGTTTTAAATTATATTCACCTCTAACCTCTATAAACATATACTCCTACTAGAGGCCTACACAAGGACTTGACTGTAACATCCCGAAAATCGAGGGTCGAGTAGTAACTCAACTCTCGAGTTCCAGAACATCACTTATGCAACAAAATGAATGATGATTGAATGTTGACTGTATTAGAGTAGTGAACATGAGTGAGATTAAGCCAAACAAAGATATCATACTCTGAGACAAGTTAAATTTGCAAGCGGAAGACATGATAGATAGATAAAATATATAAACTATGATGAGTCTCCAAAGTGTGATAACATTACCAGGTTAAATAATTACAAGTACAATCCTAAAATATACCAAATGTGTAAGGTCCTCTAGTCAATATCCCGAAAGCCCCGTCGATCAGGACACGGCTCACGTGAGAAGCCGTCGAAGACAACCAATACAAGCATGCATCGTAGTCATTGCAAAGGTCCGGCTCCGCCTCAGAAGTAGCGTCGCCATCTGAAATCAGACAATGTCTGGTGGGTGTTCGAAACACCGTCCCATAACGTGGGAGTGAGTAGCTAACTCAATGGAACAATAAAGCATAGGTTAACATGTTATCGACTCAGCAAGAATGATAAAGCAGTACAATCAAACACTCCTAACTACTCTTATTAATGCAAGTATGAATGACATGATGTATGCCCTCACCACACCCTCCCTCGTGCGACACCATCTCACGTTCGCGGCATGCTTTCTTCCCTCGCATCTCCACATCTTCCCAGTGCACATGCAATGCATTGTGAGCATGATTACCGAGTTGTTATTAGTCCATTTCAAATAGCAGGATTGGGAAACTAAGGTACCTCCCTTGTATCATTCCCAAACATGATCCATTCTAGGGTCGTCAGTCCTAATTAATATCAAACGATGGTGTGTTTTCTAGGTCACTGCAAAGGCTATAAGGGCTGTTACGCACAAAGGTTACACCACTCCCACATCACCTCTTAAACGATTCATCACTATACAGAAACAGGCCTAGTTCATACTCTATATACCGCGGCAAAACTCTAAGGTTCACCGCGATTTCAGAGTATGCTCGAGGTCACTACAAAGGGCTGCCAGGGCTGTTGCTCGCATTAGTTGCACCACTCCCCCATCACCTTATCAATGTAGGCCGACAACATGAATATAGTGTCTCATACCACCATAATTGGCTCACGAGTTTGGTTGCTCACTGGTCACTACGGGGAGGCACGTGGCCCCAGCGTAAGCCGACAGCTCGACCACGGTGTCCCATACCACCATGCCCGGCTCATGAGTCTTAGCGGATCGAGGTACCATAGTTAAAAGGGTTTTCACTGGTAAGTTTGGTACCCTAGGTTCAAGCAGTAGTGACCAAACATGGTGAACATACATTAGACACATCGGGTTACTTGACGGGCCTGACTAGCTCGAGCGCACAATCAACCGAACGACATGAAGTGCATAAGCACTTCACGTGGCCAACCACTATCGCCAACCGAAGTACAACTCGAGTTCGTCGAACACATCTCACGTGGCAAATGAATCACAGCCATGAATTCAATTCTGGTACCGATTGTCTGGATTATAATCATAGCCCCAAACACAATCAATTGTCATCCATAGCATGTGGAGTAAAGCATGATAAACAAAGTAATTCAAACATGCTAGTAGGCATGTTATAAAGTATGATATAGGGCATGTTGTAAAGCACTGCGTCAATAGGAATACAAACACATATATTGCAAGTAAGCGGTTTAAGTAAACAACCTCATGGAGGTAATCATACATGTCACTAGGGTAGTTGAGAATCTCATCTCAACACTCTCCTAAGGCATCAACATTCAAACACTTGCTCACACAAGCATTTTTCACAAACACTTAACATACACTATTTCAACATACATAGAGTATGTTAACAAACATGTATTAGGGCGAATCCTTTCGCCAAGCAAGTATTTTATGTATACATAATATATTTATATAACAATTAATTATGGCAAATACATCTCTAAAATATACATGTATACGGTACTTTTACAATACAGTATTTCTACATACATAGTGTATATTAGTAAAACATGTATTTAGGCGAATCCTTTCGCCAAATAAGTATTTTATTCATATATCGTATATCCATACAACAAATAATCATGTCAAACACATTTTCAAAAAATATACGTATACGGTATTTTCTACGAATACCTAGAATATGTAAAATTTCATATTCTACAATTTTAATCGAAACAGAAAACGGAAAGCACTTTGTACATGTGCAATTGCATGCAGATCATGAATCTATCATTATCTGACATTGAAAGCGTTGAAAACCGTAACCTATACACCTAAAGTCCGCACCTCGTGTCGTAGAATCATAACGGAATCGATAGGTTCGCTAAGCTTCCGTATACGGGAGTTTGGCAACCTAGAGAACGAAATAGGTTAGCTATTTCATAACCTACAACCTATACAACCCTAAAACAGATTAGGGTTAGGGTTTCTTACCTAGAAACGGAGCTGGAATCGCCGGAAAAGCGATTAGAACGGAGCGGTGGAGCTCGTGGAGCGGCAGGGAAGTACGGCAGGGAGATCCTCCCACAACCCCCACACTTTCTCTCTCTTTTCTCTCTCTCAAATCCAAATTCATATGGCTGCAATAAGAGAGGGTATAAGGTCCTTATATAGCCTAAAATGTGCCCAAAATAGGCTTAAGGTCAAGGTATACTTGGGTTATAACCAAAGCAGGGCAGTTTCAGCTCAACGGGGGACTTCTAGCGGGCCTCCTTGAGCCAAAGGTCAGACTTAAGCTCACCGACACTGGATCTTCGTTCTATTAAGTTTTTGTTTCAGTCGGATTTTCAAATCACGCGTGGCGGACCAGTTTCAGTTCAACGGTCAGTGGATCTCGATCGGAGATTCCGAGTACATGTAAATGTTTATGAAATTTTTCCTGATCCGAGGGTGTAATTTGGTCAGATTCTGACGGTCTGGTTGCTTAAAACTGATCCGCAAACGAGAGATGCCAGATTACTATTCAAGATATTTATTTTGGAAAGAAAAAAGTGTTTTCACACTCCTCGCTCCAGACTCAAGTGAACAGCCGTGGGACACTTTTGAGTTTGATTTCCGAGATGGTTATCAAGCCCAGCGAGGCGGTCCTACGTCCTTAACTTGGTATTATTCGGACTTCCGACGTGCGGTCTAGATCTGATACGGAGTTTCAAGATGCTCCCGAGAGCAGCCGGGTAATGAGTTTGATTCGAGATTTTAGGGTAACCTAGCGTCAATGATTCTACAAGTTTTGAGTCTTGCAGATCGTATTTAAAGCGATTTTAGCGAATTTCGTAGCTAATCTAATTTAGCACTTGGTTACTTTGTCTCATTTCTAAAGGATTTAGTCCTATAAGATTTCTGTCTGAGGTGGTACCTAGGCCTTTGTAGTTTGTGTATAAAGTGATCCAATTTATACTACTTAGCTAGTTTAAGATAGTGTCTAGGGTGCAAGTACTTAGGAAAATTGAAAAAACAAGGTGGTGAAGGGTGGGATTTGTGAAGGAAATGGGTTCAAAAGCAGTTTTAGACTTTGGGATTGAGTTCTGACTAGTTAATAAGGTATTAGGATTGACCCATTACATAAGGACGTCTAATCCCAGGTTGGAAAAAATCTGGGATGTTAAAATCTATCCCCCTTAAAACAAAATTTTGTCCCCGAAATTGCCTGAGGGTAATAAGGAAAGATTTCTATTATTTCATTTGCCTAAGACTTATTGATTTCGAGTTCCTACGCATGGTAGGGTATATCCTAGCCTGGTTCATTTTAGTCTACCCCCCTTAAAACTTATTTCTTTATCCATTTCTCATACCCTGAAGGTTTGCTACAATTTATTTCTTTACCTACCTGGAGTCTTGATGACAATCCCCAAATATTTAGAGTAAGATAGTTGTCTTCATTGTTTGACCAGCACGGAGAGACGATTGTAGTGGGCTTGATCCCGATACATTGATCATCTACCGAGCTAAGGTAGAAAGCTCATCGTATCCCTTCCGAATCCTAGTGGATCCTGGTCTTCTGCTCGTCAGCAGTGAGTCTGTTGGTAGTCGCACAGGATTGAGAATTGGGTCAAGCTGCGAATGTTTCGCAGTTATATATTTCAATAACTCCGTAGTCCGATCACTCTAGAAACGTAGGGAATATCCATCATTGAAAGGTTCAAATTGTATATTTCTAGGGTTGCCTTTAAGCTCTTATTCTAAGAGAGTCCTCGATATTATCTATGTCCAAGGAAATGGTGAATCAATTCTTACTAGATCATCCTAAAGCGGTTTCTCACAGTAGAACTTGCTATGGCTTCTGTAACGTTCGTATTCAACGAGCACAATTTCGATCCTGGGCCAGTGGGGTAGGGTCCACCACGCTTCCGCTGCGCCACCCAGATCAAAGAGGTGTAATAGGTGACCTAACTAGATTGGGCTCATAATGTTCTACCTCCCTTAAAAAAAACTTAATTCCCTAAGGCTTAAGGATCTATGTCTCGCTCCGTATGTCAGAACAAGGTGAGATATTAACTATCTGTAGTATGAAATGGGAAGCGGTCTATCAATGCATTGGTCTCCCCCTCATCGATGATGTGTGCTATTGCATTGGTATCTATGGGTATCGAAAGGAACTAAAAAGGATGGGTAATGTGGTTGATTTCAGGGGCAGGTGTGAGTTTGAGGCCAGATGCCTAAGTCTACCAAAGGAGGACTATCATCACGGTCCCCACCTACCTTATGTACTCATGTCAAGCCTAACAGGCAGGCTATCTTTCTACGTTCATATGCACAAAATGTATGTCATCATGGCATGTGATTTGGGACATAATTCCTAACTGTTTGTTGCTCACTTGGGAAATTCCTTAGCCTAAAAGGAAAAATCTCTATTGGCTATATATTCTTACACTTCTCAAAGACGAAGTTATAAATTTTTGGTTGTAAGTGATCGAACCAACACGGAAGGAAAGTTGTGTAGTGGGTTAGAATCAGATACATGGACCTTCTGCCTAGCTAGGACAGAACAGTGTCATATCAGTTCTTAATCCTAGTTGATCCCGACCTTCTGCTTGATCAGAGCATAGGGTTCATTGGTCACTACTAGAATTGAGAATTCGATTCAAACCGCGAATACCTCGCTGATATATATCGTTTCTCTACTCCGTGTTCCTGGTTGTAATAAGTCCTCGAGAAGGTAATTTTAAGGGATGCATTGATTTGATCTAACATTAAATCCAAAGGATATATAAGTTTCCTCTAAGCGTGACTAGTTTCTATGTCAAACAACTTTCCTAGGAGTTATTAAAGAAGCCTATGAGTATTAAGGGGATTCAACGAAAGAACGGGGTCTCGTTCCAACCTACTTAAGCCGACTAATTAAATTTATCTTTCAAGTACCTTAGCATAATGAATCCTTTGCATTCTTTAGTGCCTAGTCGCAACGTATGAGTAGCGTAATCCCCTAGTTGTAATCCAAAGTCTATGCTTATACACTAGCTGATTTTACACCATTTTTTTTATAAAGGAATTTGTTTGTTTATTTGTTTGGAATTGAGTTGCCCGAACTTGAATGTAGCTACGCTCGAGCACTTCACCTATGATTAAACCAACTAAGGGGGTTCTAGAGTTCACGTTCTTAATTTGTTGAATTTCCTATACGGTCAGGTCTGTCAAATTCTAGGAGCACCGCTCTAGGTTCAAAACTCTAGGGTCTATTTGTCAAACAACCGTTTACTCTAAAAGCTTAAGCTATCAGAGTGTGGTGGGTTAATGTATATCAAGGGACTTTATTACTTCAACACTATTTGGCCAGTGGTCTTAAGTTGTATTAAATGGGCTTACATTGCTAATCTCACTTGGGGATTGAGAATGGCATGGTTGGTAGGAGGGTGGGAGGGGATTAAAATTAATGGTATATGCTTTGAAAAATGAGCCTGGTGTGGAAAAGTGTGAGATGGGAGTTCCAGATCCCAGGATGATGAATTTCTAAGTGAAATTTGAAAGGAAATCTCGAAATTTACTTTTAATTGTGGACATTCTAAACATGGTGTTGGAAAACATGGGATACACCCAATTTAGGAACCATACCCTACTCGTACATTTATTATTACTTATACAATTCTATCCACCTAACTCACCTAATGCAGTTTGGCCGAACGGACCTTAAACATTCTAACTTTCGGAGGTTGTGAAGAAGGCGGTGGGAATGGAGGAAAAGGTCGTATTCAACTCGAATAAGGCCATGGGAAGTGAAGGAAAAAGGGAAAAGGGGGCTGAAGTTTTTGGTTCTCCATGAACTTGGGTCCTCAACAGACGTTGCAGGGGCCCAAAAGATAGGAGTTTAAGAAAGAGAATGGAGAGAACAGGTGGGTGAGGAAGCTCACACGAGTTTTAAGCTCCAAGTGGGCGTATGGGGGTCCAAATGAGATAAACGAAGAGGGAAAGGAGAAGAGGGCTGGAATGCATGATGGAAGTGGGTAGGTTGTGGTCGAAATCAATAGAGAGGACAATCGGAAGGGTGATTTTGAAGAAAAACAACAAGGTTGGAGAGAGAAAAGGGCTTGGAGGGAAGGTTTGTGAAGGAAGTAGGGGCTTGGGAGGGTTTCGATGGATGGAACACACATCAGGGGGGTCCCACAACCCCCAAACTTGGTCGGCCCGAGCCGCGGGCCCGGCCCATCAAAAAAAAAAGGGCGAGGCCTCGCTGACCTGGCGAGGGCCTCGCCAAAAAAATTTGGATTTTCCAAAATGGGGCCCCACGGTTGTGATCCTCCAGTCCCCTAAGCCCCAAAAAACCCTGGGTCCCACCTTGGATCCCCTGGAAGTGCTCCGTTTGGCCCCCCGATCCCGATTCGCTCAATTTCGGTTAGTTTCGGGCAAACCGGACATATCTTGCAATCCGGAATGAGTTGTCTGACGTAAAATATATAAATTTGGGGTAGAACGAGCTAATGAAGCCAACCAACCCTGCTATGCTGGGTTGCATAGCTCGAAATTGTAAAAAAACCCTCCGATTGACGGTTGTTTCCCTGTTTCAATTTCGTTTTACTAAAAATAGTAGTTTTAGTTTGATTACTCTTCATCTGTTGGGCTTTAGGAGTTACGCTCATTGTGAAAAGAGCTTAGAATAATTAGGAGAACGTTTTGGTGAAGCCAAATAGGACACTTATTATTTTTGGCCGAAAACCTTGCGCACTAGTAGACATCACAACCTTATATAGTAAGTCGCGAATTCTAGGAGTTTTAGATGTAGTTTGTTTCTGATTTCTTTCTCATTACTTGGTATTCCTATTTAAAGGGTTGTGAACTCATTTTTAATTATTCATTAATTAATTTTGAATTTATTAGAATTTATTTTACTTTCTGCTTTCTTTTCTCATAGACTCGAGAAGTCACTGTGAGGAGTCTAGAGAAGCTCCGAGGATTCGGAATAGTTAACATCATCACTCTTATTACCGATTTTCAACGGTTGGGGTGAGGTGGATTATAATCTAAAATTATCTATAGATGGCCTAGGAATATTTTAAGGTCGACCCGTACGACCATGGTTGAATACAGACTCGATTTCGGCGTTCGTTTTCAGCGAACTAGCCGTTGGACAAAACAGGGATGCCTAAGACTGTTTCTACATTCCGTCGCTCCCTCCTAAGTTAGAGTGCGTCAGAGTGCGTCGTGTGACCATAACCCAGGTCCGGTTTAATCCAAATCATGCTCTGATACCATCTGTAACATCCCGAAAATCGAGGGTCGAGTAGTAACTCAACTCTCGAGTTCCAGAACATCACTTATGCAACAAAATGAATGATGATTGAATGTTGACTGTATTAGAGTAGTGAACATGAGTGAGATTAAGCCAAAATAGCATATCATACTCCAGAGACAGTTAAATTTACAAGCGGAAGACTGTGATAGATAGATAAAATATATAAACTATGATGAGTCTCCAGAGTGTGATAACATTACCAGGTTAAATAATTACAAGTACAATCCTAAAATATACCAAATGTGTAAGGTCCTCTAGTCAATATCCCAGAAAGCCCCGTCGATCAGGACACGGCTCACAGGAAGCCGTCAGAAGACAACCAATACAAGCAGGCATCGTAATCATTGCAAAAGTCCGGCTCCGCCTCAAAAGTAGCGTCGCCATCTGAAATCAGACAATGTCTGGTGGGTGTTCGAAACACCGTCCCATAACGTGGGAGTGAGTAGCTAACTCAGTGGAACAATAAAGCATAGGTTAACATGTTATCGACTCAGTCAAGCAAGTAATGATAAAGCGAGACAATCAAACACTCCTAACTACTCTTATTAATGCAAGTATGAATGACATGATGTATGCCCTCACCACACCCTCCCTCGTGCGACACCATCTCACGTTCGTGGCATGCTTTCTTCCCTCAGTGCTCCACATCTTTCAGGTACATGCAATGCATGGTGAGCATGATTACCGAGTTATTATTAGTCCATTTCAAACAGCAGGATTGGAAAACTAAGGTACCTCCCTTGTATCATTCCCAAACATGATCCATTCTAGGGTCGTCAGTCCTAGTTAATATCAGACGATGGTGTGTTTTCTAGGTCACTGCAAAGGTCAGCTGTCAGGTCATTACGCACAAAGGTTACACCACTCCCCCATCACCTCTTAAACGATTCATCACTATACAGAAACAGGCCTAGTTCATACTCTATATACCGCGGCAAAACTCTAAGGTTCACCGCGATTTGCTCGAGGTCACTACAAAGGGCTACCGGGGCTGTTGCTCGTATTCGTTGCACCACTCCCCCATCACCTTATCAATGTAGGCCGACAGCACGAATATAGTGTCCCATACCACCATAATCGGCTCACGAGTTTGGTTGCTCACTGGTCACTACGGGGAGGCACGTGGCCCCAGTAGGGTGACAACACCACGGTGTCCCATACCACCATGCCCGGCTCATGAGTCTTAGCGGATCGAAGTACCATGGTTAAAAGGGTTTTCACTGGTAAGTTTAGTACCATAGGTTCAAGCAGTAGTGACCAAACATGGTGAACATACATTAGACACATCGGGTTACTTGACGGGCCTGACTAGCTCGAGCGCACAATCAACTGAAAGACATGAAGTGCATAAGCACTTCGTGTGGCCAACCACTATCGCCAACCGAAGTACGACTCGAGTTCGTCGAACATATCTCATGTGGCAAATGAATCACAGCCACGAATTCAATTCTGGTACCGATTGTCTGGACTATAATCATAGCCCCAAACACAATCAATTGTCATCCATAGCATGTGGAGTAAAGCATGATAAACAAAGTAATTCAAACATGCTAGTAGGCATGTTATAAAGCATGTTATAAAGCATAATATAAGGCATGTTGTAAAGCACTGCGTCAATAGGAATACAAATTGCAAGTAAGCGGTTTAAGTAAATAACCTCATGGAGGTAATCATACATGTCACTAGGGTAGTTGAGAATCCCATCTCAACACTCTCCTAAGGCATCAACATTCAAACACTTGCTCACACAAGCATTTTTCACAAACACTTAACATACACTATTTCAACATACATAGAGTATGTTAACAAACATGTATTAGGGTGAATCCTTTCGCCAAGCAAGTATTTTATGTACACATAATATATTTATACAACAATTAATTATGGCAAACACATCTCTAAAATATACATGTATACGGTACTTTTACAATACAGTATTTCTATATACATAGTGTATATTAGTAAAACATGTATTTAGGCGAATCCTTTCGCCAAATAAGTATTTTATCCATATATCGTATATCCATACAACAAATAATCATGTCAAACACATTTCTAAAAAATATACGTATACGGTATTTTCTACGAATACCTAGAATATGTAAAATTCCATATTCTACAATTTTAATCGAAACAGAAAACGGAAAGCACTTTGTACATGTGCAATTGCATGCAGATCATGAATCTATCATTATCTGACTTTGAAAGCGTTGAAAACCGTAACCTATACACCTAAAGTCCGCACCTTGTGTCGTAGAATCGTAACGGAGTCGATAGGTTCGCTAAGCTTCCGTATACGGGAGTTTGGCAACCTAAAGAACGAAATAGGTTAGCTATTTCATAACCTACAACCTATACAACTCTAAAACAGATTAGGGTTAGGGTTTCTTACCTAGAAACGGAGCTGAAATCGCCGGGAAAGAGATTAGAACGGAGCGGTGGAGCCCGTGGAGCGGCAGGGAGATCCTCCCACAACTCCCACACTTTCTCTCTCTTTTCTCTCTCTCAAATCCAAATTCGTATGGCTGCAATGAGAGAGGGTATAAGGTCCTCATATAGCCTAAAATGTGCCCAAAATAGGCTTAAGGTCAAGGTATACTTGGGTTATAACCAAAGCGGGGCAGTTTCAGCTCAACAGGGGACTTCTGGCGGGCCTCCTTGAGCCAAAGGTCAGACTTAAGCTCACCGACACCGGATCTTTGTTCTATTAAGTTTCGTTTCAGTCGGATTTCCAGATCACGCGTGGCGGACCAGTTTCAGTTCAACAGTCAGTGGATCTCGATCGGAGATTCCGAGTACATGTAAATGTTTATGAAATTTTTCCTGATCTGAGGGTGTAATTTGGTCAGATTCTGACGGTCTGGTTACTTAAAACTGATCCGCAAACGAGAGATGCCAGATTACTATTCAAGATATTTATTTTGGAAAGAAAAAAAAGTGTTTTCACACTCTCTCGCTCCGGACTCAAGCGAACAGCCATGGGACACTGTTTGAGTTTGATTTCCAAGATGGTTGTCAAGCCCAGCGAGGCGGTCCTAAGTCCTTAACTTGGTATTATTCGGACTTCCGACGTGCGGTCTAGATCTGATACGGAGTTTCAAGATGCTCCCGAGAGCAGCCGGGTAATGAGTTTGATTCGAGATTTTAGGGTAACCTAGCATCAATGATTCTACAAGTTTTGAGTCTTGCAGATCGTATTTAAAGCGATTCTAGTGGATTTCATAGCTAATCTAATTTAGCACTTGGTTACTTTATCTCATTTCTAAAGGATTTAGTCCTATAAGATTTCTGTCTGAGGTGGTACCTAGGCCTTTGTAGTTTGTGTATAAAGTGATTCAATTTATACTACTTAGCTAGTTTAAGATAGTGTCTAGGGTGCAAGTACTTAGGAAAATCGAAAGAACAAGGTGGTGAAGGGTGGGATTTGTGAAGGAAATGGGTTCAAAAGCAGTTTTAGACTTTGGGATTGAGTTCTGACTAGTTAATAAGGTATTAGGATCGACCCATTACCTAAGGACGTCTAATCCCAGGATGGCAAAAATCCGGGATGTTACAATGGTTAGAAAATGGCTAGTTAATTGCTTTCTCGATAGGATTGAAAGGCCTTTCGATGGGATCGAGCTGTCCTTTGATCCCATCAAGAAACTCTAAGATTTTTCTGTTTATTTGTTGGACTATTTCTTCGATCAAATTGGGTTAGTATTCGATTATATCGAGACCCATTGACAACCTGCCGATAAGATCAAGAACCACTCAAAAATTGTTGTTTTGAGCTTATGGTTTACAATAGCTTTGCACCTCTATAGCCTATCTAATCATGTCCCAATAAGGATCTTAAGGCCAAGGGATGATCAAATAAATGTATACCTATTCGGGAATGATCCAAAATTGTACCTGGTAGGCCCAGGGGCTTTGCGTGGAAGCTTGGCGGAGCTAAGGAATGATGGCTATATCCTAAAGGGGGTGATTAAGACTAATTAAAAATTTTACCTTTTAAATACAATTGTTTACTTAAACTAATATATAATTATACTAAGTAAGGCAGTATAACACTAAGGCTTTCAAGCCAATAATGGGTCAAATCACATAGACTACAAATGACATGTTAATAAAGCAACTGGTCTATATATGATAATATACATGTGTATATGGTATGTACTACCTATCAACTCTTAGCATTCATCTAATCATGCATACATATAATTAAATATTCAATCACATAAGCATAATTAAATAAGTGCTCAAAAGACAATCTCAAACACAAGCATGTATAGTAGTTCAATTTCTCTACTCCACTCTCGACAGACGCAATCAACTCATGAGTGTGCTAGATTTCACTATAGGATGTTTTAAATCGGGTTCGTCTCTAACATTTATAATCTTACACAATGACCGACTCCCTCAAGAAACTGCGTAGTTTTCTATAGGCTCACCATGAACATCGGTCCTACACAAGAATCTACTAACATACACTCTCGTCGGAGGCTTTCGCAAGACACTTGGTTGGTTTTCTATATATTAACTAATAACATCGGTCATAATTCAAAGACCTATATTTACTCCCGGCGAGGCTCCCATGGAGACTAACACGTATACACTCGTGTCTGGTAGCTTACATAAGGATATTGATTTATGTCTCACATAAGAACCAAGGTCTCACAAAAGAACCTAGTTGAGTTTGGCAATTCAAACTCTTACACTCAATCTTATAAAAGGAATGACTGTATACGCACTCTTACAAATGACAACTTACTTGTCGGATTGAACCCCTTTTATAGCACATTCTTGGGTTGTTTGATCGATGCTCTCCCTAACTTCAATCAACTTTCATTTTCTCCCCTGATCATGATGCCTATGCATTGCCAATGTTTCAGCTCCAAGATGGGTCTTCTATAGGATTTAGACAACTAATGAAATATTGTAATCATAAGAGATTTACCTAGATGGGTCTTCTATAGGATTTAGACAAAGATTTGAATACACGTTCAAGTCTAATCTCTATAAAATGGTGGAATTCAAACTCATCTTCAAGGTAGAGGTTGGAATCATCAACAGAGTATTAATCTTAAGTAAGATAACTTAGAACTCATTAGTTTGGAGGCTTAGGATGAGAGATATGATCATGAAATCACCTAGGCTTCTATGGCACTAAAAATTCATCCCAATACCCAAGAACCAAATGCCATTTATAAGAAGTTCAAGCTCCAATGGTAAAAGAACGGGTAGATAACGGCTCTGCCGATGGCATCGATAAAATCAGATTTCAAGTTGAATTGTTGCTAGACAGTTTTCATGCTGTTATCTGATGTCATCGAGTGGATTTCGATGGCACTGAGGGGATCCTTCGATGGATCCTCGATGCCATCGAGTTGCTTAGATAAAATAATCAAAACTCAAGATTTTTTAATTACCTATTCGATTCTATTAAGGGGATCTTCAATGCCATCGAAGACCTCTCGAGGGCTCCTCGATGAAATCAAGCACCACTAAAAATTCTACTATTTTGGGCATACGATTTCACAACAATTTTGCACCTCTTATAACCATACTTATCATGTTCCAATTAAGCTTCTAAGGCTAGAAGATGATTAACAAGGTTTACCGATAAGGCTGAGGATCATTCAGAGTTTGAAATGGTTGTTTTAGGTCAAGTGTTGGGGTCACCAAGGCACCTCATTTACCTATTTTTTGCTCCTTAATGCCCATGTCTTTTTGTATCTTTGGTCTTCAGCTTCTAAGGGCTCAACTGACTATTTAACACATGAACTCACATGATTGACAAATAAGATGCACAACTCAGTGCACTAATATGATCATCTAAAGGTTAAGGTTGTTTTGGGTCTAAGGTTAGAGTCACCAAAATACCTCAATTTACTCATTCTTCACTCCTTGATGCTTTAAGTCTTCATATGCCTTCGGTCTTCAACTTCTAAGGGCTCAACCGATTCACTGACATACAGACTCATATGATTGACAAATAGGTGCACAAATAAGTATGTTAACATCTACTCCATGTATGCTACATGTGTAGAATGACATGGAGGGACCATACCTCCCACGCCGTATATCCTATCCCATAGGTAAAATAAAAATCTTTTCTTATTGATTTAAATGTTTAATTCACATTTATACTTTTTCCTCCTTATTTATAAATCATTTTAAAGACAGAGATGTTAATGATTTAATGATAAGTGATAGTCCACCCGACATGTCAAAAGTGGTACAAAAAGTTTAATTGTTTTATGTTAAACCAGCAGTTTATGTAACATCCTGAATTTTCACAACCAGAGTTTATACTCATGCCTGAAAAAATCGAGTGTTAATAATGTATAAATCGGAAGCTTTAAAAATCGCACCTATTGTTTTTCATTTAGATCACATTCAGATACATTCATGAAGGTAACATTCACAAGAATAAAATTGACTATGTTGATTATTTCATTAGAGTAAAAGAATTCAATAAATAATCAAACGCCTCTCAATGGGAGCATTTATCGAGTTTACAGCGAAAGTATAAAACTAAATCATAAAACTATCTTTTTATTCTTTCAGTGTAATCTTCCACAGGGAGATGGTCCTCTAAGTCTTCAATTTGTACATCACTTGTATCATCTGTACAGTTGGAGAGGATTAACGCCCTACTCATAATAATGGTTATCCTTTAAGATTCACGATAATTCAAAAGGTTCATAAAAGTAATGTAAGGGTTCTGATATGTCCCATACTCCATAACTACAAGAGGTATCAATATGCACAAGCAATTTACATGAGATGCATGCCTAACAAAGTATATGCGGCTCATCATACTTAATGATCGCCACAATGTGAAAATGATTTAGAGTTATCCGACTCGCCCCACATCCCATTATACGGAGATTCGCCGGCGTGTCCCACATTTGACATAGATTTACGCGGTTATCCCAATACGAACATAACACATGATCGGATGAATTACGTGACATGATTTGTTCATGGAGAGACTATTTGTGACATCAAATCCTTGAGGTGATGTAACACGTATTGTGAATTACTTACATCAATTTATACACCACTACCCATGAAACATGGAATTACGTGTCGCCCAGGAGCCGCTACAAAAAATGCATTACGTCTACAATATTTATTTGATTGCTAGAAGTAGGATTCCCAGCATAGTATTTGTACTAAAGAAGAAATCAATTGAATCATGGGAGTTCTAGAATATCAAGACACATGCCCAAGCCTTGAGGGCTTATTTGATTTTCCGGTGAACTGGTAAATATCGTGTAAAAAAGTAATAATTACTTCCCCGTACATTTACAACATATCTGATTTGACTGCTTACTTTTTTACACGAAAACCAAGAATATTACAAAATATCTATGGGTCCCACTGTAATGCATTTCGCTTATCCACACCGTTCATCCATTATTCCAGTTGAATTTATAGCATAAGTAAAAAAAAATGAGGCATATCCAATACTCAAGTGGACCACATCATACGAAAAAGGGAATCGAATACTTACCATTAAAAACTTTGTGGGGCTATTGTTTCTTTTAGCGTGGGCCACTTGAGTGTTAGATCTACTTCATTTTTTGTCTCATGCTTCAAAATATTGTAGTAAAATAGATGGACGGAACGGATATATCATATGCATTACCTTGCGCTTCAAAAAATAAAATTATCTCTTTTGAACCAGTTTCAAAGGGACAAATTCCTATGAATTTTCAAACATGGTGAAATCGTAATAATTACTATTTATAGTGTATTTACCATTGCTTTGAAAAAATAAACAGGCCCTAAAGGTAAATAGTACAGGGCTAACAAAGTATAGAGGAGAATAGCAATAACTAGCTCAACAAAGAAAAGAGTAATAATGACTAACTCAATAATAAGGGGAGTAGCAATGGGTAACTTGTAACGCCCCGTGTTTTCAGGACCCGAGTATATGACTCGTTTCCCAAAAACCCAAGTGTTAACCTTAAAGGATTGTCAAATTCAAGTGTACATTTTTTTCATTTATTAGAGTGAGCAGATGAGGGTAGTATGGATAAATCGACATAAAGGAGAATTTCATTATCATTCAAATATACAAGAAGCTGCCCATAATGACTTATACAAACCAATGTCTCCATATTAACAATTACAAGATTTCACACATAAGAAATTTAAAAGCATATAAAACATATAAACGAAAGCCACAAGATTACGGAGCTTCCTTAACAGGTACAATCGCGCATCCTTGACCACCATAATGGCTCCTCATTAGTCTGAACCTGCATATCACTTAAGCCACTTGTGCTACCTATACGGTTATATTTTTTATGCATGAGTGGCCAACTCAGTGTGAATTTCTCTCAAAATTATACACCGCCGCATTAGGTAAGCATAGTTATAAAGCAACAAGGCAATCAAAATAATACATGATGCAGTCTTTTTATATGCATGGATGTATGAATGCACATCGACCCGGGGATGCACATCCAGTCGGACTTGGGCTCGTCACCCATGCAATCATCGACCCGGGTAAAACATCTAGATGGTCTGTGCCCCGAGTAAAACATCCAGACAGTCTGTGCCCCAAGTAAAACATCCGGACAGGCATATGACTGGTCATCAATGCAACACTCAACGTAATCGCATGGGCATGATAATCCAAGTCATAAATCGAATGACTGGTCATTAGCACAACAATCAGCGAATCGCATGGGCATAATGATTCAAGTCATTGTAAATATGTCATATATGCATGATTAGCCAAGTGATTATTAGTTCATTTACAACCAACCAATTTAAATAAGCTCACGGTTACTATGGGGAGCACATGGCTCAGCATAGGCCGACGGCTCAGGCATAGTGTTCTATTACCACCATCCCCGGCCCATGAGGCTACCCTCTTAGGATATTTAATGGAAACTCATCGACTAGTGGCCAATCATATTACAGTATATGGGGCTTACCATCGCATGGTTGGACGATATAAAACATCAAACCCATATAGAAAAATATCAAAACAAAACCACGTAGGACGAATATCAAAATATGCCACATAGAGCGAATATCAAAACCATATGATAAAGACCATCCTTAAAAACCATTGGACACAACAACCCTGGATGGTATGCCCACATTAATTGTCAATTTAAACCACCATTCAATAACCACTAAGCCGAAGGTCCAGTACAATCACGACCAATCGAGTTATATCCTAAGTATGGGTGTACATTTATAAGTGGGGGTTGTCCACTGATATACAAGTTTAAGTTCTGTAAACAATCTACAAATAATTTATGAACAAATATACAGGATAAGCATTAAGCAAGCAATATAGCAATTCAATTTCCACTAGCTAACACATATGATTATAAGAGAGAGACATCAATTATAAATTTAAATAAAAACTATAACTTAAGCTAATGGAAAAATGGAAAGCTCAAGGGGAAGAATCATCACCTTGTGCCTTGAACCGCCTACCAGTGTTGTTAGGGAACACGTGTTTCCTTATAATCAATCCCTATCATAAATCAGGAACTTGTACAATTAGATCCAAGTTCTAATCACTACTTGGGGTTTAAGATTATGGCCTAGGATTATCTTTTAGGGTTTTAGTGTAGAATTAGGGTTTTCATCTTAGGGTTTAGTCTTAGACTTGGATTTTAGGATTTGAATCCTAAGTTATTATTAATACTATTATTATTATTTTTATTGTACAATGGTCAAGTAATATTCATAATATGAATATTAATCCACCAATATTAGTAATGATGGTTCACAAGTTTATATTTAAAATATATGTAGCAACAATATCTAATGTTCTTATAATAACTAATAATATATTAAATAGTAGAGGTGGTAAAAATAGAATATTTACTAACAGTAAGATGATAATGACCAATGATAACAATCATATTACAAGAATTACACTAATCTCATAAAGGAAAAATGACAAATATTTTCTAAGGACAATAGCCCTAACTATCCATAATGAATTTACTTTTAGTAATATTATAGTCTACCATGAATTATGAGTTTCTACAATTAGATCCAAATTTCACACACTATCTATGTTTAGACTTTTAAGTTCGATTACTAATGGATATAATAATATTATTAATAACGTTACTGATTTAAAATAGAGATTCAATAATGGCTAATCATGTATTGTCGATCGTAATGCTAATAATATAATAATTTCAAAACGGCCATTAGTATTAGCAATATACTTTGTGTTAGCTAACGAGGCCCTAATGGTTATTGTAATGAAATAAATAGTATGCTTTAATCATCAACGATAACACTTAAGGATACAACTCTAATATTTAAAATGACAATCTTTGTATGTAATAGATTATTTACTAATGGCCATGTATAATATTAACAAATCTAACGATATTAGTAATGGTAGCAATGATTTCTATAATCAAAGTAAATTCAATAGGGAAGGAGAAGGTGGACTCACCTAGGTCGACTCAGTTCGAGTCGAGTTGACTCGGCTCAACGCAACCACCCTTACTTCCACTCTCTCCCTTCTATCCCATCCTCTCTCTCTCTCTCTCTCTCTCTCTCTCTCTCTCTCTCTCTTTCTCTATCTTTCTTCCTTCCTCTGTTGCTACCATCCAGCCCTGACCGACTCGCACTGATGGACTCAGGGAGTTCAGCCGAGTTGACTCAGCGGTGGCGCTCTCTCTCCCACTCTATCTCTCTTTCCTCCTTCATTTCTTTCTTTTCTTTCCTTTTCCTTTCTTTCTTTCTCCCTTTTCTTCCTTCTATATTTTCTCTCTTTTCTCCCCTTTCCTTGGACCGAATTAGCAAGCTTTCTAGGCCAACCCAGGCCCAACTCGCATGCTAGACTCGGCAGCGAGTCAGGCCAGCTCGGTTCGAGTTGGGTTGGAGGGCAGTAACTCTCCCTCAGATCCCCTTCTCTCTATTTCTTCCTACTGGAAAGGCCCAACAGAGGACGCCAAGCTTGGCTTGGCTTTGACCAGACTCAACTGGTTGACCCAACAACTCGGGCAACCACATCAGTGACTCGGTCGGGCCAAGTTCGGCGCAACACGCACCCAACACCCACTCAAACTCTCTGTTCTTCCTTTCTTTTCTCCCTTCTTTCTCTTTCCTTTCCTTCTTCTTTTCTGGCGTGCTCTAAAAGGTTCGGACAGGACCAGACATGATGCAACCTAGCCACACTCGAGCCGTTGCTCAACGGAGAAGAAGACCTCCGACAATGGTAACTTCGATCTCCCTGCTTCTTCCTCCAATCTGCTCCTTCTAGATGATTCGTATGGGTCTTAGGAAGCTCCCAGACAAGCTTTCTCAGAGCTTGGAGAGGATTAGGGTGGTGGGTTCGTTAGAGAAGGGAAGCGGTTGATTTCAAAATTAAGAGAAACTCCCATTGCATTTGCAATCCATGCGCTCTTTATAACACTTTCCTAAGCCTCTCAGCACCGTCGGATGAGCCACGAATGGCCCGGATTGATTCCACTGACTAGCTTCTCAAAACAGCTAGTGAAACGGTGGTTTCGACCATTGGTTTTCTCCCCTGGTTTTGAGGAAGTGATGCCCTCAGTTGGACGGCTGAGATTTACATTGAATGGATGCCTGAGATCAGAGGAATCCTCCTCACTCAGATTGTGCTAGCTGGAAAAACAGAAGGTGCAGCAATTTCCGTTTTGGGAAGTTTTATGTTTCTGAGACCTATTTGTGGCGAGATTCGTGTGTCCATATGTGCAGGAAAACCTGTACTGAAGGTTGGGTTTTGGTCAAGGCTGAGGGACACAAGCGATGGACGGTTCAGATCATCCATGGCGATGATCATGGTGGGCCGTAGAGTGTCCCAAATGGAAGTTGTCCATTTGCTGACGGAACGAAGAAGAGGACCTCTCTCTCCCTCTTTTGGACAAACACGGGTCAAACCCGAGTTGACCGGGCTACCCTGACCAGTGCACGGTGAGTGCACTACTCCTGATGCACCTGCAACGTTTGCGTGGGGTCCACCGTGTTGTTTGGGAGAAATCCATAGCGTCCATTCTATTTTGTGGGTCCTACCATAGCTCTTTACCAAAGGTGGGGCAGATCCGCGGTCTGGGTGGGCCATACAGGTCAATTCCTAGGTCTAACAGTGGATTCTCGTCGATCTAATGGTCAGATTGTTCCAAAATTGAACGTCAATGGCTAAAATGGTCCTCGGAATTTATCAGACAACTGGGTCCACCTCTATTTTGATCTTAGGACATTAATTGTTGTTATTAGAATAAATTTTAATATTTCCTATTATTATTATTATTATTATTATTATCATTATTATTACGGTCCTTATAGACTTTATTCTACTCTTCCTTAGCTGTTTACGTGGGTTCCATCTTAATCAGCACCATTTATTTACTCACTCAGCCTTGTAGGACTTTGTTCATAGTTAAAATCATTTTAATTTGTAAGTGGGCCATACCTGTGATCTTATAGACAACTAATGATTCCCGCTGATCCGACAGTCAGATCATCTTCAGGTCTTGCCCTCAGGGTTTCTAGTGGCTCTTAGTTGGACCTAGAAGGAATCTAATGGCCTCTACTACAATCAAATGGTTGGATTTGTCTAATTATGTAGTGGAATTCAACATTAAGTGACATAACCTGGAGGACCTAGCAATCTGGGTTTCAATACAAGATAATATAAGTTCATTTTATAGCCCGGTGGTTAGATTAGGGAAATTACGTGTTGGAGTAACTGATGACATGTTGTGGGTCTTCTGAATGGTAGGTCTCGTCGTTCAGGCTTCAAATTCCAAGATGGATGGTTGGATCTTAACTATCAAGGGTACTGATATCCTAAAGTAAGTTTTTGGAATCACGTGATGGTCCATCTCAAGGATCAATCGAATGGAAGCTTAATTTATGGGTGAATTCTAACCCCAACGATCAGATGACTTAATATATCGATGGAGATTATACTAGACGGCCGAGATGGATAGATTGTGGGTCACTAGATGATGATGTGTAAGGTAAGTTGTTCACTCCCCAAGTATAGGGTTGTGATGTAGTAATAAACTCGGTAAGACCGAGGTCGAATCCACAGGGACTGAAACCTGTACGCTTTCTAAAAATAACCAGATCTAGAACTAGGCTAAGATGAAATCTAACCAATTATGATTTGAGGAATAATGATGAAATATTTAATCTAAAACTTTAGGAAAAATCAGAAAAGGAAAACTAGGGATTCAGAGGATCCACTTGTAGAGATCAGGGAGATCTTATGCCTGTATTACAATTTAGGAAAATTAACTGAACTGCCTTTAATGTAATTTTGATAAGATGAAAGGTATATGAATTAGAATGGATTCCATCACCAAACCATGCCCAGGAGACAAAGCAAACAACAGAATTAAACTAATTACCAACCAATCAATGTATGAAGGTTAGGAAGGGTACCGACATCCAACCATGCCCAGGAGACGATGGTGAACAACAGGGCTTCCTGACGTCATAAACATAAAGGTAAAGAACATGCTCAAAGCCATTGCAGACCCATTGTAATTTCAGTCACAACAGACCATTAAAGACTGAAAACATTCCCTTAATAAAATTAAATCAAAATCAGATCAGTCTAAACAAAAGGCAAGCAAAGAGGCCTCCCATCACGCTACAAGCTTCACCTCTTAGCCCTAGCTAAGAGGTTTAGCCACACATGAGTGGACTAAATCTCTTAAAAAATAAAAATAAAAATAAAAGAAAAAAGAAAGAAAATAATCTACTTCCTCCTCTCTCTCTCTCTCTTCACGTTCTCCCGCCGAGCCCAATTCCCACCAAGTCGCTATCTCCACGTCCTCTCTCGTATTCCTTTATAGAGCTTAAAAAATAGTTCCGTGCTTGTAAGGAAATCGACCACGTATTATTGAAAGCCAACTTGCTGTTTGAAGCAATGGTGGGGTCCATTTCGATTGCCAGGCGCAGAAATCCACTCCATCCATCGCTTCTCCTCACAAAAACGGTCGACCTGGTTAGTTTTAGATCGATTGTAGTGGCCCACCGGATTTTCACCCAGTAGTCCATCTTGAAGTTGAACGGATCTTTCGTGATTAGATGCATGGGACCAAAAGGTCACCTAGGCATTATTTTTGGACATCTTCTGAGACAATTTAATGGTCCAGATTAGCGAAATGGGTGGAGAGTGGGGCCCACAACTTCCGTGAAATTCCGGTTTTCCCGGATGTTCGCGAGACAGGGACGGCGTAAGAATTACGTTCGATCTTAGTAGGAGCCCCGATCAAATTCTGATGAGAAATCCACGCCGTTCATCGAATTCCCCTCGGAAACCGGTCGACCACGATCAGTTTTGGGTCAACTTCATTGAGACTCAACGCGTTTTCTTGTGACCATCCAACTGCGTTGAAGCCTTCATCTTCTGTAACATTCACGAAATCCGAATTTCGTAGGAGTGTGGTCGGTTTGACCCTCTGATTACAATGAGCGGCTTGGATCTTCACTTTGTGTGATGATGGTGGCCCACTGCTCTTCGTCCGCAACTCCTGTTTTTGTATTCGCAGCAGGAATTCATTGTGCGTAACCTGTGGAGCCCACATGCCCTGGTATTTGAAGAATCGAGTCGTCCATTGCATTCACAACAAAAAACCATTCGAGATGATAGGTTTTGGATCGAGTTAGGTGTGGCCCGTTGAAATATACCCCAGCCGTCTGTTAGATGTATTGACGTTGTTTCCATTCATACTCGTGCATGAGCCTGAAGAACCACCGTATGTACGGTCGGTTTGACGTCCTGGGATGAATGGACGGTCTAGATCACTATTACAGTGACTACAGGTGGGCCACACAATTTCCACCGGACGGCTGCAGTGGCTGCTGATGAAAGAAATAGTTTTTTTTTTAAAAAACTAACTCGGTCAAGAGTCGGTTTGACTGACTCCCTGCTACCGTGCACGGCGAGTGAAATTGTGCACCGTACACACCCAATCAGGTGGGGTCCGCTACGATGTTTATTGAGAAATCCAATCCGACCATCTGTTTTGTTACCACCTAAAATGGGGCGAGACCAACTTTGAAGCATATCTAAATGTCAGGTGGGCCCCAACTCGACTGTTTATGAGCTGATCTATCTGTTGAGCAATTTCCACGGAGATCTGAGAGCTGAATTTCGACGTGTACGGTTAAATTATAGTCCTCAAGTCCTGTATGGGGTTTCGAGCCGATCGGATGGTGGGAACCTTGAGATCTTGCATTCTGGACCCATTTCAGGCAGCTTGAGCGTCAAATACTTGATTTTCTCGGGTCTCTGGTGTGTAATTCTGTTGATCTTAGTCCCCTGGGGTCCGTCCCTTGCCTTTGATGTCATCAGAGCGTCAAATCCACACTTTTAGTGCTCTTTTACAATCACAGCTCCTAAATTCGACCTGCAGCATAAACACGATTAAGACGGCCTTTAAACAATATTATGTTCGTAAATCCAAGCAATAACTAGGGTCTGATATGCAATATTTGACCCTCAACACAACCCCCAACCAGCATTTTGCTAGTCCCGAGCAAAATATGCGAGAATTAAGTTGAGAATTACAAGACAATTCTTGTGAAACCGAGTGATATTTTAAAAAAATAATCCAGATATGAGAAATCTTTAAGATTCATGAATGTTGATTATCAATTTCTCCTGGCCTCACGTGCACGGTGAATTTCATAATCAAGTTCTAATATTAATCCATAAACTAAAATAATTTTAAACATTGAGTTCCATGGGTGTATAGTGAAATCTCAGCTTACCATCATTAAGAGATCAAATTGTCGATTTCATGATTTCTTTAGTAATCAATCAGAAAATTCATAACAGCCATCACCTAAACCAGTACTTTTGCCTCACAGATCATTCTTTCATTTTTCTATTTATTTTTTTTTTTTTTTTAAAAAAAAATTTTAGTCAAGATGGGAATCAAATTTTCACTTATAGGGAGCAAACCTATGGTGAAAATAGTCGTCCAGCTCTGTCTAACTGTTGATCATAAAAAATCAAATCCACACCTATAGGGAGCAAACCCATGGTGTAATTCTCTTTTCTTTTTTTTTTTTTTTTTTTTTTTATATCCTGATGGCCAAATCTTTTAGACTGGTTTCTTTCATGCTTAGTGATTACCAAGTTAATCATTCAATATCAAACTGAAATTTCAATGTGTAAGTGAGATGTGGTATGTGAAATCATGACTCAATCAATGTTTACAACTTCTAATCATGGATTAACAATTCAAACTTAACTGTGAAATCTATAGATAACTGAATCCAAAAGTTATAAATTTCCAACATCACGAATCTTGAAATTCTAAATCCAGGATATCTGTCAAAATCACTTCAAATTCACAAGGATTTCCAGAAAAAATTTAAAAATTTTCACAATTTTTGCTCAAGACCAAGAAAACACTGATTAGGTTACCTAATCTCCCACCCCCAACCTAAAATCTACATTGTCCTCAATGTAAAAGATATGAGCATGGAATGCAGACGGGACAATGAAAGTAAAAGAGGAATGAGAGAAAGATAGTACCTGGATAACGAATTAGGAGACTTTTCCAAAAAATATCAGCGAGAGAGTAAGTCAGTGCAAGAGAGAAAACAAAACAAGAATAATAAAAATAAAATCCTACCTATACCACTTTCGCAGGTGCTCTCGATTGCATTTAGCGCATGCAACAAGCCTTTAAACCCCTAGGTTATCCCTAGTGGACGAGTTGTAGTCTCGTGAGGGTTTGCAGCAATGTTACCCACAAACATTGAACTCACTACTCATGCTGCAAGGTTCATCTTCTGGCCAGTATCTTGATAAGTTCCTCAGTAAGTTCCTCAACAAGATCATCCAAAAGCCCTTTTTGCAAAAGGCTTGGGTGCCATGGAGCATGACTTTCCAGAGAGACTTATGTACCTCATCAGAAATTTTCCATCGCATTGCTTGAGGTAACAGAGTATGTGTACGATTCACTGTGACGAGAAGAAGTTTCAACGTTAGTATCCCATGGTGAATCGAGACTACAAGTAGATAAAGTTTAGAAAACTTCGCAAAAGTGATGTAGCCTCAACACATTTCAAGTATCGACTTCGGTTCAATTTTTAGCTCCTCCTCCCTAATGGTAAACATTCGGGATCTGTGGAAGGAGGGGCTTGAATAAGGGTTCTCTCGGTCGATTGATGACTACCGAGATATCATCTTGCAAGGCATTCACTATGTCTCTTATCATGGGATCATTTGAATCAAAAGTGTGCTTGAGCAATCATCTAAAGAGTTGGGACATTCACCGAGAGTGACTCATTTTCCACATTAGAGCTCGTGATGATCCTTGAGGAATCCATCGTCTTTAAAGGTAAATGGAGGTGTACTCTCTTGCTTGACTCACTGCACATGACAGATAGAGGGTCGAAGAGATCTAAGTATTGAAGTGCGGACTCTCGTTCATTGATACTACTCAGAAGAGGCCTGGACTCGTCAAGATTCAACAATTCAGATGGTGGCCTCGACTGGGTAGTTTCAACTTCTAGAGTCGTATCAAGTAGGTCATCCATCTCCCAAATCATATCATTCAATTCAAGAGAGTGGTCCAAACATGTCTCACAAAAGTTGGAAAGGTCGGTTCTAATGAGCTCATCTTCCACTTTTAAATCAGACATGTTAGGTGAGTGGAGTAGCTCAGTATGACCGATCACTTCGTGTGCTTCTTGAGCATTGACATGGACCATACTTGAGATTGATTCCAGGGGAATTTGGGTCGTGCTCTCATGAATCTCATCCCAATACTTCTCAGCTTCCAATTCAGTGCAGTACACACTTGAGATGGGATCGCTTTCCTCACAATCTATTCCTAAATTCGGTTGAGGTTCGAATGAACTAACCTCCACCTCATCATTGAATTCATGTGTGTCAAGTAAGGGAGGTGTGTCATCATCACTGTATTTGAAAGACACCCATGTATCTCCACCATTCTTTTGAACAGTCATCGAGATCGGCTCATTGGGAAATTGAACCACGTGCTCGTTAATGGAATCCAACTCCTCATTCCAAATTCCGATTTCGTAAAAGCGAGTGAGGATCACTTTCCTGGCATTGTATTTCTGGATTGGATTGTAGTTGGGATGCACGAGCTTCTTCTATCCTTTCAAGGCGCGAATTCAGTGCTTCCATTGCTTTCATTGCTTCTGCAACATGTTGGTTGAATTGTTCTAGATTAAAACATGAATCCTCTTGGATCGTTTATGGTTGGATCTCAAAGGTATGGGATCCAGAGAATAACCATTATATGTTGTTGGTTCATCTTCCCAGTTTTGATGGTTCCACTGATTATAGTCATACGGATCATAGGTGGGAGAATCTGATGGTTGGTAATACTTATTATCACTCATAATATAATCACGCATTGTTTTCTTTTTCTCAGATGGGTGATAGTAATTCTCACTCCCATAGTTATGATAACCCCAACATTCACGTACGGTCCGTGGGGTGGAATTGTTCTCCCGTATATGATCGCGTAAGGACTTCTTAACTGGTGGCTTTTTGTATTCCTCGATTCTCGATGATAGTTTCGAGAAAAGTTTTGAGACATTGGTGGATTTCTATCATAATCATCATCCCAATATAGATTATTCTTCTCAGCATACTGACGTTCCCACTCGTGCATATACATGGTGAAACCCTAACTCTGAGTCTAATCCTAGAATAAAATAAAATTCTACAGCAATACAGAAAGTAAATGAGAAGTTAGAAAGATGTTACCAGACTAGAAGTTCCTATGTTAAAAACCTGCAAAACAAACCAAAACACGTTAGTTTCTAAATAGAAGAAATTTCTAAACCAAATCTAAAGAGTTAGAAAATCTAGAAATTTAGAAAGAGTTTACCAAATTAGAAGTTCTATCCTAACAACCTACAGAATAGGAAATAGGTTAGTTCTAAAAATAGAAAACAAAATTAACAATTGAAATTAGTAAAATCCTAATCTTAAACTAACTCTAAATCCAATTAATTTCAGAAAATCGTAGTAGTCGGTCCCGTGCTACGCTTAAAACTTGTTCACTCCCCAAGTATAGGGTTGTGATGTAGTAATAAACTCGGTAAGACCGAGGTCGAATCCACAGGGACTGAAACCTGTACGCTTTCTAAAAATAACCAGATCTAGAACTAGGCTAAGATGAAATCTAACCAATTATGATTTGAGGAATAATGATGAAATATTTAATCTAAAACTTTAGGAAAAATCAGAAAAGGAAAACTAGGGATTCAGAGGATCCACTTGTAGAGATCAGGGAGATCTTATGCCTGTATTACAATTTAGGAAAATTAATCTGACTGCTTTAATGTAATTTTGATAAGATGAAAGGTATATGAATTAGAATGGATTCCATCACCAAACCATGCCCGGAGACAAAGCAAACAACAGAATTAAACTAATTACCAACCAATCAATGTATGAAGGTTAGGAAGATACCGACATCCAACCATGCCCAGGAGACGATGGTGAACAACAGGGCTTCCTGACGTCATAAACATAAAGGTAAAGAACATGCTCAAAGCCATTGCGGACCCATTGTAATTTCACCACAATGCCATTAAAGGTGAAAACATTCCTTAATAAAATTAAATCAAAATCAGATCAGTCTAAACAAAAGGCAAGCAAAGAGGCCTCCCATCACGCTACAAGCTTCACCTCTTAGCCCTAGCTAAGAGGTTTAGCCACACATGAGTGGACTAAATCTCTTAAAAAATAAAAATAAAAATAAAAGAAAAAAGAAAGAAAATAATCTACTTCCTCCTCTCTCTCTCTCTCTTCACGTTCCTGCCTCGAGCCCAATTCCCAGCCAAGCTGCTACTCCACGTCCTCTCTCTGTATTCCTTTTATAGAGCTTAAAAAATAGTTCCCGTACGCAGCAAGGAAATCAGCCACGTATTATTGAAAGCCAACTTGCGCTGAAGCAATGGTGGGGTCCATTTCAGTTGCCAGGCAGGAAATCCACTCCATCCATCAGCTTCTCCTCACAAAAACGGTCAGACCTAGTTAGTTTTAGATCAGTTTGTAGTGGCCCACCGGATTTTCACCAGCCGTCCATCTTGAAGTTGAACGGATCTTTCTGTGATTAGATGCATGGGACCAAAAGGTCACCTAGGCATTATTTTTGGACATCTTCTGAGACAATTTAATGGTCCAGATTAGCGAAACGGGTGGAGAGTGGGGCCCACAACTTCCGTGAAATTCCGGTTTTCCCGGATGTTCGCGAGACAGGGACGGCGTAAGAATTACGTTCGATCTTAGTAGGAGCCCCAATCAAACTCTGATGAGAAATCCACGCCGTTCATCGAATTCCCCTCGGAAAACCGGTCGACCACGATCGTTTTGGGTCAACTTCATTGAGACTCAACGCGTTTTCTTGTGACCATCCAACTGCGTTGAAGCCTTCATCTTCTGTAACATTCACGGAAATCCTAATTTCGTAGGAGTGTGGTCGGTTTGACCCTCGATTACAATGAGCGGCTTGGATCTTCACTTTGTGTGATGATGGTGGCCCACCTCTTCGTCATGACTCCCTGTTTTTGTATTCGCAGCGAGAATTCATTGTGCGTAACCCGTGGAGCCCACATGCCCCGGTATTTGAAGAATCGAGTCGTCCATCGCATTCACAACAAAAAACCATTCGAGATGATAGGTTTTGGATCGAGTTAGGTGTGGCCCGTTGAAATATACCCAGTAGTGCTGTTAGATGTATTGACGTTGTTTCCATTCATACTGCGTGCATGAGCTCGAAGAACCACCGTATGTACGGTCGGTTTGGCGATCTGGGATGAATGGATGGTCCTAGATCACTATTACAGTGACTACAGGTGGGCCACACAATTTCCACCGGACGACTGCCGCATGTGTCGTGATGAAAGAAATAGTTTTTTTAAAAAAAAACTAACTCGGTCAAGAGTCGGTTTGACTGACTCCCTGCTACCGTGCACGGCGAGTGAAATTGTGCACCGTACACACCCAATCAGGTGGGGTCCGCTACGATGTTTATTGAGAAATCCAATCCGACCATCTGTTTTGTTACCACCTAAAATGGGGCGAGACCAACTTTGAAGCATATCTAAATGTCAGGTGGGCCCCAACTCGACTGTTTATGAGCTGATCTATCTGTTGAGCAATTTTCACGGAGATCTGAGAGCTGAATTTCGACGTGTACGGTTAAATTATAGTCCTCAAGTCCTGTATGGGGTTTCGAGCCGATCGTATGGTGGGAACCTTGAGATCTTGCATTCGGACCCATTTCAGGCAGCTTGAGCGTCAAATACTTGATTTTCTCGGGTCTCTGGTGTGTAATTCTCAGTGATCTTATTCCCCTGGGGTCCGTCCCTTGCCTTTGATGTCATCAGAGCGTCAAATCCACACTTTTAGTGCTCTTTTACAATCACAGCTCCTAAATTCGACCTGCAGCATAAACACGATTAAGACGGCCTTTAAACAATATTATGTTCGTAAATCCAAGCAATAACTAGGGTCTGATATGCAATATTTGACCCTCAACATAAGTCACGTGTGCTTCCACACACGTGCAAACTGATTTAGATATTTATAGTAGCTCCTGAGTACTGAAAAGTACGGGGTGTTACATAACTCGACAAAGGGAGAGTGGCAATGGCCAACTCAATAATAAGGAGAGTGGCAATAGCCAACTCAAATAAGAGAAGAGTTGCAAGGGCTAACTCATCAAATTGATAAAGGCAAGGGCAAGGCTTGCATCCATTGCCCCACATAATTAAAAATACACATAATTAAAATCATACCCAAAATTCTCAAAGGATAAATGATGGATGTTGATAAATTAAGCAATTTCAAGGAAGTTTACAGTGTCATGAAAGCATGTAAATGTCAAGATAATATCATCTCTAGATCAAGTAAGCTTAAAGGATAAAAACTCTTACCTTGGTTGTCTGATCGCCTTCTAAGGTTAGATGTTCGGGGAGGTGAATTAGAATCAATCTTTATTCTGATTAGCCTGTTCTAAATTTGATTAGAATAAATGTTAGAGGTTCTAGGTTATGGGTTTCGGGGCTCACTCTATGATGTATCATCACGTCTTTCCACCGAGTCAACTCGGTTTTCTACCTTTGATAAGGAGTTTGAGATAAAGAACGTAAGGATAAGGAGTAAGGAAAAGGAGAATCTATGTTGATCTGTAGTTCTTTGCTCGGCCTGGTTTGCCGTCTCTGTCCGGTAAGTCTTCCACACATATCACCTCTTTCTTTTTATCTCTCTCTCTCTCTCTCTCTCTCTCTCTCTCTCTCTCTCTCTCTTTCTTTTTCTTTTCTTTTCTTTCTCTTTCTTTTTCCTTTCCTTTCTTTTCTTTTCTTTCTCTTTCATTCTCATTTCTTGTTGTTTGTTTCTCTAGGGTTGGACGCTTATAAGGTTTTTTATAGCCGACTGGATTTCCGGATCTTTCCTACACAAACCCGGCTGCGTAGCAATGCGACTCATTCGGTTGTGGTGTGTGGAACATAGCTTGCTTGGAATCTTGATTTTCTTAGAATCTTTTTCTTCAGATCATCTGGAAGTTCAAAGATCTGCCTACGGGTTGCTTTGGAGTTCTGATCAGACAGTTTTGTTGGGAGTTTTGATCGGATGATTCTGCTGAATTTCGTGATGAAGAGTCATCTTTGTTTTCATGGTGGAATCATTCCACTCCATTTTTCTTCCCTTTGGACATCTAAGGGTAGGTTGGATTGGCCATCCAATGTCCCCTGGCCCACTAGATCAACGGTCGGCGTGAGATTTTCAAAGTGCTGTAAAGGTGTTCCTTCTGCATCTCCGTATGAAAGCTGGTGAAAGGCATCCATGAAATCTGGTAAGGATCGGGACGGTTCTTTCCCTTAGAAAGATCCGATCAATTCCTAGTTGTTTGCGTGAGCCATGATACTAGGAGGGAGGATTTTCGCACCTTTGTTGAAGTGTCTGTGCGATGTGCGAGGTTGCTGGTTTGTGGTCACAATCTTCCTATACAAAGCAGTCATTCCTGTCGTGGTCCGGGATGGCGGACAACAAATGGCGATGAATGATGATGAACGACTTGGATCTGTTTATCATTTCATGATGATGGGTCCCACTGCACATCCTTGTTATAGTCGGATTCAAATCCCGAATGCGGGAACAAAGAAAACGGAAGAGCAGTCGGGAGCAGTCCGGTCGTGGCTGAATTTATGTGCGTACGGGAACTCGTCTGTGTGCGAAATAACTTAGGGTTTGGTCGAATCTACCCCAGCTTTAGGATGGACGGTTCAGATCATTCAAGATGATCTTGATAGTGGGCCACAACATCACCCAAACGAAAGCTGTCCGTTCGAGCAACGAGTGGCGAAAGATGAATTTGAAAGAGGATCGGTCAAACGTGGTTTGACCAGAACCTTGGTGTAGTGTGATGCGAGTGCATATCTGCTAATGCACTCCCAGATCATCAAGTGGGGTCCACGGGGTTGTACTAGCAGATCTAAACTGTCCATTTACTTTAACAGACCCCTAAAGGGACGTTGGTTAGGTGTGAGACAAATCTCTAGTTCAAGTGGGCCAAAATGTTCACTTGTTGCATTAAATTGGTGTTTTCCTACAGTCCCACTATCAGGCTCTTTTTGTAGCTAACTTTTAGCACACATAACGGTTTCTAATCCATTTTAGGGGTGTTTTGATGGTTGCGTCTATAATCTAGTGGTAGATTGTTCATATTCTTTGGTTTTGGTCGGTTAGACAGTTACATAAAAGAGGAGATGTTCTGCTTGATCCTAAGTCGATGTTCGTAGTAGATTAAGTCTTTATACATATATTCTAGTCAGATAATTACAGGGCGTCATGTGGTTATAGGCACGTTTCTAAATAATCCTTATAAAGGACTTATATCTAAATCGTTATAAATAAAGAACTATCCACCAAATTAATTAAGGGAGTGTATATGTATCAAACCACACGATGGGTGGTCTTATCTTAGAATCAATGGTTGGATGACCTGATTTATGAATGGTGATTATTTCCAACAATCAGATTCGTGTTGGAGGATAGATGAAATGTTAGGATAGCTAGATTGGTATCGTACACCTGTACATAATAAGTTAAATTTCTTGGTAACACTCCAGAACTTTCAATACTCGAGTATTGAAAAATTCGGGGCGTTACAGTTTATTAGAAGTGAGTTCGATCATTGTGTCTACTTCAAATTATTGAGTGAAGGAAAATTCATTATTTTGATGTTATATGTTGATAATATGTTTATCGCTAGCCATAATATGTCTGAAATCAACATATTAAAGGCTCGATTATCCAGGACATTCGATATAAAAGATCTACAGGCTGCAAAAAGGATTCTTGGCATCGACTTATATAGAGACAGGTAAAAGAGAAAGCTATGGTTATCTCAGGAGGAGTATCTCGAGAATATTTTGGTAAATTTTGGATTTAATAAGGCAAAACCAGTTAACACACTACACGCTGCTCACTTTCAGCTTTCTTCGAAGTAATGTCCTGTGTTAGATGAAGAAAAGTGATATACGTCTCGCGTGCCCTACTCAAGTGTGGTTGGAAGTCTTATGTATGTCATGGTTTGTACGATATTGGATATTTGACACATAGTAGGTATTGTCAGTAGATGCATATCAAACCCCAACAAACAATACTGGGAAGCAGTGAAATAGTTACTTTGCTACATATGAGGTACGACGGACTATGTCTTAATATTTAAAAAATCTGAGGTGAGACTAGTAGGGTATGTTAATTCGGATCATGCTGGTAATGTGGACAATAGAAAGTCGATTTTTAGTTACTCATTTGTATTAGCGGGTGGAACGATCAGTTGGATGTTGAAGCTTCACTCTGTGTTTGCTCTGCTCTTTCCACAACTAAAGTGGAATATATAACAGTGACGTAAGCGTTCAAAGAAGATGTTTGTTTGAAAGGAATAATGAATGTGTTGGGGCTTCAACAAGAAGTCGTGCATGTGCATTATGATAACAAAAGCGTGATCAATTTGACAAAGAACTCGGTGTACCATTTCTGGACTAAACACATTGACATGCATCATCATTTTATCCGGGAGATGTTAGAGGAATGCGACATTACTTTTGAGAAGATTCATGCCAGTGAAAATTCGGTGGACATGCTTACAAAGGTGGTTCCTGCAGAGAAGTTCAAGTTTTGCTTGACTTCTCTAGGTTTGACAAGGAAGGAATAAAGACGGTGTGTGCACAAGAAGCGACTATGATGGTGCTACTATGAAAACGTTAAGAGATGGTGATAGCAACTTGGAGAAGTGGATATGGAGGATTAAAGCCACGGTGGAGATTGTTGATAGAGTGTCTTTAATCTTGTGCAGTGTTGTTTGGTCGACTGAGGAACTCTTTGGTCAAACGAAGCATGTTGTGACGTTCCCGTCGACCGAGATCTATTTCGGGTGACTAAGGGACTCTGTTGATGTCGCAGTCGACCAAATGTACAACCAAGTGGAATGCATAAGTGCGGATTTTTGTTTCTAATTTTGTACTGAAGCATATAAATAAGCTTCTAATTATGTAATTAAGGTAGAACGAAAGGAGCTTAGCACATTTTCAAGAGTTTTATGGGAGAAGTTAGGGTTTCTCATCTGTAAGTTATTTCATCTTTTGTAACTTTATATTCATAATGAATTGTTTGTCAATTGGTGCCATGATATTTTTTTCCACAAGGATCTTTCTACATAAAATTCACCTGTTTTTTGTGATTGCTTAAATTTTTATTCTCTATTACATTGTTTATTTTTCTTTAAGCTAACTTCCATACTGAACAAGCCATGTTAAAGAATATTACATCCCCAACTTAAGCCTCACAGACAAGCCCTGCTCCACAACATACGTTCACCTGTCAAAATTCTAAAGATTGAGCTCGACACTAGTGTACCATCCTATGCAACATCTACATCATAGTATAAAGCTCTCTTTCTACGGGACAAGGGCACAATCCACACAAGATTCTAGTCCCTTTCCTTGACTAGATCTCCATTGTTTTTCACTTTCCCCTTTTTACGTTTGAAAACGAAGTCCTGTGATGGTTCACCCTCATTTTCTTCCCTACCATATGTGACACTCACGTGCAGCTATCCGGACCATTCAAATTGTAGGTTACATTGCAGATGGAGTATATCTAGAAAGTCAAGCTATCAAGCAATTCTAACCATCAAATTCATGGAAATAAAATGGATGGTTAAAACTAAAACAGTGAACTGTCCAAATTCCTAAGGCCAAAATCAGATTGTACTATTGGATCAGAAATTTGGACAGTCTCGATTGCCACACAACTATTCCATTAGTACGGTTGAAGAATCACCACCAATTTTAAATGGTGTTAAACAAACATGGGAGCTTAACCTTAAAACTATAGAAAAAAAAATATTCCTATATTTTGGGCAATGTATGGTGTGCGTTTGAAACTATTCTGGGTGGAGATAACCACAACCATCTGTTTTGATAGTCTTCTTTAGGATGGTTAGGATTATCCCATCCAGTGGCTGTCAATATATTCTCCACCCAAAATAGGGCTGGCCCTAATTAGACTATTAAGATTGTCTGATCAAGATGGTCGTTAATCTACAGTCTTCACCACCATTTAGACTGCTAGGATTGTCTGATCAAGGTGGCTGTTGGTCTATGCTCCAACAACAGTAGGGCTGGTCCTGGACGGTTAGGATTGCCTGATAGAATATGGTCTTTGATCTATAATGCTTTCCTGCATCCTAGTTGGTCCTTTGGAAAGTGTAATACAAACAATCATGGATTTACTAATTCCTAAGTCTAGTAAAGATCCGTGGACTTGCTAATTTGCAAATCGTAATTTGCAAATCGTAATTTGCCGATGCTACGTGAGTAAATATTCTTCACTTTTACAACTAACTGATAAACAACGATTCCCAAGTCTATGGTTTGGTAGTTAAGCTGTCCATCGAGCATTTATTACAATGGCATAACATTTATTACAAAAGTAGAAACATTTATTGCCCTATGGGTATTTCGTCCAAGAAGGTTGGGTGCTGGGCCCACCCTGATGTATAGGTTTTATTTTATTTTTCCATATTATTCAAAGATATAGACAAAAAAAAAAAAAAAAATGAGACAGATAAAAGGGAAGCAGAGGCTTTCGATTTTTGTATTTTCTTTCATTTATATATATGTGTGTCTCGGAAAAGGTACAACACCCTCGAGCTGATTTTAACACCCTATGAGGTCGAGCTGTGTGGGCCCCACCGTGATGCGTTTCGAACATCTACCCCATCAGTCAGATGCACCATTCCATTATGAGCCTAGGTCTCAAAAATCAAGTCAATCCGTGACTTTTGTGGGCCACACCACATACAGAAGTGGGGAGGAGCTGGGCACCATTAAAACATTCATAACCATTTTTGAGGGCTGACCGAGATGTTGTTTGTAAATCCAACCCATCCGTTATGTGTGTCCCACTTGAATGAGGGTTCAGACCAAGTTTCAGGCACATGAAAAACTCAGGTGGCCCCTACCAAGTGCTTTTATATGTTTTAATGGTGTCTTCACATAATTTTAGATGGTGTGGCCTACCTGAGTTCCGTATACGGCTGATTTTTGGAACATCTCATAATT